>JAPXFQ010002080.1:320000-920000 GCA_028564705.1 Apricaphanius iberus
CTGTTATTTTGGCGAGTTTGAACACAAGGAGGTTTAGGAAAACAACAAAAAAGGCCACTGTGTTTGTATCCACGTGTTTCTAGAGTATTCTATAATCCGCACATATAGTAAAAAGCTTTACAGTTCAATCAAAACGTACTTCCTGTCGTTCATTGCTCCTAGTGGAAGAAATACGTTCACAAGCCTAGAAAAAAAATGAAACGGCGCTGTGATAGTAGGCAGAGACAGCATGAAATGTTAGCGCCCCCTGCTGTCTTGGTCGAGCAACGCTGAAAAAAAACCAATAAAAAACGTCTGCGTCAATACGTCCGTTTCTGAGTGCAAATTTGCGGATGGAGAAGCATGAACTAGACTCAACACTGCAACTTCAAGATGACCACAAATAATAATGTGAAGCAGAGCTGTTTAAAGGGCTGGAATCTTTCTGTGACCAGGTTGTGTGGGCGTCCATCGTGTTGAGAAACAGATTATCCCTCTACAGGTAAAAGTTATCTGTGGATTCAGTTTAATTAAACACCATCTTGTCTCTCAACATGCATTCTGCAGCTGTGCTCTGAACATATTCAGTTATGGAAAAACAGTCCTTCGACGCAATGTTAGCTTAAAAACAACACGTGTGTGTGTGTGTGTGTGTTATAGTTGTAAATACAAACAGCTATTTACATCCAAATATGGCACAAAACGGCAAAACAACTGAGCCAACACAGATCGAGTTGGTGTCCTGGTTCCTCCAGGCTGCCACACTCTCCTACACTCTGTGAGCTCCATGAATGCAGCAGTTGGTAAGAATTTCAGAGCAACAACCTACACAGAGCTCATCTGAGGCGCCTAAACAGGGAGTCCGGGAGCAGGAAGGGGAGGAGGGACACAGAGGAGCAGCATGGTAGGTTGCATTGTCTCATAATGAGAGGAAGAGGAGAGGACAGGAAATGTACCTATTTACCATTTTTTTCCCCTCATTGACTTCAGCATCTCAATTAGGCCAGAAAACACTTCCATAATTGCATAATGTCTACTTTAGACTGTTAATAACTAAAAGATTCATAAAGCAGATTAAAATGTTGACAAAGGAATTGATTAAATAAACAGTTTTTAACAATAAAAAGACTTAAGAACGAGGATCAATGTGTTAAACTACTGCTATATTCACAGTCATAAAAAAAAATAAATGGAAAGTTTTTTTTGAATAATATACACCCATTAGACGACCAAAGATTGGTCAATCAACAGGGAGTACTTTATTTCTCTTATTTCAAGCTCAATAACCACCAGTGGAATCGCCACATTGGATAACTAATTATAACCTTTTGGGGTTTTTTCAGATTTCAAACTACTACCTCTATTGATAAAGCTGCTAAACATTTTTTGTGCTAAAAAAAAAAACCCGCCACCAGAATCAATAGAAATCAGAGTTAGCAGTTCAGACCAAAAACTGTTAATGGATTTTGGTCTGGAAAAGGCTGATCATGCATCTCTGATTGCTCGTAACTAACTTGTGGGAAAGGAGGAGCGGTTGTACTAATTACCTGACTTCTAAGCTAAAATAATATCTGGAATCTTCAGGTTTCTAAAGCTGGATTTTTAAACAAAAACCTGTATATTCAAAATGTGTTTCAACACAAACCTCTATAGTTTTACAGTAAACCTTAAGACCCAGTTTTCATCAGTAATTTGACTCGTTTATTTTTTAAACCTCTTCATTGCTTTGGCAACGGTGAAAGGAAAGCCTGATCAAAAACTCAACCTACAACCTGCAAAGTGAATAAGTGAGGTCTTCATCAACTAAAAAGTTACATATATTCGTTATGTGGTGAAAAAAAAAACTCCCCTCTCCCTAAAACAATGTCTTCAGTTCTCCCTTTGCTTTAGTGTGGTGATCATTTTGCCGAATGTGTTGAGAGGAAGCGGACCGTTGCACTTCTGTTTTGCAAAAGTGGAAAACTGGAAGATGAACTCTCCACTTCATTAACCACAGAACCGATTGGTTAGAATGATGCTTCATGCACTGGCCCTACACAAACCTCCTACCTTTGCTGTTGTCATTTTAAATCAATAGAACTTTGTAGGTCTTAAAATATCTTTATTCGAATTGTTCTGAAATAAAGCTGAAAGAATCTCTAGAACTTATCAGCTTAAGGAGCTGCCAGCCACAGCGCTGCAACCTAGATTCAAGTTGGGCTCACATCCTGTGAAAGCTATGATTAATCACAGTCCTTGGATGCAGAGACGTCCCTCTGAGCTACAGTTGTTTCAGAGGGAGGTCAACGCCGCATACATTGTGTGTGGCGGCCAAATACGTGTTTGTAAAAAAAAAAAGAGAGAAAAGAAACAAAAATAACGTGTATGCAGGTGTGTTTGTATTCCTGCACGAATGGGGGGGGAGTCACCTTGACTGCAAAGCTGCATTTGCCGCTGCGGACCGCCTCCTCGTCCGTCTGCCACTGGTGCGGCCGACTCGACTCCGGCACATAAATGTCTTTCTTGCGCCGGAAGCTCTGCCGTAGTTTATTCATCGCTGAGCTCCCTGTGGGGAAGAGAGAATGAACAAACATCTTAAAACATGTTTTAAGGCAGAAAATATCATTTGAAACAGTATAAGGCTGCACATACATACACGTATATACCAAGCGGAGTACTATAGCAAATGCTGTAATACTCCACCTGTGAAAGTAAATCTGTTTGGCTTTTACTTGGAATAATATAAATATGATGGGGGCATGAAATATCTGCTTTGACATCAGTAATTAACATCTCTGTGTCTGATTTTCCCTTTGGAAATTATTTTCATAACTCGTTACCCGTAAACAAGTCATTCTGTGAAGTTTTAACAAATCAACATTTTATTTTACCAATTTAGCCAAAGGGCAACAGATGCCGAGAAGACCGTCAGACAGGGTTTCCACTCTAACAGCGTTCACAGTTCCCTTTTGGCACATACAGCTGAAGCCGAAACAGATCAGGATGGGGGAACTCATATCAACGTAAAACTGGCACACTGCTTGCAATTCTATCCCTCCTCCACATGTTGCTGCTCATTGCTGGGTAGTTGGCTAAAACAAAGCTCTTATTTTTTTTATTTCTATTCACAAATGGAAAAAAAAATCTAGGTGGTCACAAAAATCTCAAAGCAGCAATCTCTGTCAAGCAGATGACAGCAGGCTAGCTACCCGAGAAGATAGATTTGCATAAATACGATAATATGTAGGGCTGTGTTGGAAAAAAAAGAAAATGGATTCTGAATCAATTCTTATGGAAATTCTAAGAATACAATCCATTCACAAGTTCAGAAATCAGTTAAATTATTTAACTGATTTTGCCCTTTTTTACAGCTAAAATCCAGACAGCCGTTTAAAGTTTTAGTTCTGAAAGTATAAACAGTTTCCTCCTGTTAAATTGTTACTCAGTCTGGTTAAAGTCATCAAAATACGTGAAGAATATTAAGATAACAGATTTTTAAGAAAATAAAGGTTTTTAATAGCACTGACCGATATCTATGTCGAACTGGATCAGACTGAAACGAATCGTGATAATCGATTCTAACTGTTGAGAAGCAGAATGAAATCTATTTTAAATTGAAATCTTGTCCCCAAAAAAAGGACTGAGGGTGGGGGGTTCATTTTCAAAGTCACTTATTACTTATTGTTTTTATGTACAGCAGGAACATTATATCATACTGCAAAAGCAGTATATTAATATTCATTGTAAAAGATTACCCAAGCCCAAGAATAAGAGATGTCACAGCTGGAAACAGAGTTGGGTTAAAAAATAATCAATGAGTAATGAACTAATCAGGAAAAGTTATGAGAGATCGGCCGCCAACTAAAATAAATCATGCATCAGATGTTGCTCACTTCCTAATATATGACAGGCCCGTTAAAAATACAGCTAATAATACAAAGATGAGTAGCACTGCAATGTGTTAAAAATAAATGTGAGTCCATTTATTTGGAAGACTACTTCTACAAGGAACACATTTACTACTTAAACATGTAACAGTTCTTAAACCCACGTCTACTTTTAGCTTTCCAGCTCAACGCTGGAATATAAGAAACTCTAAATGTGTCTTTAATATTGCTTTACCTCATTATTATAGGATTAAATAAACCCAAAAAAACCTCAGACTAAATGATCTTCAACCAGATTCCAACAGAAATTTTAAAAAACCCAGCATGTTTAATTAAGATGACAGCAACGGTGTAGGCACTTCTTGGCTTCAAGAGAGGGATTAAGAACCAAGAAAAGCAGAGACCCAATTAAAAGTTGCTGATGCACATTAGAAGTGAGAGGTCCATCCATCAGGGAAAGCCTGGCTCAAATCTCCCAGATCAACTCGAAAACACGCCACCAGAAGCCATTCGCTCGTGAAATTCTTCCTTCAAAACACGCGAGTCCAGCAAACTCCCGGACTAACAAGTTCAGCCGACTGCTGAACTGATGAGGATCTGTCAGGATTTGCTGCCTTTAATCCAAGGGGAAGCTGGCGGTCTACAAATGCACACAAGCAAGGATGAGCACCTGAACACAGCACCCGGAGAGATCGCATGCGTATGCCCCCGTTTAACCACGCTCTCACACACGTACACACAGACGAGCTGGGCCGTCTTGCGTGTGTAATGAAACCTGTCCTGTAGGTGACTGAGAGCAGAGAGTGTGCTTCAGGTCCGTGTAAGGCCTCCAGCTCTGCAGGCAGGACACAAAGAAGCCATGGACACTGAAACTGAAGCCTGAATCTATCAAATGCATGAATCATGTACAATCGAAGTACAAGACTAAGCAGTTAAATTTATTGGAACTGGGTATTATTTAAGCCTAAGATGTTGTGATGACCTTATCTACTGCCAGGAGGCATCGGGACTAAGAGGTTAAATTCTCTTGAAGTGCTCCTAATTTTATAAAAGCACATTATTTTTTTCACAAATATTTTTTTGTGATCTGAAATTGACCATCTGGTCACGAAGCAAAAATACCTTCAGTGATGTCATTACAATTTGATCCAAAAAGGTTCCGACCATGAGGATTTTTGTGGTTGCAACACGACAAAAAAAAAAACTGAAAGGAAAAATGAACAGAAGAAAAAGCTGGTGCTTTAGAACTAATCTGAAGAGTGAAAACACAGCTCTAAGTGTCATAAAAAACCACTTCAGCTCCATTGTGTATATTAGAATTGACCGTGCAGACATAAACGTAGAAGTCTGCAGACGGGTAAAGCTTCTGAAAACAAGACGACATGCAAGAAGACGGCTAAACGTTGCTTGATGCATCACTCCTCCTCTCCTTGATTAAACTAATTTATTTAGGTCAGATCATGTTTGGGCTCACTGCAGTGCCTGGGACTGGCTGCATGATTCCACACTGCAGACTGAAGGGGGAAAAAAACAGAAAAAAAAAAAAAAATACAGATCAACAAAATCAGTATTTTTGTTATAAAACTAATGAAAAACATTTGGACTGATCTTAACGGTTAATTATGGAGTACAAGCTCTGAGAAAAAAATCAATAAATAGTAGAGAAGCACCAATTAGGTTCATGTGCTGCGATCCTCAGGCCAAGGAATAACAATTTTAATATTAATATTTGCAATTACTGTGCAACATAAGACCAGAGCATTCCTTTTTTTCAACAAATTTAACTCCAAATAAATACCAGCTGTGTCCAGGTTAACTTTAGAGTGAAAAAGTTCTGATTATCTATTAGATATGACCAACTGCTGAGTCATCAATTCATTTTTAATACCTTTAAACAAGACTTAAAAAGCCTTTCCTTAGTTAACAGTCAATTGATCTGAAATAAAAGTGATGTCCCACAGTGTGCGTACAAAGACATCATAATAATGAAGATTAGTATGGTTAGCACTACTAATGTATGTACTTATTTATTCCATTCTGTGATGGATTGTTGTTTCAGGTCAGCTATAAAGATGCAAGCGTCGAGCGACAGAGTTAGTTATAACTATTGACGTCAACGTCACACCATTGATATTTGCCTGATTAGAGCCAGAATCCAATTCTTCATGGTGAAATACTGAAAATATGGATTTTTTTCGCCCTTTCCCATTCATCAAAAATATAAAAACTAAGAACATGCTGTGGACAAAGCATCAGCCACCATCATGAATTTCCTTTGGTATCCAGTAAAAATCACAAAAGGGTTTCAGATGATGTACCAACGCAAAATTACAGATAATCTTTCAATTCTTTCATTTATTTATTTTTCTATTGAAAGCCACCTCTATCATAGAGCCTGATGCTCATTTGCTTTTATGTTGTGCACAAATAATCGGAATTGAAATTAGAGATGCAACGATACCACTTTTTTCAAGCCGATACGATACCGATCCTTGGATCTGAGTACAATGCCGATACTTCTGCCAATAAATAAAAAAATTTGAATTGGAAGACATGTTTTATTTTCTTCTTCTCGGTTTGTTACAACAAATGATGGTGAATTAGATCAAAAATAAAGTATAATAAAAAAAATAAACATTTTCTTTGAGATTATTGCCGTCGCCACATTTATAGTTTCGGTTCATAAAGCACATTATAACGGTATTCGCCCCGATGCATCCCAAATTGAAATTCATTACAAAAAGTAATGAGGTCTGAAAAAATCTGAAGAAAAAAATAAGATTAGTATAGAGTCATGAAATGCCCAGTTGGTGGTCATATAATTTTCGCAGGATAGTCCAAGCATGTCAGCTTGTTATGTCCAATTGGACCTAACCAACTGAAGTGTCCAATATTCTGTCAATACCAACAATTAAACTCAATAATTGAAACTTTACCATTTGAATATTTTTAGTTTTAATCAGGGTTCTCCTCAAATTCTCCTCAAATTGAAAAACACATCAAATGTAAAAACAAACCTGAAGTTTTCTTGTTTCAACAAAGCCCAAATTAAAAACTGGGATTTACAGCTGGAAGAAAGCTGCAAATAATAAGTTAGTAATAATAATAAGGTAATAAGGTAGCAAGACGATAATCCATTTAGGAGCTCAGGGGGACCAGCTCATCCCAATGGTTGAGAATACAAAATGTCCCTAGTGTGTGGCCACTAGCTACTTCTGCTGTTTTCTCAAATGTCATCAGTTCTATACTAAGGAGAAGTCTATCAGACGGTCAAAGAAAGAATAAAACCATGGGAGATAGACAAGCAGCTTTCTGGATTATTTGGACCCAAATGAATTTACTTTCCCAGAATTATAGTACAGTCTAAAGAGAGGTAGCAAACTACTCATCAGCTAGATGTATTAACACTTACTGCCAGCTTCCAACACACACAAACACACACGGAGCTGGTCTGCAAATGCAATAAAAGATAGAGAAGGAATTTGGGGGGGAAACGCAGGCTGTTGTGTTCATGTGCGTGGGAAAGCCGGCCTTCATTTGCAGCGTAGGGATCTATGAAGAACACAAATAAGAAACTAGACCTCATCATATGTTTGTGTACATCTTGGGATATAAGGTCCTCAGAAAGAATGAGGCATTTCTGGAGAGAAGCAAAATCCAATTCCTGCAGCAGAACTTTACGACTCCTAAGCCGACTTGATTATCTTGCTGCTCTGTGAAAGAGGTGGAAATGGTTACAGCACTAAGTCAGCACTGACCCATGAAATCTCCTGATTGGCCAGTGATCTGAGCCAGAAGTTTCTGACTGACAGCGAGGAGAAAAAACAACCATGGGATTCAGATCAAAAATCTAAAAATCAACCTTTCACATACAGTGACTTCAACTACAAAAGGCAGCTAAAGAATTTTATCACCATAATTTTATGGGGAAAAAAAGATTTTTAGGGAGAGCCAGCATTTCTCACAAGATACGTTATGGCAACAAACACATAATAAACATAAAAAGCTGGAAAGCAATGCAACTTACGCCAAATATAGCCATCCAAATCTAAATTATGTGAAACTCTAAATATAACAAACATATACAACTTAAAAAAACAACATGAGCTTTTTAGAGGTTGTAACTTAAATAAAATACTAAACATTAAAGCTAAAAATGGGGGGGGGGGGCTTAAGATATTGATTGTGAAAAGATTTCAAATGTGTTGCTTGATATGTTTGTATAACAAACTGAAAGTAACTATTAGTCCAGATCAGAATAATTGCGTTGACACCAACTCACCACACCGCTGCCTACATTTTGAAATCATGTCCATAGGCCAGCAGAAATCATTTAATGTGATCAGTGGAGAATTCATTTACAGATTTCCATAATAACCAATGAATAAAAAAAAGCATGCAGCACACAGTAATTTCATTTCCGCCGTGTAACCAAGAGCAACAGCCATTTCACCTGGAAGGTAGCGATAGCTCTTACAGGCAGCAGCGGTTATGTGAGTACACTGTAACCCTTCAGGGATTTACAACAAACAGCCTTTAGTGGTAATGTCAATGGATTTAAGCAGAAAATTGGAAAAATCTGGGTTGGTTTTTTTTACATCTGCATGTTTAATGAGAACAGATTCTTTTATCCCTTACTTCATTTCTTACACAGGGATATAGATGTTGGTCCATGCTGTGCAGCAACTACTGAATCTGCAAGGTGCGTTGAAGTCGACGGCACGATCTGTGTCAGCACTAAGAGCCAGGGATTAAGCTAGGAAAACAAGCCAGTAGGTCAACAAGGTGCAACATATGCTACCAGTCGAATGATCAAACAATCACGTTGTGTAAGAAATCTGCATTACCCACTCTGATTTTTAACGGCTACAGGTTGAGTTTTGTATGGTTTAAAGCTAGTGAAAAGAAATGTGGAATGGGTTATATGATTTATACAAACCAAAAGAGGAAAGCAAACTAATTTAGCCTTGAGAAAGTCTTCTTCCATATTTTGTCATGTTACACCCCCCCCAAAAAATAATTATTTTATCAGGATTTCATATGAACGAAAGACAGCAAGTAGTGCCTAATTTAGTAGAGAAAACCAAACATGTCTTCAGTTCTTTTATTTTTTAATAAAAGGAGCCCACATTATGTTTCCAACAGCTTTGGAAAACATTTAAAGGGAAAATTGCTTTTTCTTTTTTTAACCTAGACCTTATTACATTCACGTACTCACCCAGACGTGTTTGGAGCCACTTGGAGTCCTTCGGAAGAAGTTTATATCCATTCACAATCAGCGTTTTATCCATATAATGAGAGTGGTGGGGCAGCCAAAGTACAGCCTTTAAATAGAGCACCATCTACCACAAAATTTTTTGTTATGAATCAGTTGCAATATTCCCCTGTGGATTTGAATTTCTCTGAAGTGCTTGTTGTTTGTCTGTTTAATCCAACCACACAAACGTGTGATTTCGATGAAGTCACTGCCGTGCTTCGTCCTGGTGTAATCTCGGTTAGACAGAAGCTGCCACTGCAAACATCAACGTGTTTCATGTTTGCATGTTTCCAAATTGCACAAACAAAACGACAAGTTTAGAGTTCAGCTTCCACATGCTCCCTTTCCGCAACCTACGCAGAAAACAGCTGCAATGGTGGCCGGCTGTGACGTCATTGAAATCGCCGGTTACTGTAAATTGGAATCAGTTGATTTAAAAGCCTGTAAAAACCCCGGATAAAAACAACATAGCATCTCTGAGATGCTCTGAGCTCACAAGGGAATTGTGCTAGAGATTCATTTAAAAAAAATTGTGAAATGAAGGAGTTTTGTGTCAGATTGGGCCTTATTTGGAGGCTGCACATTGGTTACACCATTAAATCCCATTATATGGATAGACGCTGATCGCGACTGGATATAAACTTCTCACGAAGGACTCAAGGGGCTCCAAACTTCTCTGGGTGAGTAAATGAACATAATGCATGCTAAAAAATAAAATCCAGGCTGAAAAACGGTACTTCCCCTTTAAGTTAATTCTTCTTAATTTGAAATAACTCAGAACCCAGTCAGATGGACTTACAGCTTCTATGAGAATCAATCAAGTTTTTCCAACAAAGGTAAAGAGAGGGGGGAAAAAAAACTCCTGCCACAGCTAAGAGCCAAAATGTTCGTCTGTGATCTCATCTGACCGGAGCGTCATCTTCTGGACGGTTGAGAACTGTAATATCTATGACCAATATCTATCCTGTCTTGCTCTCCTACTAGAGCTATCGGTCTCTGCAGCTCCCCCAGTGTCACCTTTTGGCTGCGTCTCTGATATGGCTCTCTTGTACACTGCATTTTATTTAGGAGTATCGGGGGAAAGAGGTACGAAGATGCATGTCTTGTTTTTTCAGATTTAGATTCCTAAAAACTAAAAAGAAATATTCTAAATGAAGTTAATTTTCCTACTTTGCTTTGGCCCATCATATAAAATACTGAGAAAGTCTGATCAGATTCATGGATGGATGAAGTTCAAGGGGTATGAATACCATTTCAAGGTACTGTGTGAGAGCGGTAGATGAGCAGTTACAAGGATTGAGGTCAGGAGGATAGAGAGCGCCACAAAGAGGTGGAGAATGGTGTGTGTTTAATGCAGAGAGCCGCTGCACAACAGCAGGAGTGGCTCATGTTTGGTACATTTAGCACCCTGACTGGCCAGATAAGAGCAACACATTATAGAAATATCGAAATTGATAGGAAAATTTGCACACACAAAAAAAAAGAGAAGAGGAATGAGACAATATTCAATTAACATCTGCAGATTATGACGGTTGACACTGAGGAAATAAACCGAACAGCTAGAAAAGAGGTGACAGTTTGTTCTCTTGTACTACCATACATCCACCAGCGACTTGAAATGGAGAAATAAGAAATTAGCTCGTCCTGTGTTGCAAAAACTACAAACCACAAGGAGAACTATACACCACTGCCACTAAAGCACTTTGCATGTGCAATGAAATTTTCTTTTGTTCAAAACGGCCTTCACAGATTGCAGAGAGCTTTGTCAATTCTAAACCTGACGTGCAATCGTCTTCGCGCTCTTGAAAAGAAAAACCGTTGACACGTGTCTGTTTTCTAAATAAGCCCCTTTTCTATACTTCCTCTGCAGCTGTGCATCGGCTCCTTTCTCTGCATTATTCTGTTTACATCTAGGGATGCGCCGATACCGATATCGGTATTGGTTAGTTAATCGATACCATGAACCAATATTTAAAATGTGAAAACTCTGCAATAACTTCACAGAAAATGTGAAATTATAACCAGTTTATTTTTAAATAGATTTTAACGTTTAGTTGATGATTTTTATTAATATTCTATTTTTGATGTAATTCACCATCATATGTTGTAACAAGTACAGAAGAAAATAAAACTCATCTTTCAATTCATGCATTTTTCTTTGCGTGGTAGAAGTATCGGCAGCGGTACTCGGTATCGTTGAGTACACAGATCCAAGTATCTGTTTGAAAAAAGTGTTATCGTTGCATGCGTATTCACATCTCAAAAACATGATGCTGAAATTCATCATCTGTATTATCACCAGCTTGGAAATTACAAAAGATTCTCCACGTTCCTCACCAGATGTGATGATCAAGACACATAATTTGGGAGATATTTAAAAGGCCGCCACAATCCCGACAAAATGTTCCTGTTAGAATGGCCTCTGGCGGCTGGAATGAACAGGAAGACTGTGGCAGGGAGACGGTGCAGACCAACAAGGTGTTTATTGCCAACACTGAAAATGTTGCAGTATGCAATTATGATGTGGACAAAAGCCACCAGGGAGCTGCAGGTAATTAACAAAGTAGCCCCGGTAACGAGGGCATATGTGCTGTAAGCCAATGTAATTATTAGATTTTTACAAACAAAACAAAAAAACTATTGCAATATACAAAAAAAATTACCATTTTAATTAAAACTATTTTTTTAATTCATTTTGATTAAATAAGTATGAAATAATTCAATGCAGGCAACCTGTGACTACCCTCGTGTATAAGCACACATATGATCAAAGCAAGTGGAACTTTTAGGCTTTACTGTTTAATATTAAAATGTGCAGTGCAGATATTTTAGAGTCAGGTCAAATCATAAGAAATAATTCAAAATAAGAACTATGAACAAGTGTCTGTGTTTTCAGGCCGTCAACGCCACACGGAGGGGGAAAAAATACTTAAAGATGGTGTCCAGTACAGTACAAAATGTCTGGTTTTCTTTTTTTTTTAATTAGCAATCAATAATATAAAAACCCCAATAAAATCAATAACTAATTTCCAGCCAGTGAGTTGGAAAATTAACGCATGCAAAGTAATGGAGTTGGAAAAGTCTGAAAATTTTGTGTAATTGGCCGTAGCACTACAATTAACCCCTTCACCCCACCCCCACCCCGGTCGACTAGCACCGCGGCTGGAAAATTTATAGAGGAAACAACGCGCATAAAGTACAAAAAATGTTTTATTCCCACTGATCGATTACATAAATATATCAAATTTGTGGTTCCAATTATGACTAAAAAATGTATTTCATTTGGAGTGAAAAGCGCTTACATTTTCTTCAAAAGCATGGACGCTTACAAAGAACAGCCTTACAAAAAAGAAAATATATAAAAAAACTAGATAAAACTTATTTTAGGACAATCGGTGAGAGTTTAAAACAGATTTGTTGCATAAAAAGCCACGTTTTAAAACTTCCAACGTAAAAACAGTGTAGGTAAGAGAAACTGAGATTATTCGGAGCTAGAGAAAAGCAGCAGTGGGGGGAGGTTTGGTGCCCTGTTGGAGCTGTCATGGCTCCGATACATTGGTGCTGTGAGAACCGTTGGCTTCTCCAATGTTACCACTAATGAGAACAATTACATAAGAACCACTTATGCTCACTCTGTATTCAGAGGAACATACACAACTCAGGAGTAAATGATACAAAAGGAGAAGTCCTATTACATCGTATCTGCCATGCTGTCGATGCATACTGCATGAAATAAAAAATGAAGAAAAAGTAGAACTGACAAAAAAAAAGAGATGTAAGGAGGGGGGGGCTTTTGTCGACTCCCTTTTCGTCTGTGATGTGCCTAGAAAGAAGGAGGGAGGAGGATTGTGCCGCAGTTGGCTGCAGCTGTAATAGTATTTGAATAATCTCTCCAGGAATGGAAAACTGATTAATCCCTGCAGAAGGATCCCAGGGATGAGTAAAGAAGTTGGGTTTCAAAGAGAGGAGGGAGTGAGAGGCAGGACGTGGGAGTGAGCATAAGACTGAGAGAAGGAGGGCAGTTTGCAACTAAAAACACGACAAATCATCTTCCACTACTTGTCCCGCCACTTTGCCAACCAATGCCGTTTATCCTATTCCGTTCCACTGTGCTGTTTCCAGCCTAAAGATCAACAATAATACTGTATAAGCTTACAGTGAGTGAAGAAGGCAATGTGTAGGGTAAATTAACCCCCGCTCAGCTGGAAGAGCTGCTGCAGGAACTGTGGAAATGAAATATTACTGGAAGCACTCTAACTTTTTATATATTTAAAAGACAAAGAGCAGAGTGGTGGGGGGAGGGGAATGTGAAAGATGACAGCTTTAAAAAACTAACCAGGCATACATCAGGAAAAGTTCAGGAAAATCCCACCAGATGGGACCAAAGATTTTGACAACTGTTTTAATGTTTTCTTTGTTCGCTGGGAAAGATGGCAAGAAAGCGCTTCAGCTATGGTAGCACTTGTATAACGCAGGAATTTCTAAAAGATTAACTAAACCACAAAACCACTTTTAAAATGTAATGTGCTTGCTTGTGTAACAGTGACGTATTTTACGTCACTATGTTACCACTTAGTCGTTTTCCAGGAGAGGGCGGTGCAGCTGCTCAGAGAGCAGGATTCAGGAGGATTACTCAATTATGCGTAAATTAAGTCAAAAACCACGGGGGGGGGGGGGGGGGGGGGGGGGGGGATTGCACTACGACATGGTTGAAAACTCCAACAATTTGATTTTGCATGATATTGGCCCTTTATATTTATTTTTAATAATCATAATACATCTGCATCTGTTGAAATTAGATTAATCAGATTAGCTTTATATGGTGTATACTTGAGATCTTATGCTTCACGGGAGATTTACTGGAGAAAATTAACATTTTTAGGAAGTTTGATACCGTTTTGAACGTTAGCCTATGTTAGCATTACCACTCAAAGACTGGACCCATCATGTCTCCCTCTGCCTCAGCAGCAGCTTCGGGCGGCGCAGACTCTTGGCCCTGCCCACCTTGATAGGATTGTCCAAATGTTGTCTGGGGTCGGGGTATTGCTTTTTCTTGGGGTTCATTTACACTTTAAACACGAGCCCCGCTTATCCCTGCTCCAGCTCTGGATGGAGGAGGAAAACCCACCTTGTTTCCCGCGCCACTGGGTGTAATTAAAAAGCGTGTTGATCCTTGCTCTAAACATCGTTTAAATCTGTTGCGGCAAAAGGACGTTGAACCAAAACAGATCAATGGAGGTAAGCGGTTTATTGTTATATAATACAGGAGCTTATTTCTAATGGGCATCGTACACACTGTTGATATGAATTACCCCAAGTTTCCACAATGCTTATGGATGTTTAACGGTAGTTAAGTAAATCCCATTCCAGTTACCTTTGTTAACAGTAAAATGATGAGGTTGCCATGTGAATTCAAGGTTATTTCACTGGTTTAAAGACTGGACCAACCAAATCTAACTTCTATTAGCAGTTTCTGTTTTTATTCCATTTATAAAAACCACACTCCCGTTTAAGGTCTCAACTTACATTTTAGCAACTGAATTTTAATCGGGGATATAGTTTTAAGAGGGTTCTAGAACAATTTTTTATTTATTTTTTTACAACTGGAAACAGTTCTTTGAGCCTTTAT
Source organism: Apricaphanius iberus (assembly GCA_028564705.1). NCBI lineage: Eukaryota > Metazoa > Chordata > Actinopteri > Cyprinodontiformes > Aphaniidae > Apricaphanius > Apricaphanius iberus. The sequence continues at coordinate 334,732 of JAPXFQ010002080.1, forward strand.
TTAGCAGAGGAAAAATGGCCAAACACAACCCAATAATAAAGCTTTCTAATGGAAAGACCGGTTTCCCACACCCTCTCGTGAATATTAAATGAGTTGCATGCTGATTGGCCAGTTTACCCAAATGACTATGATGATAGGGGTTCTATAACCAACAGTTTCTTGGACCCAATGTTGGAGTTGGCGGGGACATGTACATTCTAAAGGGAGGGGGGGGGGGGGGGGGGGGCCCGGGAATCTACAGCTTTTGATGCGTTTTTAGAACTTTGCCCAGACAGATCTGTATCTGTATGCCAATTACAAAATTATGCACAGTAAAGCAGGTTGGAGACGGCACAGACTTCGCTATGGTACATATGACACCCCAAATTTTCTAAATTAAAAAACAGCAAAAAGGGGTAATTGCCGTTTGTAATTCTAGGACCCTTGAAAAGACGAATCATGTTTAGTCATGTTTTTCTTCTGATTCCTGAGAGATTCTCCAAATGGGGGAAAACTTCAGACCATCCACACTGTACTATTTGAAAAATTATTCTCTTATTGTTCATCTGCTCATCATCTGACCTGCAAACTGTGTGTTTGGTGCCACCCTCAGACTGGGAGTGCCATTGTTGATGTTGGGGCACAAGATCTGGGGTCTCATTTATAAACGTTGCGTACGCACAAAACGGTGCGTGAAACTGCCGTACGCCACTTTCAAAGGAAAAGTTGGGATTTATAAAAAACAGACTTGACGGGAAAAAGTGCGCACCTGTACGCCAACGCTGACCCGTGCGTACGGACATTTTGGAGACAGGGAGGAATCCATGACACAGTTGGTGAAGTGGTGAACTGCAGCCAGACTGCATATTACTCCTCTCACACATATCATTTCACCTCACACCAAACATTCATGATGGATCATTGTCATTATAAACATCCAAGCCAGCAATGGTATCTATATTGTAGCTTTGCAGTGAGCTATAGCTCTTCTAAAAATATTTTTCAATATTAAAATAGATACATAAAATTTATCTCAAAACCTTCAACTCAGATAAAAGGGCCGGGACCGTGTGCCAATTAATAAATTGAATCATCTGCCGTCCCTGAGCGCAATAATGCCTGCAGTATTGGATGGGATCATTAAAATGAGCAGGCAATACATCACGTTTCCATATACTGCGGGGGAGCAGGTTTAAATTAAAATGCAATTTACAGCAATGTCCGGTTTCACAAACATAATCGGCACAATTGACTGCACCGATTACTACAAGGGCCCCGTCCGAAGAAATTCCCCTCCCTCCGGTCCTACCACCTCCCCAGCATGAGAACCCCGACCCACAGCCTCCTCCTCCTCCACAGGAAGCCTTCAGCCAGGGAGCAATTGATCGACCAGGATGTAAAAATTGTTTTATTGTATAATTTAATGTACCAATGGCTGTCACTAGACGCTGGGCAACCTCATCTTCCTCAGCCTCCTAATCCTCGCCATCTAACAGTTGAAAAGACACGGCATATTAGTTTGTCTCCTTAAAATATGCTCCAATGTGGTGTCAGCTCAGGTGTACACGGACCCCCTCCAGTAGCAGACCCACTCTGGCGGTGGGAGGCATGTTTTTTTTTCTTTCTTGACTTTGAGGTCTGACCACTTTTTTTTTTTCGGGTACCGTCCTGTTAGTTGCACTGACAATCTGCACTACAGATGCGACATGCTGCTACTCGCAGTTCTTTCTTTTATTTGTGACACCGCTGCTGTGTCCAGCAAATAAAATGTCTCTTCTAGCCTCCACTTCACCCACTAGCACTTCAATCAACATCTCCGTAAAGTTTCTCTTCTTGTTTTTCTTTTGTTGTTGCCATATTTCCCCTCTTCTTCATATGCATCAATATTCATGTCCTGCTTTGCATTGACCTTTTATAGCCAGATTTGGGCGTGTTCAGGGCGGGATATGAGCCAAATTCACGTGCGCAAACTTCCAAGAAGACTGTGATTTATAAAGTGAAATTGCTTACAACTGTGCATAGGCATGGTTTTATAAATCAGAAATCTTTTTGGCGTACGCAAAATTTTTGTTTTGGTCGTACGTACACTTTTAGTAGGGATTCTATGCAATGTTTTCTAAATGAGACCCCTGGGCTGGACGTGGCGTTCCAGAGAGAGCTCTACTGGAAAAAAAATCGAGGTCCCACAGGTTTTGCTGTCCAGCAGACTATAGAGGACTGTATAAATGATCCAAAAGGGTTTACAATGTCAAAAACAATTCTGATGGCAACTTTTTAGTTCTTTTTTTTTCTTTAAATAAAAACAACAAAATCACAAACCCTTACATATAACGTTTTATAATCAGAGAAAATTAAGTATTTGAGAGTTTCGAAGATGTATTGACGATTTCTTTTATTATATGGATTTCTACAATCATGTTGGAATAGGGGGAAAATTCATAAGTGTTCTGGCCTTACGAGATACAATACACCTGTTTAGTAACATAAGGATGCACCCACACAAAGCAGAAGTGAATTAAAATAAACTGACTCATACATTTAGGGGAAAAAACATTTAAAGAAATAATCAGCTTCCTTAATCATTAATCACAGTTCTGATAGAGCCATGTGGTTTTAAATCTATAATCTTGTGGTGACAAAACACAACAGGCTGAAAAGAAGCACAGAATTGTTCAATCCTTATTTACCAATGATACAGTATTAAAGATTTTAAGTTTAAAACATGAGTGATCCATTGGCTCACTTCATTAATGCTATTGCTCAAATGTAATGTTCTGGGTCACATGCACCCACATACAGTTAATCAAAGTATTACACATTGGCACCCAGGGGAAGTCTGACCTAAATTGTGTCCATTCAATATCCCAGGGATGACATGATGTCTATATGAAAAGTAGAGGGATATTATTGCAAAACAAAAGCATCTGCTGCTAAAGCCAAACTGCAAAAATCTGGGGGATTTTTCAAACACAATCAAAAACGGTTATTGGAATAAATCATAATAAAATCAAAGAGTTCCGCATTTGTTCCAACAGTCTAGAGGGAAATGCCGTTCATAGCATGACTAAATCACAAAATAAATCCCAAATAACATTTGCTCGGGAATAGATTGCTTAGGCGTTGTTCTAGCTAAATGATTTATTTCTATGCATCTAACTGAATGTTTAAATAACACAAATTCGAAAGAGCATTCTAATATGCAAGTGAATGCAAAGACATAGACTCCTGTCTATTTAGCCATTTGAAGATGTATAAGATAATGTATTTATAAAACAATGTAACGAAATCATGCAGGTAGATTTATACAATTCTTAGCCATTTTTAAACGGCTAATTAGGGTGATTTACCCCATTCTCAAACCCACTTTATATAACTTACGTAAGATCCAAAATATGGTGGGGAAATAAAACTTTGAAACACTAATTTATTTCAGGTTTTCTGTCTGTAATATTAATTAAGTACTCTTCAAATGTGTGAGAGAAAATCTAATGACAATCACATTGTATGATTAAAAAATATATATGTGGATTTTATTGCATGAAATAATTACTTTCTTAGCTAAAAACCAGCAAGACTCCTTGCTCTCACACTACGTGTTATCCTGTATTTAGGACGCTCAACCTATCCTTCATTAATTACCTGTATAAAGGATACCTGTCCACAAAACATTAACAATCAGACTCCAACTTCTCCACCAAAGGAAAGGCCTCAGGCCAGTTTAAGGATGCCGAAATTGTACACCTGCACAAGCTGAGATGGACTATAGGCTGAACAGGTGACCAGTGTGGTGTGGAGAAAAAAAATGTTTGCAAATATTAGAAAATCAAAGAAACTAAAGCTAACTTTCAGTCGCCGTCGGACTGGGTCTCCAAGCAAAATCTCACCTTGTGGAGTATCAGTGATCATGAGAAACACGATGGATCAGCCCAGAACTGCATGGTAGGACCTGACACAATGAGGTGAAGAGGACCAGGACCTAATTTTCAAAGGTTTACTACAGTAATACACTATGCTATCATGGATCAGAATCCCCCTGTTAAGCCAGCTCATGTCCGGGTCCGTCTGAAGTTTGTCATCTGGAACAGAACCACCGGCTGATCGACACAGGGAAAGCCAAAGACTTGTTGGTGAACTTCCGCAAGCACAGACCCGCTACACCGACACCATTGGACATAAAGATAGTGGACTCCTATAAGCACCTGGGGGTTCACCTGACCAATAAACTGGCCTGGAGCCACAACACTGATGCTCTTTACACGAAGGGTCAGAGCAAACTCTACCTGCTGAGGAGTCTGGGGTCTTTTGGAGTCCAGGGAGCACTGCTAAAGACGTTCTTTGACTCTGTGGTGGCATCAGCCATCTTTTATGGTGTTGTATGTTAGAGTAGCAGTTTGTAGCAGGCTGAGAGGAAGAGGTTGGATAAGCTCATCAGGAGGGCCAGCTTTGTTCTAGGATGCCCTCTGGATCCAGTGCAGGTGGCGGGAGACAGAAGGATTCTGGCCTAAATATCATCACTGATGGACAGAGTCTCCCGCCCCACTCATGAAGATGTTGCTGAACTGCAAAGCTCCTGCAGTGACAGACTGCTGCACCCTAGATGCATAAAGAAACATTTCCTCCCTGCAGCTTGTTGGGGATTTCGAGGAGCCATCGTTGTCAAGTTAGTAATTTGGATAAAATCAATTCACATCCAAAGAAGCACAGGAAATGTTGTCTAAAGTTTAAGAAATTTATTAACAGATTGCTCAAATCAGTATCAAAGCAGTCACAAAATAAATTCAATCTAGTCTAAATGCAACTATGCTACATTTCTAAACGAGTGTCTCTATTCCATCAAGGCATATGGGATGCTGGAGTCCAAATCAAAAACTGAAGTCACAGGGAGACCAGATGCCTGCATTTGTGAGGTTCGGGGGAGAGTGACAGAAGAACGCTCATCAACAAGGTGTGATCTTATCAATGTGCAAGCAAGCCTTAGTTTAGGTAGCACTATGGCTAGACAAAGGAACTATCTTAAGACAAAGTCTGTCGCTTTTCTACCCTTTCCAGAACAATCACATCGCAAAACCCACGCTCTTTGGAATCAGACCGTTACAAACAAAACAACACACTGCTTCTGCTTACAAATAAAAGAAAAATGAGTAACTAAACATTCAAATCAACCAATAACCAGTTTCAGCAGAAACACAAACACAGATCAATCTAATAAACCTAGCTCTACCCAGGAAGTAAGAGATTGGACTGTTGCTACTTTTGATGAGTTCTTCAGTCCACGATCAGACAACGAGGCAGTTGAAGAAAACACTGCTCTGGGTCAGAGATGTCCCCCTCGATGTGCGCAAACAGAGAGGACGAAGTTTAGAGTCACGTGTTGCGCGCTGCAGTTGATAAACCCACTCTTGGGCGAACGGACTCTCAGACAGCTTATCAGCTTGGACTGGACGGTGCACAGAAAAATAGAACCTTGGGGCAAGTTTAGAATGACTCCTTTGAACCAGCCGGTAGAATCAAAAGAAGAAGGGAAATTAGATCACTAGCAGATATTCTAATTATATCTCTTATGCTGCCTGAAGCAACGCAGGTGGAAGGGAGGACAGGTTTTTTTAATCAATTCAGTGAAGTAGTCACTGGTCAGAGAAAATTACAGACCTCTCCATAAAACATTAAAATAAAAAAAATATGAGTAAACTGCCAAATACTCACTGTCCACCAGCTGTAAAATAACCTGCAGAAAAAGGCTCAATCATAAAACCACATCACCAGATACAGACTGTAAGGAACTTCCTGGAAGTCATCACCAGCTCTACGCTTAGCACACTTCCCCGCACTATGCACAACCGCCATAATTCCTTTGTCTGACACAGAGATTTTCTGCAGAGTGGTTCAGGGGTTTAAACCAGCTAAAGATGCATGCTAAAGTGAACAATCAAAACAATGCTTCTCTCAGCTCTGAGTGAGAGGAAAATATGGTAGTTTTCTTAACTGTAAAACATAGATATGGGTTGGTAATTAATTCAGAACCAATGTATACTAGTATAAGTGTATAATTTATAAGCAAAGTTATATAAAAAATGCCATACTTTTCTAATATAGCAAGTAGGGCTGGGCGGTATACTGAAAATTTACCAATACCAAAATGTTTGGTTGTTACCGACATCATTTTGCCTGTGTCTGCAAATCTGTTTTTTTTTTTTTTTTAAACAAGAAAAAACATGAAAAGATGCATTAGTGTACCGGTGCTCATGTCCCTCTAACCCCTTAAACCCGAGGCAGTTTTTTCCAAATTTGGCATACCTACACTTTGGAAGGTTTTTTACAGCTTGTAAAAAAAAGGGTCTATTCTAAAATGTTAAAATGCTCTCATATAATAGGAAGGTTGCTGGGGATACTGTGAATGTGAAAATTCTCAAGAAAATCATAGTGGGCATAAGTAATTTAAGTTGAAAGAAAAAATACACATTAGCAGCTTGTTTTCATTGTAAAGAAGCAAATTATCATAAATAGTAACTACTTACTCTTATTGAATTTAGACCGACTGTTGGTGTTTGTACTAACAAATAATTGAAAGTTAAATGTTACTCTAGGGGCTAGCAGACCTAAGGGGTTAAGGACAGTGTAGTGCTCAGGTTGAGTCATGTGACTACCTACAGTCATGTAGGGGTGTGTGATTTGACGATTTAAGACCGTGAAGCGATCTACACGTGTGAGATTGTTTTATCCCGATTCACAGTTCTGCTGCTGTCTTTCTGCCTCTGTATGCGATTAAAATCCTCCGCTCTCTCCCTGCTCTAAGCGAATTACCCCCCGCCCCTCTCCTCCCTCCCCCTTTGCATGTGCGCAACCTGTAAACAAGCATGGCGTTACCCCGTCAGAGAGCGTAAATGAAGTTTTCGTTCCGAAGTCGAAGGCCTCATCCGTTGAATGGAACTGGTTTGGTTTTTTTACCAGACGACAAAGAGCAAACAAACATCATTTTCAAAGTTTGCAAGGAGAGCATCAAGGCAAGTGATCCCAACACCTTAAACTGGTTTACTCACTTGAAGAGAAGGTATCCCAAACAATACAATGAGCCGTCTGGCAGCTAAAGCTATAATTCCGCAAGCGATAGAATAAATAATCATAAAACTTACCCCCCCCCCCCACCCACAACACAGACAGCAAACTATTCCAGGCATGTACGCTGAATGCGCAGAGAGTTACAGGGAATATTAACAATATGTTTGGATGGATGGAAGAATAATTAGAACTGCTTATATTACAGTCTACCTTCATTATTTTATGTACAGCAGCACTTTGTATACCGTTGTGTTTTTACACTACATTATCACTTATGTTTTTATTAGGCAGCTTTATATGTGCCTGTTTATAATATCAGCATTCTACAAAAACATTTGAACAGTTAAAGCTGCATTTACCCAGTTGTATTAGGATAATTAATTGGTGTATTATAGATTGCACAATACATCTTGCACATATTTGCAGCTGCATGTTAGTCTTTTATTTTAAAATATTAGATTTTATTCTATTTTCTGAATACCATATTTTAAAACCAAAGTAAGTTCATGTTTGCTTTCTGTTTTAGTAGACAAGTGAAGATTAAAATTTTATATAATACATTTAAATACGTTTATGATTTAGATGTATTTTTCATTGAGGTTATTTTAAAAATATTGAGATATATATTGTATATACATAAAGTGCATGTTTAGTTTCATTGAGAACTTTCTGTGCATTTCTATGATCTTCGGTGAGGGAAAGATATATCAGTATTTTGGCCCTGTGCTGGTTATCCCTAATTTGAATGAATTTATTTATTTAATTTATCTCTTCTTTAATGTGTAATTTAAGATTTTTTGGTGATCATTTAAAAAAATCGTGATAAATCAAAATCATGATAATATAATTGAAAAATCGTGATATTCTATTTTTGCCATATCGCCCCTACAGTCATGTGACTTCATCCCATCGAGAAGGGAACAGTGCTGCTGTGTCATTATATAGAGTGTTGAGACTGTTGTAGCTACTCTTTTTCAAAAAAGCGACTTTTTACGGTGTTATATGAGACCTTTGGAGACTAAAGTGGAGCAATTATCATTGTTGGATTTGTATCGTGTAGAACGGAATGGCAAAAACAAACTGCTATTTTCAACACAATTTATTCATTCAGACTATGTTTTCGATATCTTAGCTTAAGATGATCGATCAAAATCATTGGTGTATCTCCACAAGAGGGTATTTTTTTCTGTAAATCAGTTGAATCATGTCCTATTTTTCATGATAATACACAACTGTCTGGCCAAAGCCCGATATAACATTTATCCTTTGGAATGGGACCAGCTAATTCTCTACAAGTGAAAAAAATATAAGGTCATGATGGATATGGCTGGAAGGCAACAAGGGAAGGAAATGGTGGGAACAGGAGTGCTGGCCACTGTTTGAGATACTGACAAGCGTCCTGTCTCCCACTGAATAATTACAGGGTGTCCTCAGAACAACACAATGACCCCTGGTTCCTAAGCCAACATCTGACTGGAGTTAGAACGCTGACAGAAAAAAAAAAAATGAAGACACATGGAGCGGATTAAACGGCTGCGCATACAGTGTCTCTCCAAGGTGTGGTCAGGGATACAACTGATGTTATGCAGACTAAGAGCAACTTTGCGTATGGTAAAAGCTAAAGCTACATTTAAAAGTCTAAGGCAGTCCCCTCAAGTCCGCCCCCGGTTACGATTCACACACTAAAAATCAATCATCTGCTTTGATGTTTTCCACTACACAGCATGTCAAAACGTCACACTCCCTTACATTCCTTGTTTTCGTCCTTTAGATGCAATCGGGGATTGCTTTTCTAAGAATCCTGTTAAAGGAGATCTACAAAAGGAGAAGTAAAGGTGTAAATACAGTAGCTGTGCTGTGCAGAGAGGTTGGGAACCAATCGGCTGCGAGGAGTGGTTTGATTTAGTGTTCAGGAGCAGTCGACTCCATCCATTCTCGTTTCTATTTATTGGAAGCTGCTGCTGGAAATACAGTAAGTACTAACTCATGTGGCAGCTATGGAAAAGATCTGTGATCCATGACTCAGTGTTGTAGCCAACCGAATGGATCTTATATGGTCGCTGAATGAATGGAAACAGCCATCCCTAAACATAGAATAACCAAATCATTAATTAAAGGAAATATCATGGCTATTGTTATAAAACTTTTTCATTTAAAGATAGGAGCTGTAATAAGATCTAAGAAAAGATAAGAAAAAATGAGCTGCTATCAACATATGAAGACCTATATGAAACCTGTTAAGCCTTTCATTTTGAATAGCTATCCAGATCTGATCAGGTGATCGCAAATCGGCCCCAAGTGTGCCAAGGAAAAGTCCGCCCACACGATTACACCACCACCAGCCTGAAACGTTGATACAAGGCAGGATGGATCCATGCTTTCATGTTGTTGACGCCAAATTCTGACCCTACCATCCACATGTTGCAGCAGAAATCTAGACTCATCAGACCAGGCAAAAGTTTTCAATCTTCTATTGTTCAATTTTGGTGAGTCTGTGTGAACTGTAGCCTCAGTTTCCTGTTCTTAGCTGACCACCTGGTGTGGTCTTCTGTTGCTGTAACCCATCTGCCTCAAGGTTCAACGTGTTGTGCGTTCATTGATGCTCTTCTGCAAGCCTTGGTTGTAACCAGTGGTTATTCAAGTTACTCTTGCCTTCTTATCAGCTCGAACCAGTCTGGCCATTTTTCTCTGACCTCTGGCATCAACAAAGCATTAACGGCTGCATATCACTGGATATTTTTCCCTTTTCGGATCATTCTCCCTTCAAACCCTAGAGATGATTGTGAGTGAAAATCCCAGTAGATCAGCAGTTTCTGAAATACTCAGACCAGCCCATCTGGCACCAACAACCATACCACAGTCAAAGTCACTTAAATCATCTTTCTTCCCCATTCTGATGCTCAGTTTGAACTGTAGCAGATCCTTTAGACCATGTCTACATGCCTAAATTCATGTGGTTGGCTGATTAGAAATTTGCGTTAAAGAGCAGTTGGACAGGTGTGCCTAATGAAGTGGTCAGTGAGTGTATATTCTCAGTATTAAGTTTATTTAAGTTGATGTGTGGTTTGATTTTATATTTATCGTTGCCGTTACTTCCTACAGTGAAGAATTTATGTTATTTGATTGTCCAAGCTACCTCACAGAAGGGCTCTGTTTATTAACAGAATTGTTAAATGTTGGAACGAGGTGAATTTCATAAAAAATAAGGAAGCTCCTGGTTCTTGCTCTTCTTTATTCTTTTTCTATGTATTATAGAAGTAGCTGATCGGGACTTGGTATCAGTAGATACTCAAAATCAAATGATTGAGACGCTGACTCGAAAGTAAAAAAAACCCTGATCGGGACATCCCTTATTTTGCAGTAGAAAAGGAAGTAGTTCTTGAGTTCGACTTTTGTGCTGACAGAGATAAAGGAAGTTAATTCTAATAAAGAAATATTTCTAATAGTGACGGATCAAACGGATTGATCACATTTTATGGGTTGACATTGATTTTCTTTTTTTCAGGAGGTCTGATCTGATGATTAGGATTATTTTTTGTCTTCAGGACTAAACATTAATTAAGTTCAGTAACTAATGTAATTACTGAACAGATAAAAAAAAAAAACAGCAGTCAAAGATGATCAAGGAATTTTTTTGGCATCGTTGCCAGCTTGGAATTAGACCAATATGAAACATGGACTGCAGGAGGGAATAAAAATGTTATGAAACTTTGAAAAGACAGAGTCAAAAAGCTTCTCATGAAGACAATATTTACATTTTCCTCTTCAAATGACTTATGTTTTTTGATACAAATTGAAGCAGCCGCTCTAAAAAATAAAAATAAAACAAGCAGAAGAAGCGCCGCCCACAAACACACTAAAAACTGTTTTACGAGGAAGAGAAGGGACAAGTGCTTCAGCAAACTGACTGGGCACTACCTGTGTGCACGGCAGTGACCCAAAGAAACACCATCGATGTTACATATTCACCAGGTCCTGTTAATACGTGATCCATTCCTCCTACAGATGGCAGGCTCACAATGAAAATGCAAGCTCAAGCATATTTATAAGAGTCTCAGAGGAAGCACTGTGATCTGGTCCTACCAGCAGTTATCAAAAACTGGGGAAATTCTCCATATGGGCCAAAACAGCTGATGCAAGCTGATACCGAACATGAGGAGGTTAAGACTCTTGTATTATCAGAACTTTGTGTTACTATTCCCTTACAAGCCAATACTCACAATGGGCTCAACTGTTGCCATGATGACAAACAGTCAGCAGTTTAAGACAGACTTACTTATTCGCATTCTTATTCGTGTTAATTAGGGGTGTGTCATGATTCGATTACGACGGGGGCGCTACGATTCTACTATAAAACAACGATTTTTGTTGGATACCCCCAACATCCCCCATGTAGGTTTTTGTTTTCATTCCTTCCATGACTTTCTTTTTAAAATCATTCAGTTTCCATTTACTGAAGCATCCAAACAAATTCCTGTCCTGTCTTGTATTTATGTGAAAACACATAAAACAAACATGACATGTCTAAAATATGTTTTCATGATCATATCAAGGTCATGTCTCACCATGAAAGCTAAAGGAAATGTGTTGGCAATAGGGAAGGGCCACATGGCCTAAAAAAAATGTATCACGATAATTGAAGGTATTTATTGCGATGATACAAATGACGATAACCTATTTTGGTCTGTAAAATAGCAGATTATGTTGTGTTTAAATTGTGTTCCAGTGACTATAATGTACGGTTAATGTAGAGCTGTTGTTCTGCTCCTCCACATGTCTGCCGGTGAGTCATAAAAATCAGCCGTAGACAGTGATGTTTGCTCCCTACCGTTGGACTCCTCATTCAACGCTGGCAGAGCTGTTTTGGAAAGTACTTCCTTGAGGCATGTTGTATCTTTGGTCCAGTTTATGGACCATTAGTTATTAGTTATTATCGCAAGGAGACAGTTTTTTTTATCGTGAGGAGAATTTTTAACGATGTATTGCAAACGATAAGATATCTGTGTGTTTAGGAAGACTTAAGAAATTAATTCAGATAGGCATATATAGTTCAATAATTACTAAATAGGCTTTCAAATCTTAATATAAAGGAGAAAATCACTCAGAGTGCACAGCTTTGCCAAGGAGAATATTGGTGCTAACAGTTCAAAACAACAAATAAGCTCCAAACTGCAAAATATTTGCTGTATTTTCTAAATTTAGTGATCACTCTTATCAGCCATAATGTTTCCGCAGGTCTGTCCCCTAAAAATGTCCACAATAGATTGGATTTTGATGGTTTCTATGTTTAATTATTGAGAAAAGGTTTCTGGCTCTGAAAGCGATGCCCCCTTAGACAAAACTCCTGAGAAAAACTAAGAACAATAAACTGCACAGAATGATCAATGATAACACAAGATTAAAGCACTCTTTTTACACCCGGATGTCTCCCAGTTACCCTTCAGCAGCAGCAGCAGACCTGTCATTTCTGATTTAAAGCCTACAGGTCAGGTGACACTGTTTGAAACTCACTCATTACCGCTGACACACATGCAACCACAAACCCCTGCATCTGGATGGAATTATATATGAGGCTGATAAAAGCAGTATTTTACTTGACAAAAAACTCAGAGTTAAAAATGTAAATACATTTTAAAAAACTGTTACTTTAGTTTAAAAAAGGAGAAGTTTTAGATCCATTGTGTAAAGAATTGATTTCCTGTGGAAATATTCACAAGAAATAACACGCACTTCCGCAAAACAAGATCCGACTCACTTGTGAGATGTTATCGTAATTATTTAAAAAGAAATGAATGGGTAAATAAGAGCATTTCTTTCCTAAGTGGAAGGACTATTGTGTGATCCTGATCTATAAAGATGTAAACACGTGTTCATTCAGCCATCAAAGGGCAAAAAAAAATAAAATACACAAACGGAAATGATTCATTGATTAGAGATAAAAAATGCGTTCGCCCAATGAGCCAAACCGAGGGAAATTACAATTACACCGCAGCAAGATGATCGGTCAGTCAGTGGGAAATGTTTAAAAGTCACACAGTCAGTGTGGCTGTGGACTTTACAGAAGTTATTAAAATGTGCTTTTATGAGGTGTTGCTGACTAGGCCATTTCTAGCAAAATCAAGATAAGAATTCAATTTAATAATAATTTACATCGGATTTGCAAAGCGCAGGAGGTGGTTAGAACAAGGCAATGTATTTTTTTATTTTTTTATTGCTCAAGATAAATAAACATTTGCATTCTAGATTTTTCTCCCCTTTGTTAATTTGTGTGTCGATAAAGATAATGTGAACGGGCGGACAGAGCATACTATGGCCGCTGGACGCGTGGCAGTGAGGAATGGTGACAGTGTGCAGCTTTATGATTTTCACACCCTGATAAAGGCCGGTCACTCTTCAACGCCCACTCCCCTGCAAACCACTGATCTCTTTTATTTTGCAATGCATTTTCAATCAGATAAATATGATCTTAATTTTGGAATGGGATTCAGATAAGCTCTCTCTTACACACCCACACACACGAGATCACAGAGTTAAATAATGAGATAGTGAAGGAATGAAATTAGAGAGCAGAAGGAAAACTATAGGCCTGGCCCATCAACACCCCCTAATTTTTTTAAGATTTATTGACATAACGTGGCGAAGCCTCACCCTAATCTAAAGTGCTTTGTTGTCTCCATCACGATCTCTTCCAGCATTGCCCTGTATTCAGCTTAATCCACCTTCCCATCAACCCTTGCGAGCTTAATCATCCCCACACCATGATTGTTCCACCACTAGTTTCTAATGTGCAGACGATCTGTTTAGGATAAGTTGCAAACTTCTGCCACTCGGTTTTGCCAAAAAGTGACAGACTGTTGCTTTAAACGGCGCCGCTACCCTACCTGTTAGGGTAGCGGCGCCTCTTAGCTGTTAGATTTGTTCCCTGGCTTATGTTCTAGTGCATCACAAAACGGCAAACTTCAATCATCGCTCCAAATTCCGTGCGTTCATGATGGCGAATGCAGGGACTGTTTGGAAAGCAATAATATTTCTAGTGCAATAAAATTTAATTCTGCTCGTCTTTTTTTACTCATTTATTTATTTAATTACTTAAAGACATAGATGCTCAAATTGCGGCCCGGGGGCCATTTATGGTCCTTGGACTGATTTTGCACGGCCCTTGGCCACTATTGATTGATACATTCTGGAATTGGCACCAAAACACAGATGACTGATGGAGATGGAAACTTTCTTTTAAAAGTGCATCATTTTTGTTGACAAATTAAAAAAAGATTAGAAAAATGATCCATGTCACATAACTAATTATTCATCTTTTAACAATCTGGTTGGTTTTTTTGACTTCTTTTTAATTACATTGCGTAAACAGCTGACGCAACTGCAAACGTAGAGGCAACCAAATATTGCTAAAAATAACACATTTTTAAAGAGAGACTCAACTCTTTCTGCTGAGAAAAAAAAAAACAGGTTTTTTATTTAATTTATTTTTTATTCCATTATTTATATAAATATATATATATATATACTTATGTGAGCCACCGTATGCATATATAAGGACAGATTAAAAATGAGAAATGAAAACCAAACTTAGAGTGCTGACAGTGAGAGAGCTTTCTGTCTAAACTAAATTCTAGGTGAATAGCAACACTGTACTATGGGTTGGTGGCACTCACCTGCTGTCTCTCTCTATATCTGTGTTTCAGTGGCAGATTTAGTCTAGCAGCGTGAGTGAAGAGAGGATGGAGTGGAACAGGAACTTCCAGCCGAGCGAACAGACCTGCAGTTGCCATGCTGGCTGTCCGACAAGACTGCGGCTCACAGAAACACACTCGCTGTCAGAGCACACGCATCACGAGCAAATACCTTTCTCCTCCCTCCACCTGCCTGGCTGAACTAAAATCGAAATATGCAAAGTTATGAGATAATAAATTGAAACCGTGCTGCAACATTTAATCGAGCCCATAAGAGGGCTGCTGTGGTCACTGAAAGGAAGGAAGAGACGGACACAAACGCAGGAGGAATCCACACCATAAAAAGCGGGTTATGTTGATGAATGGGCTTGAATGTAAAACCAGCAGGTAAATTCAGCACAGCTGCTTAGCTACACATGATATCAGGGATTCTTTGTGTTCTGGCTGCTGAATACCAAGATCCTCAGCAGGCTGAGATGTTTAACCAGTGGATTGCTTTTAAAAGTTAAAGCAAGTGTGAGGGGATGGGGACACTTTCAGAAACTGATTGTGACAAACGCTACTGAACAACTAATGGACGCTCTGGAAAGTCTCGGAGTTCAACCGACACCCTGAGGAAAAGGCATTAGCTTTATAGTAACATTTTGTTTAGCCGGCTCAGTCGCAACAAACATGAGAAAACAATGTATTAGCAGTGGCCAATATAAAGGGTATAAGGTAGAAATGATATCAATTTAGCAAAAGGTAGCAGTTGTGAATTTTGTACCAGGTATGCAAGGATACAGACATTATCGAAACTTTAAAGTTTTTTTGTTTTTCATTCTAATGGAAAAGAAACCTGTTGAACTTGAAGCATTCTTAATTCAAATATATGCAGGGTCCTTTTTGTGCGATATTCAACGTAAAATTAAATAACCAGGGTAAGCAGAAAATTTTGAACTTTATTTTAATATTTTGCTTTTATTTTGTATAAAATATCTTCATCTTTATTTAAGTTGTGAGAATTTTTGTGGTGCATTATTTTTTTTTATGCATTTGCCCAATAACTCTTCTTTAAATGGCAATTTGAACCTTTTTGAAGTTGTTCTGCTGCAATGTGTCTGGAGAGGGAGAATGTTCATAAGCAGTCATTTTGACTTGTCTAAAAAAAAGAATGATAATATACTGCAATACATATCTTTACCACAAATGCTTTAGATCAAATCGCAATATAGATTTCAAGTCATATCGCAAAGGCCTACAATGTACCATAGACAAAAACAGTTTACTGATGCATCCAGAGACTAAAACATTGATATATTTATCCATCTCTCCATGCTCTGCAGACAGCAGGCAGACTGCTAACTTGGCTAACTTTATAGAAAGGCATAACTGAAGATGAACCGTGTTCACGGAAACATCAGTCACAGTGAAACGGTGGAAAAGACGCACCAGAGCGACAGCTGCATTATAACACTTTTGTGTTAGGGTGTGTAAGGTTTGAACTTTGAGAGCATTTAAACTAGTGAAAAATGTGACGTGTTTGAAAAAGAGTGTATAAAGTGTGTTGAAGGGGTTTTAAAGCATTTAAACAGATTTAGTAATTGTGAAAAATAAAGCTGACTGCTTCGTGGATTTCGTCTTCTGCGAGTTATTTTTAGAATTTAACCCCACGATAAATGAGGGACCACTGTATCTTATTAAAATTAGTCCATTAAAGAATAGCATAAAAAGAACAGTGTGGCACTTAAAATATATTTTCTACGTTTTTTCATAGTTAATGATTATTGAAATCAATCCACATGACTTTTCTATTGATCAATATGGTAAATGGCCTGCATTTGGAATTTGCTTTTTGCAGTCAGAGGACCGCAAACGGTTTTCGCTACATTCAGTCAATTACCCATTCATTTGGGTAACGACTTAACCGGGCATTCAAACTAGCAAGCAACCAATTACAGGACAAATACCTGAGCCACGGTTGCCCTATGTGCTCTTTTTCTTCATCATCCAGCCGTAATGAGAACATGGAAACATGATTATGGTTATTTATGTTTGCACAAAAACATTTTAGAAAAAGGAACGTTTGGTACTGAGGTTTACGAGTTGAATCAAAACTTAGCCAGGTCACTCCACGGCTTAAAACGAACCGAAAGAAGACTTGACCCCAACAGCTCTACTGTTTTTAGAAATGGGCTCATAAAAAATGTGCAGCTTTGAGTAAAAAAGGAATTATTATCCAAGAAAGCATCAATTGGCTTTGTTCAGATCCGATATGAGCAGGCAGGCAAGCAAGCGGACCAGATGAACAGGCAAATGGGCAACGACTGCACAGCATCAGAGAATGGAAAATTACCACGGCCCCGCAATCAGCTGGACACCTTTGATCAGTCAGGTCCCAGGCACCAATTACTGTGGGATAATCGGCAGCCTTCGGAGCCCTGGCAAGCTGCAGCCACGGTGGGCGCAATGGGTCAGTACCCACCAGGGAAGGGCCGAGTCGACATTGCTCACAGAGCCAAAAGCCGACAGTGGGCCCGTCTGAAATGCTGCGTGAAGGCGAGCAACCCGACGAGCCGCACAGCAGCTCCATTGTCCCCCTCCCTGTCGACTCAGCACAGTCGCGTTCTCACGAGCCAGACATCCCTCTCAGCGGGCCGCTCGCCCCGTTTAGGAATGGTGCAAGGATTTCCCGGAGTGTGAACTTGCTTACTGTGTGTGTCTTGGATTCCTGTGTGTGCCCACACACACACGATCCCTGCAGCAACACGTGTGTGACACCGATTGAAAACAAATGCGTATGTGCTGGATAACACA
This sequence comes from Apricaphanius iberus, assembly GCA_028564705.1. Classification (NCBI taxonomy): domain Eukaryota; kingdom Metazoa; phylum Chordata; class Actinopteri; order Cyprinodontiformes; family Aphaniidae; genus Apricaphanius; species Apricaphanius iberus. Next base: position 352,251 of record JAPXFQ010002080.1, read on the forward strand.
CCTGTCGCTGCAGCGTTTTAAAAAAACAAAACTGCAACAGTAGCTGCTTGGAAAGGAAATCAGAAGAACATGTTTGCCCCATCCACCCTAATAACTGATGGGATAAAAAGACGCATCCACGTGCACGGTTTCTGATTCGCTTTATATTCAGAGAGGAAAACAATCCTGCCTTTCTTTACCCTCATGTTGGTGTTTGTCCAAATGCAGCAGGGTTGATCCATAAACTAAAACGCCCCTCTAAGTTGAGGCAGAACATGATATTTAGCTCATTAATAATTTACCCTTTCTGGCACCGGGGGGGGGGGGGCTTCATTATTGATCAGGCAGAAAGGTTGCTGTGTGGGTCCTCCCTCCCTCCACTATAAACTGGAACGCTTTCATCCCGCCACCAAAAGTGTGGCGTCGTGACGGGAAAATGACCCGACTAAACCTTCACACAACATCTATTCTCGCTGCTGGGTCTTTTTGCCTACTCATGACCCAGTTATCTAAGAGATAAACAGCAGCCAAAGGAATACGGATGGGGCTCGTGTCGGTTACGCAACGAGCACCGGTGAAATGTTGGCCCACTAGCGCGAGAAGGAGCGTAACCACCAGTGGGATAAAGATGCATTTCTAAAGGCAGAGGAGTCTGCAGAGACAAATATAGCAGACAAACAACGTGGGGTGTGGGTTTTGTGGGTTTGGTTGTGTTTGTTTTGTGTTTGTTGGTTTTTTGGTGTTGTGTTTTTGTGTTTGTTTTTGTTTTGTGGTGTGTTGTTGTTGTTTTTTTTGTGTGTTTGTGGTGTTTTTGTACCTATAGCTCATCATTCGGCCTTTAGCACAATGATTCTATTTTTTTTATAGACCCTAGAGTCGGTAGAGAAGTAGGGAAATATGTTTTTTATCTAAAAGCTCCCCAAGATGGGAACAATATTCCTCTTACATATCCGCCCTCTTGCATGGTTTCAAACTTTCCAAAGTGCAGCCTTAATGCAAATTTAGAACACTTGCTTTTGTATATTCAATTCAAAAAACTTTATTGATCCCAGAGGGAAATTAAGTGTTGTTGTAGCTCATTAGTAATTAATTTTTCAAGGAGTTGTTGTAGACCATGATGGCTGTGGGGAGAAAGGATTTCCTGTAACGTTCTGTGTCGCAGCGAAACTGAAGAAGCCTCCAACTGAAGATACTCTGCTGCTGTAGGATAGTCTCATGAAGAGGATGCTCAGGGTTGTCTATAATCTTTTAAATTTTATTTGCTTTATTATTTCCAGGTGTTCCACAGTCGTCCCCAGAACAGAACCAGCCTTCTTTATCAGGTTGTAGAGCCGTTTTAAGTCCCTGGCTCTGAAGACAGCTACCCCAACAGATGATGGACGAAGAAAGGACACGCTCCATCACAGACTTGTAGAAGATTTGCAGCATCTTGCTGTCAAGTGATATATGCTGTCAAGTTGAATAGTTTTACGTTGAGCGCCCATAAATGACTGTTTTACTGGTCACACTCCATTTTGTAATTTTTAGTTAAAAAACTTTGTACGAATTAGGGATGCAACGACATCACTTTAAAAAAAACAATACGGTACTGATACCTGGATCTGAGCACTTGTCGATACTTCTACCACATAAAAAAATGCTATGAATTGGAGCCAATACCTGATACCAATATTAATGATTTATTAGCTTTTTTTGCTGTTGTTGAACAGCTGTAAGCAAATGTATTGGTTAATTCATGTTTCTACTTTTTAGTTGACTGATTTTAATCAAATGTTTTGGATTTTATGTTTTACTTTTGTTGTCAATTGAATATCATATATGTGTTTATAATATGCAGTTATATACATTGTGCCTTATTTTTGCATCAGTGAGATCTTGTATTGCTATGTTTTGGAGATGGAGGGGGAATCTGGTGAATAATATGAGCTGTTATTTTAAAATCACATTTATTGTGTTAATTTTGGTTTTTTTTCTGTCCTAAAGTCATCTGAGTTTACAGCGGTCTTCTGCTGCTAACCTGCAGTATAGGATCCTCATGAAAACCAGAGGATGCGTCTCTTGGGGTGGTTCCCCAAGAAAAAAAAAAAAAAAAAAAAAAAAAAAAAATCAACATAAAATATTGATGCACTGCTTTTGAATAAAACGCTCCCGGCGCTAAGCATGTGAGTAAAACGCGTTGATTATGTGATACGCCGTTTACGCCTTCAGTGGAAAGCAGGGGTTAGGGTCCACCAGGGGGACACCAAGAGGAGGACCCAGGACACACTGCGCCTTGGGATTCCCCTGAGGAGCCGGCCTCCAACCTGATCCCAGGTTAAGCAGAAGCAAAAGAGGGGTGGGTGGATAAATCTCACAAAATGATGTGTCATACTTCTTACTCTACAGAAGTAAACACTATTTAGTAGATGTCCAGCAAATAAAATCTAAATAAAACATATTAGAACTCTGAAACAAAAAAAAATCCAGAGATAAGACAGATAAAAGACCATTTCTGATTTCCACTATAAAATAATTAGTGCTTTACTAGACTTTCACTCTCTTCTCAACTCCAACTTCTGCAATTGAATAAAAAAAAAGTGGATTTATAACATTAAAAACAATAAATGTGTTTGCAACGGCATCACAAATCGATCAAACAAGGAGAACTGAAGTCTAACTCCCACATTTCTCTCCATCACTGAGTGTTTTAGGGGTTTTCCCGGTTTCTGACACTGTGAACCCAACAAACTGATGCGCCGCTCGTCTCTTTTGTTGTTCTTCCATCTCTAAACTGTCTAGAAGCCTCTCTGGTGGAAACTGGTGCCTTGGTAACCATGGCATTTGTCTGGCATGACGACAGCAGGTGGCCTCAAGATGCGACACATCAAACGTAGCTGAACAGGAAGTAGCTTGAGGGCAGAGACAGAAAGTGGTTGGAAATTGTGCCGCTGTCATGCTCTAGTCTGGACAGAGACATCTGCGAATGTCAGTTTTAAAACTTCTTACTATTGCCAACACTGAAGCAGAAAGGAAACAATTAATGCGGGTTGATATCAAGATTTTGTACTATATGTAGGTTACTGTATTTTCAAGTCAAAACACATAGAGAAATTCTTACAATACAGATTCTGTATATAGAGATTGACATATTTTGTATGTCCGTTGCAATTAGTTTCGAGGATTTTTGGCTTTGTGATTATGAGCACTTAAAGTTCCGTTTCTCAGAAAATTCAGACTGATAAAATAGAAATGTAAATACAGAAATGCAAGTCTACTGAAATGCCTGTTCCTGTACTGTACAAGAAGATGCTCTCCCTCCTCCTGTGGAGATTACTGCATCAATGTGGAGTGGAACCTTGATAGCACCTGGCTTCATCTTGCTCCTGATAATACCGCGTGGATTCTGTGTAGAATTTAGGCCGAGCCACTCTGCAGGTTAATGAGTGATACGGTGGGCATTAAACCAGGCGCAGGTGCTTCAGTTAGCGTGGGAATCCTGATTGAAGAGGAATCAAAATCCTCTCATTTCCTCTGAAGGTTTTTTGCTGTCACTTATACACATTTTAACCACTTTTTCCTTCCACTAAATGTCCCATTAATATTCTTGGATGCAGAATATTGCCACAGACTAGGGCTGTCAAAATAATTGATAACTAGATATTAATCGATACTAAAACTGATTTCTAAACTAAATATTCTCTTCCTTTGGTATTGATACTTTAGAGTCTCTCGTAGTCGCCGCGTCCATCAGGGTACACAGACACGAACGTTCCCTGACAGCCGGTTTTAAATTGGGTTATCTTTCACCAATTTTTTTCGTGCACTTTTTAAAGCGCTGCTGATCGTTGAAAGGTTTGAGAAACTGTTTATGCTTAACGGTTAGTGTTTCATCTTTGCACTATAAGTAAGAGTAGCCATATAAAAGGAATATTATCCATTGTATCTACTTGTTCAATAAGTTGGTGTTATTAAATCACCTTAGTATCGAAAACATTTTTCAGTATCGAATCAAGTTTGCCGTTTTAGTAGGGACTGCCGAAAAAAAAGAAGAAAAAAAAGAAATGAATAAAAAAAAAGAAAAAAAAAAAAAAAAAAAAAAAAAAAAAAAAAAAAAAAAAAAAAAAATCGATTCACATCCGGATCTAGATTTTTTATTTAAAAATGATTCTGGATCGATTCTTAAAAATATGTTTTCTAAACATTTACAGCCTAATTATTCGCTGTGCGTAGTGTTTGTCAGGCAACAACCTCCATAGTGTGTCGTTACAGCGCTACCGTGTTAGCTAACTAGCTGTAGCTGCTAGCCTGATGCTTCAGCGCGAAAAACGACAGGACTGCTCCATGCTAATCATCACCCTTAGCTACTTTATAACTTTTTATTATATATGTATGTATATGAGCGATCTTTCTTTTGTAAGCCACACACAAACATCTGGCAGAGGCTCCGCTGCAGAGCTGAACACCTGTGGAGCTTTCAAGGAACGTCCGAAATATATGCAGAGTTCAACGTTGACTTTTAAACTTTAAAAACTTCTGGGGGAAAAAACACTGAAAATAAGCCCTAAATTTCTGTTTAGTGGCGGTTGATAAGCAACATTTGGGGTAAACTAAATACACCTTACTTATTTTCTACTAAGTACTAAAGAACAAACAAGAGCTTTATTCTTTTTATTACTTTTTTCTTCTTAAAACATCGCCGCATTTTTTTTTCAGAACTAGAAATTTGTTTAAAAGATCTTGGATATCCAGTTGCAGTTTGATATCTTGTAAATTTTCTCTCAACAGTAGATTTCAGGCACGATTACATAATATGTTCCACAGTCTCTTCTTGAAGACAAGAAGTTAAGGTTCTAAGAGATTTTAAAATACAGTTTGTGTTGATGATCCAACTTTTTTTTTTGTCTGTGCTCTAAAACCAACAACCCCTGTAGCACAAGTGCTACATACGTCGCAGATTGAGTTGTGTGTATTACAAACACAAGCGATGCATGAAAGCCACACAGCCAATAGTGTCAATGTGACTTTCCACGATGTCGCAAATAAATGGAATCTACCAATCACAATCATAGATATAGTTACAGATAATGCTCCAAAAATGCTGGCGGCCATGCTGGCAGCTTGATAATTTAACATATTGTAGTTTATAGGGGATAATAGTTGATCTTGAAATTATAAAAAGCAATCCTCATTTTTAGTTACTTCTACTTTGTCCCGGCGGACTAGTTTTACCCGTTCCTTTAACTCTGTTGTGTAGACAGATGAGCTGCGTTTGGTGGCCGGCCGGCGCATGAGCCACAGGTTTTTAATTATCAGTAGGTCTGACTGGAAGCTGGTAAAAAAGTTGCCACCGTAGGAGCTCTAACCACTGGTCATTTCATCCTGCGTCGGCCATAATTAAAGCAGAGATCAGAGAGCTGAATAAAGCATGAGCTGTTCCCGTCCGAGAGGCTCGGGTATCACGTTATATAGGGGCCTTCACAGACAATAGGAGTCCCTGAGTCTTACAGCGGATCCAGGGAGGAGTCATAGCAGCACAAACCTGAAAGGCAACTCCTTGCATACAGTGACAACACCACCCCCCACTCTCTCTGCACACAGATGATACGGTCAGGGCAAGAAGGGAAGATACGGCCCCTTTGGTGCCAATAAAAACCTAAAATTATTATCGTGCATGGCAACTCAGAGAACTGCCTTCAGAGCAGTAAATCAAGCAGACAGCTAAAGTTGTAACAAATCGGATTAAGATGTAAATGGTTGCAGAGAAATGTAATGCTTGGATGTGATTGCGTAAGTTAAATACCAGGTACAAGCCTGTTTTCTCGTTCTGAAAGTTATTTAACAGGAGCGAAAAGGAACAGCGAGTTACCTTTGACCACTAATGCAGTTCAAAGTATGACTGCGCATGATATATGACATAACCCTTCCCTGGTGTACAGAACTGCCTTCTCATAATCTCCACGTCTGACAGTAATAATAATGTTGTAAAGAAAGCCGCCATCATTTAACTACAGTTTATGACTTCTTCTTTTGGCCAATCCTAATGGTGGCCGTCGTCCACGGAAACCAGTTGCTCTGCCTTTCTGTTTATGTGGGTTTATTCGCAGTGGAAACAGAACCGATGTCCGACAACAACTTCCATCTGTGACCGGCGAAAACAGAGCTCATTGCCGAACGCATTAGAAGCCGATCCAGAGAACCTATTTTCAGCGACTTCTTTTGAAATGGGGTCAGCTGCACATTTGAGATTGTGGCTCTAAAACCTGTCCTCTGCTTGAATCTTGCCAGAGTGACTCTGCTGGGCACCATCCCAGCAGGCTAAGACTGCGGAGATGGGACGATTTCACATGTGTGGAGAGGATGGACACTTTGTACGAATGTAGAGATTCTAAACGCTACGTGGGCTTTTACAGTAGCTACAAAAAATATCTCATACTTTCTCATTTTCATACCATTTTAAACATCAACTGAGAAAGTATGAAGCCACTTAAAAGTATGGAAGACACAATCTGCCTAAATTGACTATAAAAAAATAAATAAATGCATTTGATTGTAAAAAAAATAATAAAAGTGGCATAAATAAAAAATACAATTTGTAATATCAATAAATAAATGAATTCAAGAGTAAAAAATAAAAGTGGTAATACATAAAATAAAAGTGGTAATTTAAATAAATAAAATCATTTCTTTTTAATTGTATTTACTTACATAATTATTTATTATTTATTCTTTTTTGTCAATTTTGGCAGGATGAGGTGTCCATATTAAAGTAATCTTCAATTTTCAAATCAGTTTTTTTTTCTTCTTTTTTTGTTTTTAAACCAACTCAAATTTATTTTTTATATAGCTAAACTCAGTTTAGACTCTACAGTGCCTTGCACAAGTAATCACTCCCCTTAGACTTTTACAAGTTTCATCCTTTTGTCATACCCACAGATAAAATTGTACACAATTGTGAGACGGCAGGTAGATTTTACAGGCATTTTGCTTTAAGACAATTTTACTTTACAAACCTCCAAATAAAAACAGAGCAACCAGTAGCTTTTAGAAGCCACTTCCTCCAGAAATAGAGTCCACCTGTGGCTAATATGAACTTTAAATTACAGGTGTACAATATATTGAAGCTGCAGGGTGCATGCTTTACATGAACAGCACCTGGAATGTCCTCTTTCTTCAGATTAGACAAAGGCGGCTCCATTTACAAATAACAAGCACCTCTCCGTTTTGATCTATATCATGAAAATTATACAGCTCAGGAAGGGCGGTGGGGACATATTCCAAAACAATTCTGTCATAAACGTGCAAAGACAAGTTCATAAATGACACGTTTAGGCAGCAATATCCCACGTGGCTGAGAGATTTCAGCATGGACGCCTTGGGGAGAGGATCTGTGTCTTCATCATGCTTTCAGATCCTGGTGCTGCCTGGCTGCAAAAACCGTACAACATCGCTAAACTCCCTTGTCTCACTACAAGTCAGCTGACTTCCACCCCAGCGCCCCGGCCCTTTCACTGAACACATGGAGATGGCAAAAGGACGCTTGAATCCCACCTTGAAACGGGTTTCAAATGGCTCCAGAAGGCCCACAGGAACACTTGCTTTATTTTGATCAATCGCATAAAAAAAAAAAAATCACAGGAAAAAAGGATAAAAAGAAATACAATTGACATATTCTGTATCTGAACCAAAGGATACTCGGGCTAGGAGAATAAAGAAAAACAAAAGAGAGAGAGAGCGAAAAACCACACTGACCCAGGTTGGTAGGTGAAGACAATAAAGCATCGCTCTCGTGTCGTTCTTATGATAATTTAGCCAACATGGCGCCAAAAAGTAAAACCAGACTGCGATTTCAACACATGCAACAGGAGGCTCGACACTCTCCCAGCTACCAGGTACTTAAGCGAAGGCTTCCGGCTGTGCAGTCATCGCGCAGCAGGTTCGTCTACCTGTATTGCATCACTTCTCATGATTCACACACGTAGCTCGCTGCCGAGGAAGAGCCTCTCCTTTGACGCAGTGAAATGATCCGTGCCCCCCCCCCCCCCAAACAGAATGAAACGAAGCTGCGAACACAGACTTGTCCTGCTCCCTCAAACAGCTGACATACTTAGACAGTGAGTTTAGTGGCAAGCAGCCAAACTCGACTCCCTCACTCTTTGAGATGAGCTAAGCCATGAGCTCCTTTCAAGATGTTTGACAACGACCAGTAGTCCAACTCCTACCCTCAGCAGAAATAAACTGGTTTACCATTCAGACAATTTTTTTTTGGATAGAATTTGCATATCTTGTTATATAAGAAAAGGACATGTAGAGAAAACCTGCCATAGCCAATTATTGTTTTTAGGTATGCTTCCTGATAGTGATAAATCATTTAAACCAATAGATATCGGCTGTGATATGCTCCAAGTTTGTGCAGTTTTTTTTTTTTTTTACTTAGATACCTCTGTACCGTAACATGGAGGGTTTTACTGTAGTTTTTGATTACCTGAAATGCAAAGAATAACCGCTGTAACTTTCGGCTGATTTAGAAAAATCTGTATTTTATTTTTCTGTAGATATTGTATGATTGAGACAGTTCCATTTTTTTTCTACATGCAAACAGTAGAAAATTATTTGGAAACGGGCTGGAAACGGTGTTTTAAAAAAATGAATGAATAAAAAAAAAAAAGAAATCAAATAATAGATTCTTATAAAAATTCTAAGAATAAAATGCATTCAATTCACAAATTAAAATATTGGTTTAATTGTTTAACATAGTTTGCCCCTTTTTAACAGATAAAATATGAATTAAAAATCCAGACAGCTGTTTAAAGGCTTAGCTCTGAAAGTGCTAGGCATATAATTAAGATATCAGTTAAAAAAACACTATGTTTTAATAGCACTGACCCATATCTTTATTGAACTGCATCAGATTGAAACGGATTCGAATCAGATCGGGATAATCGATTCTAACTCTTAAGAATCGTAATCTGATCGATTCTTGAAATTTCAATAGATACCTGAGCCCTACTAAAAAGTAGTTTTAAAGCTTGACAAAATAACGGATACCGGCCACAACATTTCAGATCGGTGCATCTCTAGGACTTAAAAACGAAAATAAAATTCAAATATACTGCATTATTCCCAATTCGCTGCCACAGATCCCCTTGCCATGTCATTCACAATCTATAAACACCAATTACTGTGTCGCCAAACTGGCTTTCCATTTAGTAAACGGGATGTCTGAGCAGTTTGGATGCCTTCACTTGCCTTTATAAAGTCAGCAGACAGAAAGTAATCTGACCACTAATGCTCATCTGATCACTGATAGCAGACTTGAAATCTCTCCCACATGTCCTGATTGAACCACCTTACGAGCCAGAAGTCCCACAAAAATACCTTGCACAATAATCGCAGACGCATTATCACACTTTACAAAAATCCAGCGTGTTAAGACTATGAGTCACGACTTAACTAGGCTGCCTGCCTGGCCGGCTGGCTGTTTTAGGCGAGCAGCCGCTGTAGACGTACGTTTCGGATCGGAAGGAGCTACACTGTGACACCTCATTTCTTCACTTCGCAGCGATTAGATCCGTAGGTTCTACGGGAGCCAACATTTGGAACGACGATATAACACAAGCGAGCCGTGTGACAATGTGTGAGAACGAGTCGTGACAGCTCCTGTGCTGGATGACAGCATATTTTAGTCGGAGATGCATTCATTAGTTTCACTGACAGACGGCCTCCTCCTCCTTCTCCTTCACCTCCTCCTCTCAAACTTATCCAGGTAACTTGAGAGTCGCTGGCTATTTACCAGAATAAGGATATAAGTAAGCGAAAAACCTGCTACCTCCACCGTACCGGGGCGAAATGACATTCCTAACATGCTTAAGGAGTGGGAAAAAGTTATACAGCCTAAGTTTCCCCATTCTGTCAAATACTCGAGTCAGCGAGGGAACTAAATGCCTTGAAATTCGGAGCTAACGTAGCTGCGTGTGTCGCATTCAGAGTGGCTAGTCGGGCTTAGCTCGGCCGGCTAACGCAAGCTTCGCTCACCGGTGGCATGCTAGTCCCAGCGGGACTCTACGCACTTTAGTTCAGCTTACCTGTAACCACCTCTGCGACCCGCAAGCTGTCCCTCTGTAGCCGTCACCTATGAACCGCAAGCCGTGCTGTGCCAAGATAATTCAAATTCCACACCAAAAAAAAGTGTCGGAGAAGCCCTAACAGTCCAATCGCTTCAGCCACCGCCGCTGAATGGCTGCTACGCAGAGACTCAACCAAACCTCCTCCTTAGCAACGGACCGCCCCCGCGTGACCTCATTGGCCAACTCACGTAGCTCTAATGTGAAAGATAGGTGATAGTACCGTAGTCAGTAATTTAGGGACTGCATTTATGTGGCTAATTCAGTTGTTCCCAAAACAAAGTTGGGGTGTGGACCTCACCATGGCTTTGAAACACAAAATGGAGGAAGGGGTTTGTTGAATTTAATGGGGGGGAAATACTAACTACATAAATAAAAATACAGCCGCATATTTAGTAAAATCATCTTTCGTTTAACTAAGGTTTTTAAGTTAAATTAATGAGACTGCTTGGTCTCAAAAGATAATACAACAATGGAAAAGGATGCATACTACCGGGTATTTCCTCATCCATTCATCCGTCCATTTATTCCTTGTCCCCTCATCCCTGCCTTGCGCAATACTAATTAAAAAAGACTTTATTGATCCCAGAAGGAAATACATTTTTGCTGTAGACATAAAAGAACAATTCTCTACGAGAAATTTGATCTTTAATGTTTTGACTGTATGAAATACGTTCATTTGTGTACTGGAGTGTTTTGGGGGGGGTTTTGTACATCGGCCCTGTCCCTTGTTGGGGGCAGGGCTGAGAAGCCTATTTTTTTCCTTACCCCTCCTTCCCACCTGTTGTCACCCTTTCTTATCTGCATATTGGAGTGCCATGATGGCTGCTGGTCCTAATTAGGTCTATATGTTTGGTTGTATGCTCTTGAATGGGTTGTGCTGGATATAAAAAAAAATGTTGTTGCAGGATGCTGGTTCAATCACAACAAATCATTCATTCATTCATTCATTCATTCAACTCATATTATTCAAGGAATTTCAAAGAGTTGTAGATGCTGATGGCTGTAGGCTGGAAGGATCTCCTGAAAATGACCATATATTACGGGATTCCTCAGCAGGCTTTGGAAAAGCTTTTTTCCTGAAGACTGTTCCACCACATTGAGTTTTCACCTAAGACTCCATACACATACCCCCCAACTGACTCGTACCATTCATCCATTCAACCCCCTTCCTTCATTAAATGTTTAATTTGACATCAGTTCTCATTTGTGGTTGATGATCTGTGCTTGTATTTGTTTAACAGGCACCCAGAAAACCTTTTTTGAACTTGTTGTACAAATCTTGTAGACTCTCTCAATGAAGTGAAAATGGATCTTCATTGTGTCTTTCAGCAGGATCATGATAAAATCATATGGCTAATGGAGCAGAAACCAAGCTGCAAAGGGAAGATAACTGTCTATAGATATCCGAAACTTTCAACAGACTGAGTCAACGCACAAAGCTGAGGAAGGACACAAGAATAATCAGCAACAGTGAACCCCCCCCCCCCCCCCCCAAAAAAAAGCACCACATTCTCAATTGAGTAGAAATGGAACATATTTTTGGAATCATCCACACCCTCTTAAGATCTAGATTAATCAGGGAAGAAGCACCCCCGTCTGTCAGAGGGGTGACAAAAAAAGAAATCGTCCCAAGGGTGGAGCCCCATTGTTTTTAGGATACAGTGGGGCAAAAAAGTATTTAGTCAGCCACCGATTGTGCAAGTTCTCCCACTTAAAATGATGACAGAGGTCAGTAATTTTCATCATAGGTACACTTCAACTGTGAGAGACAGAATGTGAAAGAAAAATCCAGGAAATCACATTGTAGGATTTTTAAAGAATTTATTTGTAAATTACGGTGGAAAATAAGTATTTGGTCAATAACAAAAATTCCACTCAATACTTTGTAATAAAACCTTTGTTGGCAATACCAGAGGTCAAACGATTACTATAGGTCTTTACCAGGTTAGCACACACAGTAGCTGGTATTTTGGCCCATTCCTCCATGCAGATCTTCTCGAGAGCAGTGATGTTTTGGGGCTGTCGCCGAGCAAACACGGACTTTCAACTCCCTCCACAGATTTTCTATGGGGTTGAGGTATGGAGACTGGCTAGGCCACTCCAGGACTTTCAAATGCTTCTTACGGAGCCACACCTTCGTTGCCCGGGCGGTGTGTTTGGGATCGTTGTCATGTTGGAAGACCCAGCCACGCTTCATCTTCAAAGCTCTCACTGATGGAAGGAGGTTTTGGCTCAAAATCGCACGATACATGGCCCCATTCATTCTTTCCTTAACACGGATCAGTCGTCCTGTCCCCTTAGCAGAAAAACAGCCCCAAAGCATGATATTTCCACAACCGTGCTTCACAGTAGGAATGGTGTTCTTGGGATGCAACTCAGTATTCTTCTTCCTCCAAACACGACGAATTGAGTTTATACCAAAAAGTTCTACTTTGGTTTCATCTGACACATGACATTCTCCCAATTCTCTGCTGTATCATCCATGTGCTCTCTGGCAAACTTCAGACGGGCCTGGACATGCACCGGCTTAAGCAGGGGGACACGTCTGGCACTGCAGGATTTGATTCCCTGTCGTTCTAGTATGTTACTGATGGTAACCTTTGTTACTTTGGTCCCAGCTCTCTGCAGGTCATTCACCAGGTCCCCCCGTGTGGTTCTGGGATTTTTGTTCACCGTTCTCATTATCATTTTGACTACACGGGATGAGATCTTGCGTGGAGCCCCAGATCGAGGGAGATTATCAGTGGTCTTGTATGTCTTCCATTTTCTGATAATTGCTCCCACAGTTGATTTTTTCACACCAAGCTGCTTGCCTATTGTAGATTCACTCTTCCCAGTCAGGTGCAGGTCTACAATTCTTTTCCTGGTGTCCTTCGAAAGCTCTTTGGTCTTGGCCATAGTGGAGTTTGGAGTCTGACTGTTTGAGGCTGTGGACAGGTGTCTTTTATACAGATAACGAGTTCAAACAGGTGCCATTAATACAGGTAACGAGTGGAGGACAGAAGAGCTTCTTAAAGAAGAAGTTACAGGTCTATTAGAGCCAGAGATCTTCCTTGTTTGAAGTGACCAAATACTTATTTTCCACCATAATTTACAAATAAATTCTTTAAAAATCCTACAATGTGAATTCCTGGATTTTTTTTTTCAAATTCTGTCTCTCACAGTTGAATTGTGCCTATGATGAAAATTACTGACCTCTATCATTATTTTAAGTGGGAGAACTTGCACAATCGGTGGCTGACTGAATACTTTTTTGCCCCACTGTATGTAAGATCCATCTGGAAGGACCACACTTTGGTAGAAAATACCCCAGAGTGTGTCAAGCTTGCTCAGGAAAGTGTCCTTCAAAGACTGTAAACATTTTTTGTTTTTGATTTTTATTTTCAACAAATTAGAAAAAAAAGTAAACTAAAATAATAAAAATAATAAAATAACTGCTATAATGGGGTATTGTTTATTATTTTGTGATTGTGAAATAAAATCTCCCATTTTGGAGAAGGGCTGCAATATAACCAAATATGGTAAAAGTGATGCACTGTGGTTATTTTCCAGATGTAGGCCTACCATTAATGATTTTTTTCCCCTAGAGTTTGATTCACATTTGACAGCACATTTTTGGTAAAGGAAAGGCTTTTAATAGACCAATGATTACTAAAAGATGACTGCATTGACCGTCACTTTCAAAATTTTCCTTCATTTATGTTTTAATGCAGGTTAATCATTGCAGAAGTCAATAAGATTGGAAACTTCTCCACCTCATATACATTTTCCCTGAGGTTATTTGCAAACTTCCGGGGACTGTTCGGATACCTCCACTTCCTGTATATCCACCCAAATTTCCCGCGGAGGATTTCAAACTCATCCAGTTTTATGGACTCCAATGATGGAGCCCCATTGTTTCTGAGGAGATGTAAGATCCATCTGGAAGGACCACACTTTCTAATCTGCCTCAAATATCAGGGCTTTATGGCATGGTGGCCAGATGGGCGCTACAACCCACCTGTCTGAGACCATCTCTGCTGTGAAGCATGATGCTAGGGACGTCGTGCCACGGAGATGTCTTCCTTCAGCAGAAACTGGGCAACTAGTCCATACGAAGACTAGGATGACAGCAGATATAAAGAGACCGTTCAAGAAGACTCGCTTCAGAACCTCACACTAACTCATGTTCCCACTTTACAATGACCCCAAAGCACACAGCCAAGACAACAAAGGACTGATGTCAGGAATTAATCTGTGAATGTCCTTCAGTTCAACCAGAACTTGGACTCAGATCCCAAAAAACGCGACTGCGTCTGAGAGGATCTGAAGGTAAGAATGGTAGAAAATACCCCAGGGTGTGCCAAGCTTGCTCAGGAAAGTGTCATTCAAAGACTGTAAACACTTTTTTTTTTAACTAAAATAATAAAAATAATTGTTATAATGGGGTGATGCTTATTATTTTTTGATAGTGAAATGAAATCTCCCAGTTTGGAGAAGGGCTGCAATATAACCAAATATGGTAAAAGTGATGCACTGTGGTTGAATTTCCATATGTAGGCCTACCATAAATGATTTTGCACAACTTTCTTTAGAGTTTGATTCACATGTGACAGCGCATTTTTGGTAAAGGAAAGGCTTTTAATAGACCAATCATTACTCAAAGAGGACTGCATTGACCATGACTTTCAAAATGTTCCTTCATTTGTGTTTTAATGCAGGTTAATCATTGAAGAAGTCAATAAGATTGGAAACTTCTCCACCTCATATACATTTTCACTGAGGTTATTTGCAAACTTCCGGGGACTGTTCGGATACCTCCACCTCCTGTATATCCACCCAAATTTCCCATGGAGGATTTCAAAATCATTCAGTTTTATGGACTTTTTCCCATTTTGTCAAACCGAATGAAAATCTCCCTTTTTCCCCCACGTTCATTGTCCTCATTATCTGCCCAGTTTGCGTGCAACCACTCCACTACTGATGACGATGGTGACACACTGGCCTCTCTAAAAGGCCACAAGTTTATCTGCATTCCTTGCATAGTTTCGAAGTCGACAAAGCTGCAGAGTAGCATATTTATGGCAAAGGTTAAAAAGCGAACAAAGGACACACACGGACCGAGGCAGCAAAGCTGTCGAACCAGTTATGTTGCCAATTGCCATGCAAATGCATTTGTTCAAATATTTCAGTGGTGAACTCATCCTTTTTCACTGTCAAGCACTTAACCTAACCTGTCTCTCTTTTTGGTTGCTTTTTTATTTTAATAATCAAAAACAAATATAATTTATGTTCTGTGTTTGAAAAAGTTTACCGCATGGAAAAAAAAATCTATCGACGTTTTAAAAGGGATGAAAATTGCTTTTTTTGTGTGACTCCCTGACATTCATTTTATTTGTTGGGAAAGTCCGCCACCTTGTGGTCAACATTGGTAAGTTCTACAACAGAGCACAGACGCTCACTTTAGTGCTTTATTAGAATTTTTCTTCAGGAATAAGCTCACAGTAGGAGTCTCCATCTCCAGCCGTCAAGGACTTCTGCCTTGCAACCTTTAGATGCTTCCATGCACCAGAAAAAGCTGAATCAAGTCACTAAATTCCCTCTTCACTGTCAATTTGTTAACAAATTAGCCACAACAAATTTAATCCAGAATTGTTTATCTTCTGTAAATCTTTAGAAGCAATCCCAGAAAGGCCCAGCTTTTATCTATTCCTCTAATTAATTGTTATCTTGGTGTTCTATTATCTAAATGTAATTTCCATTTCTTTGTTAGTGTCTATCAAAACGGATGCAGGCTTTTAACCAATGACAGCTTACAGACATAAGATTGTCCTATCATTATCTACGGTGTTGGTTTGTTTGTTATTGAAAGTTTTTTAAAGTTAAAGTTGGATTATATTTTTTGTCATGAAATGTCATGTGTGACATAAAGTTTCACCCAAAAAGATTCAAACAAGAAGGAGATTTTGGGTTGAAATAATCTTTTAATCTGACTAACATGTTTCTTCTGACAGGACGTAAAATTAAGATTTTTGAAGCAGCTCATTCTTAAAGTGACTTTGTGTAGTTTTTGCAGTACATCTTTGAAAATATCTATTAAAATATTATGTAATAATAATTATGTAAAGCACATTAATTGCAAAATATTGGCGATAGTGTAAAATATGACTTTAAAAATCAGTTTTAAAATACATAGGTGCGGGTCCTCTTTTCAGGGGAAAGCCATATTAGAAGACGTCTTTACTTCTACAAAAGCCCGGATGGACAAAGCGCACGGAACACGCCCGCTATTAAAACATTGATTTCCCCTCAAAATGCAAAAAAGTTTTGCCATAAATAAATTTTTACCTCTTCGCTAGTTCCAAGCGATGAAAGAGAGACTGATGTGCTCGTCATGTTGCTGCAAATAGATAATTCTGAGGGAATTGAGCGTTTGAAAACAGCACTAGTTGGACCTCCATTGTTGAGTTTCTTACTCGAAGACACAGATACCGCATGCTTGTGATAATTTAAGCTATGCACTGCCCCCTACTGGCCAAAGATTATACACTGTGCCTTTAACTTGAATCTGCAGAGAGAAGAAAGTTTACATGGCAACAAGGCCTTCCAGCCTAAATGAAGTTGATCACCAAAGATAAATCATCAAAATTTCAGTGGAAACATGCAAAAAGCTGCTCAGCAATTTTTTTCGAATGACTATTGAGAAGTAGGGGTGCACCGATACTAATGCTGGTATGGTGGTATGGGGTCGATACCATTCAAATGTGCTAGTGAAAGTTGACCGATACCATGAATTGCGACTTAATATCAAATCGCAAATCCTTTCACAGAGAATGTTTATTTTTCACCTGACATTTTAATTTTTGGTCATTTTAATTTGTCTTTTCTTTGTTTTTATCCTATTCGCCCTCATTTGTTGTTACAAGCAGAGAATAAAATAAAAACCTGTCTTCAAATTCGTTGCATTTTTTGTGTGGTAGAAGTATTGGCATTGGTACTCGGCATCAGCAAGTATCGGTATCGTATCGGTTTGAAAAAAAGAGGCATCGTTGCATCCCTACACAGAAGGGTCAAAATAGGTTTAGGTATACGTTTTTGAATTAATCTTTTTTTTTTTTAAACTAATGTTTTAAAATTGATTTATGAGAAACAATCTTATTGACTGAATAAAAACATCTTTACATAGTAATCTGTGTGGGGTAATACAATATTTGTTGTTGAATTGTACATTGAATGACTTATGACTGATTCAGCGACTTATGGCTGGAATCTGTTGTCTGTTTGTATGAACTGGATCCGGGAACACACGTCACTGTAATGATGAATAAATAAATAAATGAATTAATAAATAAAGCAATTTAGTATTGGTTCTCCTAAAAAAAAAAAGCATGTTTTTTTTCTTTTCGGGAGCTGGCAAACATTCCATGAACTTTATCTGACCTTGCCATCATAAGTCATCCAGACAGCAGATCCTGTAGCAGGAGTAATTATACTATAATCAAATTCATAAATTAATCCATTAACCTTTTTAATGATCAGAACCCCACCCCAATTCCACCAGCAGTTTCATCTTCAAACTTTAATGTATAAATCTTACCAGGCTTTAGAAAGTGATGGAATAGTTTCCATACCAAATCAGGAGATCGCAGCAGCTAAAACAATGTTATGGATGAAACAAAGTGCAACTAATATGGGTTTCTGAACCCTGGGCTCCCAGCACGTCTCGATTCACCTTACGACTGATAATGAGTGCTTCTAAATTACAAATAAGACAGAGTACAGCAGTGATGGATTGCTCCTGGCAGACGTAACCTCATTAGTTATCTCGGGAGCTCTAATAGCTATTGAATATTATTCCCATTTTCCATTTGAAAGAAAGTTGATCAAATTCCATACCCTTTTAATGCCTATCCAAGAAAATTATAATTTAGCAACTACTGGCTAATTAGGAATGTCTGCATGTCTTTGTGTTTGTTTCCTACTGACAGTGCAATCATTTACAAAAAGTGCAATCATTTACAAAAGTCTCTTTTCGCCTGCATTGTTTTCTATTTGATAATTTACTGCAATAACCATCAAAACGTTTTTATAACAGATTACTGTGAGGTGAAAGGAAACTGTATCGTTTTCTGAAATAATTTTACAGTAAACTATCTAAAGCTCACTTTACTCTGATGCTCCGAAATAAAATCCACTCGCCTTCAGAAGTTCTCCTTCTAAATAAAGGAGTCCACCTGTGTGTGTAATTTAATCACAGGATAAATGCAGCTTTTATGTGAAGACCTCAGAGGTTCTAAAAAAGGAGAACAGTGGAACAAGGCAGCCTGTACTGAACGCTTAGTCATTAAAAAATAAAAGAGAATATAACGAAACCTGGCTAGCTAGTTAGCTACATTCATATCTAGCTAGCTAGCTAGCTAGCTAGTGTTGAATTAAATAATTATCATAATTAATTCAATGCATGTTCAAGCACAGACAAAATGGAGCCAATTTCCAGTTTAACATTTATTTTGAACAGATTAACAAATTGCAGTTTTACAGAGGAAGTTGCCCCCGTAATTTCCTCTGTGGTCCAGATTTAAAGAAATCTGAACAATTAAATGATCTTCATTTCACAGCTTTATAGAAAACCGGGCCTCTAGGCGTTTCTACTCCCTCCAATCAGAACATTTCCATACAGTGTCTTAGCCATTATTGGCTGTCAGAAAATTATACAGTCATATGGGTGAGACGTCTTTTCTTAAAAGCTCATTCTGAGTTTTATGGTTTTATGGCAACACACTAAATCTACAGACATCCTGTTTTTTACAGCTTGCAATAAAACTCACCCCAGAGTTTTATGACTTAAAAGCTTACCCCCATAAACAATAGTGACAGACATATATTTTACAACCATGCAAACTATATAAACAGACTTTTACCTTCTGAATAATAAAAGTTTAAACCCTATGCAGAATAACACCACACTAGCTAGCTAGATATGAATGCTTTATTAATCCCATAAGGCAAATTATGTAGATGATGTATGTATGTGTGTGGACATGTACACGATTAAACAAAAACTTTGGGAAATGTGTGGAAGATAACTAACATGGCACCAATTTCTGAATAGAACATCCCCAAAGTAACACATGGTGGTGGTAGCAAGCAAGCTTAGATTCAATTCACATTTTAAAATACTATATTGATCCCAAAGGGAAATTAACAGTTTTTGTAGCTCATGCTAATTTATTTTTCAAGGAGTTGTTGGAGGTTATGATAGCTGTTGGCAAGAATTACTTCCTGTAGCGGTCTGTGTTGCAGCGAAATTGAGGAAGCCTCTGACTGAATACACTCTGATAGTTTCATGAAGTGAATACTCAGGGTTGTCCGTCTTTTTTCTGACATTCTTAAAGAATCCTACTTAGCATCATCATCTCCAGTGGCTCCACAGCAGTGCTGAGAACAAAACCAGCCTTCTTCGTCAGGTTGTCAGGGCTTTTTAAGTCCCTGCTTCTGATGGTGCTACCTAAACAGACTTGTAGACCTGCAGCATCTTGATTCAAACCTTGAAGCACTTCATTTACTTTCACAAATGGCTCCAATGCTATTGTCTTTGTGACCATATTTTATTTTTAAAACAACATAGAGATTACTTGACACAAAAACAACCTGTTTCAGATATTTACATACAATTTCGTAGAGACAGAACCAAAAAGTTAAACGAAAACATTCTTTGGGTCTAACCGTGCAAAACAATAAATAATCTCCCGACAGTGCTTTGCTAATCAGCAATAAAAAGCTCCAATTTTTGTTTGGGCTATATACAAAGCCGCTCCTGGTCCGCACCTTAAAGCTACGCCACTTTACCAAAGAAGGACTTCGACTGAAGAGTTGGTCAGGTGCAGCTCAGCGTATTTGCTACAGTAACAGTTTGGAATCGCCAAGCGGTTCCAAGTGAAAGCCGAATGTGGACCACAGTAGAAACAGAAACAAAGAAGTGATATGTGAAACGTTTTCAGTGGAAAACTTGGAATACATAGATTTGCAGCATCCTTCGAAGGATGAAGCGCTGTACACAGAAGACCTCAGGCGGTTTTTCTCAACAAGGCCTTAAAATGAGCAGCCAGAGGTTGACATCGAAAAAGTACCCCCCCCCCCTTTTTTCTTTTTCTTTAATTAATCTGTCCCTAAGCAGCTTCACAGATTCTCTCGCGTCCTTCTGCGGGCTTCCAGAATCTTCCTTCTCCCCCCGTCCCGCTTGCTTCAGACGATAACCTGTGGCTCCCATGACTGGCTGGCCATCTGGGGGCGACACTGCGTGATGACCAGAGGTCCGTTCGTGCTCTGACTGTCCAGGCAGAGCCCGCTCACCATGTGCTGAAGAGCCGGGCCTTTTGGCTTCCACTTCTGCAAAAAAATAAAAATAAGAAGAAAGCGGTTTAAGTCTGCACAGACAACCTGCCAAGCTCTCCGGTTTGTATTCCACGATGTGCATAAGCACAGGAGGCTCATGTCAGTAGTGAGTAATGACCTGACTCAGACTTGGATTAATCACATGAATTACTGACTCACAGTGGAAAAGTCACAGTGAATCCAGCTGCACTCCAGGCTGTCATATTAGGAAGGGAATGGTTTGCTTTAGATGACAGCATTTAGAGTCTGACAGAGACATCTGTGGATACTACGTGTCAGTTGGGAGATTGCAGAAAATAGGGCTGTGTTGAAAGGAAAAAAAAAATCTATTCTTATAAAAATTCTAAGAATCGAACTGATTCACAAGTTCAAAAATTGGTTTAATTGTTTAACATAGTTTGCCCTTTTTTTTTTTTACAGCTAGAATAAGAATTAAAAGTCCAGACAGCTGTAGTAAGACTTAGTTCTGAAACTGTTAATACAGATTTTTCCTATTAAACTGTTACTCACCCAGTGTCAAGTAACTCAATTACAGGCATATAATTAAGATAAAAAAAAAGCTAAAATAAAAAACTTTTTTTTAATAGCACGACTCATATCTATATCAAACTGGATCCGTTTGAATCGGATTGTGAAAATCGAGTCTAACTCTTTAGAATCGCAATCGAATCGATTCTTGAAATTTGAATCAATACCCGGCCCTAGTGGAAAGTTACTTTATCTGGAACATTTCATTTTTGCCCCAGTTCCTACAGAGGACCTGAAGCAACATCTTTTGGGGCCATCACTAGGCATCTAGAAGAATTCTGGCTGCAACTTTGACCACTCTTCTTAACAGACTCGGCGTGACTCCATCAAATTTGCTTGTTTCCTGATAACCCGGCTATTAAGCATTTTTCATAGACTGTCAGCAGGTTTAAGGTATTCCTCCCCAAAAATTGATAATAGATTGCATTTTTAAATTCCACAACCAGTTGTAGTGTTTGTTTGGATCATTATTATGTTGGAGCATCCAGCTGTGTCCTCGTCTCAACCATATGGTGGTTTATATGATGGAAGATTTTGAATATAGTTCCTGATTTATTAGGGCCAGGTTGATGATTTCCCCGTAAGGTTCTGCATGTAAGGCAGTAGAACTGGCTTGACAAGAACAAAGACACAGGAGATGCAGACAGCTTTGTTCCTCATGCGCCGGCCGGCTGTCCACATATCACAAAGGACGCTGCGACTGTTTCCTTTTTTTAGCTCAATCGATAAGTGGATAGGCATGGGTGTGTTAAGCACAGATTTACGGAGTCACATGGAGGAAGTCTCCAGCAGAGTGAAGGGGTTAATCTTAATATCCCCAAGAAAGTGTATGTGTGTATGTGTGTCTGAAGGTAAATATGCGCTGCTGCAGGGCGGGCGTGACCTGTTGGTGCCCCGAAGGAGCAGGCGTGTTTGGACAGCAGAACCAGAGACAAAGATTAACACTGACAGTGATGCTGTTGTGACTGCTGGCGACAGGATGGAACATGCACTGCAGGTTTGGGGACGCTGCACGTAGCATAAGACAATAGGTACAAGTTGTATTCATCAAATCTTTTTTTAAAGTTTTTATTTAACAGACAGATATTTGGTACTGAGTGCTCATTTGAAAAAAACGAAAATAACAGACACTTTGGTACCAGAACAAACCATTTTAACCAGGGCATACTGTTATCAGCAACCCACTACGGATGCACGATTTGTTCCATTTCAGAATTGTATCTGATTATGTGTCTTGAGATTTACTCTCTTTGTTACAATTTGTCGTGTTATAACTACATTTTTTTTTAAATGCAAAGACTCTAAAGTCTTCATTTGAGGATTAAAGGAGACAAAAATGGAAACCTACCAGGATGTGGCCATTAATCTGATCTGACAGGCTGGCTAAGGAGAGCAATAATTGTAAAAGCAGCCAAGAGACTGGTGATCACTATGGGGGAGCTGCAGTGGTTCAAAGCTTATGTGGGAGGATTTACAGGACATTTTAGGATGTGATTGATACATTTGGCCTTTTAATTTTAAGGTAGTTATGCCCCTAATAATTATTATTAATACTTATTAAGCAGTAATTATTATTCATAATAATTATTACTACTACTAATAATAATTATGAATAATTGGGGGCCTGTCCTTTTGATTTACAGTCTCAGATGAGTTGTCAGCGCTAGCGCTGGTGGATGCTGGGAAGGCCGCGGCCTCAGCCTTACGTCAGCAGTCTATTTTGTTTCTCTGAAGTTGACCATCAGCTGTTTGTTTGTGTTCAGATGTTAATGTTGCTCTTATTGGAAGTGGCTTGCTGTGTTATTGATTGCACTAATATACCATCCAAGAAGTCTCTGCTCCATTTTTTTTTTCTGTAAGTGAAATTTGTTTTCCGCTGTGCATGTAAGATAAGGCTGCTCGGTCAAAAATGCGTTTAAAATGATCACATTTCTTTTTTTAGATGTTCAATATTAAACGTTTTTTTAATTAAAATTAACACGGTTTTAGTGAATTTTATGGACCAAAAGTGCTTCATCATTTTATTTTGACAAAATTATTGAATCTGCCTAGAAGAGAGAGGGATAGCAGTTGCTCGGCTGCCGTTTTCTAGCTAAAAGCGGCCGCTAACATCCGTTAGCTTCGGTTAGCTCAGTTAGCTCGTAGCCAAATCAGGTCCATCATCTGCCCACACCTTATATACATACTCCACTCCACACTTTTTTTGATTACTATTTTCTAAAAAATTATCTAAAAATTATTTAAAACCCATTTTCTTTTTACTTTACAATTGTGTTCTCCTTTGAATTGGTCTGTCAAGTGTTTGGTTTAACCTTTGATATGTAAAAAAATAAAAAAAGGGTATGAATACTTTATCGAGTTACTATATTTATAAACAGATCAGTGTTAGGAGGCTTAGCAAGAAAAATATATTCCTTAGAAACAGGTAAAATACAGTGAAATAGCTTGTAAAGGAGGAGTAAAATAGTCAAAAGGAAAAACTTCAAGTAACCTTCAGACAGGCCGGAGATCTACTGACAAAAAAATACTTTAAAAGATTAGAAGAGATTGTGGCTTCTTGGAAGCAACATACAGACAGACGAGGGGGGATTTACACGGTACTATATTTCATTATAATAATTTCATTTAAGCACAGCCTTAATTTTGTAAAGCAGAAACAACCCTGATATTGTATGAAAACCCTGAGAACTGACAGAATGTGCGTACAAACTATTAACAGAAAGAGAGAAAAGCCATAAATCCAGAATTCTTTCCAGGACGAAGATTACGAAAAGCCTGAGTAATGCTGGTGATGGATGAAATGTCCACTATTGCACATAAAAAGATCCATACACAGTACAGACAAGAATTGTTTTTGTTTCTAGGGAGTAAAAGACACATCACAAAGAAAATGTCTCCATCAGCATTAAGTGGTTGATGGTTGATGGAAACGCTTCCCAGAAAGGATAATGATGGGCCAAGGAAGGAATGAGGAGAAGAGTCTGAAGACGTTCAAACACAATGGTTAAAGTCACTCCTCCTGCAAGTCCTCTAAATCACAAACAGAGCAAACTCCCCAATGTCCACATAGGATATTAGCATTCAACATGTACAGAAAGGAGAACAAGGAAGGAACAAGGAGGGTCTGCAGTTTGTAGAGTGCTTGTTCAGCTGCCACACCCATACAATCAGCCTGCCAGGATTTGCATTAGTAAAATAAGGCCACTTGGGGTCTCATACAGCTCCACTGGCAGCTGCACATCTGCTCTCAATCTAACTCTTATCTACCAATCCTTACTGACCTAAATGTTTAAAGCCTGACGCAGAAACCTATATACATCAAAAATGGAACTGTTTATTTGATCCTTTTGACAAAAATATCTATTAAGTAATAGATATTGTTATACTATCCCATTGATGGATTACATGTTGACTATTTACAATAAATACAGGGAACCTCTGCCTATCTGTAACTTTTTTTTTTTCCATAGAGCATCCCTAAAATATTTGAAAGAAAAAACAGCACGAGAAGATGAAATTCTTGAGTACAATGCTGTAAGTAAAGCTCATGCAGACATGGCTCATGCAGTGCATACCTTATCAGAGTGTGAAACTAAAGTCTCCATCCCTGATTAGTACCAACCTTGTTAATAAAAAAAGGTCACAGAACTATGCTTATTTTAAATTATACTTTCTCCATTATAGGGGTACTTTATGGTCTCTGGAATAACAATGACACAGATAGTTTGATGGTCTAACCAAAGAAAATTCTTTTAATGATTTAAAATGAAGCTAAAATGTTCCTTTTTTTGGCATGCATTTATTTGTTAGCCAAAAAATAAATAAAAATGCTAAACCCTTATTGGTTGTACACACAAGTTTTCAAAATAACAATTCATCAAGAAGAACTAGTTCAAAGGAAAAATCTTCTCTTTACTAATTTCATTTTTTCCCTTCGTAATCTGTCAAATACAGCAAAATATTACTTCTTTTTCCATTTTACCTGTCTGGGCTCTTTTGAGTTGCAGAGTTCCATCTTGACCTTTGACCCGGCTGTGAAGGCTGAAATGGCAAGGCACAGGTCCTGCTGCCGTATCAATGGCTCCCCTAGCTCCCATTTCTGCAATACCCAGAAAGCAGTGGAAAGTGTGGACAAAAGGCATCGTCAGCTTTAATTTTAAAAATAATATATTTTCCTCATTTAGGCTTTTCTAAAGTAAAACATTACTAGTAACACTGTATTTTAAATTCTCCTAATCATTTTAATTCGTCAATTTTTCCATGAAGTAAGGTGAAGACCCTTTCTATAAATTTAAGGGTGTTGTTTTTACTTCCTACAGTGGGTATGGAAAGTATTCAGGCCCCATTCAAATGTTTCACTCTTTGTTTCATTGCAGCCATTTACTAAAATAATAAAAATGTTAGCATTTTTGTAAATTTATAAAAAAAAGAAAAACTGAAATATCACATGGTCCTAAGTATTTATACACTTTGCTCAGTATTGAATAGAATTGCCTTTTTGAGCTAGCACCCTTTTGAGTCTTCTTGGTAATGATGGAAAAAGTTATTCACACCTGGATTTGGGGATCCTCTGCCATTCTTCCTCGCAGATCCTCTCCACTTCTGTCAGGTTGGATGGTGAACGTTGGCTAACAGCCACTTTCAGGTCTATCCAGAGATGCTCAATTGGGTTTATCTCAGAGCTCTGTCCGAGACAGTTAAGAACGGTCACAGAGTTGTTCTGAAACCACTATTATTTTAGCTGTGTGCTTAGGGTCATTGTCCTGTTGAAAGGGGAACCCTCGGCCCAGTCTGAGGTCCTTAGCACTCTGGAAGAGGGTTTCTTCCAGGATATCTCTGTACTTGGCACATTCATTTTCCCTTCAATTGCAACCAGTCGTCCTCTCCCTGTAGCTGAAGAACACCCCCACAGCATGATGCTCCCACCACCATGTTTCATTGTAGGGATTGTTTTAGGCAGATGATGAGCATTGACTGGCTAATGAGTTGAGTCTTGGTTTCATCAGACCAGAGAATCTTGTTTCTCATAGTCCATGGGGGTCCTTCATGTGTTTTTTGGCTAACCTGAAGCACGCTTTCATATGCCTTGCACTGATGAGAGGCTTCCGTGGGGCCACTCTGCCCCAACTGGTGGAGGGCTGCAGTGATAGCTGACTTGGTGGAACATTCTCCCATCTCCTTAAAGCATCTCCTGGGCTCAGCCACAGTGATCATTGGGTTCTTCTGTACCTCTCTCATCAAGGCTCGTCTCCTACGATTGCTCAGGTTGGCTGGACGGCCAGGTCTAGGAATAGTTCTGGTCCCAAACTTTTTCCTTTTGAGGATTACGGAGGCCACTGCGCTCTTACGAATCTTGAGTGCTGCAGAAATTCTTTTGTAACCTTGGCCAGATCTGTGCTTTGCCACAATTCTGTCTCTGAGCTCCTTGGGCAGTTCCTTTGACCTCATGATTCTCATTTGCTCTGACATGCACTTTGAGCTGTAAGAACTTATATAGACAGGGCTTTGCCTTTCCTAATCAAGTCCAATCAGTGTATTTTAACACATCTGGACTCCAATGAAGGAGCAGAACCATATCAAGGAGGATCAGAAGAAAAGGAGAGACTTTAATTTAAATATGAGTGTCGCTGCAAAGGGTCTGAATACTTATGACTGTGTGATATTTCAGGGGTGTATTTTTTAAAATAAATTTGTAAAAAAATTCTACACCTTTTTAGTTTTTTTTAAATCTAGATGAGGTGCTGTGTGTACACCACTGAGAAATAAAATCACATTTTCTGATTTTATCAAGTGCCTGCAATGAAACAAAGAGTCTGAAGACTTTCCGTACCCACTGTATCTTTCCATGTATGTTGGCATATCTAAAAACATGTTGAATACATCGAAATGTGAGGGAAATCAGGCTGCTCAAGTCCTGTCCCATCATAAAAGCATGTGCTTAAATAAAGTTTATAATGTAAATCTTCTATTGCTGTGTAATTACTCCCCCCCCAAAAAAAATATTTAAGGATAAACTGACCACGAGGATGAAAGTTGAATGTTTCTTAAATACCCCTAAGATGTCAAATAATTAATAACCAAATGAATCACAGAGTTGGTTCAGCAGCCGTCAACAGGAGCAACTTTGATCTAATTATTACTTTTATCTACAGTCTCCTGACCTGCGACTGCGGCCTGTTGGTTCCGGCGCCTCTGCACTCTGCCAGTCCGAGGCCGTCCCTCCCACGGGTCTCCAGACACATCCCGCCTTGTTTCAGCACACTGGACACCGCTTCCTGCTCAGGGACCCTGAGGAAATCGGAGACTTAGACTTAGAGGAGGAAGGCTGATGAAACGATCTCATTACAAACAATAAAGAGCAGATTGAGTTCAATGGTGGATAGCTGTATCGAGTAATTGCATCTCTTCACGAGCACTGTGTCATATTACAGCGCGTTCTACCAGAAACACTGTATATAGTTTCTCTGTCAGAGTCAAGTTATTTGGGGCGCATAACGCTGAAGAGAGCAGAAAGACAAGCTTTTGAGATCATGATATGAATCAAAGTTAAGACTCCCGTTTGAAGTCGGATTATAAAATTACTGTTTCCAAGCTTATTAAATGATTTCATGCCAAGAGAAAAAAAAACAAACTCCCTTTGTATTTTATTTCCTTCAAACATGGCTTCTGAATTTTCAAATCAACCAAAATTGGTTAGTTTCATTCCATGTCTTTGGCTTCCAATATCAATCTCAGAAAAACCTTCACATCTTCACATTTTTCTCACTTGGACAAACTGAAAGCTGCAAAGCTACTTCACCTAAAGCGCCCTGCAAAACTTTGCGCACTTCTTTAACTTTATCCTATTTTGCCAGGTTACAAACACAAAGCCCAATCTTTATTTATGTATTTTTCTTTTGTGCGAGAATTTCATATGAGAGACCAACACCAGGTAAAGCATAATCATGAAGTGGAGGGAAAACGACTCATAAAAAATCTGCAGATAATTTGAATTTGATGCCCCCTTTCAAAATAACCCAAACATAAATAAACGTCTCGTGCAAACAATCACTTTCTTAACTATTTAACCTCACTTCTGTTTAAATGTAGCTAATCTGTGAGGGACTAGGAGTGTTTTTTAGCATCAGGGAACAAAGCTGTATTATCCTGTGGGCCTTCTGTTCTTCAGCAGGGAAGATCTAAATACGGGAAAATCCTTGAAGAAAACTTGCTGCAAATGACTGAATGGGAAACACTTGAAAACTGATGTCCCTCTATCCAATTTGACTCAGTCTAGGCTGTTTTGCAGGACAAAAGACCTAATGAGAGAGCGAGACCTAAGGATAAATGCCAGCCACACTCTAAAAACAATTCATATTTTTTTGATTCTTTAACAAACCGTAAAACCCAATAAAATGCGTTTATGTTTGCAGTTGCAACGTGACAATATGTGAATCTGTTAACGAGGATGTTTAATGGTTGCAAAACGGAATTATTCCCCCTGCTCAAAAATAAATGTGATTTAGAGTATGTCTGTTGACATTACAGAGGTTTTAAACCAGATGTATAAATAAAACCAGTTTTTTTTTAAAGAGATGTTTAAAACCAAGGCCAAATGCCTTGAGAAGAAGCTTTACATTTTAAAAAATGAAATGCACCTTACTCTGTCTTTTCAGTACTAATTCAGAGACGGTCACTGCTGCATGCAGACTGGGAAAAAAGTAAGATTGTTGGTCTGACGTGGGGGATGGGGGTTGGGGGGTACAGCTCAGAAAACATCTTACAATATAGAGATATCAAAATGTTATTCCTACTTAGCTGACTTATGACAGTTTTCCCCTCAGAAAAGTGAGTGCAGACAACAGAAATTATTTCCTTTACTAAATCATCTCACCTCAGCTCGGGATAGACGTTCTCCATGTACCAACGGAAAGGTTTGCAATTCAGTTTCCGCCGCAGTGTCATGCGGTCTGCAATGCTGCAAGAGGGTGGGGACGTGCAAATAAAGGGAAAATCACGGACAATGATAAGGGATCAGAGACATGTTGTAAGGTATTTTGTTTCTAATATAACTTTTACACTCAAATATGTTGAAACATATTTTCTTCAGAGTACGAATGTTAAAAGACTGGTGACATTTACCCCATAGATGTGCTTGAAGCATATATTTATAAATAGTAATTAATTGCTCATCACACATTAGATTTAGGTCAGCCCTTTAAAAAGCATGACTGTGAGCATTTTTTTTAAAAGTGCAGCTTGCCTGACTAAATCGGTCTGACTTGTGTGAAACATTACCAGTCCTGTTTCTGGGCTGCTGCTGTCATGCTGTATCATTGAGGGGCTATAATTCTAAGAGACAAACCTGCCAAAGGCCTTGCCCTGAGCAGACGGCCGAGCGGAGTAGTAGTACTGTTTATACTCATCCATCCACACCTCGGCAGCCCTTCGGGTGTTCCTGCGTGGACACAGACAGAACACCTGCTTAGATACCATGATTACAGTGCTGCTGGGATTCCTACAGTCAGCTCTAATGACGATGTTCAACCGAGGAGCCCGCAGACATAAAAACTGCTCGGCTCTCCGTCAGAGAGAAAATCATGCTTCAAGACCATAGATTGTTGTGTGTTTTAGCAACTTAGAACTAATTTAATCAAAAAAACTCAATTTAAGAACAAAACTAGATAACAATTTTGTGGCGGATTTCTGATGTTTGGTTTTGGGTGATAATAAGGGATCTATTTTAGGACTTTTAAACTCACATATACGGTGATAAACTCTCCAGAGAGTGCAAAGCCATAACCTTAAGACACAAAACTATTATCTGCTCCATTACACTGGCTGAATTGATATGTTTGGTTTATTTTAGCAACTTGAACTGAGACTTTTTCGTGAAAGAAATTTGCTGTATGAAACAGAAGTAGAAATGCACCAATTAGTGATTTGCAGTGGATTTCTGATGCAACAGATTTTGGCAGAACGTTTACTCATCAAAACCAATTTTAAGGTTATGATATTAATAGATGTAAGAATAGAATTAAAAATATATTTTGCTGTGACTGGCAGATGAGCAGAAGATTATCATCATTTGGGAGAGAATTCAGTTTAAAAAACAGTTTGATGTTTAAAAAAATAGTTTTACTGCCTATTACAAATTAAGCATTTTTTAATATATTTAATTTCAAATAAACTTCGATAGAGTGGCGACCTGTCCAGGGTGTACCCCGCCTCTAGCCCGATGACGGCTGGAGACAGGCACCAGCCCCCCGGCATAGATAATAGATGAATGGATTTAAAACTTATACAGGAAAACATTTTAATGGGATACTCCACCCCTAAGTGAAAATTTGTCTGTTGTTATATTCACCTGAGCTAGATAAGTGAGAAGAAGTGTTTTGTAACCAGCTCATTCATTCCCCTGATCTGGCAGCAGGCTGTTTGCTTTAGTTTTAGCTTTAGCTTAGCATAAACCAATGTAGGTGAATGGGAACTGCTGCTAGTAGTTATCAGTTATTAGTGGGGAATATGGCAATGGAAAATGTTTTACTTAGTGGTGGAATATCCCTTTAAACAGTTTTTAGCATCCTTAAGTGGGAATTGCCACAGCTAGCATGGCTAGCATTAATAAAACACAACACTCTGTGTTTATTCCTTGGGAAAAAAAATATTAATTTTAGTAAATACAAAGTAAGAGGTGGAAAATTGGGTCCAGCATTTTTTTCCAATAATTTATGTCAAAATGTTTGCTATTTTAACTTAATTTTCAACGTTGACACTTTTAAATGGTTTCCTTATGGTGATTAGCACAGCTTATGCAAGTAGCATTACAAAAACAGAGGTGTACATTCTAGAAATTAGAGTTCATTATTATATCTCTTGTATTTTCAAAAGGCTGGTAAAAATTTCCAAGCCCAAAATTTTCAAAAAACAGAGGTAAAAACAGAGAAACTGGTCTGTACTGCATTTAACCTTTAGGTTCTCTGCCCTAAATTTTGCTCTCTTTCGCAGATTAGATAAAAAAGACATGTTTCAAAGCATCTTAGAGAATGGTTTAATTTTAAAAACATGTTGAAAGAACTACCTGAAACTAAAAACATCAAATTTTGAGTCTCCTTCAACATGTAACAGAATTTACACCAAAAAATAACATGTGTGATTTTTTGGTTAGTCAAGGGGAGCTGTCACGATGAAAATCGTCTCAGTGCTTGTCTATACAGAAATCAGCACTTCTATTTTTTCACCTAGACTAAAATAAAACCATTAATTAGACACAAAAATCAGTGTTTAAGGTTGAAAGAGTTTAAAAGTCAAAACAATTTAATCTTACTTTACTTACTTAAACTTTTATAGACATTTCTTTTCTTTTCTTTCTGTTTAGAGATTTATTGCCTTGCAATTCTCATATTATGATGCAGGCAAACACTCACTTGATGTAGGTAAGAGCGTTGCCCTCTGGGAAGTCATAGGGGTGCCGTTTCCTGAACACATGACCCACACGGCTACAGGGAAGAATCTCCAGACTGCCTCCACACATCCAGACTCGGAATGAGAGCTCTACGGGAGGTCAGGTGCGATTTTAATGATTTCATTTATCTTACTGAACAACTAACTTTGACTGAATTCCCCAGCTATCTAATATGAATGGCAGACGTGAACCAGAGAAATTGATCACAAGTGATGTGTTGAACTTCTGCAAGTTCGGCTACAAACTTGTGCAGCATCAAAAGGAGTCGAAATCAAATCAAGACTAAAAGACATTCTGTTTTTTCCCATAACTTTTTTGCATTATAAACATGCTTAATTAGGCATATAGCATTAAAACCCAACCATGCAGGGGGTCTGCAGTATTTTGTCTCTGCTGAGGTTTTGAGGTTACCAAAATTATATTAGTAAATATTACATTTATATAATCCAAAAGATAAAAACACAGTGTAAAGAACAACAGCAAAAAAATAAAAATGCAGCTGGTGTTTTTTATTTTGTAAATAAAAGTTAATAATTAATCATTTATCATGTGTGTAATCAGGTAGGAAGTGGGGTAGGGGGTCCCAGATTCTCTTGGATACAGGTGAGGGATGCAGCACCAGGACCAACTCAAAGCCTGATAAAAGATCAATTTGGGGGTTCTGAAATATTTTTACCCTCACAGAACAGTCATAGTGTGGAAAAATTTTCATTTTTAGACTTAAATCAATTTGTGAAAAAGGAAATGATTACAGTTGATGCAAATTTAAACAATAAACAAACTTAAAACTGATCAATTTGCAGTATTTGTATTATTTTAGCATCAGCAGGAATAAACATAACTTTTTACATTATGTTATAATACTGTCAGAATTTGAATCATTTCTGTTGGGCTGCGGCACAGTTTCAGATCATCAGCCAGCTCACCAAAGTTCTCCCCGCCCCAGATATCCATGTGAGTGTCATACTGGCCCAGGTGGTTGAACCAGCTCTTGTCCATGACGAAAATCCCACCCGCAATGACAGGGGTCCTGTGGACAGGAGAAGGAGAAGCTTTCGCCTTCATTCATTTTAATAATGGAGAGTTTTAGAAAGTTACATTCAATCATTATTACAAAACCTTGGAAAAATATAAATGTCCCAAGACTTTATTTGACACTGTGAAAAATTAAAACCACAACTTCAAAGTATTTTAGTGCTATTAAGCCGCAAAAGCTTCGTGAAATGGGTCGGACAGCAGCTGTGAACGGCAATCTTTTGGTGTTAGAACATGATTCTCATTTGGATTTGGCCCTTGCTTTGAGTAGGCCATTCTAACACATGGATATGTTTAGATATAAACCATTTCATTGAAGCTCTGGTTGTCTGGTTAGTATCGTCATTCTACTAGAATTTATACCTCTTAACTCTGTTGCAGTCCAACATCAACGTTATCTAACCAACCACGATCAGCTAGTGTTTGAAACATCCGGCAGAGAAAGGCCCGGCCACGCGATTTGCAAGCTTCAGCTTAAAAATGTATATGCGTCAAGCTAGTTTCTTTGTTAGTGACAAAGCGTGTGATGTGAACGCACCATCAGTTTTCTCCCACACGTTTACTACGCGGCTTATGGTTAACTTAAAACAGGACTTACGGTACTATGGGTCTCTTTTAACAATTATTTTCTTCCTGCCAGTCTTCTATGGTGGCCAGTTTAAAGCCTTGTGAATACTTCAACATCGGCAAGTTTTCCCAGACATGTACACGTATTAGCAGAGAGTCTTGAAAAGCAATAATCTGATGGACAACGGGGGGCGTTGTGCTTTTCTGGATGGTGCTGCTACCACCAATGCATTAAAGTCTCTGGTTGTTGACAGCGTATCCACTTTTTAAAATTTTTAACCAAAACTCTTCACTTCAACAACTTTTGTCTCTTTCTTTACTCAAATTTGGGAACAAATTTGGGGACAAATTTGACAAAAAAATAACTCCTTTAACGAACGCTGAACACACGTTCCTCAATCAGTGCTGTGTCTGCTGCTGGGTATATTCACTTGGCTTTTTTTATGGTGGTGCAGCTGACAAATTTAAAGAAAGTCGCGGACTGACCAATCACAGGCTTGCGCAGAGATTTTTGTGTCTAACGAATGATGGCGCTTCATATCTTCCCACCCCCGCTGACGGTGAAAACTAGGCTTGATGGTTGACCTGCTGACAGATTTACCCATCTCAACTGTCGCTCTCTGGACCTCCTCCTGAGGCTGCTGAGCTGACTGGTTCTTCCTAAATGATCACTCAGTTTAGATGTCTCGGTAGATTTAAGGTTGTTTTGTACTCTTTCCCTTTTTTAATGTCTGTGGTAGTAATGGCAATATAAAAGGTATAAGGTAGAAATGATATGAATTTAACCAAAGGTAGAAATTTTGACTATACTGGCATTCCACAGTTACGCATTTTGATGATGTCATCAAGCTGTGCCTACATACCATGTACCAGGTATGCAAGGAAGATAAATATTGAGTGATTTTCTTTACACTAGATAATGCAAGTTTAAAATTTTTTGTTTTTCATATAATGGAAAATAAACCTCTTGAACTTTGAAGCATTTTTAATCCAAACATGTGCAGGTATCCATTTGTGTGATATTAATGAATAACGGAACCCCATGAAAAAGCATGATCCCTCCCCCAGGCAACATTTGAAGAACTCTACCAAAGTGGGCAGGGCCAGGAGGCATGGAGGGGCATGGCTAAGTGTGGAGGATGGGTGTGTGTGGGGGGTGCGGGGGTGTGGTCTGGAAGACAGTCATAGCTGAACTATGGCATGCGGCCGCCGAGCACCATAAAGCCTCTATTTAACTACTGTAAAGGGAGAAATGAGGTCTCTTCTCTGCCATCCACCATAGGTGGTTTTATATAGCGCAGCAGCCAAACGACGTATCAGTTCGAGCTGTTGGCTCAGGGCGCTGAGTCAGCATTGCCTGAAGCCAGCAGCACGTATAGTAGCAAACAAGCACAGAGAGCCTAGCGCTAGCATCAATGCCAAGGAACTTCTTGGGGAACTACCTCAGCTTTTGTTTCCTTATTCACGGTGTGTTTAAAACATATAGGTTACAGCTTATGGCTTTAAACCACTTCGACGTTGTGGTCCTCCAAAATGCGATGTATGGATTTCAGCTTCCTCTGTTTCTCTCAGTACGCTTCTGTGTGCGCACGTAGCACACAAGATAAGCAATTTCAACTCGTCATAGGGCGGGGCGAGTGTGTCTGAGAGAGGGAGGACGTATCTGTGAGACCATGCCTGTGACATAGGCAATGGAAAAGATGTACCAATATCAGCCAGTCACAAAAATCAAATGCAGTACCAGACGATTACCATGAGCAGCAGCACTAAGATGTTTTTAGACCATAAAATTTTGAATTTAACAAGTTTACTAAAAAATTGTTTGTGGGTTGAACAGCACTTGGTAAAATTTTCACAGCTTTGGATTTTGTTTCTAAACCTGCTTCAAACTTTGTCACACCTTCATTCGTGATGAAGAATTTAAACAAATGAAGTATTTTTTTGTTGTCGTGATGTTACAAATTTTGGAAAAATTCAACAAGTATTCATATTCTAGAAAGACGAATAGCTAAAATGACTCTTACCCACAGTCATAGCCAAGTGTAAATTTACAATCCGTCAAAATGAAGGTTTTATCTGGAGATTGTGATATAATAAACTATCCATCTTTCCTTACCAGTTTTTAACTTGAGATAAATCCAATGTTACATGACATACTACACTGGGCCCCAATTGCCTCAATAGCCAATTAAATTATTCACAAAGCAAATTGTGTTTATATTCTTAAATAACCTCCAATGTAGAAGCAGTATGTAAAAAGTAAGATACTACTAGCAGCAGCAATACTTTGAACGGAATGCTTTCTCTTGGCTCTTAGAAGTGCATCATTGAGGTTGTTTACTGCAGTCGGACTTCTGAAATGCATGTATACACCGACAGAAGTCAGACAGAAGTCAAACTGAACTAAGTTTGAGAAATCGAACTAAGGGACCCGGATAATGCAAATGGAAATGAAATTTCTCTGCAACCAACCCCTAATTAGCTAATCAGGAAGGGGGAGCACATCGCCACCTAGCGCCGCGTAGTCAAATGCACTTCATTCGATGATTTGATTGTCTCTGTGAGATGTAAAATGGCACAAGACTCTCACTCTGGCTAAGCTATTAGTCCGATTATCTCCAAAAACTGAATTAAATGTGGAAGTAAAGGTACTGAATTTCAGCGACCTTGGCCCACACCTCTACACAATACTACTTCAATTGTGTAAGGTTTGCTGGCATTTGTTGATTATCTGTTCAAAGATGTTCCACCGCATCATTTCAGTCAGGTTGGATTTGCGATTTTAGGCCATAAAAATATTAATTCTGATTACAATGTAGTTCTCTACTTGCCATCTGTCATGGAAATTATGCAATAAAAGGATGAGAGCAGATTCCTTCCAGTCGTCTTAATGTACCCTGTTAACAAGGAGGAACAGCGAACACAACGCAATCGTGCAAATGAGCGGTCCCAACCACTAAAGAGGAAAACCTTTTACATTACATCCCTCCCTTCCCTGTCTGTATTACCATCTATAATCCGTAACCTAATATCCTTAACTTCTGTCACTAAAACAGACAATACGGTCAATCCTTGAAATATTTCCATGACACATCATTGGCCTGTCATCAGCTATGTATAAAAAAGCCCCAATGTGCAGTTTCTACTGGGTTTGGGAAACTGAACGAGGCACTGCTGCCAGGGCACTTTCAACCAAACATGAAGCAGTTAAAGTGAAACACTCCCTACTTAGTCAGTCTCCCTAATTAAATTAACATGTTAAATGACCCTTGAACACTTTCAGATGTATGTGGGGTTTTGGGGAATTTCTTTTCCTTTTTTTGTATCTTGCTGAGCATTGCACAGTATGACCTCATACTAACTGGGCTACACTTTACCGGAAAGATTGGAAGCCTGCTAGAATGGTTTTCCACTAGAGAATACATTTTTAAATAAAATCGGTGACTAAAAGTAGCCCAGTAAGCTTTCCCCGACTGATGCACTGCAGCCTTTTCTTCAGAAAGATAATCGCAAATGTTTCTCCTTCCTGTACCGTTTTAAAATAAGGCTCCTATTATAAATGACTAGTAAATAGTTTATAGATGCATTATTAATTCATCTTTAAACAATTTATAAATAGTTAATAGGTGTTTATTATGCATTAAGTTAAGGGGAGAAAGACATATAGTGAGTTAATCTATATAATACCTCTAGAGTTGCTAAACTGAACATTTCAGACTAAAGCCTCCTACAATAAGGTAAGCAACCTACAACGTAGTGATTTAGTCTGAAATGTTTCATTTAGCACCTCTAGATGAAACATGTAGATGAACAAATGTGGTTTACTATCTAGTAGGAAACTACTGAGTGGTCTTCCACAGTGCAAAATATGGATTTCAACTTCCTTTGTTTCTCATAGCATTGGTGCGTGCGCAGCATACAAGATAAGCAATTTCAACTCGTCACACGGCGGGCCGAGTGTGTCTGAGTGAGGGAGGGCGTCTCTGTGAGACCGTGCCTGTGGCGTAGACAATGGAAAAGATGCACCGCTCTCAGCCAATCACAAAATTCAAATGCAGTACCACACGATTACCATGAGCGGCAGCACTAAGACGTTTTTTTTAGACCAAAAAATTTAGAATTTATCAAGTTTACACGAAAATGTAAAAAAATGCCCTGAAACTGAAAGATTGCATCGGTAAAGAGCCATTTATGCAGTTTATAAGCAAAAAAAAAGTTGTTTTGGGGTTTGGTTACAATTTCAATTAATAATTAAGTAACCAGGAAAGCAGGCATTTAGCCTTAATTTAATTTAAAATATCGTAATTTTTTTTGTGAGAATTTTTGTGTTTCATTATTTTGGAAAACAATTTGAAGATGTTTTTTAATTGCATTTTGCATAATAAAGTTTCTTTCAATTGCACTCTAAACCTTTCTGAAGTTGATCTGATGCAATGTATCTGAAACGTAAAAATGCTCATAAGCCGTTATTTTGACATATATAAAGAAAAAAAAAGTATATATCACAATTAGGGCTGCAGCTGTCGATTCTTTTTGTAATTGATTATATCAATTCGATTAATCAGCTAATTTTTTACGTTTTTAAATAACCAAAACAAATCATCCATAACCAAAGTTTTGTAGCTGTAAAATGATCAAGCATTTTCCTTTTATCTCTCTAAAAAACAGAGAACTTCAACTCCAACATTTGGCTCCACAACTAAGCCCATTTACAGTTTTATGTATTTATTTGACAAAATAACAGTCAACAGCAATAATGTAAGATAATAAACTAAACGGTCCATCAACTTTTAGTGAAAAAGCTTTTGTGAAAAGTGGCAGTGTTTTTCTGATTTTCTTCTTCATCAATCACTTAAATTGTTTGAAAAGCAAGCAGAGTTTGCGAAAACATTGTCACATAAACCTTAGCAAAATAAAATGACTAAATCTCCTTCCTGCTGAAAACTCTAAAATGTTACCAGCTCAGATTGGGTCCCCACTAGAAGAACATCTCTGCTTTTATTTTGGTGCTACAGTCCCACCCTGGGCCCCTTTAGCCCCTCTTTATTAACCTCCTGGATAGGCCCCTGCTCAGCAGCACTGAACGTTTAGGAATAGTCACTTATTAATCATTCTAAAAACTCACAGGAGTCTCTGTGTCATGAGAGAGTGGGAAAGTATTTTATTTTCTTACTTTTGGAGACAGCGCAACACTAAGTCTGTTGTTTTTTGACGCTGTAACTGTGATGTTGGAGCATTTTTTGTCGCAGATAGTGACGCTATGGTACTTAAAACCCTGTTTTCATCCGTCCACACGCAGATACTGAAAACAGAAAAAAAACCCGCAGATCTCCACTTTGGCCAGAGTTTTGTAAAAGATTCGTTTTTTGTGCCGAAAATCTGCGTTTACGTGGCGATGACAGGCCAAACCGTAGAGATACCCGGCTACGTGTGGATCAGGCGCTCTTGCAATTGAAAGTGAATACATTTACTACTTAAAAAAGATCAAAGCTAAACATCATATCTAGTCAAACAGCATCATGACATCGCTACAAATACAGTATTAAAATTAGCAAACATCAGTGTATAAAGGCTTTAGGTTCCATTACCTTGTTTCAGCGACGCTGGGTGAAAAAGTTTGTGGATGTTTTCTTGTGTCAAACTGTTTTATTGAGAAATCAGACATGAGAATTACAACCTCAACAATACATGTTTGTTTTCTTTTTTTATGTGAACATAAAACACAAAGACAATACAAAATTAAAACAAAACAAAAGTGACATAAATAAGGACATTCTCAAGACCCAATCACCTCCCCCAACCCACCCTCCTCCCCTTTTCCTGGGACTTACATCTGATCACATCGATAATCAAAACAAATCATCTTCAAATAGGGTTATTAATATATTGCTGAAGGGGTTGCCAAGTTCTGTTGAATCGCTTTAAGTTATTTGCTAATGAGAACCGTACTCTTTCCAAATGAGAGAGCCTCACCAGTTCCTCCAGCCACAATTTAACCGACGGAACCTCTGGTTTTTTCCAGAACATCAACACTAGCTTTTTTCCTATGATAAAGGCATAAGATAATAATTGTCGTTGGTATTTATTAAATTGAGAAAGCTGAACAGAAACTCCGAGTATAATCAGAAGTGGGTCCAGCCTTAACTCTATACGCAGCATATCTGATAAAGTTTTAAATATGCCAGACCAAAATGGGGTTAATTTTGTACACAAAGAGTAAGAATGGAGAAGCGTAGCTTCTGCAATATGGCATTTGTCACACAGTGGGGATGTGTTAGGAAAAATTTTATGCAGCTTCACCTTACAGTAATGAAGCCTGTGAATAATTTTAAATTGAATAAGACAGTGTCTAGAATTGGCAGAACACTTGTGAATATTCTCCAGTGCAGCCTTCCAAAGTTCATCACTTATCTCCGTTCCTAATTCCTGCTCCCAGCCTGATCTAAGGCCTTGCATGGACGGCGAGGAGCTGGATAATAACACATTATAAATCTGGGAGATTAGATGTCTTTCTCCACCACCCAGCTTAAAGAGTTCGTCAAATTCGTTAGGTAATATATTCTCTAAAGTGCGCATGTGTTTTTTGACATATGCTCTGACCTGTAGATATCTAAAATGATTGTGTTTATGGAGACTAAATTTGGCCTGAAGTTGAGAGAAAGAGGCAAAATTACCACCCACCAGCAAGTCACCAATAGTCCTGATACCTAAATCTTTCCATTGTGTATAACCTGAATCTAAAGTGGAAGGAACGAATGAAGGATTCTTTGCTATTGGTAATAAGGTAGAAATGGATTCAATACCAAACTGGGATTTTATCTGTTTCCAAATACGTATAGTACTGTGAATGATGCAGTTATTGTTGTATGCCAAGGTATCTGTACTTGTGGGTGACAGAATAAGAGCGCTAATTTCATAAGGGCTGCAGTCTTCCTTTTCCATTGTGATCCAATTGGATTGTGTAAAATTACGATCTAACCAAATTGTAATGGTGCGCAGCGTACAAGAGTAATAGTAAAATGAAAAGTTTGGGAGGGACAGTCCGCCCTCTACTTTTGCCTTGCAGAGATGAGCTTTGCTAATTCGGTGAGTTTTATAGTCCCACAGAAATGGAACAATTATAGAATCAAGTTTCTTAAAAAATTTCTTAGGTAAAAAGATGGGAATATTTTGAAACAGGTAAAGGATCTGAGGGAGAAAAACCATTTTTATTGCATTGACTCTTCCCACTAGGGAAATGGGAAGAGATTTCCAAAACTGGATGCTATTTTGTAGCTTCACCACAAGGGGTGAGAAGTTAGCTTCATAAAGTGAATTAAAGTCCCTCGTAATCTCTATTCCAAGGTAAGTAAACTTATCATTAGCAATTTTAAATGGCGTACTTTCCAAGATCGAAGAGTCTTTGAGCTTAATTGGCATCAGTTCACTCTTAGACCAGTTAATCCTATAACCAGAAAACCTCCCAAACTGAGAGATTGTGTCTAGGAGGGTTGGTATGGTACACTGAAGATTGGTTATGAACAGTAGGATATCATCCGCATATAAGGAAATTTTATTTATAGTCCCTTTAGTAATGTATCCTTGCACAAGCGGGTTGGCACGAATTGATTGAGCAAGGGGTTCTAGGGCTAGGACAAAAAGTAAGGGTGAGAGTGAGCAGCCCTGTCTGGTGCCCCTATGTAATTGAAATGCAGGAGATAGTGTCTTATTAGTGACAATTCTAGCACAAGGTTTATGGTAAAGGATTTTTAACCATTTTTCAAAGTGTTCACCAAGATCATATCTTCTCAGGGTTGCAAAAAGGTAGGGCCATTCTATTTGGTCAAAAGCCTTTTCCGCGTCGAGGGAAAGGACAGCCAAATCAGAAGTTTCCTCTTTCTGAGAGTAGATCACATTATAAAGACGTCGCAAATTAAAGAAAGAGTGTCTGTTTGGTATAAAACCCGTCTGATCGGGGTGAATCAGTTTATCCATTAATAAAGTCAATCTATTAGCTAGAATTTTGGCTAGAATCTTCTGATCATAGGTCAATAGCGAAATTGGCCTGTAATTACCTACTTCCTCAGGATCCTGATCCTTTTTTGGTATTAGTATTATTGTGGCTTCTCTCATAGTAGGCGGTAGGATGTTATCTGAGTTTGCTTGGGTGTACATTTTTAGCAAATAAGGTGATAATAGGTCGCTAAATTCTTTATAAAATTCCCCAGGATATCCATCAGGACCAGCTGTTCTCCCACTTTTCAGTGATTTGATAGCAACCTGAATATCTATGCATGAGAGATTTGCATTAAGAGAACTCTTGTCTTCCTGAGTTAAAGTTTGGAGATCACAGCTATCTAAACACGTCTGTATAGTTAAATCATCTTTCACAGCCTTGGAAGAGTACAGTGATTCATAAAACTGTTTAAATCTATGATTAATGTCTTTGTGTGAAGTTAAGACTTCTCCATTTTCTGATTTAATTTTGTTAATTGTGCGGTCA
The DNA here is from genome assembly GCA_028564705.1 of Apricaphanius iberus. Taxonomy (NCBI): domain Eukaryota; kingdom Metazoa; phylum Chordata; class Actinopteri; order Cyprinodontiformes; family Aphaniidae; genus Apricaphanius; species Apricaphanius iberus. Next base: position 393,763 of record JAPXFQ010002080.1, read on the forward strand.
CTTTCCATTTTCCTTAATTGTCTAGCCAATAACTTATTAGGTTTTTCCCCAAATTCAAAATATTTCTGTTGAGTAAAAATGAAAGCTCTAGTAATGTGGTCTGACAATAATTGATTATATTTGTACCTCAGCGAGAGAATTTTTTTGTGAGTTTCTGTGGAAGGTTGCGTAGCATTATCCTTGTCCAGACGCCTAATTTGTTGCTCTAAATCCACCAATTCTGCACGATTCTTTTTCCTCTTTGCTGCTCGAAAAGATATAATTCCTCCCCTTAAGTAGGCTTTCATAGTTTCCCACAGTATTGAAGGAGACGTTCCCGGAAGGTCATTCATTTCAAAGAAAAACGTAATCTGCTCTCTGACAAACTTACAGAATTCTGGTTCCTTCAATAGTTGTGGGTCTAATTTCCATGTTCTTTCAGTTTGGTTCACATGATCTAATTGTAAATTTAGAGAGAGTGGGGCGTGGTCTGAAATTGCTATATTGTGATATTTTACTTCACTAGTATAGGGCAATAATTTTGCATCTATCATTAAATAATCAATTCGTGTGTACACATTATGAACATGTGAGTGGAATGAGTAGGCTCTCCCTTGAGGGTTAAAAATCCTCCAGCTATCAAACAAATTAGAATTATTTAAGTATTCCTTAAGGAAAATACTAGCATTAGAGGTCGATGTTCTACGTGTTGACGAGCGGTCTAAATATGGATCTAAAACAAGATTCAGGTCCCCTCCAATAATTAGATTGGTCTGCGAGATGTCAGGTATTTGGGCTAAAACATGTTTGTAAAAAAGTGGAGAGTCTATGTTGGGGCCATATATATTGACCAGAGTTATAGGAACAGAGTACAATTTTCCTACTAATATTAAATATCTGCCTTCCCTGTCAGCTATGGTTGATTTATGGGTAAAAGGTGTACCTTTTTTGAATAATATTGCCACGCCTCTAGCTCTCACTGCACAAGTAGAATGATAAGCTTGCCCTGTCCACCTGCATCTCAGTTTTATGTGCTCATTCTTATTAAGGTGAGTTTCCTGAAGGAAAATTACATCACTGGACAGTGTTTTTAGGTGTGCTAATATCTTACCCCTCTTAACAGGATTATTCAAACCTTTAACATTCCATGTGACCAAGGTAATTTGTCCGCCTTTCTTTGTTTGTGTTGTATTAACCTGCATAGCTCAGAATAGAATGAAAAAGAATATAGAGGTCCTCATAAGTGTAAAAGGGATGATTATACATCATATATAAGTCCCAGCCCACCCCAAACAAAATACTCACTGTCTTGCCTATACTAAGAAGAATCTGCAAAGTAAGGCGCGACCCCTCTAAGGAAGTAATAAAGAAAAAGATAACCGAAACACTCACACAACAAAGACACATTAACCTACTTAACTAACAACTTCCCTTACTACTAACTCCTAATTAGAAGTTGAAAGAGCTCTGCAAGAATATACAATTCAAGCACCAAACCAACATCTGAACGGTTGAAAAAAAATGGTCTGAAAAATATATATCAAGATATATAAACTACCTATTTATAACTATCAGCCCACTTCAGATTGACAACGAAATTTAAGGCAGCTAATTATGTAACCAAGATGAAGAATCTAAACATTATATAAAGTTAGCTGGATAAACATCCCAGGAAAGTCCAACATTGAGTACTACCAGAATCCAGCCACTCCACATCCTCGTTAGGTGTCCGCCACGGGGTCATCTGCATCGCCTCCACCCGTACCAAAGTGGAGCTCCGCGAATTTCTGGGCTTCCTTCGCGTCTGTGAACATTGATTCTGTTCCTCTGAAAGTCACTCTCAGCTTTGCGGGATATAAAAGTCCATACCGAACTCCCGGCTTGTCCCGAAGAAGTGCTCTGACACCGTTAAATGCAGCTCTGCGTTTCGCGATCTCGGGGGTGAAGTCAGGAAAGATGTGGATCTTCTGTCCGCGGTAGGCGAGGTCTCTCTGAGTCATGGCCTTCCGGAGGATCATTGTAACGTCGCGGTAATAATGGAGTCTCACCACCAACGCCCGAGGAGGTCCCGTGTCGTCTGGGCGCCTTCGTAGGGCTCTATGAGCGCGGTCCACCAGCGGTAAGTCATCCAGAGTCAGCACGTCTTTGAGGAGCTGTGAGACGAATACGTTCAGTTCTGCGCCTTTCTCTGCCCCTTCTTTTAACATTGCAATCCGTATATTTTGTCGTCTGGACCTTCCTTCAAGATCCATGTATTTTTCTGTTAGCTGATTCGTTTCTGTGCGTAGACGTTTTATCTCCGACTCTAGCTTTGTTATGGCATCTGCTGACTGTGTAGCCGCTCGTTCTAGCTCAGCAATGGTTGCGCCATGTTGTTCGTTGGACGTTTTCAGGACTTGAATAGCATTTTGAGTCTCGGTCTTGAGGGTGAGGAGTTCTCCTCTAATAGTGGCGGACACCTCTTCGATGCGAGTGTCAATTGTCTGACAAATTTCGAATTTGGTGGCTTGTAGCTCTGTGCGGAGAGAATTTATAGCATCTAGGATGGTAGCATTAGCCATCGGGTAGCTACCTTCAGGCGAGTCCGGGGCGGCTGGGCCCGATTCTTTCGCTTTCTTGTCCTTGTTGGAAGCATGCATCCTCAAACTTGCTTTCTTCATGTCCTAATGCAATTAAATGAAGACTAGACTTTTCTCTCTCCCAATCTATAATAGAGTTGTCCAAATGTCGATTTAGTACCAAAAATATTTCTAAATTTGCAGGAGCTCCAGGGAAACGCTGCCTACTCCTCCATTGCTCACTAGCGCCCCCCCCTGTGGATGTTTTCTGATGCTGGATCATTGAGCTCGTACTGCTGTGGTACATCAGCTCTACTTTGCAGTATTTACACTGTTGTTATACATTATTAATGTAACGATCCCAAACTTTACACATTTTCTGCCATTTATGGGCATCTTTACTATCCGCTACCAACTAAATTCAAACTGTATCACGCGCTGCTGTTGAGCTTCGCACAGGTGCATCCAAAGCAACGGTCCGTGTGGAACCATCAGATCCCTGCCCTATGGTGCGCGTCATTGGAATTTAACGAAGCTTCGGGGCACAGTTTTTGCCTCGAGCTATTTTTGGAATCGAGTAACTCGACGAATCGCTGCAGTCCTAATCACAGTAGATATCGTTACCGCACGCTTTAGATTATATCGCAATATAAATTTGAGGCTATATCGCCCAGCCCTTGTTTGTGGGTGGAACAGCGCTTGGTAAAATGTTCACAGCTTTGGATATTGTTTCTAAACCTGCTTCAAACTCTGATGAAGAATTTACACAAATGACGTATTTTTTGTTGTTGTGATGCTACAAATTCAGGAAAGATTCAAGGAGTATTCCATAGTCAAAACACAAGAACATTAAACTAATGAAGGGAAGCCCTCGTTCTTTCACTGAATGACATGAAAACCAATGTCAGCTTTTATGTATTGTGTCTTTTCTGAAATGTTCCTTTGTGTTATATTTTTCTGCATTAAAATTTAAATACCATTCAATTTAAAGATGGTGCTTTTGGTTTACCAGTGAACAAACTCAGAAAATCATCAAGGGATCAAGGACTTATTTTACACATTGCAACTTTTTGTGGTCTTCTGATATTTTAAAAAAGCCCAATGTGTTACAGAATGTAAGAGGAGATATCACAGTTAGTAGCACAGACCTACCTTATGGGCTGTGCGGGGTTGCTTCTGGCCATTTTCTGCTCGAGAGGAATCTGCTCCCATTTGAAATGAAGACTCCAGTCAAATCCTGACATGAAAAAGACAGTATGATTGGCTCAGGAATGCAACAAATAAATGACTAACATATGAAAACATGGCATTTTTATTATATTGTCTAGACCGGTGGTCTCCAAACCTGGTACTCGAGATCTACTGTCTTGCAGGTTTCAGATGCATTCCTGCTCCAACACAGCTAAATCAAACACACTCAGAAATTACAGAACTGTACTTTTAGAGGTAAAATGTCTTGTCACTGGGGTGGTACCCTCAACGGTACCATTTTGTACTGTTAACTGTAGGTGCTTTTTATTACCCCATTAGGCTGTACCCTTTAACAGCACTACCTTGACAGCCAATCATTACTGACTTGAAATGATTGACACACCATCAGACCCCAATGGAGCCAATAGTCGCACACAAAAACTACTTTTTTTCTCTCTCTAGAAGGATAAGTTCATCTTCTACTAAGAATTTTTGCAATTTATCCAAATATTTACGAAAACAAAGCAAAATTTCTCATCAAAATAATTTTAAAAATCAGTTCACCATTTTTGAAGCACATACAGATCCACGTAAAATTATTCCTTAGATTTTTTTTTTAAAGATTCAATAAAAAAATATGTTAATAAAACATAAATTCAGTTTCGCTGATGTATTTATCTGTGAAAAAGAAAACTACCAGAAATTTTTCCCGTTTCGAAGAAATGGTACGACATTTTACTTTTTAGTACTGAGGAACTTCTATGTACCTTTCAGACAATGAAAAGGTAGAAATAGTTATGCTGAGGTCCAATATTTGTCCTTAGACTGCTTTTTGTCTTAGTTGTACTTCGAGGCACAGTAACCGTTCCACACCCCTACTTCTACCGTCAAGTTGGAAAATACATGGTAACGCATGAATTATTTGATTCAGTTGTGTTGGAGCAGGGATCATCTGAAACCTGCAGGATAATAGGACCAGGGTTGGAGACCACTGGTCTAGACTCTAGTCTTACTGGGTGGAGGTGGACGAATAAAAAATGAAAGAAGGTTGATTTAAGTGGATAAATTGGGTTCTTTGTTTCTCATGAATAAATATTTGAAATGTTACCGTACAGTTTTTTGCGATGAATCCTAAGGACACGCACTATGTTGCCATAAGTACTGGGTCGCTTGCATTTGCGCACCAATAAACTTTAATAACATCCTGTTCTCATAATAAAAGCTTTAATAAGGCATTTGCCCATATTTGCCAATAATCATTTAGAGCCACTTTGATAAATTTAAGAATCCCCAAAGTTTGGAAGTGGATTTATGGGGCTACTCGACTATTCTTCCAGGAGAGCTTTGGTAAGGTCGGACACTGATGTTAGGGGCGAGATGGCTTGGCTTACAATGTAACTCATCCTAAACTGCTACTTCTTGCAAAGTTGAGGGCAAAATCCAAATCAAACTCACTCAATCAAGGCCATACTGATCTTGCTTTTCGCACTGGCGGCATTTCCAGACTGTTCCAAGATGGTCAGGAGCATTAAATTGACCTTAATGTCTTTGTATAAGAATTCCTTTCACTGGAACTGAGGCACTAAGCCCAACACCTGAAAATCTAAATTAAACCACAATTGCCCCCCCACCGACCTTAGCAAACTGAAGTCAGAAATTGTCCGGGATTACCAGACAGGATAGAGTGGTTTATCCAGAAAACGCAACTCCACTGCAGTAAAGCAGCTGCTCGGCTGAAGAAAATAATTTCATGAAGTTCTTTACATTCCACTAATGAGCTAATCTGATGGCATCACGAGTTGGTGAGTACAGCACACTGCATCTCAGCAACCACTGTCCGACCCTTTGTGAGTTTTCCATGGTGTAATCTTTGTTTCTCTCTTTTTGCTTCTGCATTCTAATAATCCCGCTAACGGTTGACAGTTTATTGTTTATCGGGAAAGGACATTTCATGAAAGGACTCATAGTATAGGTGCTATTTTCTCATGATAAAATACTGGAGTTCACCAGGCTCCTGAGAGTAGTCCATTCTCTAACAAATGCTGCTAGAAGCAGTCTGCATGCATTGCTGATGGATAGTTTACACCCGTAGTCATAGAAGAGACTGGAACACCTAATGTGTGTAATCTAGAGATGGGGCCCCAGTGTTTCTGGCAATGCATAAATACAATATGACGGATTGTACTGCTGTTCCGCGTGTGTGTTCCGTCAGGTTCTGACCTCCTCTCAGGTCAGCCGATGCAGCCAAGTAGGCAAAGTTATCCAAGCTGATCACATCGATTATGGGGCTGACCACTCGCGTATGATCCTGAAAGGAACAACACAAAGAAATGACAGAGACTTAGGTAACAGAGTCATCTTAGGATGACTTTCAAATCAGTGAAATATTACATTTGAAAACAAACACTATACGGATACGTTTCCAAAACATTTCGTCAACATACAAGGCAATATTCTGCAGGAATGGATTAAGTCAAGGCTTTTGCTGGTTTCACAGCGATTTGTTAACAAAACTGATGGGAATAGCCGACCTTTCTATGGAGTCACATCTGTGAAGCGTTAAAACGACCTCCTATTGCAAAGGTAACATGATCGCAAAAGTAAACACACCCGATGAGAAAACTGTTGGCTTCTTATAGTTTGCATGTGCTTGTGAAAGTGATGGGCAAACATGATTGTTTATTCATCAGTCAGCCTTGTGTGTGCGTGTGTGTGAGTTTCTGAAATGTTGAACGTCGACACCAAACACACAGCTGTTCCTAGTTTGAGCTGTCCGCCTCATTCTGTTAAGACCAACCTAGTACTTAATGTGGACTATACTCACAAGTAAGAAGTTCTGACACTTTTTCCCTTTTCACCTTGAAGGTAGAACCACTTCTCTGAACCCAACTGTAGGCAGCATAAGTGTCATTAAAGGTATGGCCACTTCATATAAACTACTTTACCAAAGGACACTGGTACAAGAGAGCTAGTCACAACCATAGTTTAAATAAAAAAAAAAATATATATATATTCTAATGGTGGTAAAAATCAAGCCATAATAACTAAAATAAATCATATCAAATATTATACAATAAAAGTCAGTTTTTTTTTTTTTTACTTGAATGCTTTAAGCTTAATTCCCTGATCTTTCTAAGTTTCAGACTTTTAATTTGAGGTTAGAAAGCAATTAGTTCCTGAATTGCCATGTTGCATTGACAGAGTCAATTGCGTTTTTCGAAAGCCAATTGTCACAACAATGTGTCAAAGGCTCGCCAAATTTCAAGGCTCCTCCAAATTTGGCCCACCTTCCTTCTCCCGGATTCGAAGGACGGTTTATCCTTCCCAGCACACACAGTATCAAGATTCATTGCTGGCCGAACAGTAGATTTTGGTTCATGTAATAATGGCGCACAAAGTGGAAGAGCATTACAGTTTCAAAAATGTACATATTCTAAAAATGGTGCAAAAATTAAAGGTTTAAGTTTGGAGAGAAAATAGACTCACAAGATCCGTGTGTGCTGAATACCTGATTTGTAATTTGTCTCAGCCTGTTTGTGTGCAACTTTGGCTACTTGTATTTGTAAAACCAGATTTGTAAACCGTAAAATGCATTGTGTGTGTAACTTCGGGTACTTACAGGTGTTTGTTAAAATGTACGCACAAATATACAAAAATAAGAGTGCAAAATCCATTTCAACACGCACAATTTCAAATTACACTAACTTAAAACTAACTACGAATTCAAAACGGCTCGCATGCAAATCATTAAGTATGTATGCACCTATCGCCTGATACACACAGACAAAACCACGTTTACGCACAGATCAGAGTTACAACTGTAAATGATATGTTTAAATTCTGGTAAAATGCTGGGTCATCTGAGTATTCTTATCACTCTCCCTCTAAATGATATGCTACTCCATCACCGCATTAAAAAATTAAGCAGGGAAAATCTTCAAAGTCATCCAAATACACTCAGGACTAAACACAAACATAAATAAGTGCACTACAACATCAAACTGACCGTATTATGAACGCACACACTGTCAATTGTTCGGCTGCTTTCTGTCTCTAGGCTCCAAACATCCCCACCTGTGGTGCATTCATGGCTGCATGGGGAATCCTATACACTACCCATTTGTACACAGTTTCAAAGCAAATTATTTAACATTCAAGATAGAAAACTCTTTTTCAATTTCGTGACTATAGACTAAGGCTATGTTCACACTGCAGGTCTCTTAATGCTCAATTCCGATTTTTTTGATCAAATCTGATTTTTTTGTATGGTTGTTTACACTACAGATAAAATGCGTCAGCAAACGCACACTCCAGTGTGAACGTTTCACGGCTCCAAAGCGCCCCGCATGCGTAGAAGAAGATGAGATGTCACCATAGTACGTCACACACAACTCGCTCTGTTTACGGAAATAAAAATGGCGGCTACACATGTAAGTGTTTTTTCAGCAGTCTATCAATTCTTGCATAGTCGGAACCGCCGGAATTTTGACAAATTAATTAGAGAAAGAATGACCACAAGAAAAATGAGAGCTGGTGCTTTAACAATGGCCTTGTTTGGAACAGTGGGTGCTACCTCCGTGTTTTCTCTGGCGCCGATTATTGACGTCAATGACACGCTGTCTCGTGTCAGTGACGAAAAAGACGGATTTAAAGCGACATGTTCAGACCTCAGCCGCTTTCAAAAAAATTAGATATGTATCGGATTCAGTACTACATACTGAAGTGACCTGGGTCGGATTTGAACAAATCGGATTTGTGGCGTTCAGATCGCCAGAAAAAGATCAGATATGGGTCACATGGGGCCAAAAAAGTCGGATTTGATGCGCTTTCACCTGCAGTGTGAACGTTGCCTAATAGATTGGATTTTAAATTAAGCAAATTCAGATTCAGTTTGATTAAAGTTGAAGTTGAGCATTTTTTATTAAATTTGTTTAATATAAATAGCAATCAAAATTAATACATTTTCTTATGGCACAAAGTTTTGCCCATACATGTATATTAAAACAATTTTGTAATTTTAAAAAGTGTCATTCTATTTATTACAACTAAAAGGTCCTGATATTTTTTTGTTCACTTCAGCAGCAGGTTTAGAGGGAAAGCAAATAATAGTCAGATAGCCCAGCATTCTACCAGCATTTAAACGCATAATGTAAGCACAAATCTCGAGACGTAATATGAGTCTAAACACCCCTCCTGAAGTTGTAACTCTGATCTGGCCATAAATGTGGTTTTGTCTGTGTGCAAACGTCAATTGGTGCATTCATAGTTACTAATTTGCGTGTGTAGCAGCTGTTTTGAATTCGTAGTTAGTTTTAAGTTAGTGCAATTTGAAATTGTGCATGTGTAAATGGATTTTGCAGTCGTAATTTATGTATTTGTGTGTACATTTTAACAAACACTTGCAAGTACTCAAAGTTACGCAAAAATGTATTTTACAGATAAGGCTTTACACAAGCACCCAAAGTTACAGACACAGGCTGACACAAGTTACAAATTACGTATCACTCACACACAGATATTGTGAGTCTATTTTCGCTCCATAGAAACTGAGTGTATAATGCAAAGTTTTGTAGTGCAACTTTAAAGCAAGACACCAAAGTCAAAGAGAGGGTGTACCTACTACTTCCGGTCCTTGGTCTGAACCACAGTCCTTCGTCTACCACAAAGACTAAAGCCAGAGAGGTTATGAAACTGGATGGTCTCGCTTTTATTTTCACAAGCTGGTAAAAGTACAGCTTGACATGTTGCAGTTTTTTTCTTACTTATTTAATCCTTTTTAACCAGTTTAAATAAATAAATGAACATGTCTATGCAAAGGAAAAACGCCTGACTACCTAACCGCTTCAGTATGGAGAGAAAATAGACTCAGAATATCTGTGTGTGTCTAATTTCTCTCTATGAGTTTCACACACAAGCATTCTGCATATGATCAGAATAAAAATAATCCTGTAATTGTTTGGAACACATGTGTACCGAACCAACAACCTTGTATCAGATATTTTTTCTATGAATTGTTGTCAATTATTGTCTAATAATGTGCACATCAGTCTTGTTTCGAAGCAAAAATTGTGATAATATCTGGACTGTTTTGCAAGTTGTCTCTAAACTGGATTCAGTAAACTATTGGATGGAAGATAAGTAGAACAAAATGAAATTAAAATGCTGTATAATTTAGCAGAACTATTATTAATTAAACGAAAACTGTCTGCAATAAAAAGGGTTCTTTACTGCCTTGAGTCAAAATTGGACAAAGAAGCTTCGTCTTTTCGGAAGGCAGTGTAAACTTGAGAGAACCAAAAACATTTCATAACTTGAACGCGTAATAATTAATTAGTGGCATTCAATCAAATTAAAGCTGTCTGAGTCATCGTGGTGAATTATTAATCTATAGTGGTCACCATGTGGAAACAAACAACGTCTATCTGCTCCCAGTTGAAGCCCAAAGCTGTAATCCCAGGGAGACAAATGGCAGACGGAGCCAATTTGAGGATGTAGTGAATTATCATCGAGCATTCATGAATGCCAAACTAAAAGCATGTAAAGCAAACTGAATGAGTCAGAGCAGCCTAAAACCCAGGATGAGTTAAGCAAAAGCAAACAATACAACCGCACCCATCATGTTACTCAAAACAACAGGAGCATTGTTTTCTGTTTTTAACGGCACACATGATGTGTAGCAAGCGTTTATTTTAGGTTTTTACAGTATGTAGTACAGGTCCATACAGAATATCAACTAATTTAGAAAAAAAAGCCAAATATTAGGTTGCTTAGAGATGATATTTCATTGTATTTCTCAACGCAAAACAGCTGAAAATAGACAGCGCCTAACGCATTTTTTATGTTTCTATTTTCTGTTTTTCTTCTCTTGTGAGTTGGATATGAAAAACATTTACTTAGGTAATGACCCATTCACATTCGGCACAGAAAGAAAAGAACTGAGAGGAATATCAAATTAACCAGCTCAAAAGGAGGCCACGAAGTTCTCACTCCATGGTCCTCGTTTCTTAAACTTAGAAGAGGAAGTCATTTAGCACTGCAGCAGCTTCCTGCACCTCAGAAAAAACGAACGACTCGCAGTCCAAATGTCCGTGAGGGGTTATGTCTAACATTGGAGAAGAATTAAAAAGATACAGTGCAATAAACTCCAACTCAAGACGAAAAATCATCTGGTTTTTCTTCCATCGCATAATCTGCGCCTTCTTCTTTAGATGTCGATGCCAGTGTCCCTGGTGGGCTGCATAACTTAATTTGAGGGATGCGTCGAATCGGTGGAATCTGTCGGCTGCATTAACAAAGGCTGTTTTTGATCACAAAGCAAGCCGCCGTGCTGCCAGTAACAAGAGCAAACACTGTGCGCAACGCAACACGGAAGAAACACAAAGCAGATACCAAATACTGAGAAACCCTGCAGGTCTTTGCTTTTAAGATTTCAAACATTGATGCATTTCTTCCTCTCACGTTTAAGCTTCCAGAAGAGAACACACAAATTCTTATAAAGCACCAAGAAGGAAACTATAATATGCATTAGTTCAGTGCACTAGGTTAAACAGGGGAGCAGCAGGAAAGTATGAAATCTTAGCGAAACAAATCGAGAGCTATACGAAATGCAGTGCCAGCCTGTTATGACCGTTAAAATCTGCCCTGGAAAGAGGCTACAGTGTGACACCCTAGGGCAATGTGACTATGAATACATCCTTGTGTGTAAGGTTTGCCTAACAGGAGCTTATGAGACTGTGCTTTCGTACCTCCTTGACTCTCTGGATCATCGGCTGCAGCCAATCAGCGTTGACCTCACAGTGGCTGTCCAAGAAGGTCAAAATGCTGGCGGAGGCCGTGTTGGCTCCTCTCACCCGTGATCGGATCAACCCTGCAGACAAGACATGAGACTTTAAGGTTAAAAACTCAAAATGATACCGATGATTACGCTGGGCGCTGGTCGGGCACTAGAAATGCAGGAAAATATTGATGTGCCAATATATTTCAATGTTTCATGTCACGATACTGTATCAGCATTCAAAGATAATGTTTTGATTTTGATTTTTTGGAATTTGAATGGAACCATAAATGATGACAGTGATTTTTGTAGTAAAATTAAAAGTATGACTGATAGTTGGTGTCTGTTTTCACCTTCTTTGCCTCAGCGGATCAACTAGATCTAGGTATGATCTTATGTATGATACAGGTTGGAGTGTTTAGAATGATTTTCAGACAGATTTACTACAGTTAAATTCGATTTTGTAAATCACAACATATAGCCTTATTTAGGGCTGGGTGATATGGCCAAATTTTTTTGTCCCAAAATAGCTCAATTTATATCCCGATTACGATATACTTCACTAAACAGTAGTTTTTGTAGTAACTTATTTCATGAATAGTTCATAAAAATGTAAAACGTGGAAACGCAGTTTTAAATGACAGATGACAATAACACCATCCAGACTCCAGGAGAGCAGCTCAGCTCTACACTCTACCTTTGAATTAAACACATCATTTGAAAAGCATCCAAATTTTACCACAATTCCTGCTGTCACTCATTTTCTTAACGTTACAGCACGTTTTGGAAGCGCCTGGGTTTTTTTCTTTCTCTCTCCTCATGCACCCTCTCGTTTATATTTGTTTCACTATCTGCGTGTCTCCTATGTCAAAGAGGGGTGTTGTGTCGATATGTGTTCCCCCCTCAAGATGTGTTCGGACTCCATCCACACGCGAGACGGCTGCTGCTCATACATGTTAAACAGATGGATAACATACGGTTCAGGCACTGGTCCCCGAATAGTAGGATTAGGAAAATAGTCAAGTTGTGGTTATTGATGCCATTTGGATATAAGAAGACTGACGCAGATCAGACAACAGTTGTTTGTAAAGTTTGCCAGCTCCAACAGACACACCAATGGGCTCCAACACTACACATTTTTATTAGAACCACAGCAACGAATGCAGAGAGAGTCAATGAGCCAAAGCAGCGTTGAGTCGTGGTTTAAGCTCTGATAAACTCCAAATGCAGACGCTGTAGCACACCACTGATGTGTTGCTAGCGAACAAATGTATTGATGTATTCATTATCTTTATTATTAAAATTACCAAATGTCATTACCTTAGTTTTCTCTATATTCAGTGATAATTTATTACTGACCATCCATTTTTTACCTTTATTTAATTCATTATTTATAGTATCAATTACTTTACTATAGTCATTTCCAGAATAAAAAGTATTAGTATCATCAGCAAATAATATTAACTTTAATAGTTTGGAAACTTGAAATATATTGTTTATATATATATATGTATGCTAATTAATATAGGACCCAAAATCAAACCCTGGGGGACCCCACAAGCAATCTCCATACATTCAGACTTGAGTTCACCCATTTTCACAAATTGTTTTCTCCCAGTAAGATAACTGGTAATCCAGTCCAGTGCCACTCCCCTAACACCATACAGCTGCAGTTTACTGATTAATCTTGAATGGTTTATTGTATCAAATGCTTTTTTAAAATCTATAAATACACAAATTGTATACTTCCCTTGATCTAATGCATTAATTATTTTTTCCTTTGCTTCCATTAGTGCAAGTGATGTTGTACTCTTTGCTCTGAATCCGTACTGACTCTGGTTAAGTATTTCATGTTTATTGAAGAAGTTTTCCAATCTATTGTTAAAAAGTTTTTACAGGATATTTGAAAACTGTGGGAGGAGTTTGTGTACAAGTGTATGTTCCCTTGCTTAAATAATGGAATCACTTTTGCTGTTTTCACATTTTGTGGAAATGAACCGGTTTGGAACGATAGATTTCAAATATATGTTAATGAATTGAAATGGTGTTGATAACTCTTTCACCCAATGCCATATCAATATCATCACAGTCAGTAAAGAATTTGTTATTACAATTCCTTACAATTGTTTTAACCTCCAACTCATCTACTGCTGAGAGAAAGATTGAGTGAGAGTTGTTCTTAATCAGCGTTCCAAACATGGTGTCTCTTCCTTGGTCTGTAATCCTTGCTGCCAATTCAGGCCGCACATTCACAAAAAAATTGATTCATTGTATTTACTACGTTGTTTATATTATAATTATTATCATGGTTATCAATAAAATATTCTGGATATATCATTTTTTTGTTCCACCTTTTCTTAGCTTGTTTAATATGTCCCAGATGCCTCTTATACCATTCTTATTTTCATTTAACATTTTCCTATAAAAAATTTTTTTACTAGCTCTTACTATTTCAGTTAATTTATTTTTATAGGCTTTATATCTATTTTCTGACTCTTTGGTTTTTAATTTAATAAAACTTCTTTAAAGATATTTTTTCTTTTTACACACATTTGGTAATCCCTTACTTAGCCATGGACATTTTTCATATTTGTGACTTTTTAAATTTATTTAATTGGACAACTTTTATTATATAATGATTTAAATATATCAATACATTTATTATATGCCATGTCGACATCTTCCTCACCAGAGACAATACTCCAATCTTGTGACATCAAGTAATTTTTTATAGATGTGATTGTATCTTCTGTTCGTAGTCTTTTATAAATAACTTTACCTGGCTTTCTTTGATGTTTATTCTCATTAATCCCATTATTTATATTAAAATATACAAATACAGGTAAGTGGTCACTTATATCATTTACCAGTGTGCCACTAACCATATTGAGTTCAATATTATTAGTAAATATGTTGTCTATTAAGGTTGCACAGTGTGTTGTAATTCTTGTTGGTCTTGTGATTTTTGGGAACAGGGTTAAACTATACATCATATCTAAGAAATTTTCAGTTGGTTTATGTTGCTTTAACTTTTTGAGATCTACATTAAAGTCTTCACAAATGAAAATGTCCTTTTGGCCAATTTTTATAAACAGCTTCTCTACAAAGTTTTTAAAACTTTCTATATCTGATCCCGGTACTCTATATAGGCAACTTACTAATATATTCCGTCTATTTTCCATTATAATCTCGATTGTTAAACCTTCCATCACCCCTTCTACTGTTGTTGGCATACTCGGTATTAATTTACTTCTTAGGTTCCTGTCGACATACAGAGCTACCGCTCCTCCGTTTTTATTTTTTCTGTTTTTAATGTACATTTCATATCCATCTAAATCAACGTCTGCATCTTTTCCGTCACTAATCCATGTCTCTGATATAGCTATGAGCTTAAATGGGATCTTGAATCGATTCAAAAACTGTTGAATATTCTCAAAGTTAGCGTAGAGACTCCTGCTGTTAATGTGAATTATTGATAATACCTGATCTGTAGTCAAAATTCCATTTAACTGTTGTTCCTGATAATAATAACACGTATTGTAAGACCTTTGCCTCCTCTGGTGTAACAAAACAAGTAGTTTTATCCAAACCTTACAATTCCTGATCCATGTCGATTGTATTTTTCTTTGCTTCCTAAGAAACCTGGCTTGCCTTGCTATTTCAGAGTTTCTCTTTGTCAGATGTTCATTAATATACACTGCTGTCCCTCTCAGTTTGTCTGTTTGCCTGAGTAGATCAGTTTTTTGCTTTCCTGCTCGTGAACCGGATAACAATCGCTGGTTTTGCTTTGTCGTTTCTGGGCAGCATGTGACCAGCTGAAATCCTCTTACTGTCCACCACAATGTTTTTGGAGTCTAAAAAATTTACCACCTGTTGCTCAATAGTATATGTTTTTTCATGTGTCTCACCACCCTGGTCACCCACCTCAGCTACCACTCGAGCATAAGAACGGTGCCTGGTGGTGAGCCCACTCACAATAACATCCTCCATTCTTGTATACTGTTCCAGTTCATCCACACGTTTCTCTAAAACAGTAATTGTTTTGTCTTTCTCAATGAGTTTAGTCTTAAGTTCCTTAACTTCTTCCATTAGGCCAATAAGTACTGTTTGTTGGTTTACCACCTTTGATGTCTCTTCTGACATAAAATTTAAATAGAGCTTTATGTCCTCCAGCTCCTCACCAGTTGCCTGGTTCTTTTTTGGAGGCATTTTGACTTCGAGAGAAGCTCACCTGGTGGAAAGAGGAGGCCACTGGCTGACGCAGTAGCCTGGTACCTGGCTGGTGAATGAGCCTGGGCCTGGTGGCTGCTGCTGAAGCTGAGCCTGATAGCTGGTACGAGATCCGAAACTGGCTGGTTAACAGTGGAGGCCGCTAGCTAACGGCGCACCCTGGTTGTTGTTCTTTGGTGTTGTAGCGCAAAATCCCCAAAGCTGCGGCAGCGATGAGTTGCAGATCTCCGGGTGGACGGCTGAAGATTTATTTTCAATGCATGCATGTCAAAACAGTTTAATATGTCCTCGAATATGCAACAGCTTTTAATATTATATGTAATGTTCAGTTTCATGCTCAATGTTTTTGCTTTGGAAAATTACATCTGAAAACTGCTAAACCAAACAGTAATTGAGTTCAGTCGATCTTTCTTCGCCTGCTTCTGTTGGTCTCCCCTTTTCTCTTCTTTACTTGAATGTCTGTTACTTTTTCCCATTTGTCTTTGCTTTTTCCGTATCTCTCCTCCCACCAGGGAAATCCCCCATATTTTTTTCACATTTATAACTAGATTACTAACTAACAGCACACAAATACAATCACTCTATCCTCCTGTTGTTGTCTCTCTCTATTCTTTATCTCTAGCTGTTGTTTCTGCTCTTTTCCCTCCCATCATTTGGTCTTCTCTCATCATTGGTACTGTCACGGTCGGTCTGTTTGGCTCAGTCAATAATGTCATAATAGATAGTGAGCATATAAAGTTAAGGAAGGCTTTACTTCTTCCTTTTATGATGTCCTCAGTGATGCACTGTAATTGACTTGTTTTTAATTTGCTTCTATCTATATTCTGATAGGTATTATAATAGTTGGAATTAAAGGACATTTTCTAATTAACTGTCTACAATGATAGAATATTTCATTGTTACCAGTTCAAATGCCTTGAGTGTGTAAAGTATGACTTTTGTAAACCAATAATAAAAAAAAAACCTGAGCATCCTCTTCATGAGAATGGTAGTGGAGAAAAATCAACCGAAGTCCAAATCCAGCTTTCTGCAGTGTTGAACCAGTTCAAAAGGCTGCAGAGAATATTAGATGCAATAAGACAATGGTACTGTTGTGAATATTCCCAATGACCAAATGGGATTTACACAACAGCTGCACTTTTTTAGCGCATTCAGGAAAATCTCTAAACAAAATTGACAATTTTGAAGAGGATCTTCCGTATTCTCATCCATTTATCAATTCAGTAGCTATATCAAATATCTTTTTATTAATAAAAATCTCCAGGTAGTTCTCTAGCGACCACTTTGTTTTTGTTTCTTTTGGTTAAAGTTAACCTAAAATGTACCAAACTGTGACTTAAAATCCAATGTATGTATTAAAAAGTGCTTTTATTAAATAATGCACACAGTGTCTACTCTAAAAACTGAAGGAGTCTGTCTTATAAAAAAGAACAAATACAATTTGTTCCAGTTAACTTTCCCTCTGTAATGGAAGTAAATAACTTCCTGCAATGGGAAAATAGAGAATGATCAAAAGCTCGCCTCACTAAACTGTCCTCCGTTTACATGTCAAGTGGATCAAACAAACAAAACTCTTACAAAGCGTGACCTTTTTTAGCTCACCAGGAACAATAACAGAAAATCATTTGGCTCCTTCTTCCTCAGTTTTTGTGAATACCACTTAACTCTAAAATGAGCATCTTCATGTCTTATCTAAAAATAAAATCCTAATGGCAGTTCCTATTAAATATAATAGACTTTCTGGACAATATTAACAATGTTTCAGTAATATTTACGCGTTACATAAACTGACACAAGCTCTGAAGATCAAACAATCTTTATACATGAAAGCGAATAACTGAATTAGCCTGAGCTAAATACCAGACTGTCTCCTCTTTTGCCCATGTGGGGGACATAAATGGTTTGGTAACAAGAAGCCATTTGAGATCAGGGTAAAGTCTATTTTAAATGCTGTCATGCTAAAGGCAGACAATATAGACATTATTCTTAACAGAACCTATATCTTCAATTACGGTAATTACTGCTGTGTTAAGAAAATCAAATGAAACAAAAGAG
The DNA here is from genome assembly GCA_028564705.1 of Apricaphanius iberus. Taxonomy (NCBI): domain Eukaryota; kingdom Metazoa; phylum Chordata; class Actinopteri; order Cyprinodontiformes; family Aphaniidae; genus Apricaphanius; species Apricaphanius iberus. The sequence goes on from JAPXFQ010002080.1 coordinate 411,550, forward strand.
ATATATAATCGGTTAATAAAAAAAAAAATTGATTTTGAAATCTGGGATTCAATTTAAACTTATAAAGCTGTTTGCCGTTTTTACAGCTAGAACAAAAGGGAAACGTCCAGACGGACCATTCAATGCTTAGGTCTGAATGAGTTTGTACAGTTTCCCCCAATGAACTGTAATCCCATCCAGTGTTGTGTCATTGAATGACAAGGCACATAAAAAAAGCAAAAAAATAAAATTAAATTAATAGCATTGACTCATATCAATATTGAATTGGAACAGATTTGATTAGATCAGATCATGATGATCAATTCTAACTGTTGAGAATTGGAATTGAATTAATTCTTGAAATTTGAATTGACACGCAGCTCTAATGGTGATTTCATTTTACTTTAGAATTCCTTGTAAAAGGGTAGTTCTACATTTGAAAGTTGAGATATTTTAAAAAGGATAAAATTACTCTCTTGGCCTCTTCTTTTAACATAAATCCAGATTACTCCCGGATAATGAAGCTACACCTAGTTTGACAGAAGCCAGGACCTGTCTGACCTTTACGACCCTTTAAACCGATGTCAAGTTTCCATTCGATGGTTATTTACAGTAAAGGGGATGACTATTGGGTATGAGGGCAGGAGGTTGTGCACCACTAATGATCTTTCTGTGTACTGAGAACAGAAGATATAAGACATAGTGTTAATAAATGCACTTATTTTCTATTGGGGACTTACACTAAAAAGAAACACTTTAAATGGTCAGCCTGTGAATATTCTCATTCATCCAGGTCATGGTTATCTCAAGGAAATTTCAATCGAACGCAACTGGACTTGGTAATTTGTCTTGGAAGACGTTTCACCTCTTATCCAAGAGGCTTCATCAGTTCATGCTCGCCGCTGACCAGGCTGGGACTGGTCCAACTAACTGGTGCGGAGACTCAGCTATTTAACCTCTTGGAGGGCTTTTACAAGACTGGTTATGTCATTGGATCCTTTGTGCTCCATGTCTTAATAACGGTCGTTTGACACAGGAAGTTCACAAGCGAGGCACTGGTTCCTGCCGTCATTTTCCGTGTAAATAAAACCTGACTATTAGGGCTGAGTAATATGGCCTCAAATCAATATCTTGATATATTTAGCAGTTTACCTCGACAACGATAAATGGGCGATAAATACCCCACAATCTTTTTTTCTTTTTCTAGATGGGGTTGTAGCTTCTTTTCCTCCTCTGCCAGCTCTACACCCCCATCCTTCAATATTCAATGTCCCATAGTTGCCTCATTAGCACAAGGTTTTTGAGTTGTCATATTTTTCATATCACTAACTCTGGCAGAAAATCCACCTTTACAATACAGGGAGTCGGCCCATGTAACATCTCCAAAAAAGTCAACCAGTCTTTTAATTTTAGGGTTCGATTCCCACTCCTTTCTGTATTGTTGAGAGTCTAGTTTAGACTGAGGCCGTTTTCCCATGTGTTGCCGTGCCAGAATATGGCCAGAGAAAATGCAAATTTCTTCTTTTCAGATGGCACGTATTTGACCCGTACTGGAATCCAGTGTTTTACTACAACTAAACAGCAGGTGGCGGTATATAAATAATTCTGTAGCTGTCCAACAAACAAGGGAGTGAGAAGTATCGACGTCATAAAACGAGCGACAGCCTAGGATGTCGCTCGTAAACCAACTGGTCTACTGGTCAACCGCTACCTGAAGCCATCTACAGGGTAAGTGTTGTAGTAAACCCGCCGTTTTGTAATCTGCTGGGTTGCTATGGGATGCTTGAATTGCGTTGTTTTGGTATTTTTATGGTCGCAAGGTGATTCTGTAATTTCGGCCGGCGGTGTCGTCATTTCCGCGTGGAGCGTCTTGAGTACGGCCAGGGTACGGCTTGCTTTCACATGATCCGTGCCCGCTCGTACCTGGACTCCGATACTACTTCCAAGGCAGATCTCTCTGGCCGTATCCTGCCATGGTCCAGTCTGTGTACACATGGTACGAAATAAGTGGATTTTGACCAAATAAGGTATCCGAGTACGGACTACCGTACCATGTGAAAACGCCCTGAGACATGGTGACTGTTTAACATCTGTCACAGAGAGACACAAACGGTGGACAATCGAAGTGACTGAGCTGAGTGCAAATTCAGGGATTTATTTACTGTGCAGTTGTTTATATAAGGATGAAAAACTTTAGAATTTACATCTAAGCGTGGGTAGGATCAGCCAGCACTGCAGGACTTATCAAAACTCTGGACTGTGTGGGGTAATCATCTTCTCTGACTGAGAAGGACCCGAGTGGGCAGGTGGAGGTGCAGCACTTCTGCTCATTGAGAAGAGTAACAAGGATGCTTGCTTTGAATAAAAGTCGTCAAAGTTCTCCAATAACACCATAAAAAGTCACTAGATTTGATACTAGTAATAATTTTTAAAAATAGTCGCTAGGGAGGTCGAAAAACGTACTAAATATACCAACAATGGCTAAGTCGACAGACCCATTGCCTTCTTGTTACAGACTGGATACACTATATATATATATATATATATATATATATATATATATACATATGCTCAGAAAAAAAAAAAAGTTGTCACAGATTCTGAAAAGAGCTTGACTCAGCATTAACTTCTTATTACCTAAACAAATGAGAGCAGCTCATCAAAATAAGAAGGCCTGTGTTGGTTCCATGGTGTGGCGAAAAACCTGTTGCTTAGCCAGATTCTTTGACTTTTAAAAGTTATTGATGCTTTCAGATTTTATGAGATCGGCCCAAGAGAGGGATTTATGGTTTCTGCATACCACAACTGGCAGAGAGAGCATTAATCATATTATCAATCAGGAGCCTCATATTAATTCTGGAGCAGCTACACACATCAAAAGATTGGGTAGAGAGGGAGAATGATGCAATCACATAAAAAAAAAAGATGCTCTGGCCAAATGAGACCAGGGCTAAACTTTTTGGTTTTGGAGTAAAATGCTTAGTGTGAAAGAAATAAGACTGCTTTATCTCTTTGAACACAACATACCCCTTAATTCAAGATGGTGGTGACAGTCGCATGCTGTGGATATCTTTTTGCAGCAGTGAAGGGAAAGGTAGAGTTGAGGTGAAAATGGATGTGGTAAATATTGCACTGAGCAATATCGGAATAAAAATGAGTCTTCCTTCAGGACGATGACCCAAAGCACACAGCAGGAGCTACATCAGCATGGACTAAATCAAAGTATGGCCTCAACAGTTCTGAGCTGAAATAGAAATTAAATCCCTGATCTTTTAGCTCCAACACCCTAAATGCTGTTTGATAACTGATTGAGGAAAGCCTGCCTTGCAGTGCTAACCCACTACTAATGTTGATTCAGTTCTTGCATCAGTGCTCGCTGACCTCTAGCACAGTGCAAAACATTAAATGAGAGAAAGTCAATGATGCCTGAAGGTGTGAGGCTATTTAAAGCTCAAATCAATCTACCGACAGATGACGTGACAATGCTTTTTCTTCTGTTTTCTTCTGCTGTTGTTGTAAAAGAAAATAAATGCACTAATCTGCCTTAAACATTTTTATCTGAGAAAAGCTGTGAAAGATTTAGCTCGAAGCTTTAATTCTCTGCCTTGGATTTTTAAAGCTGGCAGAATAGAAATTCTCAAGGATAAGCCTGATCTGGTTTCGTGAGCTATTTGGGCGATACTGGAGTGAATCCAACATACCTCTGCTTCGTCAGCATGTGCTCCATAAGCCGAAACAAATACCCACTTTGCTGTGAACAGCAGCACAGGCAGCAAATACAAACTTATTTTGGCACTTAGCTTCGGTGGCTTTTAGTAGAACATTTAACTCTAGGTAATTCATCCCAATCGTTTCCAGAGTCTGGCTTGTTACTCAGAGCAACTACAGTGTAGCAGGAAACAAAAGAAAAGACCTGGTATGTAAAGAACACATTTCAATAGTACATGTATGACAATGAAAAAGTTACACAGAACCCTACAGCCCATATGTGAAACTAAACAGCTGATTACTTCTCAAATGAAAGAGTATCTATCCTTGAAAAACAAGACATTGGGTCTATATCTTCATTAAAAGTCATTGGTGTGGGCCATAGAGGAAGCTCAAATATGTGTTTAGAAAATGAATCTGGGTCTCTAATGAAAAGATAACCGGGTTCACATTATGGCCTATTGCATTTCTTTGGTGTGGAGTGCTTTAGTAAGATATTTAATCTCTTTATATTGTTATGGTTTTTAACAAAGACAAAAGTCTGTCTTCACTGTAACCATTTGAAACAAAGACATGTACAATCCGATCTCTACAGTATGTTAAAAGCCCTTACTGGAGACGTTTGGAAGTTGGTTTGACAAGTTATGTTGTGTGTATCTCAAACACTTCACCTATTCAATTAGCACTTTTTGAATAATCATGTTGCGTTTTGTTAATATTTCTTTGACTTTCAGTTATTATCTGATTTCTGATGTCAAACAGTCATGCATCAAGTAGCTTGGAGCTGTTTGCCTGTAAATAGATATTTTTAAGAACCTGGTGGCATCCATGGAGTTTTTGGCAGGTACTTCAAAACGCCTGGGGACAAATTCATTTGCATTTAATAAACATCAATACATGTTTTGAAGCTTTTTTGGCTATTTTCAGTCAATCTACAATATTGTGACAGATCACCAGACTTATTTTCATTAACAGTTATACTTCTATTCCTTTGGTAAGGGGTGCTTTGGATAGTTTTTTTTCTTATCATTTTCTCTTGGTTTTTTCAAGAAAAAGAAACAAAATGCAAAAACTTTTCTAATGTTCTATTTCTTTCTCTATATGTTAAAATATGACTTTAATAAGGGCTGTTAGGCATAAATCCAAAATGAGGTTTTTGCTTAGAAATATACATTTTAGAGCACGACTCAAGCCTTGCAGAGCTTTTAAAGGGATTGTAGTAGGAAAGAGGCAGCCCTAAAGAGTTAGTAAAGACTGCAAGGCAAATCTAATGTAATTATGAAGGACGTATATAAAATTTCAGAGCTATTTTTGGACTAGTTTTTTAGATTTTGTCAGGTTACAACCACAAACTGACCAACACAAAACAGCGCTGAAATGTGAAGTGGTTCAGCACGGTTGCATCCAAACCATTTTAGAACCACCTTTCACTGCGATGACACAGGCAGGTCTTTTGGAGTAAATCTCTAATGGAGCTGTCAGATTGGATGGGATTGCTGCAAATTTTCGTTTGGATCATCTGGCTCATTCGGACATGAACATGCTTTAATCTAAATTCTACCGCAGCTCTGGCTGGTCGTCGTGCTGGAAGATGAATCCCTGCTGCTGCTTGAATGCCTCTTGATGTTTTTTTCTCCGGGATTGTTGTGTATTCACCGCCATCTGTTTCCCAGCAAACCATGACAATATAGAGCGATATGTGCAGTAATCCTGTTGAAAGTTTGTCCCACCAGAGCTGTAGATCTCTGCAGCTCCTCCATAGGCCATATACCTCTTTTTCTGCTTTTCTGATAAATGCTCATCAAAAATACATGCAGGTTTTGTTGTTGTAATGTGAAAACAATAAAGATGTAAGGATACTTTTTTAAATTCTTGATGGTAAACTATAAAGATTAAATGTCTTTTTAGTTAGCCTGAATTCAATATGTTTCTTGTGAACGTTGCACATGTACAAACACACAAGAATTAGCTTTTTTTTTTTGTGGACTATATTTTTCAACCTCCTCTCAGTCTCTTTTCCAGTCTTCCCACTCACCCTCTCTCCTGCTATTCCTCAGGCAGCGCACTTTGGGGATCTGGGAGAGCAGCTGGCAGTCCTCAGCTGGAGGAAGAGAACAGAGGAGATGGCATGTTATTTTGGAGGCAGAACACACACAGTGGAAAACGAGCCTCTTTTACCCCCTCGCCTCTATCTCCTTCAGTCCCTCTGACCCACAAACACACCACACAGGCACGGAGTTAAAGCAATTAAAAAAAAAAAAATAACACAAACAAAGACCAGCAAACATCCATCCTTGCAGAAAATTCAACACACAAAAAGGCATAAGCATGCGTATACAAAGCGGTTTCATTTTACTGAATAGTTCACCTTGCTACATTATTTTCCATAGACAAATGCAGCCTACTTTCTCCGCTTAGGCGCAGGCTGCCGCAGACCTTTTGTCACTGCAGACGGTCTGCATTACAAACATGGGTGCTTACACACACTCTTGCCCGTCTGAGGATTAGTATCAGCAGGGGAGAGTGTGCGTGATCTTCCTGAGGCATTGTGGGTAGCTCTAGCAGCCCCCCCACCCCCCCCAGCAGAGAGGCAGCCTTATGGTCACCGACGGAAGCTTGACAACTTGTAATCCTCTTTGATTAAATAATGTCGCTCGCGCAAACCCGTTTGTTTGTATTTACAGAACCCAGTCATGTCACAGGGGACGGGGGTGTTGTGCATGAGAGATTGAGCGTGTGGACAGCAGGTGTGTGTGTATGTGTGTGTGTGTGTGTAAACATGTCTATATGGGGGACTAATCAGTCAGGAAAGATGAGAGGAAAGCTATGGGTTACACCCACAGAGCAGATGTTGTGTTTCTGGCCAGATAAAGTGTGTGTGAACACGATTGCATCCATTTTTGAGTGCTTCTGTATTCATTTTGTCGACACAGCCCCTTGCAGAACAACGCATATGAGTTTTACTTATGATGAATCTATCTTTAGCAAACAGATACTTACCACAAGAACTTAAGTCTGCTGAAATTTAACCTTTACTTAAGAAATCCTCCCTCGATCAAGATGACTTTTTTAATTACAGAATTTTATCTAACCATCCTTTCTAATCCAAAATCCTTGAGAAAATAGTTGCTAATCAAGTATCTGAGCATCTAAACAGCAGCAACCTGTTTGAAGAATTTCAGTCAGGTTTTAGAGCTAATCATAGCACTAAAACTGCCCTGGTGAAAGTTACTAATGATATTTTCATGCCCTCAAATAGTGGACTTGTCACTGTTCTGGTCTTGTTGGACATCAGTGCTGCTTTTGACTATATCATAATATTCCTTTAGAAAGGCTTGAACATGTTGTAGGGAACAAGGGAGCAGCGCTCCCTTGTTCCCTGCTGGTTTGAATCATATCTGTCTGACAGATTCCAGTTTGTTCATGTAAATGATAAACCTTCTCCACACACACAAGGGTTACTTGTGGTGTACCACAGGGTTCTGTGTTTGGACTGATTCTTTTTACTACATATATGAGACAGCATGGTGTAAATTTCTACGTTATGTCGATGATACACAACTATATTCATCCATAAATCCTGATTAATCCTATCAGTTAGGTAGATTACATACATGTCTTGAAGACATGAAAACATCTAAGACTCTAAACTTTCTGGTTTTAATTTCAAAAGAGACATAAATTGTGGTCTTTGGACCAGAAGCTCTAAAATATTAACTGCTAAGTCAATCACTTTATCTAGATAGCATTACATTTACCATTTATAATAAAGTAAAGAACCTCAGCATTAGTTTTGACCAAGACATGACATTCAAGTCCCATATTAAACAGGTTTTCAGTATTTCTGCCTTTTACCTCTGGAATATTGCTAAAATTAAAAATATCCTGTCCAGGAACTATGCTGAGAAACTAGTCCATGCATTTGTTACTTCAAAGCTGGACTACTGTAATTCTTTACTATCAGGAAGTCCACAAAATGCAATTAAAAGCATTCAGTTGATCCAAAGATCTGCAGCAAGAGGCCTGATGAATATTAAAAAGAGAGATCATATGTCTCCTGTTTTAGCGGTTTTATCTTATCTTCATTGGCTCCCTGTTTTGTCCAGAATCAGAACCAGTTTAAGATCTTCCTCCTTACGTATAAAGCCCTTAACAATCAGCCTCCATCATTAATCAGAGATCTGATTTTTCCATATGATCCTAACATAAAATTTCACTCTCAGACTGCAGGGAAATTTGTGCTGAGAAATATGACAATTTGTAAATGTGAATTAGTGTCAGAATAAGGGTCAGGGGTCAATAGTGATGAGGGGATTTTTCTTTTTAGTGTAGAAGCAATATTTGTGTAATCAAGCATCGTATAAATAACCCTGCATGTTTTACCATTGAAAATACCTTAATCAGTTAAGTCAAATGTGCTTTCCTGTTAAATGCACTAAAGCTTTACAGAATATTTCTTTTATCATGGCAGGTGCATCAGATGAGTTTAGGGAAACTGGAAGAAGTGTAAAAGGGAGAGCAGTCTACTCATGGACTGATTAGAGTTAGGCATCAGCTCAAAATATAGATTTTGATATTTTTAATGGATTTGTTGTAAAGAATAATGTAGATGTGAATCCATGCTGAAATAAATCCACCGTAGTTTGCAATTAACCTTTATTTAGGCCTATTTTATGCTTCTCCGACCACAAATTTGCACTCAGACACAGACGTATTGACGGACACGTTTTCTGTTTATAGTACTCCACTCTTCCACTACATTCTCTATTGTTTTTTCAGCGTTGCTCGACCAGGACAGCAGGGGGTGCTTTTCATGGCGTCTCTGCCTACTATCACACAGCTCCAAGTCTGTTTTTTTTTATTGCTTGTGAACGCATTTCTTCCTCAACGAGCAATGAACGACAGAAAGTAAGTTTCGATTAAGCTATCAAGCTTTTTACTAGAGGTGCAGCTCATTGAATCCTCTAGAAACACATGGAAACAAACACAGTGGCCTTTTTTGTTGTTTTCCTAAACCTCGTTGTGTTTAAAATCTCCAAAGGAACAGATCAGATAAGTTATCCTTTCAATATAAAGCATGTCGTGGCCAAACGCTGCATTAACTACTGATTACAGCGACTGTAGAGCCCTGTTCTGGTGATGCGATCTCTGGCTATTACTGAAACTGACCCATCAGAAGCATACACTCTCTGTCGACGGATAGTTAAAATTTGGGCCTCTACTCCGTGCGTCCTTGCGTAGGTGACGGAGAGCCCTTGCATTGACGGATAATGGCGTAGAAGCATAAACTAGGCTTTATTCTGAATTGGACATTTCTTAGAAAAAATACTCTAAATTACAAGGCTTTACATCACAGTGTGCTGTCTTAGCTTTAACATATAAGGTTATGATGGTGATTTGGATTAAAAGAAAAATTGTAAAAATAAACAAAACTATGAACAAACTAAAATTTCAAGTTAAAAAAATTATATACTGTGAAATTATTGCACATTTTCCACATTTTAAGTATCAGGTAGCTTCAACTGATACCGATACGAGTAAACTAGAACAGTATCGGTGCATCCCTAAAAAAAAAAAAGGTTGTGATATAAAGTGGAGGCAGGAAACTCCAGGGATGAAAATGAGTCCCACTCCGGCCCTGTCTTTAAACAATCTCTTCTTGTCTTAGTGAAATTGGACAGAAACGTGCTTGTCTACACACAGTAAAGATCAATGTCCTTGACTGAGGACAAAGTGCCTATAGTTAAGGCGAGCCTTAATGGGATTACTCTCAGCCGGGACAGTCCTTAATGCTATTGCTTACCGACGTGCCCTGCCACCTTCTTCGTCTGTCTGCCTGCCAGGTCCTTTCTATTGACATACATGCTTACACTCTCACTGCCAGAGCCGTCTGCCTACTGAAAACTTTGAATGCAGTTGGGTGTAAGTGGGGCTGATTAAACCCTCCTAAGACTAGGAATAGCAAGGAATATTTCTGATTTTTTTGTGTGTGAAAAGAGTCAGGGCTCCACCTCATTCTTTTAAAGAATACCATACTTTCAATATGAGACAGTTATTAAGCACTACGGCGTGTATTTTGGCTTTGAAAAAATGGCTTTAAATACAACACGGATGTTGAATGTGTGTGTCAGGATAATGATAATAATAGAGTACTATATGTTTTTACATGCATCTAAAAGTTGAGGTAAAATGAATTAAAATGGTAAATAAGGCAACAATAAGATTTATTCAATTGGTACTCACTGACAAATATGACCTAAAAGTATACAGAAGTACTGGCATGAATATTTTCATAAAATCTAAAAAGATGAATAGTTGGATCTTTGGCGTATACAAATTCTTTTTCAAAAGTTTTTATTTATTTATTTATTTTTATACCATTTTATATAAATAACCAATTAAACACATCATAGTTCGAACGTTCTTTTTTTATTATTTTTTTTGATAATAGGTTAACATGGGGCAGTCGGGGCTTTGGACAACCTGATCTTTGAGAAAAACAACCAGATTATGGACCACATCAAGCGCTAATGGGTCCAAGAAGTTCTGAGACTATAAATTCAAGATATAATGGGAATGATAATCAGGATTAGGTGGTGAAACCCCTTTCCTTAGACTCCAGAAAGATACAGTAATATTTTTCTTTTACAACTATTAGAGTTTGAAAACTTCACATATGAATATATTTTCAAAGTTCATTTGATATTTTGTTGTGAATATGCTGGCTAAACCTGTTTACATTGTTATCCCCACTTAAATAATTCCAAGGGAAGAAGCAAATACTACAAAAACAAAAGAAAAATGCAGATTACAGTTTATCCTGTATCAAAAGACACACAGTGACTGCATATTAATAATACTGTAGTACTGCCAGCACGGTGTGTCCTTTGAATGCGCCATGGTGGAATGGCAAGGCAAGAAAATTGCGGCGTTCGTGTCAGCAATAGTTCATTGTCATATTACCACAGTATTGCCGCAACACTGGACTAATGAATGAAGATCCCGCCTAGCAGAGGGTGATGTCGGTGGAACGTGCGCTAAACCCTGGCCATTAATAGTATTTAAAATACATTTACACACAGAGTTCATTTAGCATTTGAAAATTGGATTGATGCAGAGGTCTCCCAACCTTCAGGAGCTGAAGACCATATTGCAAGACAGTTCACAGGGACTATTAAGGACAGCCACTTTTTGGAGCGGCTCACAAAAAAAAAACTTGAGGGGAGCAGGGCTTCAATTGAGATACAAAAAGAAGTTACACGCCAGCCATTTTGTCTGTTTACCACGGACTCTTCCGTGTCACGGTTTATACGCAACCCAGCACGTCAACAGCCTGGGCACAACCCCAAAACCCCCTCTATCCCCGCATGGTGTAATCTTATGTGAAAAACACCTGACCGCACAACACTGCTACCACAGGGTGTGAGCACTCATCCATAATCAAAAAGCTTCCAGATGCTGCCAAAATGTCTTTTGTAAAAGCACTAAGGGCAAATACTTGCTTTTGAATACATGCTGTGGTCTGATGACACTAAAGCTGAAGTGTTCTGCCACCACGACCATTGTTACATTTGGAGGAAACAGCTTTTAACTCTATGAATACCACCCAAACTGTGAAGTATGGGGATGGCATTATCATGTTGTGTGGCTGTGTTGCTCAAGAGGGGCTGGTACCCTTCACAAAAAAAAGATGGCATCATGAATAGATAAGATTTTTCGGGAAACTAAAGCAAGATTTCAACCAGGAATTTAAAGCTAGGCACGGATGGGCTTTCCAAGTGGACAAAGATCCTGATAATATTTCCAGATTATTAATAGAACGGCTAAAGAACAACAAAGTCACTGTTTTGCCAACAAAAACTCCTGCTCTCAATCCCAGGGAAAATTTGGGGTGAGAGCTGAAACACCAGTCCCAAAATTCCTTCAAAAAACTGTGAGAAACTTGTGAAAAGACATTCAAGGTATTTGATCCAAGTCATACAGTTTGAACTCACTTTTATTCATGATCAAAAAAATGGATGCAAACTTCCGACTTAGAAAAAGCATCAGAAAATTCTCCACAAATACTCTCTCATGGTTTTTGTATTTAGCAAATAAAAGGGAGAAACTAAAAAAGTTCTTGGAATGAAAAAAGGTTATTTGTCTTCATATGGTGATGTATGGGAAAAAAATCACTCAATGTGAATAATTAAAGGTTAAAATGGAACTTTTTTCTTCAGAGCTATTTACTTAAAAAAGTAATACCTCCACGGGGCTTTTAGAGGTGTGTAGCATGAAAGTATACCATTTCTTTTAAAATGTATATTTTGACTAAATACATAATAAAATATTTATTTTTACTGGAATGACACTGTGTTTATATTTACATATACCAGCAAATGTCGGGCGCCATTGCGGGTTGCCAAATACTTTTGTAAACAACCGTCCGGAGCAGTCAGTCTGCTGTGTCTGAACCCCGTAGATTTCATTATGTGTCGGTTAAACAGCTTTGCAATACTTGTGTTCATTAAATGATGTTTATCCTAGATAGAAGAGGACTGATAATGAGCAATCAACCTCCACACCAAGTAAAATCCAGTATAGGAGGCTCACTTCCACTGCTGCACTGAGCTGCTATTATAAAGAATGTTCTAACTAGCTTTCTGTATTAGCATAGGTCTCCGACCATACACCTCAGTCAAAAATGTACGCTGTCAAATCTGTTTGATGTTTATGTAAATTCTAAAGTAGAGGAGAATGGAGGATAGAGCGTCTCAGTCTCTGAAATAAGATGCCTAGAGGAAAGATACAATAACTTATTGTTGCAATTGACCCATTTCTTTGTTACGTCTATTTTTCATTAAATTTTTTTATTTAAAATATTTTGATATAAAATAAACGTATTAGTACAAAATAGGCCTTACTCTGTAAGATTCGTCGTTGGACATGATGCTGGCTGGTCACGGCTACGAACCTAGCATTTGCTCGGCTTATGTTGTTGCAACTACAAACCCCAACCCACAAGATGTCGCTTTGGTGCCCATATTACCATATTCAACCTTTAATCGTTCGGATTGATTTTGAGACTGATTGTTCTTTGATGAGGGTTTGATGCTGACTGTTTTATGAACGTCGCTTTACTGTAATATACTGTAGTTTTATCCTGATGCAATTACGTTTTCTACTGGAGAAGGTTCCAGAAAGCTTTTCTTTATTTCCAGTTGAACCTAGTTTGACGAAAAGGTGAGGCTCCCTGGCTCACAGTCAGACAGGAGGAAAACTAAAAGCCTCCAACTGTAACCAAGGAATACAGGAAGCTATTTGTAGTGATACTCAACAATGGGAGTTGTAATTAAAACAAGGGAGAAGGGTTCAAATCTTGTTTAGAGGTATTTTTTGCAGAGAGAGGCCAGTTCAGATACGGTGGTTAATGTGTGTTCATCATGGGTACAGGCAGACTGGCAGCCCAAAGGGAAGAGTAAATCACAGCGTTAGAGAGCTTTAAGTGCTCCTGCTGTTAGATCCGCTGAGACTCTAAGGTTTAGATGTCTGGCCAGCTATGGCACTTTCAAGTGTGTCCCTATGTGGGTCTGAGCACACGGGGAATTTAGGTCACCGTGTGGTTCCCACACACACACAAGGCACATGTGGTGGAAATAACATAAAGCACAACGGACGGTGTGAAGTGTGAGCTCATGTAATTCATCTGGCTAATGCTGACAAAGGGGAATAATTACTAAGACGTGGTTTTCCTTTATTTCTACAGCTCTGCTCCGTTACATAGAAACCCCTCATACAGTTTTTGTGGAGCTAATGAACGCCAAAATCTATTCATTCTCTAACTGCAAATCCTACTTTGACTTCACATTTTCTTCTACAGCAAGTCTTACATCTTAATGCAAGATTGAGTGTTACATCTAGGTTTATTTATCTCTCTAACAGTCACGTTACAAAAAGGAAGGACACACGGATCTAGTCTATACCCGATTCTAGGATGATTTGCATACAAACCTAAGTGAAAAAACACACATAACAGCTTTCCCACTATTCAGTAAGTGGAAAAGCGATGTGTCACAAATGTTGCTGCTTGCATAGGATTTAGGTTTGAAGAGGAAATTAAATTAGAAAAGTAGTTGCCTGTGTGAACGCCATCACTGGCCAAAGGTTGTATGGGACTTTAAGCAGAATTTGATATGTGGCCTCTCTTGTGTAAAGAACATCTCCACCGCTAACAATGTTTCACAATCATTTGGTGGAATGTGGGAGAGAGGGCCAAGTAAAAAAAAAAGCAATCACAGATACTGTATTTAGTTATTACTTGCTGAGATGTATATGTGAAAAAAAAGAATAACTATGTTAAAAAAGCAGTCAAACAATGGTGATTGTTTCTATACACTTTTACAAAGTAAACATCCAGTTCTTCCAATATAGATTAATAGCAGTCTCCTTCTCAGTAAACTAATATACTTGTATTTTTATTTATTTTTTAACAATTGTCAGTGTTAAGTTCCAGCACATTTTATGAAACATTTGCTTGCACAACTTGGCTGATCTCTGGACCTCATTTGTGAAAGTAAGAGTTTAGGTGTTTCGCTAACCTGGAGCATAAAAGGATGTTTTGAGCTCATGCCAGGCACAACAACCTCATATAAACAAACATTTCTTATATAACATTAATGTTAGAAGGGCTATGAAGCAATATCGAAACAAATCAAACTATATATTCATAATCTTGGATATAATGGATGGTCTATAAATCTTTCCTGTGGTGGGTGGGAGTCCTGGCATATTTACCTTAAGGTCAGACAAAGAGATATATATATATATATATTGGTAGATAACATGGAGTTTAGTGTCTCGCCCTGGGGCAAATTGATAAGCGACAGCAAGAAGCTGGAATCAAACCTACAACCGTCCGACTACCAGAACACAGTCACCTATAATGCAATTACATCTGGACACTCAAGGGAAAACATGGAATATGAGTAGAGGGATTACAAACAGACAGACAAAAACTAAATCAATCAGTTATCCAAAAACCATCAACGATCGATTGATAATATATCGGATGAATGCTGTGACGTTGAAATGACTGGCGAGAAACAAACACTCAATTACATCGTTTTAATGTCTTTCTGCTTTGGTTTTACTGCAAATATAAACACCAGAAAGGGAGTTTTTTTATCTGCTTTGGGGAAACAAAGTTTAATCTAGTTTCAAGTGCTATTTTGGGAATGGAACAACTTAGATGAAGATTTGAAATACCTTTATCAAAACACTTTCTGCTGCATTAAACAACAAGCACCAAATAATTTTATCAGCATATACAGTAAATTAACTAATATATATTGTAATCCAGCAGTTCAATATATGGAGTTAACAAAGTTGACTGAAGTTCAGGAGCTAGGACACGCCTCTTACCCGCTTCGCACGTCCTAATCAGCCCTAAACTCGTCTCACCTGATACCCCCGGCCTCTCTCACATTGCTATCACGCCGCGATACACATATAAACCCCTTCTGCCTCTTTCTTCCCTTCAGTCTTGCTCGTTTCTGTTACCCCTCCCTTCCCATCCCTCTAGGTTACCCGGTCCCGCCGACCCGCCTCCTCCCTCTCTCTCTGGGTCCCGCCGACCCCCCTTCTCTCTCTGGGTCCTGCCGACCCCCTTCTCTCTCTGGGTCCTGCCGACCCCCTTCTCTCTCTGGGTCCTGCCGACCCCCTTCTCTCTCTGGGTCCTGCCGACCCGCCTCCTCTTTCTCTCTATCTCTGGGTCTTGCCGACCCGCCTCCTCTTTCTCTCTATCTCTGGGTCTTGCCGACCCGCCTCCTCTTTCTCTCTCTCTCTGGGTCTTGCCGACCCCCCCTCCTCTTTCTCTCTCTCTCTGGGTCTTGCCGACCCCCCTCCTCTTTCTCTCCCCATCAGGCCCCGACCCCTTCTCTCCCCCCTATCTCTGGGTCTTGCCGACCCGCCTCCTCTTTCTCTCCCTATCTCTGGGTCTTGCCGACCCGCCTCCTCTTTCTCTCCCTATCTCTGGGTCTTGCCGACCCGCCTCCTCTTTCTCTCCCTATCTCTGGGTCTTGCCGACCCGCCTCCTCTTTCTCCCTATCTCTGGGTCTTGCCGACCCGCCTCCTCTTTCTCCCTATCTCTGGGTCTTGCCGACCCGCCTCCTCTTTCTCCCTATCTCTGGGTCTTGCCGACCCGCCTCCTCTTTCTCCCTATCTCTGGGTCTTGCCGACCCGCCTCCTCTTTTTCTCTCCGGGTCTCGCTAACCCACCCCTCTTAACCCATCCCCCTTTCGTTCGCATTTTCTATTTTCTTTGTTTTAAAGCCGTTTTTTTGCTACGGGGATGAATGATACGGGTCTGAGAAGCATAAAATATGTGTCATAGCATGGAGAAAAGAAAGAAAAATCATATGCTTTTTCTATAACAGTGTCGAAAGGTTGAGCTTGAGGATGTCAGTTTAATGATGAAAGCAACGTATTCAGATATTTACTTGCCCTCATTGTATAAGGGTTTCCAAGAAAGTTTAACTGAACAATTATTTTTGAAAATGGGGAGATTCGTGTCTTGTTAAGAGGTAGAACAAAACTGGGGGACATGATTCAATTGTGATGTTTCATACATAAAAATCAATTTTTTATTTAAGCTAAAGAAGAGAGGCAAATAATTTTGTTACAAGAACAAACGTTTTGGTTAATGTCTATTTACATTTATATTTCATTCACTGAAAAAGTGACTTTAGTAAATCGGGACATGCTTATTTGGCAGACTTCTATTCATTAGAAACGCATAAAACATCACATTTAAGATACACCTCTTTGTGTCATAATGAAAAGGAATAGAGACTGTTTTATTTCTTGTTTTAAATCATATTTTGCTATTTACTTTCAATGAAAATCTTTATGGTAAACCTGTGAAACACAAAGTGCACCGAATTCAGAGAACCACCCACCCATGCCATACAACCTTCCGCAGTGGTTTTAGACCAAATGCTGAACACAGGCTGTTAGTTGTCTGTATAGTTGGTATAGTAGGCTATAAGCTGTGAGTTGGTATGTTGTCTGTATTTCATGCAATGCTGCTTGAAGGCCTGGAGATCTCAGTTATTGGTTGTGGATCAAGTGAATACATTTACTGTCCTGGAACTGAACACAGTTGCACGAAATAAAGGTAATTTGTGCACTATTATAAAAATAATAAATTATTTAGATTAACAGTTTGCTTTTCCATTTTCACTGTAGTGACCAAAAAAAAAAAAAAAAAAAAATGACAAAACTTACGGTCGGTGCTAAAGTCATCTATAAGGATTATTTCCTGAATTTGAGACGGGGGACTTCTCATCAGGACACTGAAAGAGAACACCAGAGAAATGTGATCAATATGAAAACACATGCTCGTGTCACTACGCCAGCCTCAGTGAACCCACTCAAGTTCAGCCTCATTACCTTTTGATGGTGCGAAGCAGAGTAGAGCGGGCTTCATTGTGGAAGGTGATGATGATGCTTGTGGAGGGAAGGTCTGCGTCATAGGTCAACGACGCGCATCTGAAATGGCAAAAGAAACGAAGAGATGTAGATTTGATGTGCTCAGTCAGGCACGTATGATCAGCTCACTATCCGACCACACAGCAGACATGTTGCACAGAGTCTCAGCCAGCTGTGTATGATTAGCAGAAGTAGCCTCATTGTTGCCATTAGTGACATGAAAATATCTAGTTGCCCGGCAACAATCGCACAGGTTTGGGGCCGCTTTCTTTTATTACGTCTGATGCTGGGAGATTCAATCCCAGGTCAGAAGACATGAAGCTGAAATATCATACACAGGTGAACTGTAAAATGTTTCAATATCTTTACAGCAAATGAAGAATCTGGCTTTTGCGTCAGTGTTTGCCAACCCTTATCCTCAACGCCCACTGTCCTGCACGTTTTAGATGATTTTAGATGATTCCCTGTTTCAGAGCACCTGATTTCATTTGCTGACTGAATAACAGACTTCGTTTCAGAGCTGCAATCACTGGAATCAGGGGATTGGGGAACGCCAACCTACATTATCCGTTATGAAGGGAGCAATACAAGCTCTAATAATGAATGTGTCTCAATTCGTAGGAACTCTTTAGAATGTTTTTAAATAACAGTGGATGCATCTAGTTTATCCAGCTGCTTAATCATGATTAGGATTGAAGGGGAGAGTTACAGTGGAGGGTCAAGTAGGATGTCATGTCTATCCCAATAGAAGGTAGGTGACATCCTGATCAGATCAATAATCCATCCAAGGACTAATACACTGCTTAAGAATATAAAGGGAATGATAAAAAGAACACATCCTAGATCTAAATGAGTGAAATATTCGTATTAAACACTCTGTTCTTTACATAGTTGAATGTGCTGACAACAAAATCACAAAATAATTCTCAATAGAAATCAAATTTATAAACCAATGGAGGTCTGGATTTGGAGTGGAAAAACACACAACAGGCTGATCCAACTTTGATGTAATGTCTTTAAAACAAGTCAAAATGAGGCTCAGTAGTGTGTGTGGCCTCTATGTGCCTGTATGATCTTCCTACAAGTCCTGGGCATGTTCCACCACAGTCTGTGGTGGAACATGGTGTTGGTGGAAGGGGGCGAGGCGTGATGTCCCAGATTTGCTCAGTAGGATTCAGGTCTGGGGAACGGGCGGGTCAGTCCATAGCATCAATGCCTTCATCTTGTAGGAACTCCTGACACACTCCAGCCACATGAAGTCTAGCGTTTTCTTGCATTAGGGTGGAACCGCACCAGCATATGTTCTCAAAGGGGTCTGAGGATCTCATCTCGGCACCTAACTACAGTCAGGCTACCTCTGGTGAACACATGAAGGGCTGTGCGGCCCAACAAATAAATGCCACCCAACACCATTAATGACCCATTGCCAAACCAGTCGCGCTGGAAGATGATACAAGGAGCAGAACGTCCTCCACGGCGTCTCCAGACTCTGTCACCTCTGTCACATGTGTTCAGTGTGAACCTGCTTTCATCCGTGAAGAGCATAGGGCGCCAGTGGGGAATTTGCCAATCTTGGTGTTCTCTGGCAAATGCCAAACGTCCTGCAAGATAACAACAAAACCTCAACTCGTGGACGTTGGGCCCTCATACCATCCTCATGGAGTCTGTTTTTGACCATTTGAGCACACAAATGCACATCTGTGGCCTGCTGGGCCCTGGCAGTGCTCCTCCTGTTCCTCTGTGCACAAGGCAGAGGTAGCGGTCCTGCTGCTGGGTTGTTACCCTCCTTCGGCCTCCTCTACGTCTCCTGATGTAATGGCCTATGTCCTGGTAGCACCTCCATGCTCTGGACACTATCATGACAGACACAGCAAACCGTCTTGCCACAGCTCACATCGATATTCCATCCTGGATGAGCTGCACTACCTGAGCCACTTGTGGGAGTTGTAGACTCCGTCTCATGCTAATACAAGAGTGAAAGCACAGCAAGCCTTCAAAAGTGAGTAAAACATCAGCATAGGAACTGAGAATTGCTCTGTGGTCAGCACCTGCAGAAACACTCCATTATTGGGCATGTCTTGTTAACTGCCTATATTTTCCACCTGTTGTCTATTCCATTTATACAAGAGCATTAGCATGTGACATTGATTGTCAATCAGTGCTGCTTCCCTATTGATTACTTCATTCCTTAAGTCTTGCTATGTGAGTTCATTACTTTGTGAAAACACTTTCTTTATTTATTCTTAGGTTGTATTCTTTGTGCATTTGGATTTTGTTTCCTTGATTAAATATTGTTCACCTTGTTCTGTGCTTTCTTTACTTCCTGATGAAGCCTTTTTGTGTTAATTATCCACCCTCCCTCAACCTGCTAGTTTCTATCACATGATTTCCCTAATCTATATTTAATGTTATTCTCCAATCCGATCATCAGTATTTAAGCACTCAGTTTTTTACCATTCTTGGTCAGTTTCCTGATCTGTTTCTGTTGTGGAATGCCATTAAATAATGGATGAGATCAGATTCCTTCAGGCGGCTGAAATTTATCACAACTTAACAAGAGAAGTTCAGTGAAAAAAGAGCAATCATGTTATATCAAGCTGACCTGACCCCATCCAGGAGTGGAAAACCTTTTAGACTGCTATACCGTCTGAGCTGAGGAGAGCCAGTTCAAACCAGACATATAGCTTTTAGGAGTGGAAGTCAAGGTCAGCCTACTGTCTCCTAAACAACAGATGAATCATGTATTGTATTTGCAAAAATATCATATCTTATCCCTGACTTCTGTCCATATGAACACTCAGCACAGTCTATCCTAGAAATGTTTCTGTAACAGTTTCCCTACCAATTCACATGCCTGTTACTCTGTTTAAGCTCATAGACATGTACGTACCCTTAATATTATTATCATTATAGTAATTATTAAAACTCATCATGCTGGTTCTGTCTTTGTTCAGCCCCTGCATCAACCATACAAAACATGAAAAAACTTGAGTAGAGAGGATGAATAAACGTAGGCTAAGTATGCATGATGGCATTTTTTTCCTTATAATCAAAAATTTGACCCCAGTATTGTCTGTTGGACATATCTGCAAAGGTCCAAGGAAGTGGCCCAAAATCACCATTTTGCCTCACCTGTTCTTTAGCATCTTTGCAATGTTTTTCTTTTGCTAATGAATAAAAAATAGCAAAAACTGTTTTTTCAGAAGAGAAATGGCATGTACTTGATAAATAACTGTGAGGATGTGGGAGCCTTTTCCATTAAACCAGACTTTCGAGGTTATTTCTGGACCTAGGCATACAGATGTGTGGTAAAACAATAAAAAGCGGAAAAATATCCGCAAAGTGACTGGTAAATGTTTTTTTCGGATATTTTTCAAGAACTTCCTACAATCTCCCATTTTATAAAAAAACAAAAAACATCCTAATTAATGCCGAAAGTTATAATAAACATGACGTCTAGGAACTCCCTATATTCATAGCAAACTGTCTGTTCCTGAAAGCTGCACAAAAACATGCTATTTATTCACAATAAGGCTGACATTTTTATAATGAGAACCATTTGCTCAAAAATATGTATAGTGGATTAAATTGACTCTTGATTGATAGAAAGTTCTAATTATGATTCTTAGCAAGAATGTTACCAAGAAAAAAAATCTATGAGCAAGAAAATGCATTTTTCACTAGTTATGAGAACTGTGACTGACATCCTTTATTTGCCTTTTTAAAACCTGGGCAGGGACCTTGTGCAGGAAGAGATGTCTAACTCACTCAACATGGGAAAAAACAAGCAAACACAGTGAACAGAAAATAAAGTGTAAATTGCTCATAGAACAGCTAAGCGTGCAGGAAATTTGACATGAGGCAAAAAAAGCTGAGAAAACATCCAGGCTGATTAATTCCAGACAAAAACAACCGCAACGCTCCAATGTGTTGCTTAAAAGCACACGTGAGTATGAAATCTCCTTCAATGAGCAACTCCTTCATTTGAGCTACTGTTGTGGTCAGGTTCACTGTAAGAAACTCATTTTTTTCTCATATTTACAATTGCTACAGTTTGAAGTGTGTCAAAGTGGTGATTAACAAGAGAGCTTGTTTTACACCTTCTATAGCTAAAGGGTAGATATTTAGATTTAGTTAAACATCAGGCTAAGGCCAGTGATGTACTGGGAAGGAAAATTCCAACACCTGTAAAAAACCTTTCAAAGCATCCATACCTCCTACCTCTTACCTATGCATACCAAAGCAGTGCATAATTGTGAAGTGGCAGGACAAGGATAAAGTTTTCCAAATGTTTTGCAAATATCAGACATGCTTTCTTTATTCTTTATCATTTCAGTTGATTTCACGGTGTTATTTATGTTCTGTTTTACTTTAGGATTATAGTTGAGTAATTTTAGGTTCTATTTCCCTTATATGTTTTGAATTCCTGTCTCGGCCTTAAATGTTTACACTTGGTTCTACTGTTTTGAGGTTACTTTGATATTTTATTTCGTTTCATCCGCATCTCATTATTTTACTCGGTCAGTGATGTTTTATTTCTTTTCTCTTTTAGGATTATTTTCTGTTGAGTCTTCTTGTTATGCCCTCTTCTGTTTTCACCCTGTCATTTGGCTTCCCTGCCCTGCTGCCTATTCCTTCCACCAGTTCTCTCCCTCTCACCTACATCTTCTTCCACTAATTGGCCCGCTGGTTTTTCTCTGCCACTTCCACTCCTCCTCAGTGTATTTAAGCTATCATGTTTTCTTGTTCTTTGCTGGTTCCTCTTCAATATTTCCTCATCCAGACTCTTTATTTTTATGCCTTCCTGCGATCCCTTGTGTGTTTTTGTTAATCATGTTTTTCTTTACAATTATTTTATCTTACTTCTTGCTGCATTTGGGTCCACCATCAAACAATCCATGATAAAAGAACGCCTCTCCTCTGACAATGTCAAGCGCCTCCTTCATGTTCTCTGTTCACAAGATACATCCAGCAAGTGGGGTGCTTTTGTTAAATGCCAAAAAAAGGCATTTGATCCCTTAGAATGGGTATATCTGTTGAAGTTAAAAAAAAGATTTAAATTTGAGGAAAGTTCATAAATATGATCCCAAGACTATATTCAAATCCATCACTGAGAACATGTATCGAAAGGGGCTTTTCTGAAATATTCTATATTGAAAGAGAGGGTAAACAGAGCAATCATTTGTCGCCACCAGTGTTTAATTTGTCCATTGAACCAACGGCATGACTAAAACCAACAAATGTCCCCTATCACCATTGATACATCTACAAACTCAAAGTCGTTTTATGCTAATGATACATTAATTTATATGGCTGACATTCAACACTCTCTTCCCATTGATCTGAAAAAGTTCGAGAACTTTGGCTACTCAAATTCAGCTTTAATGTTAGTGAATATTGACAAACAAGACGTACTGCTTCCTTCAGGATTTATGACCCTACAGAAGAGACTTACTTGGTTATTCAGGTCAGACTTAACATAACACTCACAGCAAAAACTTATTTCTGTCCTAAGGAAAATTGACAAGGACCTTAGGATGTGGAAAAACTTGCCAGTTTCGGCACCAGCCCGAATATCAGGTGTAAAGATACATATTTCATCCAGAGTAAATTTGTGAGCTCACTCCTCCCATTCCCCCTGTGTGTTATTGGCAAATATAATAACTCTTTGCCTCGAAAATACATACGATTAACATCGCTCCATAAAGGGGCCAGTTTTATAGAGGAAAAGGACTAATGGTGAATAAATGTGCCCAAACTTCAAATTTTATCATTAGGGCTTCGTGTTGAGATGTTTGTAGGTTTGTTGGTTGAATGATAAAAGGAATCAGCATGGAAATCCATTGAAAGTAATATTGAATCATTGAGGCGGAGGGACTTCTCTTGTCTTGGTTTATCAACTAAGGAGTGTAATTTGTATTATGATCCAGTTCTATCATATATGCTGGTAATATTTAGAGTAGTAGAGAGGTACTTTAAGTACAAAAAAAAAATTGGCACAAGGCATCACCATTACGTAATAACAGTAATTTCACCTCTGGTGGAAAACCCTTTTTGACCAAAGAATGGAATAACAAAGTTATCATATTGAACATTAATGGTGAAAAATCTATTCTTAGTTTTCAGCTTTTGGTATCAATGCGTAATACAGATAAATGCTTGTTGTTTTTCTAATTTACAATATGATCAGAATGTTAAAAAAATCTTAAATAAGTTATTTGTGTAATAGCATAGAAAAGAAGCATTTAGCAACTACAAACCAGCGAGAATTCTGGCCCTAACAGACCTGTTACTTCTTTAAGGAGTACATCTATCCTCCACTCATTACCTTCAATCATGGCACTTGTTTGAACTTGTTTTCTGTATGAAAGACATCTCTCTACGCCTTCAAACACTCAGACTCCAATCTTTCCCATGGCCAAGACCAGAGAGCTGTCCAAGGACACCAAGGACAAGATTGTACACATGCACAAGACTGAAATGAGTCAATATACATTAGGCAAGCAGCTTTGTGAGAATAACTACATGGAGGAACTGGCCAACGACCTGAAGAGAGCTAAGACCACAGGAACGGTTAATAATAGTGACACACTACGTCAACCTGAATTAAAATGGAGGAATTAACCGAAAGACCAGCTGCAGTGTGTACAGAAAATGTTTGACTTCTGTCATTGCCGACCAAGGTTACATTACAGAGTATTAAGGTAGTATTGTAGTGTTGATACTTATTTTCTAAATGATTATACAAATAAATTCTTAAAAAATCATACAATGCAACTTCCTGTCTTTTTCTGTCTCTCACAGTTCAAGTGTATCGATGATGAAATTTACAGACCAGATGGTATAAGAGGGGGAAACTGCAACCATTCTTGACTGCCAAGTAGTACTCAAGATTGATCTTGGTCTACAGATAATTTCTTTAGGTTCTTGGTCCCGTCTTGGTATTGAGGGCATTTTTACTTGGTCTTGTAAAAATCGGTCGGGACCTTTGCTGTTGGGATTTGTGTTCATCCTTTACTGATAAGAGAGAAAACAGACCCAAAAAAATTAAATGAAATTAAATCATTGATGGTGTAATGATTTCCCCCGCCTGCAGCTACTATAGGCGCTGATTCACAGTTCTGCCAGAAGTTCAATAAGAAAAACACCTTCTCGCCTGTGCCCGCCATACATGGTTATTTCTATGTCAACCCACCGTAGACACAGTACCGAAGCACTATGTCACAATGCAGTAGCCTACTTATGTAAGTTTCATGGCCCTCCTGCTGTGTCGGTTCGTGTTAAAGAGTGAGGCATTTTCTTTTGCAGATCTACTTTCTGACTGGAGTCCAATGCACATAAAATCTGCCTATCACCTATATCTGATTATCACCTATATCTGACTTTTTTAATCAAGTCTGAACAGCATATTTAAAAATTTTTAACCCCCCACCCAGGTCACTATATGTGGTATTAATGTACAGTAGATAGATAGCTGATGCAGTGCTCATGTCTCATTTCATCCGGCCGTGCGACTGCAGAAAAGCTCTCCTCCTTTCTCCTCTCTTTTTATATTATTGTTTATAGTTTTTTAGCTCATTATTCAGAATATATTCACAACTGATTAACACACAACGAGAGGTGCAACATTTATTTATAGTAAGTTAACATTTTTTGGGGAAAAATGTCTGAAATGCATCAGACTATATTTTGTAGTTTGCAAGTGATGCAAAAGATTTTCCAGAGTCCAGTTAAACGTAAATGCAAATTAGGCAGTTGGTAAAATTAATTAATAAATTTTTTATTTAATTATATTTTAATTATTAAGCAAAAATGCCTTTATGGGTTTACTGTTATTGTTAAGCTCAGACTTTTAGGAGTGTTTTGTTACCACATAAATTTTAGGGTTGGCATGACATCATTTTTATTATTTCAACTGTTCCTGATTGGTTAATGTTGTAACTTAATTGGGGAAAGAGCAATGCTTAAGAATGTTAACAAAAAACACCTCTTTGAAATGTCAGATTTTTTACAAAGATCATTTAATTTAGTAGGTACTTTTTTCATTCTTTCTCTCTGAAATGAAAGCTTTACTGTGACTTGTCAGGTCAATTCAGTTTTGATACTATGAACCTTTTTAGAAAAGTAAAACACGATGAGTTTGCTGTGATTTGAATTTTTTTTTCATTCATTGTTCTGCCTCATAAACAACAGAGCAAACATTTTTTAAGGATTTTCTTTCGATCCATATGGTCTTGGTTTGTCTCGGTCCTCCCTAGTCTCTGTAATGTCTTAGTCTCGGGTGGTGCGGTCTTAACTACAACACTATCTAACGTCAAACACTGGTAGTAGCTGGTTATTTTAATCAGAGTCGTCACTAAAAAAAACTTAAAGTCAAGACCGTTGTTAAAATATTTAGTTAATTAAATTAATGATAGAAATGTAAGCTAAGTCAATAAAAAAGTTTAATGTGCAGCAGGATAACTGGAAACTTTTTTGCAACATTAATATGCATTCCCTAACTGATTGCTATGATATTATGAACCACTACAAACTTTTAACATCTAGTTTTTTTTTTAAAGTGTAATATGCCTTGCAGATATATGCATAGAAACTAATACTGCAGATCATCTTAAACCTCTAGTCTTGCTGTGAAACATGGCAGTGGCAGCATCATTCTGTGAGCATGGAGTGGCTGTTTGCTAAGAAAACCTGTTAGATGTTGCAAAAATACTTTAGACAGAGTGGGAGGTTCAGCTTCTGCTAAGATTACAGATCTAAACATACAGTCCAAACTACAATGGAACAGTTTACATCGAAACATACATGTGTGGGTAAAGTGGTCCAGCCAATATCTGAAATTAAATCCATTGGAGAATCTGTGGCAAGAAACTCCAATCATTTTCGATCCAATCTGACAAAGCTTGAGCTATTTTGCAAAAAAGAGAAAAATTGCAAAGATTTCACTACCAAGCAAAAGGTTTAAGTGTTAAGTATCAATTTTCCTTAACAAGCATACAGAAAATGCAGCATGCTGCTGCCAGTTACAAATTTAGTTATGATATTTTTGTTGTTTTTGGAAGTTGGGGGAATAAAGACTCATCATGTCTGCATTTGTAAAGCTATTCTCAAAAATATGTGCTAGGAATCCTATCCTGGCAGAGGAAAGAGTCGGTCAAACAGCCATCATTAGGCGGAAAAAGAGAGAACTTGTCAAAAGGTATGGCAAACATAAAACCGGGAAAAGACCGCTCCATAATGAATAATCCTATTGCCATTAAAACTTTGAAAACAGTCTGTAAAATAAAATAAACACATTCCCAAATTACTTTGAAGCTCACAAAGATTAGGTACATTAAAAAAGTAATTAGTTATAGTTACAAATTACTTTTTCCAAAACGTACTGAGTTAGTAACTCAGTTACCACACTGTAAAAGTAATTAGTTACTCAGCAAATGGTTGTTATTTCTATAACAAAGTTATGTTCTACAGTAGCAATAACATCAAAGATTTTTATGACAGAATGACAAACAAAAAAACACCATACAGGCTACAGTATTATAGAACATTTGGTAGTTGAACTTGACTTAGTAAAAGTGAAGCTGTATGCAGAAATAAAAAAATACAAAAAAGGTCAAATTTGGAAATAATCACACACTTTTCATTAAAGTGCAAAACTAAGACAGACAAACTAACTGGTTGTAGGAAGACATTTTCAGACTGATTTGGTTTACCTGTTCATATAAACTGGAAGCTGTTAAAGGAAAAAAATAAATATTTCAGTAAAATATAAATATAAAGTATTCTATATATTCAAATGTCAAATTGTTATGTGTAGTTCTTTAGATGTAGTAAAACATTTCAAAAGTGAATTGGTATCACCTGCTCACATGAACTGGAAGCTATTGAAGAAAAAATCACATATTTTATTGTAACATATTAACGAATATTTCATATGTACATTTTTTTTTTGACCGGTGTGCCACGTTCCTAGGCTGTGCAATTATTTATCAATATTTTGGGGTCGCTTTGTTAGTAGATCTCACGGGTATTTTCTGGGATGCATGGAGATTTATCGATGGTCCCTTTCCAAAACCACTACTTTCAGGAGCGGGCCTTCAGCAGCTGTGTATCTATCAGCGCAAGTCTCAGTGCGAAATGGGAGGGAGGGAGGGAGACTCTGCTTTAGTAAAATTAATGTCCGTCGAATATCCAACTTAAAACTAACTGCTAAGTGCAGTGAAACAGAGAGAGAGCTCAGGGTATCCGCCCACCCAGCAATCATTATCGTGTTTACAAGGGCTCATCACTGAAACCTGCTCTCTTCCTGCAGCTGAAGTGTGTCAGAAAGCCTGACGCCACAGCATTTCATTCATATCTATTACTTCCACGACGAACAAAAGCAGCCTTGTGCAACTACCGCTAACGTCAGGATTTAAACAGCCTCTGCCAAGTAGTTCAGATCAGTGCAAAAGGTTCATCTTTTTAATCAAAATCTTTCAACTCGAATAGTTAGCTTGTTGATATTCAAGCTGAAGCCGTTGATGCTGTGTTAAAAGTTTTAAGGTCGTAACTAGTAGTTACAGTATTTTATTATTAATGTTTTAAAATGTCACAAAATGTGTATTTCATGATAAAGAGTGCAATCCCCCAAATGGGTCGCTTTTATTTATTCCCTGCAAGAATTCTATTGTGTATTGGCTGCTTTTCAAAATAAAGGTTTTGTAATTATTTTTCTTCGAAACCGAAAATTAACCGAACCGAGCCCTTCAAGAGACTGAACCAAACCGAATACGATCTTAGCGTACCGTTACACCCCTACCCAACGCTGATCCTTACCTGTAGTGTCTTGTGTCTCGGATGGCTCGCTCGCTGCCCAGACGGTCGCTCTCCTGGAGATTGAAAGCATGCTCCCTGTATGGGTCGTCTCCTGGTTTCAGCTGCTTGGCTGCCAGGTAGGCCTTCTCATCGAAGCTGCCCAGCAGCTGGCTCTGCTGCTCGCCTCGAGGGGGCTGACTCACCTGCAGAGGATGGAAAATGGAGTCCATAAAATGCAAAGACAAAGGAAAGCAGAGACATGTACAAATATACAGCCAGCGACTCATCAATTGCTATTTCTAGGACTTTTCATATTTTGTCCCACCCACTGTTATCAAAATATTTTAGAAATAAAAATCTGTACATAGACGGTGTTCTTGCTAGCTTTCAGAAATTGTTGCACAAATTCGACCTCCCTCCATCCAGCTTATTTAGATGCTTTAAAGTTCGCCACTTCCTTCAACATTATGACCCCAACTTTCCAAACATAACACCAATTACTAGTGTAGACTATCTGTTAAATTCCACATTTAAATCTAAAGGCCTTATTTCAAGAATTAACAATTGTATATTCGCCTTTAAAAATGGCAAAGATTAGAGCAAGAGTCAGAGGATGAGCTGAGGGTAGTTTAAGAGGAGGAGACTTGGGAAAGCGCTCTTTTAAGAATAAACAACAGCACCTCATGTGCCACACTGAACATCATACAGTTTAAGATCCTACACCGCATTCGCTACTCCGAGGCAAGACTGGCCAAAGCATTTCCTATCATAGATGCAAGCTGTGAGAGATGTAGAAACCCTTCTGCAGATTTAATGCATATGTTTTGGTCATGCCCAAGCCTATTGGTCAACAATTTTTAAAATATTGTCTGAAGCATTGAATGTTGATCTTCACCCCAATGCAACTATGCTTATATTTTGTACCACAGATAGAGGTAATAGAACATCAAGGAAGAGTTATAAAAGAATAATCGGTTTTACTACACTGCTTGCATGCAGAAGGATATTATTACATTGGAAGTCAAAAAGTGTCGTTATGGTTCAGTGACTTGACACAATTCATACAGTTGGAAAAAATAAAGTGCACTCTCAGGGGTCCAAAGACAAATTCTTTTCCATTTGGGATACATTACAAAAATATTTAGAAAGAATTAAACCCATTTCCACTTGATAGTCGCTTAGCAGCAGCCGGACATCCTTGTTTTTGTGATTGTGATTAATTTCATGTGAACCATGGCCTTTTTAAGTGCACATCTCCAAATATGGCGAAATTTTGTTGTACTGCATTTAAATTCATTCTTTAAATTATTTTATTTATTATTACTTTTTTCCTCTGGATTGGTGTCCAACATGTTCTCGGGGTGTGGTAAAAATATAAAAAGGAACATTGTGACCTTGCTACATGTATATCTATGTACCGCATTGTTGATGCTCAATAGAAATACAAATAAAATTTAAAAAAATAAATAAATATCTTGAAACTGTGGTGTCCATTTTTTCTCTGCCAACTTTACTCAGTCAGCCTTAAATAACATTTAGAGCAGCCAATTGGATTCAGAAAGCACTTAATAGGAAGCTAGTGTCCATCTGTGCAGAATTTAAAGTCAGAATAAATACGACTCATGTAAATCGTATATGGACTGAACTTATATAGCGCTTTTCTAATCACTCTAACCACTCAAAGTGCTTTACACTGGAGCCACATTCACCCATTTACACCCACAAACCCCACACATTCATACACTAATATGCAGATCAAACTCGGGTTTAAGTGCATTCCCCAGGGCGACAAAAATAAGATGGAATTGAACCTACACCCCTACAACAATTTAATTACATGATGCGTATTTTATCCACCGAGCCTCAGTCGCAGAAAACAGATAAGCTAATCAGAGTTGATAGGAAGATGGATGAAAGGTGGTAGATAGGAATCACTGGTACCAGTGCCTGACTGGTGTTAATGGTTACTAAGCGCCAGTTCCTTGTTTTTCTGAAAACCAGAGCTACATCAGCCCCAGTTCACAGCTGGGCCACAGGAAACAATGACCTTCATCAGAGGCAAGGGGCAGGCTCATAGGCAACAGCAGCTTGTGAGCAACAAATATAAAAATCTGCATTTAAGTTTTGTTTTTAATTGGTAAAGAAGAACAAATAAATAAGAAGAATAGTAGACAGTAGAATATTGCATCAGAGTAGCAAGGCAAGGCAATTTTTTTATATAGCACACTTTCAACACAAGGCAATTCAAGGCGCTTTACATGATTCAGTGGTAACAGACACTCAATGTCTCTAGTCTCCCTGCAGTTTATATTGAAAGCAACCAATCACAACTGCGGATAAAAAGCATCAACAGTGTTGTTCCTTGGGCATCAGAAGTTTTTTCATCACAACATATTTGTCTCTTCTGGGGAACTTTGCTGACTTTGCTGCGAGAGTAAGGACAAAAACAGCCTCTTGGCAAATTGTTGGCACATTTGCAGCAAAGATTATTAATGTGCAATTTTTCCATTTGAGACGCCAACTAAAAACCATCAATTGGGTTCACTTTTAATTAATTATGAATAGCTTCATCTGCCAGAAATGTAAATGCTGGCCTCCCATTAAGGTGACTGTGTCATTGGTAACAAGCGGAAATGAGCTGAACCCTCATCAGATCAGAATACACAGTCAATAAATCCTCAGTAATAAATAGATTTTCTGGCAGACCGGATGAGTGGTAGGTTAAAACACTTGATGAGTAGTTAAAGAAAGATGAGGTTCAGATACATAACGGACATACAGACAGCCAAGGCTGCTGCTGCTGCTGCTTTAGTGCAGGTCTGTGCCACTGGAGGGTTTTAGAAAGGCTCCTGAAAAAGACTGAGGTGAGATTGACCTCATTTTCAGCCTCCCCAGTGAAGAAGCGTGACACTGAAAGTGTGAAGAAAAAAAAAAAAACTAAGCTGGAGGAAAGTGAAAAATAGACAGTATTAGACTTCCAGGGTAGTCTTGAAATTTTACATTATTTATTTATATATATATATGTATAATGTTCTTCTTTTCTTGCTACGACAAATGGTGGTGAATTAGAAAACAAAATCAAAATATTTAAAAAAAGTTCAAATAATTCATTGTTGTAAGAAGCTACTAAAAAGGTAAGACATGTCTGCTACCAAATGTCTGCCTTATTATTCTGGTCAAAGAGAGCGTACATAACAGAAAGCCTGAATCAAACGTGAATCGAAATGCTGACTAATGTTTAGAGTTATTTAATCAAACCGAGCTAATCGCTGATTTAAGATGCAAAGTATTGGTTAAAAGGTGTAAATATTTAGTAATTATTTTTGCTTTTGTTTTAAAATGATCAATACAGCTACTTAAATGATTTATAAATCAATGTAAACGAATAGTGATTGCTTTAAAAAAAAAAAGGCTGGATAAACTTTGAATTTATTCTATCACGCTATTTTACCTTATAGTCATTAAAGATTAATTTAAACCAGCAAATACATACATTAGCAGCAATTCACCAGACATTCTGATCTGCGCATCTCTAGTTTTTACTCAATTTTTTCCTCATATTGATTAAATATTCAGTTTATGTTTGGCGAGAATCCGTTGAGATTTCAAAATGAAGTCTGACTTCAGTTGGCACAGATTTACCTGACTAGTGGAATACCTCTACAGTTATACAATGTACATTATGTGGGTTGCGTATATTCAATAAGCAGGATATGGGCATCTTTCTCACTTTTTGATGTACAACTGAATATTTAACATCCTAGTGGGTGGCAACAAAAAATAAAGGGCAATTACAGAGACACTTTTGTTCCAGCTTCACTTGGTTGACCTCATGTAAGAAAATAATAAATGGATAATTGCATCATTTCATGTGGATGTTAGTCCCCCTGAAAACAACAAGACCCAAACACACAAGTAATAAAAGCCATGTAGTTTACCTGATGTTATCTAATACTGCTGACGTAAGTAAATAATTTTATTTAGCAGCTCATTGGTAAAATAAGGGCAGTGAGTTCATTAACTGTATCACCTCATAACTTAGGTACAGTAAGAAAACACACACTTTTTTGAAATTATTAAATAGAAAAAGGAGCTCTCTAATTGCATTTATCCTTTCCTGTAATAATAAAAAATCTGTATAATGAGCTAAATCTTCCTCGTTTCACACTTTTCACATTCAGTAAACACAGCTATGTGTTTTATTGAGAATAAAAAAAAATGTGATGCAATTTATTTGTTAAAAAAACTCTGAGTCATACAATGTATTTCAATTTATAGACTTCCGATTTTTTTTTTACAGTAGACTGCATGTAATTTGTTTTTGAAACAGGTCACCCTGAAAGCAGGTACACATTGATACGTGTTGAGTGCAGAAATCTTTAAGGTCAGTACAAATATATGCATGGTCAGTCTAGGGCTGCAGCGATTACTGATTCGTCACGACAGTGTTTATAACCAAAATGTAGACAATAAACGTATTTGTTGACGTCAACATTTTTTGGGTTTTTTTAGGCTTTGTTTTTTTACTTAAAACCGCTGCTGTACCTCTTAATGCTCTGTATATATGTCTATGGCTCTGTCTGCCTCTCTGCCCCGACGCACATGCACAGCAGTGGGAATCGGGATCAGTCATGGCGTAACACCGGAAAAGCCCAAACTGTCATAGCGAGCCAACAACGGAGCTCTAATGTTTAGGAGTGTTTGATAAAAATTGTACAGAAATCATCTGTAATCTGAAATCCACAAGGTAGAACCTGCTTACCATATGCGGACGACGGTAATGCTCCAGCATCTTAACAGGAAGCTTGGTGTGGCAGACTACAAATAGGGACAGTTGCCTTGCAAAGCTAAGTAGCATGTTAGCTGCTAACTTTAACACCAACAGCAGGCTGACTGAACACCCTCTTTTACCCGGACTTGTCGGCTTTAGGTGTTCTAACTGGGGCATTTATAGATCGATATAAATGTGTGGGTTTTTATAAATATCTAGGCTTTTCTATCATGTCAGTAGCACCTGGATGGTGGCTGGTTATGATCCGTTCAAAGCAGACAGTGTAGCACTGCTGCTGTCTACAAGAAATCAAAGTATAGGTCTATGGTCGCGACAATTGTGGAGGAGTGCATATAGCTGGATCATTTATTTCTGTTATGCCATCATCCCTATACCCCATTGGTTTCATGGACGCAAAAAAAATTAAAAGGCTAAAAAAAATGAGTTTATTTATTAAATGGAAACAAATTTTTATTTCTTGTATTGATATCTGTAACATTAGAAGTAGTGATTGTGATTTTATTTCCCTTAGAACGTCATGTGTCTGCTGTAACGTTAATGTTTTGTTTTATAATTAGTTAATAAATGTTGAATAGGCGATCACTTTTAAGTATTTTAGATAGCACATAATACTTAGAGAAAACACTTCCATCTGTAAGCTTATGTTTATATTTGAGTAGCTGCTGCATAGATACAATTTATGGTTGATCCGAATAGTTGACTAATCGGTAAAATAACAGACGATTAGTCGATTATCAAAATAATCGTTAGGTCTAATACTTCCCTAAAGTAGGCACCGATTTTAGACATGGTCATTAAGAAACAATCCAAGGCAGGTAAGAAAGTATGCATACTCAGTATGAAACATCACCCGAATGTTACAAATTGATGCATGATTGGGATGAAATGTCCCCAAGCCAGTTACACATTGACATAGTGTTGATACATGTCATATCCATCTATTTAGGATAATAAATATCCCTAAAAGCAGGTACCCATTGACATGTGTATATGTTTTTTTTTTTTCATAAATGTACTATTAGTGTGATATTAAGCGCAATGGAAGAAAGTTCCCAGGCGAGTTTCCGTACGGACACTGTATTGAACGACGCACAGTGGAGCTGCACAAACACATTGAAGTAAATACATGAGCTGACAGTATAACGGTACACACATTCATACAAGTCGTTTCGGTACTGGGCTGTTGGTATGGTGCAGATGTTTACCGATCCGATTACAGCTAATTACCAGGCTTGTTTTGCGTGCGGAGCATACTTCAAATCTGAGTTCCCACACGGACATCTTAAGTGGCAGACTGGAAGTTTGATGTCAGCACCGGACTTTCACGTACGTTTTTTTACCCTCTACCAGATGTCATATATTTTTATATATATTTTATTTTTGTTTCATTTTTTTTAGAAAATGTGTGAGCCGTTGTTTGCAAAAGTTTAAATTAAACAAAAAGGAATTTAGCAGCTCTGCCCTTTCTGCTGACAACGTGGACAAGTTAATATTTTTGACAAAACATGAAAATTCTATTAAACTGAACACAAGCTAGAACTGCTGATGCATCACTCTAATCAATGTTGTATGAACGAGAAAAGCCAAATCTGAAATGTAGTCATTTAGATGTTTTGGAAAAGTTGAGTTGCAAAAGTTTAAAATTAAACAAAAAGCTATTTTTATGTTTTGTGGGGAGCTTTTCCCCTTACTGTACCGAAAATGAACTGAACCGTGACCTCAGAACCGAGATACGTACCGAGCCGTGATTTTTGTTTACCATTACACCCCTAGTAATAAGACATATCTTTGGTACAAAACAACCCTAAAGCAGGCAAGAACTAATGCATGTCCTGTAAGCATTTGCCAGTACGAAGGAAGTTCATGCATGATAAATACAAAATATATAGACATAAGGGATAAAAACTCAAGCATGGTCCATAAAACAAATGAACAACATGAGTACAAACTAGGGCAGAGACAATATGGAATCTCTTTAAGGTGGGTAGGACTTAACAAATGGTGAGTGGAAGACATTGACAGAGAGCATATGAACTTATGCATGGTCGGTACGAAATGCCCACAGAGCTGGTATGATTAAATCCATGGACCATGTAGAACATCCCAAAGGTGGGTATGAATTGGTTAGAATGAAACATTCTAATGGTGTCTAAAAATGCAGAGTACGAAATGCAGATGACCTAATTTTCTTATCAAACTACAAAAGAACCAAAATAACAAGGGTATGAAGTGGTGATATTACCAGCACCTCTCAGTAACATGTGCCAAGGATCAGAAAGACACACACAAAAAAATCACATATTTTTTTGCTGTTCCGATGCCTGCTCTGATGGGAAAACAAATTCTTAAAATAATTACTTGTTACTCGTTTATCAATACTCTATGACAAACAGACAAATCAAGAACCCTAAGGAACATTTTCTATAGCAAAACCTCTGCCTGAGCTACTCAAAGAGTCTAGTAAGTGAAAAATGAACTTTAAACTCTTGTTCTCTATCTCAAATCATCTATCCACTATCCTTGAAATGTGTTATCCACATTAAATAACAGTTTAAAACAGAAGGCAGATGGAAGACAAAAAGTAACTGTAGACCTTTAGAGGTTCAGTCTCGTGAATTAAGTATGAGCTTCATCTGAAAGATGAGCGGGTCTGCTCTTACGGGCTGAGTTAAGACAAACAACGAATGACATGCAAGCAGCATCTGCCCTATGAACTAAAAGTGCAGCTCTGGGGTGGTTCTCAGCTTCTGACACACACAGTCATGGCGACTTACAAAGTGCAACACATTATCTTGCCACGGTGGGTTTAGTTTTGTTCATGACCTTCTCATATATTTGCCAGCGGGGAAATATTCATATTATTGCTGAAATTTTAGTTTTATTGGTTTAGTTTATGATGCTACTCATTTATTTTACAGTTACGATGTAGGTCTATTCTATCAATGCATATACACTTACTAAACTCTATTATACTGGCTGATGCCATAAGGTCCATTTTAGAAGGGCTGAAGCCCCAATTATTTTTGGTGATTTTCTTTTTTTTTCAGTTACAATGTTTTAAGTTTACAATTTGTACAGAGATTACACTCTCAACACAATGACAAAACTGGTGTAGTTGCTACAGGAGGTTTTAATTCCTAAACAAAAAGAATAATTAACAATGACTATACGGCCACACAGTCGCACACTGGAAGTATCAGGAACGGACTTCCTCTATTTTCTGAATCCTGACGACAGCACTCAAGAGCAATACAACAAAACCCGCATATGCTCAGCGCCAATATAAGTCACTCAAACATCACATTAGGGTAAGAGAGCAACAATAGCACACCGTTAACATTTCATGGTTTAGTTCAGAGAGAGAAAAGAGCGGCGAAATGGTAACGCTAACTCTGCTAACGTGTCCCCTGGCTACTAACTACGTAGACAGGCATATGGTTCCGACCGGCAAAGCTACGGTGGCCGGCAGGCAGTTTTTGAGGAGAGGGAGAACATGTAAAGTGAATGATACGCAAAGTCAGATTGTAAATTGAAATCAGTAATTTGCCAGTAATGGACTTCAGTGAAATATGTAGTTATTACCTTGTTAATAAAAACATATGAGCTAGGTGGCATATATACACATACATGCAAGATATATATTATCATATAAAATAGATAGATAGATAGATAGATAGATAGATAGATAGATAGATAGATAGATAGATAGATAGATAGATAGATAGATAGATAGATAGATCATATAACAGGTTGTGATGAATGTTCTTTTAATAATTAATAATAATTAATCAATACGGAGCCCAGCAAGGGTGATGTGCAGAAATAATTTTTGAGAGGTAAGAATCCGTATCATCGGTTTATTAAACTGTGCGCATGGATTACAAATCTGTTCTCTCGGTTTATTAAACTCTGTGACCGTTTGGGGGGGGGGGGTCCTGTCCGATAATGCTATGATAATGATAATGCACCCTGGCAGTTTTGGAAAAACAAGTTGCTACTTGGGCAGATTGGTAAACACGCATGATTACAACCCGGGTTGCAGCGGTTTGGATCCCACTTAGGCCATCATTCTGCACCCTACCAAATCCAGTTTTTGGGTTCCTGCAGGAAAGTACGCTATGAACGTAAGCGTTGTTTAAACATTTACCCCAAATTATTTATAAATCATAGTTTTGTCCCAACCACTTGGAAACCTGATGTGGACATTTTTAACAGTGCAGGTCTAACATCCACTTTTGCTCCCAGTGCTAATTTTCATACAATCAGTATCCAAACTGATACTCAGCTATCTTATACAGTTTCTTTATGTGCGGATGGTGTAGCATTCTTTGCCAAAATTCATGTTACGTCTCATAAAGACTTGCATTCAAAGTGGGTACTATATCAACAAGAAAATGGTTATCTCATATCTCTTTAATGCAAGGTGTTTATGCTGCACCACCTGCTCCATGCATCTATCCAGATAGCGCAGGAATGTGCCTGTATTCCAGGGGACAAGGTTGGCACACACTTTACGGCACATTTTGCTACTGCTTTGTCTTCAAAATATTGCATTTGTTGTGCATGGACCTTCCCATGCTCCATAGGTGGCTACAAAACTGTTATTTATAAATATGACATCTATGTTTACAACCTTCTTTCCTGCAGGATCCCCCTCACTATCACACATGGTTTATGAATCCGTGCGCACCATTTAATAATCTGAGAGAACAAATTATGGATCTGTGCGCACAGTTTAATCATCGCATGTTTATTAAACCGAGGGTACGGATTCTTACCCCTCAAAGTTATTTCTTTACCTGACCCCTACTGGCTCCGTTAATTGACGAAGTCTTTACAGGATTTGCCAAAAACTCTCATTGTCAAGCCCCTGGGGCTAAGCCACCCCTGTCTCTCAATCCTAGTGACGTCCCTGATTACACTGTAAAACTGTATTGGATACCAAAATAGGTTTGTAAACCAGAGATGAGTTGGAAATTACAGCCTCGAATTATACAGATAAATCAAAATTTATTGCTTTCAACGAGTAAAAAGTTTCCTTTCAGCCGATGACTTATTCTCACTAAAGCCTAAATTATGCTTCTGCATTTTGAAGGAGACTGACTGATGCAACGCCATTATCCGTCATTGCAGGGCTCTCCGTCACCTACGCAAGGACGCACGGAGTAGAGGCCCAATTTTTAACTATCTGTCTCCATCAATGGAGAGCGTATGCATCTGATTGGTCAGTTTCAGTAACTTATCTAATCTGTTCCTTTTTTGAACACAACGAGGTGTAGGAAAACAACAAAAAACGGCTGCTGTGTTTTGTATCCACGTGTTTCTAGAGTATTCTATAATCCGCACTTCTAGTAAAAAGCTTTACAGTTTAATCAAAACGTACTTTCTGTCGTTCATTGCTCCTTGAGGAAGAAATGCGTTTACAAGCATAGAAAAAACTGAAACGGCACTGTGATAGTAGGCAGAGACGGCATGAAAAGTTAGCACCCCCTGCTGTCCAGGTCGAGCAACACTGAAAAAAACAATAGAGTGGAGTACTACAAACAGAAAACGTCTCCGTCAATTAGAAGGTGACTATTTTTCGGGATTCCCACGGGTCACGAGATTCCCGCAGGATTCCCGCGGGACAGGAGTCAATTTCACTGTTGGTAACGTGATCGGGACGGGCAGGAAATAATCCACGGGATCGGACGGGAAACCGGAAATTATATATATTTTTTTTTACATTTATCTTGTCAGATATTAGGGAATTAGCTTTAAAAAATGACGCTGCGATGCGGTGCCAATGTGTGTGGTTATTAACTCCGCTGCAAAATGCAATGCCATCGGGTGTACTACACTGCACGCAACAAAACTGAAACTGCTACGTTGTTGCTACACCACCTGGATAAACTGGTAAGCATATGATAACCGACTGAAAATGCGTGTATCTTAATAGTTTGGTAGTCAGACGAATAATGTCCATTCATAACGTGGTAAGTTGGGCAAACAATGAGAATGCAGGATATGGTTAAAGAAGGCGGATATGGCTGAATAGATGATCTTTGATACTGTGCTACGCTATGGTTTAAAGGGGGGTGGGGGAGCGAGCGCAATAGGAGGTAAATTACTAGTCTACGGGATTCGGGACGGGAGTCTTTCTCTCGGGATTTTTTCGGGACCAGATGTTACTTTTTGGTTTATAATCTGCTTCAGGTTGCTTACACTGGCACAAAAAACGAATAAATTCTGTCTACCCTAAATCCAGGGTCAACCTTTTCACTTTTTATGGGGTTTTCCTTTGGTTGAATGGCTGTCTGTCCAGGGTACGGATGACTTGGAGATATAGGCACCAGTTCCCCAATAACCCTGCAAGGATGTGTGGCTATAGACAATGGATGGATTTCTTTAGGGCCGAATTAAACCATGACAAAAATATCTTTACATATAAAAGCATTTTGCCTTTTTTAGTTCTCCTAAAGTAAAGTACTATGTCGTTCACTATGAGCGAAATCTAGGTTTTACCTGGTAAGAAAGAGTTATCTAAACCCCTTCCTTTCAAGTGGAGCTCTGCACTCAAACAAACTCTTCAGCTTTCATAAGCAATACTATAATGGAACATGTAGTTAATCCAAGCTGTTACAAAATGGTTATCAGCACATTTAACCCAATTCTGTCATGAGGTTTTAATAGTTACATGCCCTTTAAAAGCATTACAGTTTAACGCCTGACCAAAAAACCCCAACAGCCTAATGTCAGTATGAGCACTGGAATCTCTGTGTCAAATATTAGATGAAAAAACAAGGAACTTAAACCTTAAATCAAAATCTAATGACACATATAAAGCATATGGGAGCTGTGACATCAGCTAAACCCTGAGGGTTAAAGGTAGGGTAAGGTTGAATGTATGCAACATGCACAGAGTTAAAAATGAGGCAACAGATGTGCAGGTCATTTAGGCCGGTGATTACAGGGAATGCTGAAAATTTAATCGGAGAAGGTTCACATGCAATGTGTTACTCTAAACTGAAGCACGGTGTTGGGAAATTAGAAGAATAATGGCCAAGGAAAGTGGAACCAGCTTTCAAAAATGATATCATTAACTGTAGCAAATGCCACTCATGAAAATATATGAATTAGGGAAAAAAAAGGAAAAAAGCCAAGTAGAGTTGCATTGCTGTGCACAAAATAGCGCTCAATTGGGAAGCCAAATGACATGGTTTTTCACCCTATTAACAAATAAAGATCGGAATAGTGGCATGCATTTTCATATTCAGCCCACCTGAGACATAAGTAAAACAACCTTTTACAGTTACCAGTCTATTAAATACAGTATATTTTACCTGCTTTAAAATCAGAAGACTGAAGTTTTTGGATGTTCTCTTTTACAAAATACCTCAATCTTATTTTGATTGAATGTCGAGCATCTGTGAATATCCGTTTTTCAAGTTTTGCACTGAATTCTCTGTTGATCTTAGGTCTGGACTTTGACAGGTCCATTTTAACGAACAAATAGGCATTAATCAAAACCATTCCATTACTGTTCTAGAGTTGTAGTTTTTAGGATTTTTCCTGTATTTAGCTCCATTCAGCTTCACATTAACTCTAATCTCGTTCTGTCCCTGCAGTATGCTGCCTCTGCCCCCTCTCACTCTGGGGATAGTGTGTTAGGGGGTGATCTGCAGTGTTAGTTTTCTTCATAGTGTTTTGCTTATTGGCTAAAATTACAAATCCAACTTAGATCTCATGTGACCTTCTTCTACATGTTTGCCATGTCCCAACTATTGGTGACAATTTAAATAGCCTTCTTCTTCCCCCTCTTCTATGAAGACCAAATGTTCTGTCAACAGTATCCCAACCGAGTCTGGGATTTCAGAAGCTCCTCCAGTGTTACGTAAGGCCTCTTGGCTGGGCTCTACTGCCCTTTTAGGACAGTATTAATCCTGGCCAGTTAGTTCAGATGACGGGTTCTCAGTTGAGCCATTTGTAAATCCATTTTTAAAAGATGGATGCTCCAAGAAATATTCAAAGAAGAACTTAAAGCAAATAGTTTTTTGTAAACCATACAATTCTTGTAAAATATCTTGAAGTTTGGGGTTGGAACATATGAAAAACATGAAAGCATTTTCTGCTCGTTTGCGAGGCGCTGCAAGGACCAAGGTGAAGAAAAAAGATGGAAGAATCTATTCATCTACAAAGAAAACAAGTAATCAATTATGACACAAACACCCAGCAGGCCTGCTGTCTGTAACAGCTCAATCCTGCAGAAGAGTAGGGCAAAGCTGGAAGCAGGAAGGGGTCAGGTTCGATTGCTAAAACAAACAGCAGGGGGATCTCAGCTTTGTGACAGGCCAACGACCCCACTGAAAAGATTACCAGTTACTAAAGAGGGAGTTTCATTTTCAGGTGAAAGGGCGATCTGATAAGAACAAATGTCTGATTGACAGGGTACAGCATGAGCCTG
Organism: Apricaphanius iberus; assembly: GCA_028564705.1. Taxonomy (NCBI): domain Eukaryota; kingdom Metazoa; phylum Chordata; class Actinopteri; order Cyprinodontiformes; family Aphaniidae; genus Apricaphanius; species Apricaphanius iberus. The sequence continues at coordinate 452,735 of JAPXFQ010002080.1, forward strand.
GAAAGTCTGCTGGAGGGATGGAGAATATCGAAAGGGATTATTGATGCATCCTCACCACCACAATCTTTGCTTAGATATTCAAACACTGATGCAGAGCACACTACCCCCTTCTTATGCAGAAGCAAGTAGAACAACTTAAGGAGGGTTGCAAAGGGTAAAGGTAATAGAAAGAGCACTGCGTGGCTGTTGCCTAGGTCTTGATAAATCCTGTTAGCACAGTTTGAATATTTTTTCTGCAGCCAGCCACAACGGGGCACATTTGTTAGAAGAATGAAGGGGACACTGGCAAACTAAAACAGGGAATACACTCTGTTTGAAGATCGTGAGAAACAACTGATTGTATTTATGATCCTAAATTGTGGATGTTTTTCTTGTTACGGCTCTGAATGGATACTTGGATCTCTTTACACCTAATGCAGCAGATTGCCTGCTGCCGGCTAGACCACAATGTCTATTCTGAGATGGCAGGACCCCAGCCAGAGTCCAAGATGAGGACATGCTGTTTGACTGGCTGCAAACTGGAGGTTGCTGAACTCCTGGAGGAAGAATTTCAATATATATACAATGAGTTTTTTTAACCTTTTACCCTCAGCGAAAGGAGCAGGACTGTCAACAGGACCTGATCTGACACAGACAAACCTTCGAGCACAGACTACAGCCTACTTGAGGGGCTCCTCGTTTCATGTCTCGATCAGAAATCTATTGTGTTTACACACATTGTGCAAGCCAGAAAAGTTCCAGTGGCACTACTAAAGGGGTCCTTAAGGAGCTGCAACAATGATCTACTAATATATATTGACATTAATTCATTTTTTTGTCCTTTATATAGCCCTTTATTAAATGTCTGCCATTTGTCCCTGGCCCCTTCCTTAAATGATCCCATTATCTCATATTAATGGTGCATTCTACTGTCTCTGAAGTTGGACGTGGGAATGACGTCACCCCAAGGACCAAGTTGGGAGACCGGTGGGATTGGTTATTTGTTGTGATGCTAACTATGATGAATAATTCATAATGATAATGTATTTCTCTGAATTTTATGCATTTAAACACTAAATTAACATGTTCACAAATGGAGGTCATACGGCCCTGTTAGGGACACTGGTTTATATGGATAAAAGCCCTAAGAAATGCTAATAAACACTTTAGACATTCAACATTAACAACTTTTCATCTGTGTGGCGGTACAGTGGAGGAAACAAACTTTAAAACAAGCTGGTTTTACTTCCTCCAATCATGATATAACCCTGCCATGTATTTGGTGCCATCCGATGACTCGGGGTGGTACTGGTTCTGTCGCAAAGTCAATACTTTCACAAGAACCAGAGTAACGTGCAGATATCTGCAGAGACCCACCAGGAGGTCAGAAGTTGGAACTCAGAGCTAGGTTTGATGTCACGCCCATGCAAACAGCATTTTAGCTAATCTAGTCGCATAAATCGGGATTCCAATATGGCGTTGCCCAGTTAGCCATTGTTGTTAGTATCTCTTGCAAACATTGTTTTAAGCTGTACTTTCCATATGCAAAGACCCCTTTTATTTTATGTTTAAAGTTGCAGACTCTACTTGTAGCATTGATTCTAGATACACTTCTACTATTCTGTCATGTAAAATAAACATGTTTCTGAGTCACAACTATTGTTGACACAATGAGCGGATATATTAAGAGTCAAAGTTTGAGAAAAAAAATCAAAAACTTCCCAACTGGGACACCTGACGTTCAATTCCCAGGGGGGTGTTACGTACATATGATTTTTCCCCCTCTAGATGTGGTTCGGTGCCAAATCAGAATCACCTTTAATGGCCAAGTATGACACATACAAGTATGACGCATACAAGGAATTTACAGATACAGTACAACCTGTCCAAGATCATTACAAACAACAACAACAACAACAAACAGATCCAGGTCACTGTTGGGCATGCAGCCACCGAGCGGCGCTCCCGTTTATGAAACATAGAGAAATACACATCTGGGGAGGGGAGGGTTCCACGGTGAGGGGGAAAAAACGCTCACCTGTGTTGTGGGTCCGTACAGCACTCACAACGCAGGTAATTGAAAAAACCACACCAACAAACATTTAAGCACATATTCAGACATTAACAATGACACATCAGGAAGGATGGGCAGGTATGAGCTCCAGTCCACAGGGTAACGCGCTGCCATCGAGGCGCGCTGTTATCCAGCTTCCTGTTGCAGGAGAGAGAATTAAGGATACAGCAAGACGGTGTGTGTGAATGTGAGTGTGTGTAACCATGTCAGTGTGTGCGTCAGTAGATGCAAGTGTACGGGGGAGAGGAGACTCTGTTGACATTCTTCACAGGGACATTTGATTAGGACCAGGTTGAAGGTCTTCATGGGAGCCAAAATATAAATTGTTTGGATTGCAGGGAGATATCAAATATTCCTTTCTGCCCCTTCAGTCTGTCAGTGGTTTCTTTTATAGTCTAATTCAGCCAAATTGTAGTTCAAATTAAAGTTCAAAATCCAAATTAATTCCCAGATTAATAGTTCCAAATCCAATTAATTTCCAGTTGCCCCAATCCGTACCGACAGTATCTCCAAGTCCGATGACAAATTGCAGATGAGTCCCAGAGCGCCGGCCAGATCGCCTCTTACAGCGTCTGTTCTGCGTCCCAGCTCCCCCAGCATTTGGTTCTGAGTCCGATCAGTACGAATCAACGCATCCAGCTGTTCCTTCAGCCGTCCAATCGCTTCCAGAACAGTGACCAATCTCGACCGTGTTTCAGATCTTTGTTGCCATTTTTCGGTAGTTCCAGTAACTGCCCATTCCAATCAGCAGAAACCCGATCACCATGGTTGACACCCCGGTTGACCCTTACCGGTGCTTCGTAGAGTTGAGTAGATTTTATCAATAGCATTCAGAGACCAGCTGACCATTTCCATCTTCGCTTATTCAGTTTGGTTTCGGAGAAAATTGCCAAAAGATACTCCAGATAGAGGCACAGGAGACAGAGAGCTGTGGGATAAGACACAGGAGGAGGAGGGAGGGAAAAAAGCGACCGTCCTCGCTGAGAGCTGAGCAGAAGGTTAAAGGGATGGATCACATTAGATTTCAGCACCTGTTCCCAAATATTCGGATTAGGAAAATAGTCAAGTAATGATTAGGTAATGCTCACCCGACGTTACGATTAGAAAATGACTTAGGCAACCAGGCAAGCCAATCAGAAACGAGAAAGGCGGGACCTTCCCCCACAAGGGGTAAAATTCTAGTATTATGGGTGGAGCTGAAACACATGGGGAGACAGTTGATTGGTCCCCCTCCAAGGTTGTATCCGAACACCTCTACTACGCTTGCTACGTAGCAGGTGAAAAGGAGTGTGCGAGCAATGTAGTAGATCCGAAATCTCCAGTTTGGATCGGAGTGGTAAGCACAAAGTTCCCGGATGTGTACTACCGCCAGTTTAAGTAGCTGGTGGACGCTATGCTATCCCACAATGCAGCGGAAGCCCCGAAATCGTAGAAGAGCGACCTCGCGAAAACAATAGCTACCGATGAACTGTCAACCATTGACACAGCCACAATTTTGGCACATAAATGTAAGAGTACCGATGTTAGTGATTACTTTAATTGTTTTTTGACAACTGATTAAACAACAACTAGTGGATGGGGGGACCACGGACAACCTTACATAATGTAAACATCCGGGTCAATAGAAGGGTCATACGGGTCCAAGGACACACAAAATGGTGGTGCAGTCCAATTCTATGCCTATTACTTGCTCGTTTGCTAGTCGAGTAGTAGTTGCTACTTAGTATGTAAATACTAAGGATTTCGGATTTAGGGTAAGTTCTGACTAAAAATGGAACGCACCACCAATATCCAACAAAATATGACATCCAGCCTTTTGTGATTGCTGATATTGCATAATTATTGGGATTTTAAGTAAACTCCTGAAAATTTGCTCTTGCTTTTGGGTGTAGTGGGCCACCACATAATTATTAATGCCCCCCAGCTGACCGCCTCACATTCAACTTTCTGCAGGAGCCCCAGGAAAGTTCTCAGGGCTATTTTTTACAAGCTTTTGCTCATGATGCATAGGACTTAAGAGCAAGCTTCTTGGGGAAGGGGTTTGGCGGTTCTTTTATAGAATTTTATGGGGGTAAACAGAGAGCAGGCTGTGGAATAAAGACATGTTGGCACAGGTGGAGGACTTTTTTCCTGCTAAACATATTCCTGGTGAGACACCCAGCTGAGCACCACCACCATTCCAAGTTTCACACACACACACACACACACACCACACACATGCACATCAACATGCATCACACACACTCCTGCAGCCCGCCGCCTCCAGCCACAGCACCATTCTCCTTTCGCTTCTATTGCTTTATGAGAGACACCCCTCAGAGGCGCGTTCACTCACAATCAGCGGAATGGTCCTGTCGTCCCTGTGGATTTCCATCCGACCGGGGGCCAGGTTCTGCCCATGGCCCCTGCCGCGAGCCTGCGACTCGGACGACGACGGCGTCGACGCAGGTTTGTTATCCTGCCACAGGTAATAAAACGTTCCGAGGATCCAGGCGACGGTCAGAATGGCGATGGCGTTGGCCCGTATCCTGCGCATGCTGAGCCCATAAGTAGGGCACCAGGAGGCGAGCCCGGCTGGTTCAGGTCCGTCCGCGCGGCAGAAGGTGCAGCCGCCCCCGTCGGTGATGGGTTGAACTTGCAGAGCTGACAGACAGCCTCTGCCTCTGCCGTTCCTCGTCGGAGAGCTGCCTCTCTGCTGGGATTTGCGCAATGACTGAGCGCACGTTCCTAGCGCCGAGCCACTGTCGCGCGCACGCAGCCACTGGCTACAATAAAGGGGATTATGTCTGTTCTTCACCTATAGAGTGCAGATCAACAGCAACATAGAGAAAATCATAGAAAAAAAAACTGTCTGTGATCAACGATTGGTCCTTCTCATCCGCGCATTCACACTCAGCTTTTGTTTTGGCTCCACATTATAACCAAGGTGGTTATATCACGATCATCACCTCTTCCCCTTTAAACCCCCCCTAGCGTATCATGCACGCAAAGCATTTACAGGTAATACACCACTGGTTCCTTGTATAAACAGCGCTTTTTATTTTCTGAGAAACAAGTTTACCCGTATAAATCTCACAGCAGCTTCCAAAAATGTTTGTCACTGTCAAACGGCAAAGCACCACAAACATCCACCAAAACGATACCATTTCTTTGCTCAATATACCCTATAAAGGTTCAGAACATTAAAGAAATGCTGTGAGTGTATTTTCCTCATTTAAGTGTCTGGCCATAAGTAGATATTTTACCTCCAAATGGAAATATGATTATTGTTAAGATATTTGTGTTTCAGTTGTTTTCACTTCTTTCTTCAGCTTATCGTATCATTTTAGTTGATTTCTTTCTGCTAGTTTAGCTATGTTTTACTTTAAGATTGTTGTTACGTTATATAGGTTATTTTCCTTCTATATTTTCACCTTCCGCTTTACCCTTAGGTATTTTTGTCTTATTGTCTTTGGGTTAATTTGATCTTTTATTAATTTTCTCCTTATAATTTTCATCTGTTAGTTCTGTTTTACTTAATTTCTCTTATTGGGATTGATTTCTCACCCCTTCTGTTTGTCCCTTTGTTTCTCTTTATCCTGGTTTCACCCTGTCATGCTGCTTCCCTGCCCTGCTGCTCCTCTTACTTCCACCTGCTCTCTCCCTCTCACCCACATCTACTTCCACTAATTTTCCCCTCTGGTTTGCTCTCCGTCACTAATACTCCTCCTCAGTGTATTTAAGCTCTCTGGTTTTCTTTGTTCGCTGCTTGTTCATTGTCAATGCTACCTATCTTTCCATCTGTGAGTTTTTGGACGTCATTCTGTTGTTATCTGTAAGTTCCTTGTTAGCCTTTTTGTTTCCTCATGTTGCATTTGGGTCCTCCATCTAACGAAACATTTTGTACTAATAAATCATCATGCTGTACTGGACAAACTATAAAGATTTAGATCAACAGAGCATTTACATAAGTATCCCTTTCTATCTATTTCCATAATCAAATTGCTAATGTACTGTACCCAAACTTCAAAAGAAATGTGTATTACTAACCGGGCATGAAGACCCTGAACACACACCATGGTGCACAATGGTGGCAGCATCACGCTGGTGACATGCAATTCAATTGCTTTACAAATTTGACATAAAATATCTGCAGGTGTTGCTGTGGCTTCTGCTTTTTATATGCAGGCAGTAGACTCCTCTACTACTGGCACATAAACAGCAGAAGACGGCACAGCAACGCTTGTGGACGCTCTGAGGAAGGTAGCAGCGAGGCCGAAACTGTCTGCAAGCTAACAGAGGTTAAAGAAGAAAAACTTTCATTGATCACTAAGGTAATAGAAAGGAAACGAGAATGTGCATAAGAAAGGAAACTGCAGCACTGGTGTTTAGGTCTCATGCTCATGGCAAACAGATGTTTTTCAATTCGCTAATCAAAGAACTGTGTTGTGTAATGCCAGCTGCCCCAACCGTACCAGCCAATTTCTTATGTACCTACTATGAAGGAGGGCCATTACTGGACTAGTACATGCCTGATGTATGGGACGCTTTTACAATGAAAATAGACAAAAAAGGCGGACTGGACTGCACCGCTCAGTGGGAACAAGCTTATAGACAATTTCTATTTCATCCAGGGCAAAACGGCACATTTTCCTTTTTACTATCGCTGTCTTTAATTCCTATACTGGCTGGTATTGAGGTTTGAGAAGTTTTTCAACTGCTTTCCGTTCATAGTTTAGTGGTACTATTATAAACTCATAAACTGTAATAAAAGTGCCAGCCCATTTATCCCCACAGGAAACAAAAAGTCATGGATTAAAGGTTAGAAATTCTAATTATCTCGAAAAGAGCTTCTGTTTGATATATTTCATTTGTTAGTTTTACCACTAGTGGTGCAACTGGTGAGATTGTAAAACAGGATTTTTTTCTCCTTGAATTAATGTACTTGGATCACAGTGTCCTACTGTCATAAATTTGAAAAATTGAATTTTGTTGAGCCTTTAAGGGATTATAAAGGTGTATAAGTAAAGATGAGCATAAAACAAAAATCTTCTTTAGGTTTGGAGTATGTAGATTTGGTTTATTAAACACAATTTGGTTGCAAGCATTAGCTATTGTCAGATTAGCCTTATTACATACAGTGGAGCAATCTGTGACGCTGTGGGGCATTTTTTCATATCAGAGGCATAAAAGAGGTATATTAATATTATATTTATTTTAAATCTGATGGACTTCACTAGTAAACTGTTTATACGCCTTAAATTGATCTCTCAGCAGGTTGGCCAAATGAGCATAAAATGTTTAACTAAACACAAATTCAACCTGCATCTTTGTTTTAATCTATTTTCTCAAACGTGTTTACTTTAACACAGTCCACCCTTCACAGCTGAAACCAGGAATCTTGAGGTTTGTCTCTTTCCGAGTTGACAGAAGTCTCACACTGACTCAAATGAAAATTCCCCGCCTAGGCATGCTCATACTACCTCCCTGCACACACTAATCTTGACATCCCCTAAGCCAGCAAAGAGCTTTGTTGCCAGCTCCAGAGGAAAGAACAGCAGTCACACCGCACAGTGTTCAGAGTTCCCAACAAAGCTGCCAGTGTTGACACCTCACCATGACTACTGTGTGCTTTCCTTTTCTTTTCTCCTCGCCTTGTCTGAACGTGTTGAGACTTTCTCCGTGCTGCTTTGGGGTGTCACTGTCTTTCCCAGCGATAAGAGCGACAGCGGGGCTGCGAGAGGCACGGGCCTGTCCGTACAAATGAAGACAGATGTCTTCCAGCCTTGGGCTAGATGTGTCTCTGACCGCTGCGGTTCTTTCTTTTTGTGTACACATGATGGATTCGGGGCAGATCTCATTAGCTGACAGTCTCTCTATGACAGGGTGGTAGACTGGGAATAGATGGCTCATCGGCACAATGAGATTAACCTCCAAGCTACGGAGATAAAAGGTGCGAGCGCCACTGCCGGAAGCCTGTTAGACATTTTTTTATTTGCAAAGGGGTATTTTTTATGCCTGTGATTGAATTAACTATGGCAAGAATGTGTTCGTGAGGATTATGGGGCAGTGCATTACAAATCTATTCGATCCCCTCAGTCTTTCACTTATTTGTCACATTGCAACCACTGACTTCAATGCATTGCTTTGGAGTTGGATTACAGGATTAGTTAAGAGTGCCGTGGTGACTGGAGAGAAGCAGCAAATATGAATAAGTGGTTTATCGTGAACTTCAAGGACAGGACAGGGCAGAGCAGTAGAAGAAGGTCCCCTGGTTAGATGAGACCAAAAATTGAACTTCTATGCTCAATTGCAAAAGTATGTGAGCAGAAGAAAACTAACACTCCACCCCAAACATATTGTTCCAGACTTGAGACATGGTGGTGACAGCATCATGCAATGGGAATGGTTTTCTGGTTGGTAAAAGATAATAGGAGGATGGATGGGGTTAAATGCAGGGCTATACAGAAGAGAACCTCTTAGTGGCAAAGATTCACCTTCAGTAGAAACATAGTGTCAGAGTTACAGGGGAATGAGTTAAAGTGGGGCAAAAAAGTATTTAGTCAGCCACCAACTGTGCAAGTTCTCCCACTAAAAAAAGACTAGAGGCCTGTAATTTACATCATAGATCCACCTCAACTAGGAGAGACAAAATAAGAAACAAAAACCCAAAACTCACATGGTCTGATTTTTAAATAATTTATTTTTAAATTATGGTGGAAAATGAATATTTGGTCATCTTCAAACATACAAGAGTTCTGTCCCTTACATACCTATCATTTCTTCTTTAGAAAACGCGTCTGTCCTCCACTAATTACAAATATTAATGGCACATGTTTGAACTTGTTATCAGTATCAAAGCCACCTGTCCACACCTTCAAACGGTCAAACTCCAACCGTCACCATGGCCAAGATCAGAGAGCTGTCCAAGGACTCTGGAGACAAGATTGTACACCTGCACAAGTCTGGCATCAGCCAATCTACGACAGGTAAACAGCTTGGTGAGATCAACTGTTGGAACCATTAACGGAACATGGATCACTGACAGTCTCCTTTGATGTGGGGCTCCATGCAAGATCTCACCTTGTGAGGAACACATACTCTACAGAAGAATGTGGAAACAGTCCTGAACTACATGTTTTGAACTGGTTCATGACCTGAAGAGAGCTGGGACCAATAACAAAGGTTACTATTAGTAACACATTATGTCGTCATGGAGTAAATTCTTGATGCAACACGTCCAGGGCCGTCTAAACTTTTCCAGAGAACGTCTGAATGATCCAGAGGAGGATTGGGAGAATGTTATGTGGTCGGATGAGACCAAAACAGAACTCTGTGATATAAGAGCCACTAACCATGTCTGGAGTGGGAAGACTGCTGAGCTGCATCCAAAGAACATCATACCTACTTCTGCAAATGCACTAGGACAACTTAAAGAGTAACTCACTCCCTATATATAGTGACACAAGCTCCATTGCCTCAGAGGGGGGCAATTATGAGGTTGAATATTTCTCACCACCTCGATCAGAGGGAAGAGACCAAAGGGAGGAAGGTTCTGTGGAGGCGAGCGAACCTGTGCCGTATCGTTTTGAGCCGATTGCTCGTGAGTGGCCAACTTGCTACGGAGGTGCAGCCAAGACTGAACTTCTTTTATACTCCACAGAGGCAGGATGCTGTCGTCAGAAATCCAGACTGAGCCAGTAGCAAAACCTGATTTAAATTCAAGTGCAGTGTAAAGTTTTAACCAGAAGAGGGGACTCCACTAACGATTTTTGGTACAAAATATATATTTTTACTAAAATGTACAAAAATACACAAAATAATGACCAGACATGTACACAGCATTATTAGACACTAATTTATACAGTTTATCAGAAAAAACGGTTGATTTTTGGGGTGAGTTGCACTTAAAGAAAATAATTAATGGGGCCATATATCATGAGATTTTGGGCAAAAACCTTCCTTCAGTGAGAGCACTGAAGATGAAATCTTTCCGGATCTTTCAGCATGACAGTGATCCCAAACACAACGCCTGGGCAAGGAAGGATTGGCTAGGTAAAAGAATTTCAGGGTTCTGGAGTGGCCTAGCCACCCTCTAGACCTCAATCCAATAGGGTATAGGGAATCTGTGGGGGAAGTTGAAAGTCCGTGTTGCCCTGCGACAGCCCCAAAACCTCAATGCTCTAGAGGAGATCTGCATAGAAAAATGTGCCAAAAGTAATAACTACAGTGTGGGGGAAACTTTGTGAAGACTTGCAGAAAACGTTTGACCTCTGTCATTGCCAACAAAGGGTATAGAGATTATCTTTCGTTATTGACCAAATACTCTTTTTGAGCGTATGCACAATAATTGGCAAATAAATTCTTTAAAATAACATTCAATTGAGAAATTGTGGGAAGACTTGTTGCTATTCACAGATTCTCTCTGTCCAATTTGACTAAACTTGGGGTTTTATTCAAACAAAAATGGCAAAACTTGTCAAACTCTAGATGAACAAAAGTCGAGATAGTTGAGAGACACACCTCAACAAGGGCTGTAGCTGGAATCACGTTAAAAGATGCTTCTAAGTATTTACTGCCTGAAAACCAATGCAAGCCGCACGTTTTCAGATTTCTTTAAAAGATTCAGAGTTGTGTTTCCAATCAGCTTTATATTTTTGCACAACTTTGTTTGGTCAGTGGCATAAATGTCCTTTAAAATACTTTTTACATTTGTGATTGTAAAGTGCATCTAATAACTTTAACACTGGTCTAAAACAAGACTTAAATACTATCACCTATAAACAAAGAGGGGGGAAAAGTACATTTAACTAATTTGAACAGGACACAGCTGCAAGGGGATTTTTTTTTTCCTACAGTCAATGATTTCATTTTACTCCATCTTGCCGTTCCCTTGCTGCCTCTGGATCATGTTTCTTCTTAGTTATGCTTGTGATGATGAAAACTTGGCCTTCGTGACCCGTGATGCTGTGGTGCTGGGCCCAGCTGTGGGGATGCCTCTCACACAGAGCTTTGCTCTAGCTTGGGTTGGATGAGCTCATACTGTTTGCACTCTCTAGTTGCAGAGAAGGGGTCTCGATGAGAAACTGCAGCTTCCTTGCTTCTTTTAAAGCCCCAGGGTGTTATCATGCTTCTTTTGTTGTCTTTTTTGTTGTTGGTGATCTGGTACACATTTAAAGTTAGTCAAACATAAAAAAAGTATTTTCAGTCTAATATCTTAAGATTGTTGTGTTTTTTTGGTTCTCATATGTATACAGAGGCTGAAATCCGATTTAAACTTAAGGGTTAACGCTTCTCTCTTTCATTATTTTAGTCAGTGTTTAATTTTCTCGGTGTGCTGGAAGCTGTTAATTAAAATGCATAATTTAAAATTTACAAGCAGAATAATGAGAAGCAACACATCCACTAGGGCAAAGGCTCAGATTATATTTAGATTCTGGATGGTGGATTAACAGTTTCTTGAGTTGCTGTGACAATTTATACCTTGCTTGTGCCTTGATAATTTGGTGTTTAATACAGAAAAACAATTTTAACATCATTTTAAAAAAATACAGTGGATAAAATGGTGAATCTGTCTATAAATCAAAGGAAGTGTGTGGTTAAAATTGACACCATTAATCCTTTGTAAGGGGATGATTGTCTTTTCCTTTCTCGTACAACTCTTGTGTTTAACAATGGTTGATATAGCCCAGACTTCTATACAGTGTCAGCCATGTTAACTGGCAGCGATGCTGATAAAACTAAATAAATGTATCACATATTTTTTTAGAGAACCTCTTACATGAAGAAGTAACTGTTTTCTCAGATCACTGGTGTTTAGTAGTTAGTCCCTTAAAGGGAAATTTCTTTCTTTTTTTGCAACCTGGACCTTATTTTAATTTTTTTTTGGCAATTTTCATTTTTTTTCACTCACCCTGAGGACTTTGGAGCCAGTTTGAGCCGTTCAGCAGTATTTATACATCCAGTCTTGATCAGCGTACATCCCGAGAACGAAGTGCTTGTGGCTTGTAATAAGCGGCATGTGACAAATCTGCCGGTGTGGATGCTGCTGCTGCAGATTCGTCAGCTTTTTATTATTTTATTGTTAAGTCCCCGAATCGCCCGAGAAGACAATGAAGAAGCACTTCCGAGGCGTTTGTAAGTCCAAGGAGAATATAAACATGTTAAAATTGAGCCGTATTAGGCAGATCAAACCTTATTACAAGCGGCATGTGTCCTGCCCCGAGCACTCCTGTTCTTTGGATGTTCGCTGAACAAGACTGGATATATAAATACTGCTGAATGGCTGAAACTGGATCCAAACTTCTCAATGTGAGTGAAAAAAACATAAAACTTGCACACTCAAAAAAGTTCAGGTTGGAAAAAAATGGAATTTCCCTTTAAGGGCCTGTTCCCTGTATGTTGTATGGTAGTTCCTATCCTGGTTCAACACACCTGAAAAGAATGATGGGTTATAAGCAGGACTTTGACATATCGAATAGGTAATTGGATGCTTTGAAATTGTTGTGTCGGAGCAGAGAGTCTAATCTAAAACAGGCAGGAACACGGCTGATGAGAACTGGAGCTGGGCAACCATGCTGTAGGTCACTAATGCCCCAAACTGGTCCTTATGGGGCCCACATCCCAGCATGGTTTTCTGTGGAATCTAGGTCTGGAGACTAAGGATTTTATTGTGAACCATGTTTGTGTTGAATGCCATTATATTTATGTCATTCACCTGAAACCATTGGCTGTCAATTAAAAGTTTGCAAGTAGATTCAACTGCTAACAATGAGAATCAGATTTTCAGAGAATTCTCCTTTACTGTCCTTCTCAGATCAATGCAGAGAATATGCTGAACATAGATGTCTGAGTGGATTTCAGTTGTCTGTGTAGGCGTGTGCGTGCGCGTGTGTGTGTGTGTTAGCTCTCTGCTGCAAACAGTTGGATCATAACCCCTGACCTCTGTCTTTAAGTGGGTTGAAGGGAAAAGCGTTGCATAGTAACTGGTAGATGATACAGAAAGAAGAAATAGCTTTTATTGTATTTCTTTGGAAGCACTGAAGTGGTGAAAAATAGAACAGAAACCTTAAGCTCCTTAACACTTTTATGGATTCTGTGTGCTTCCTGCACAAAAACGTGGCAAAACAAAAACCAGTTAAGATGTACAATCAAGGCGACGCATCTAAAACCCGTTTTAATCTATCCCATTTTTATCTATCTTCTTCACAATTACCTTTCCTAAAGTCCAAAGTAAGCATTTCACTTCTGAGGTCACATATTTAGTGACTATAGAGTCCACTTACGTGTAACCAAAAGTCATTATAGATCCAGCAGTTCTGTGAAGAACATTTGTGAAAAACAGCATCGTGAAAACCAGTGAACAACACAGACATAACAGGGATACATTTAGAGAGGCGTTTAAATCATCAGACAGGTTGCTAAATGTAACATTTTGGATCTCATGCAGCAGTGTTCAGTGGATCATCTGAAAATGTAAGAAGTAAGACATGATTACAAAGCTACTGTCATGATCCACAGGTGTACTTGTGTGTTGGCTTGCTGATCATTTCTGGGTGGTTTATTATTTCCTTTAAGGTCTTCCCTGAGTAGTTCACTGTATTGTGTTGTGTTTCTTGGTTAATTCCTTTGTTCCTTTCTTAGTTCATTTTGATTTATCATCTTAGATTAGTACTAATCTCTTTCTTTTTGGTTGTTTGCTCCTTTTGAGTTCAGCTCCCTTTATGTTAGTTAGTATCATTCCCCTCAGGTTTTCCTGGTCCGATTCAGCCGCAGCGGTTCCATATTTCCTCTAATTAGCTCACATGGTCCACAATACTTTGCTGTCTTCCTCTGCTACACTCATGCCAGTCGCATGTCCTGTTCACTCCAAGCCGGTATTGTAAGTCCTTATTTACTTAGCAACTTTACATATGGTCTACCTGCTTTCGACTCTAACTAATAAAGGTGGTGAGGAGAAAAAACATTTGAGAATCTGTGGCAGGACCTACAAATCCATTTTTACAGACACTCCACCTACTTTACTGAACATGGGCCAAAACGTTGGTCTAAAGGGGTGGAAAGCCTGTTGAGGTATATCTCATAATATGAAAGTGTTGTTGCAGCAAAGGGTGAATCACGCTTTCCAGTTACTACCTGTGGATTTTGCTGCTTATTAAGGTTTACACGGATCCAGTAGCTAAAGTAGGACAACGGCTGACATTTTAGTGGTCACAATGGTTTATCCGTCTAGTGAAAACACCTGCAGAAACCGCAGACACATTTCCAGTCACCCACACCCACAGACAAAATCGCAGTGGAATACCAGAGTGTTCACCGGGTACCTTTATCCCACTGCCATCTTGCAGGAGCTGATAATGCTCAGCCTTCCATGCGTGCAAGTTTAGTCTTGTACATGTTGTAAGAGAGTGTTGTGCAAATCGTTGCTGTCAGGAATTCATTAGAGCCTCTGGGCCAGCGTGGAGGTAATGAGGCAGAGGTTGACTCATACAGGACTGAGCTCACTACCGCTAACTAAAAAAAGATGCTCAAGAGTCAACAAAAATAAAAGTAAGCCATTTTTTTTTTATATCAAGCATTGCTTAATCTACAGCTGGAAAGTGAAAAAAGTCACAATTTTGTAATCCTGTTTCCAATGATTAATCAATGAGAATGATAATGAACTTTTCCTGTTTTAGGTCAGTTCTATTTTGCAAAATGTCAGGATAATGACAAAGAGAATAATCCAATCAATTGGAGCACATGTTCAAATTTATTGATATGACTCTATATTTAACTTTATTATTTAGTACAATTGCATTTAAACTGTAGAACTTGGCTAAAATGTTTTGGATATCCCTCAAGAATCTTGTAACAATAGTTTTCTGGAATTTTGGCCCATTCCTCATGACACACCTGGTTTGATTTGTAATCCACCCTGTTCATACGCACATGTTAAGCTCTATCCATAGATGCTTCTATAGGACTGAGATCAGGGCTTTGTCATGACGCCTTCAAAACATTTACTTGTCCTTAATAACCCAATGTGTAACTTATTTGGCTGTGTGTTTGGGATCATTCTCCATTTAAAAGACTCCGGCGCCCAAGCGTTAACATACTGGTTGGTGTCATGAGATGTCGCTTCGATATTTCCACATAATGTCCCGTGTTTTACCATCTAAATGATTCTGCGGCTCTCGTACATTCCCAACTGGGCCTGGTGAGCAGAGGGATTTCCTGTAAATATTTTGAAGATGACCACTTCAGATGGATTCAGAGAGGGAACGTCTGTTGGTAATAAGTGTTATGTGTGTCATTCATGTGTATCAAGCTAGTGGCAAGCAGACTGAGGGAAGAGAAAACAGGGATTTTTGGGGAAGGTCTAGTGAAAGGTAATTTATGTGATCAATAAAAGGACTTATTGAAGCCTGCATTATTGGATCCAGAGTGTTGTTTTGGCTCCTATATCTTGGTGTACCCTTTTAGACCATCAACAGTGGTTTTTCTCAGGCTTGCATATCTTCCCTTTTATACTTCTCAATGGTCCGAAACATCTCAGTTTTAGTTTTCTCAGGCCACAGGTCATCTGGCCTTCAGATTAATGTGCTTGTTCAGCACTGATCGGCCTTTTAGCCCATATCACTACAGAAATAATTTCACTGTGGATAATCTTAACAGCTTTAACATCTGAACAGGGTCTTATTTATTTGTTCCCGTGTAGAGTCACACATATCGCACTTAAACACATTCATCTCTAGGTCACAAAACACATCTCCCTCCTTAACAGTACGATGGCTGGACATTACTGTGCTATTTCAGTGCAAATATTTGTGTGTGACACATTTAGGCACTTACATATTGTACCGAAAGATGAAGCAGGTCTACAGTTTTCTTTCTGATATCTTTGATATCTTCCATCTATGATGACCAACAAGCAGGAAGTTTGAGGTGTTAACTTAAAACGAAAGCAGACAAGTGCCCCCAGTTAACTTATTTTCAATAAACCTGAGGGAAAATCTTACAATGACATTTTACGTCATAATTTTATTTGGTCTCCCCAGATTTTTTTAAGCATAGTAATTTTAGTGTATGTACTTCTGAATTGAACAAATAATCTTTTCATCTCTGCATAACATTTTTTCACTCATACATTAGACGTTCAGCAAACAGATATATTGTAGGTAACCACAACTGACCTAAAGCAGGAACATTTTCATTTCATTAATTGTCAGTAAGAATCAAGCTTGGCCCTCGGTCTTGTGAATTAAAAAATTGTCATAAATCCTTAGAATTTAAGAAAAATTTATAAGTTATCATATGAAATCTAATATCAAAAAGAAAATTAATTTCTCAATTTAGAGTCTGAAATGAAGAAACATTTTGTTTGTGTGGATTGATTTTTTCTCTCCCCAAAATATTATTTATTGTGTTGTTTAACTAAATGTTAAAAATTTACCTCATCAACTCCAGTGGCAACTGCTAATTATTTGAGCATTGTTTAGACACTTCAGAAAATGTTGATATTTGTTTCATCAAACAAATCAGATTAGGTGTCAATTTTCCGTTTTTTTAAATATTTTACTTGTTTTTATAAATTCCAAAGTGCTACTTCGATGGCTTTGGAGAAAAATACTAGTTCAGAAAGTCTTCCAACCTTTGAACCAAGATTCTCAGTGGAGTGGAGTGGCTTGAAAAAGTAACTGTAATCTGATTACTGGTATGGAAACAGTAACGCGTTATGGTGTGTTCACACCGCCCAAATGCCAGTGTCAGTTGCGGCAAGATTACATGTAAAGTTTATGGTCGAGTACGTCGGAGGTCCGTCAGAGTCTCTGCGGTGCGTTGTGTGTGTTGGCTCCGTCAACCTTTCAAGCGTTACTACTAACGTAGCAAACGCAAGCAATGCAGAAGTTCAGCTGGCTGAACTTTTGGCGGATTTGACGCACTTGACGCAGTGCGTTAACCAATCAGCGCGTCTCACTATAGTGATGTCACTACACGTATCTTCAATGAATCGCGGGCCAGTGAAAACATTTTCAACAAACGCAGATTTAGAAATTCAGAAATAACACTTACAGAAGACAGACGGACAGGCACTCCCGATGCAGCCTAGGAGGTCGTAAAATTGGGCGCGGGACAGACGGAAGTAGCGCTGAAAGAGAACCTCATCCATAAGCAGCTCCTGGAGCATATGGTTGAACTCTCCAAACTCAGAAAGTTGTCTATCTTTATCTAGCAAATAAAGCCATGTCACTCTCTCGATACGATCCGCCACAGTTCAGAAGCACTCTTTTTTTGCTCAGAAGCAAGCGTTGGAACCGTCAAAGTACATAAATCAAACTACATGCGTCGGCTACGTTGCCTGACGCAGAAAAAGTGTGGGCTGTGAACGCAGCATTAGAATAGCCGTTAATGAAAAAGTGGTCATATTAGGAGTAACGCGCTACTAAGTAACGCGTTACCGGCGTCACTGAAGGTGACACAACCCTGAATTTAAAGGTACTCAGTGTTTCAGCAGCTTTGCAGAGGTCTGAACGTTTGCTCCAGATGAAAGGAGCATAGACGCTGAAAGCTGCTTCTCCATCTTTGAAACTAATTCAAGGGTAGATTCAATGCGTGATTCAAGGGTGACAGAGCAGACTTTACTTCTTGAGGAAGCTTAGGCCCTTCAAGGTATGTAGCAGGATGCTGAAAATCTTCAATTTTAGAGATTATAATCTCTTCAGCAATCATCGATTCAAGTAACAGCATCAGAGCCAGGGACTTAAGGTTTAATCATCTGATGAAGGAGGCTGATTCCTGCTCTGAGGAGAACTGTGGAACCATTGGACATGATGATGCCAAGAAGGAGTCTACATAAAATAAAAAAAATAAAAAATATATGGACAACCCTGAACATCCTCTTTAAGAGACTCTACTACAACAACTGGTGACTGGTGTTTGCAAGACGGGTCGATGGTGTTTCTGTCAGTCTGCCCCAGAGCAGCGGTGGCTACAAATGTAACTTGCTTTCACTAGAGTGTGAATGTGAGAGTGAATGAATAACAGAATTGTAAAGCACTTTGAGGATCTCGAAAGGCACTATATAAATGCAATCCATTATTATCATTATTATTATTAGTAACGGAGTGGCTTCAGACTGAGGATCTTCAGTTTCAATTCAATTCAATTCAATTCAGTTTATTTATATAGCGCCATTTCACAACAGATGTCATCTCAAGGCACTTTACAAAAAGAGTTATTACAATACAATGTTTAGTGTAGAAATTACAGAACCACAGAAGATTGCGTCGTGAATTCTCAGCAATCCTCATACTGAGCAAGCATGCAGCGACAGTGGGAAGGAAAAACTCCCTTTAACAGGAAGAAACCTCCGGCAGAACCAGGCTCAGCACAAGCGGTTATCTGCCGCGACCGTCTGTGGCTTGGAGAATACACAACAGAGACACAGAAAGAGCAACAGACCGATGCACAAGTTTGTTGCAGGACGTGGAGAATTTCCGTCACTGCAATGCCATCTTAGTCAGGGTCGTCAAGCAGGGCTAATCCGGAGCACCTACTATAATAGAAAACAGGTTAGTGCTTGAATTGACAGCACATCATGCAGTTGGGGAGAAGTAGGAACAGACCCTAATAATGTCCTCCAACAGCCTAGCCTAAAGCAGCATAGCTACTAACATTAACCTGTCTCCTAGCTACTAGGAGACCTGGCTACCAACACTCTGTCTGAGTCCTCCTGACCCGTGGACGGTGTAGGGCCGGTAACGGCCCCCGTCATGCCGGGGTCTTCTCGGAGTCGGGTTGTTTGAGAATGCAGCCCAAAGTGGGTGGTAAACTCCATCTAAGGCTAAATACCGGCACGAGACCGATAGTCGACAACTATCTTAAGGAAAAATAGACAGAACTGAGAGGACAGAGTTGAAGAGGGCGAGAAACGTTTAAGAGACTGCAACACACACTGCTACAGGCAGTCCTTTCTGCCCACAGACATCATGATCTACAGAATTAACAATTCATTTTCCTCTAGGATCAAACAACTATTTTTGAATTTGAGTTGATTAGTAGACTAGAGTTCAAAGACCTGAGTGGCCAATTATCCACTATTATTGCGTTGGACAGTCACATAACTTCCTAATTAAACAGACCAAGGTTTGAGGTTTTGACAGGAGAAAATGTAAAGAAAGATTAAGTGGTAAGGATACTTACCATTATAGTATCACCACTGTAGCTACTACCAAGGTACAAGAAATATATGCTTTAAAAAAAGGCAAAAATCTTAAAAATTTTTACATACACATTATTCCTGTAAATTGTCTACCATTCCAACTATCGATAAATATTTTATTCTTAGTTTTCTATTCTTCCCAAATAGTGATAATCATACAAACACTAATCCATCGTTTCCTTTCGGTGAGCCAAGGCGGAAGGGTGGAGCTCCAGGATACAGTAATCAAGCAGCCGGAGAGTAAATAAGATGTGTGGTTACATACTGTTGCTTTGTTACACAAGATAACGACGTACAAAAAGCCCATCCCATCCTGCTGGAAAAGAGCCAACAGGGCCAACCTGGAGCAACCAAATGTCATGCCACAGCAAGTACCACGATGATAAGGAGGATAGGGGAGAATTTATATGCACGTTTGCACAAACACCAATATTTATGTACAGTAAATATTAAATATAACACCAGATAAAGAGGGTTTACGAATGAATTGATGATCCTAGTTCTCTTTTTCCTCTTTGTAAAGATTAAAATCTTTCTTATATTAATCAGTGTTATAATTTTTTTGTTATTTCTTAATTCCTTTCTTTTTCTCTCACTGTCATTTTTGTGTCTGTTTTTTCCGATTTTGTCACATTAGAACCACAAACATAATTTGGCATAATTGTGAGAGAAGGAAAATATTCTGCAAATGAATATATGAAAAGTGTGGTGTGTATCTGTATTCTGTGAAACAGTAATAAGGCAATGGTTTATAAAAAATAAAAAAATAAAAAAGATGTGCTCAGGGAAAAGAACAATTCAACCAAAACATTTGTACAGCACATATTTATTTAAAATAATATTGTCTTAGGACAAAAGTTTGAAATTTGTAGAAAAAAAAACAAACAAACTCCAATGTCTGTGACATTTTCAACACATTTCATTAGATTAAAGTTATAGACGACGTGAAGTGCAGATGAACTCCTGGTTATTTTCCAAAGTGTAAGTGGTTGTCATAATCCTGGTGTACTGGTATTTACCTGTGTCCTGAAGATTCCCCAGATGGGTGTTTCGTTCCTGAGCAGCAGCTGAATCAGCTGGTCGTTACCCCATCGGGTCCAGGGGATTTAAGGAGCTGCTGACGAAAGGAACCTCTCTTTGCCGATTGCTTAACCTTTTTGGGTAGATCCAGGACTCTGCTATTTGTGAACCAAATTACTAAAAGACTTTCTTGTGTCAGTTAATCCAGCTATACTCACCGATCGTCTTGTGAATCCCGGGTCACTTCCAGTTTCCTTTTCAATTGAGAAAACCTATGGCATCCGAAACTCCACCAGACGTCCTGTCAAGTTGCCCTCAGCACCTTCGGTGTACCCTTGACCTCGACCTGCCTGCCTGCTCTCAGTCAGCCTCTCCACCTCTGGGATCGCTCCACACAACATGGCTGAATTCCCGTTCTCCAGACTGCTACACCTCAAAGTCGTACGTAGTTCACCCTCGTTTCCTGTAAACATTCACCTCTCAAAAACCTCTCATTAAACGTATCCTAATCTTCCAGATATCATCTCCTGCCGCACCAGACAGAAACCGCTTCAGTTCTTTCCTGCTTCTTTCCTAGTTCTTTTCCTGCTTGGACTGTCACAAATTCATTGAAAGGGGTCTGAAAATATAACTGAGACATGGCTGCATCATTTCTTCATCCAGGAGATGCTGTTCTGACACAGAAAGAAATCCTATGTTTTTTGTTTTTTTCCTTATCACGGGATCATGTAAAGCACCTTGAATTACCCTGTCATTGAAAGTGTGCTATACCGAAGACAGTAGTTAAATACCCAACTATGTAGCGGGACAGACTTTACCTAAAATCGGCAGGGAGCAGCTAGCCACCAGTAAACTAACAGCTTCCAGGTACTGAAGACAGTAGCTAAGTAGCAGGGGTTAAGGTGGAATCCACAGGGAGTAACGGTCGTGGTAGCTCATTAGCTAACTGGCTAGGCGCTCTACCAATCATTCAATAAACGCGACACTGCTTCACGCACTTAAATCTGAACACATACTTAGAGCCTTATTTTTAACTAATTTCTTGTCTTTTTTCATCCCTCACTAAACTATTTTGTACTCGCAGAGTTTCAAAAGAGTCATTAAAATAAATTGACTTACTTTTCATGTCAAGTCTCATGGGTTGTCCAAAATAACCCAACAAAACTTTATAGTTTTGTTGGGTTATACTTTAACCCATCAGCTAATAATTAGGCACCCAACAGAAATAACAGAAATAAAAATTGGGTTGTCAGAATACCCAATTATATTAAAATAACCCAATAATGTGACCCAACAGGCCCAACCCAGTATTTGGGTTAAAAAAATAACCCAGCATTTTTTTGGGAGTATAGAAATAAAATTGCCTCGCCTTCATAAGCTTTTTCAAGTTTACTGCCTGAATCTTAGAGGAGTTCTGGCATTTCTTGTCAAACATGTCTGATTTAATAATCTTCAAAACGTTTTTTTTCTGATAATTTTAGGAGTTTTTTCTTAAATGTTTTACCCTTAAAATGTCAGAATTTCCTTGTTTAAATATAACAAATTTGTACCTTAAAGCATTATACATTTTTTTTATCGCAAATGTATCACTTTTTAGCAGAGTCTAGCCATTTTTTTCTTATAAATATTGCTTTCATAAATTAATCAAAACATTTATGAGTTTGAAAAAATACTTACCTCTACCTGGCCACATAATTTATTTTTTGTGGATCAGCAATCACCCTAAAACACAGTCATTGGGTATTCAATTAATTCAAAGATATGTCATAGAGAACATCTTCTGACTATAATGACTCTTTTGTGGTATATCAGCTTTGCTCAAGAAACTATATCTTTTGGGGGGGGGAAATTGCAATGAAAAATTTTTTGTAAACCGATTTGAAATGGGTAATTTTAGCATATGTATATGTTTTGATGTGAACCCGGCCACTGTAGCTGTGTATGGATGGTTAGGCTCATTATCCTGATCATTATGTTGATGATACCATGTTGGCTCGTACATACAGACCAGACTGGACGTTTTTTCCTCTGTAGTCTGTTTGAACTGTTAAGTATCTGTTCACCCGTGTCCAGGGTTGGTTCTGGTAAGGAAAAAATATCACATATATATATTTTCCAGTAGATATAAATAGAATTTAAGTATTTGAAAGTTTTAAACCCTTTCTCTAATCACACCCTGGTTGATTTAATACAGACATCTGCTGAAAACTGTCATGGTCCTTTTTTATAGCATGTCATGAATGGTTTCTATGGCCTACAAATGGTGCTATCCAGTTCAGTCTATTTCTTCTATTACTTACAATCTTTGCTATTTTTTGCATGTAACATGAGCATTTCTGAAGGGTTGTAATAGGTTTTTAACCCCCATGTCATCCACCGTTTACCAACTTTAGAGTGTTATCCAGTGCAGCTTTCTTTTCATTTCCTTCCACTGCTGTCAGCTACACAGTTGTAAAAGATGGTGATGAACATATTTCCCAGTGGCATGACGTTTTTCGAAAAGAATAATCTTAGAGACTTGTAAAGAATTCAGACTTTGCAGGCTTGTAACTAACAGACTTTGCATCTATTTCTTTTCAATAGTAGACCTATTTTCTGTTGCTGTTTTACAAAACATTACCAGAGTACTGGAGAGAGTTAGTGTTCATTAACATGAGTCAGTCAGGAGAAGGGTTTGTACTCGAATAGTGTTTGATTATAATGGATCAAATATATTGAAGAAATAGAATTAGAGGATTAAAGAACTGAAAATGTCTGGAGAGAGGTTACATATTTGTGTCCACGCACTTGGCCACTTGGCAACCTGCAAAGATTTCTAGGTCGTAACACTCATTCTTAGAACTATAGCACCAAAATTAGTTTCAAAGTTTAACAGAAAAGAAAAACTTCATCATACCACTACCACTGGCTTTCTTCGGCCTTCTACCAGCTGGTCCAGACCATAAAGTAATGGTTGCCAGGCTTAATACGGGCAAGCTCCCATTTAGCTGGGCAGTTTCCAGTTGGAACATCTTTTCCATTTCTACATCGGCCCACTATTCCAAGACATGACAGCATCTCGGCACAGTGAAAAAATGAAAAAGACAAACTGAGAACTGCGCTAATGTGGAAGGGGGTAAGTTATGCAGTGTTCCTCCAGGTCCAGCCATTGCTTTTTTCCCCCGGAAGTCTCTGGAGACCCTTTTACCATAATGTTGCAACTCTTCTGTAGCCCCACTAACACATAACAGTCAAGCATATACTGATTTTCTGTTGTCTCCGGTTCTCAGTTTTCGTCGTGCTTCTCTCCCCAGACAAAAAGAGTCATTGGGATCTTCTGGAGATCCAGATGGGGGTATTTCAGTTGTGCTGCGTTGCCGAGCAGTCGGGGCTGTTGTGATTTTGTTGCCTCGGCTGTCTCACCCCAGTAGAGAAAGTGAGCTTGTGGTACATTCAGCCCTGAGGAGGATGAAGAAATCCTGGCAAAGGGATTAAAGATCAGAGAGAAACAGCGTTTCTGTTGTCGGGGGGCCATAAGAAGGGTCAAGTAAAGTAGAGGGTATTGAGAACGGATTCACACCCACTGATTTTTTTCATATTTTCTCACATTCCAACCCAGAGCCAACAAAAAGCAAAAGCAGATTTCCAAATCATCAGCGTACCTCCATCTTATTTCTTTTTTCCTTTGTGTTAAAACTCAGTTTGTTCGCAATTTATCTCAGCAAATAACGATTTATCGTTGATTGGTTTTAAGCCCAGCCAATCAAACCTGGCCTGCTCACCCAAATGTCACCAAATCTGTATTAAAACTATAGCAGTGGTTATGTTCTCACCAGGAAAAAGGGCTCTAAATCTCTAAATCAAATTCTGCTTCGGCCCCATGCACCTACAACCAGCCCTGTTTAAACCTAACACTTGCATGTATTTTACGGCAATTTTATGTCACCTAAAGTGTTTTGCATGCAAAGAAGGGAATAATTGTGACTTCTGAAATTCGAATGACACACAGGATTCGATTTTTGAGTACAAATAAACACAGATGATGAAAGATGTTTAAATGAATACTTTTGACACAGAATATGACACATTTCATTATTGGTGAAATTTTGTTTTAGCTGTTTTCTTCACATAACCATACATAAGGTGAGTGTGTTTGATGAATGCAACATTTATTAAGAATAATCTGGAAACTCAACTGAATGACAGGATGGAGGATGCCTGCAGCCTGGCTAGTTGCTAATTTTACAAGCATCTTAACCAGAGAAGCCACAGTTCAGTATGTCCGGACGAAAGTCTCCTATGTTGGAATTCTCACTGGTAAAGTTCAAGCTTGTGGAGCTGCTCAATGTTGCTGTTTTCTAGAATAGAATAGAATAGAATAGAACGGTGACTTTCTGATCTAACAGCAGCATTACACACCTTTTCAATACTTACTGCGGGACAAAAAGTATTTCAGCCAATGATTCTGCAAGTTGTCACAATTAAAAAAGATGAGAGAGGTCTGTAATTTTATTATAAGTACACTTCTACTGTGAGAAAGAATCTAAAAAAAAATCTGCAAAATCACATTATATATGAATTTTAAAGAATTGATCTGTTTATTGGTGAAGATAATAAGTATTTATTGTGTGCCCATCTATCCTCACCGTCTGTCCATGACTACGCGGATCTGTGAGGGTGACATCACCATATTTACTTTGAATCGCTTTGCTGTCATCAAAACAGTGTATGACGCATGTGGATTAGGTCATCAACTACTGTGATGCTTGAGTTGTGTTCGTTGTCTCTTAGAATGTTTGAAAAAAAAGTCACAATACACAAAAAGGAAAACAGTTTCAAGGGCAGCATTTTTTGTGTATATTTTTTCTATGACAAAAATGTCAGTAATTGATATTTCACATTAAACCGATGTAGATGGGGCAGTAACATCCGCTTCTGGAAGGACAGTTCCAAACTTCCTTTGTCTCACTTTTTTACCTGATCTGTGGCCACAGAGTGAAGAAGTGCTTGCCAGTCAGGGGTGCCGCCAGAAATTCTGGGCCCTATGGAAACAAAAATTTCTGGGCCCCCTACATTTTTTACAGATAAAATGTAACCCAATAAACATGCCCTGTATACTTTCAAAAAGATACTTAGCACATTGCATAGTTAAAATGTCTGATGAGTAAAAGCCTACAAAAACAAGAAAAAGCTATGGAAATATGTACTTGTTTACATAAAAGGAGAATATTTATTATCTCAATTGCAATTGCAAACACAACAGAACATAATGTACACATATTGACATATACTTTACGTGAACAAGCTTTAACTGGGTCCAACTGCTCAATCAGGAAACATCAGCTACAACTAACCCATAATTAAATCAGTCCAAGACTAAAACTAGGCCAAAAGGGCTCAAAATCAAGACACACCAGGAGTAATGCCAGGCCTAAACCAGTCCAGGACTAAACAAGTACTGAACCAGACATAAACTGTTTGTTATCCAGGTATAACAAGTTATGTTCAACATCACTTTATAATGGCCCAGCGGCGTGCCTTTCTGCTGGCAAAATCATGTATCAAATCATCAAAGTTCAGCTTTCTTGCCAGTTTGCTTTCAATGGACAGTATGGCAAGGTGACAAAGTCTGTCCTGCAACATAGCAGACCTAAGATAATTTTTAATCAGTTTGAGCTTACTGAATGCTCTCTCGCCACCTGCATTGTTGAATAATATGAAATAGATAACTATACAACACAAGAAAAAAATTAGACAATCCAAAACTGTATTTTTTTGTATAGTTTTCTTAATATAAAATATTAAATATCTATTCTGTAAACTAATTATAGCCAATGGTTACCACAGACACATTTTTATTCCACTTTATATTATTTTTTCAAGGGGCATTTTATTCATATTAAGAACGTCAAGTTTGACAGCATCGATCGTAGCAGCAGCACTGTCACTTCACAGAACACACGGCAAACTGATTTTGTAATTTTTGAAGCGTGTAGATTACTTTTTGTTTAGTAAAGTTATCATCATGTGGAGAACACAGTAGATAAGACGTGCTTAGAGCTTTCAATCTTCGTGAAGTTTTGCGCTCAGGCTCACCTTGTTTGGCTGAGACGGGGACGGGGGCCGCGGGGGAAGGAAGACGTGGGTGTGCAGCGGCCGCTGAATCTGTGTCTACGAGACATGATAACCCGGAGACAGCAGAGATGTTATTATTGTTGGATGTAAATCATAATTCAGTAATTATTTTACTAAGCTAGCTAGATAAAAGCAGGTCATGTAGCAACAAAAATAAGTAAGTGAA
Organism: Apricaphanius iberus; assembly: GCA_028564705.1. Taxonomy (NCBI): domain Eukaryota; kingdom Metazoa; phylum Chordata; class Actinopteri; order Cyprinodontiformes; family Aphaniidae; genus Apricaphanius; species Apricaphanius iberus. Next base: position 479,270 of record JAPXFQ010002080.1, read on the forward strand.
AGTTTTGGAATACAGGAATAGGGCAAGCTACCTTTCTTTTTGAAAAACTGTGTGACATACTGTCGACTTCGGCGTTCTCGGTCTTCTCTTTCCTTCTTTTCTTTCCGTTTTTGATGCCCTGACTTTTGATGTGACATGCCTGCGTGTGTCACTATCTGCACTGCATCATAACAAATGCAATAAGCAAGAGACGTTACGCTAGCGAGTGTAGCTCGGACAGCGCAGGTGGAATGAACCATTGTGAGGGGGGTGTGACTTAAACAGTAAATACATTATTTGTTTGTTAAATATTAAATCTATGGTCAAAACGGACAAAATACACATTAAGTGTATGAGGGGCCCTAGCACATTTAACGTATGTATAAAAAAGAGAAAAGAAATAAGAAAAGAAAAAGAGGGTCTGCTCTTCTGGGCCCTTCATCAGCCTGGGCCCTTAGAATCGTCCTAACCTTCCACCCCTTTACGGCGCCCATGTTGCCAGTACATATTATTATATATCTGCATATATGCTGTATATAGGCATCATTTATGTGCATATATCCTCATTTAGGTCTTTCCATGTGGGTTTGGTCAGTAACAAAGCTTCACCCAAATACTTCCTAATGTTATCTTGTTAAGAATGACTGAGGGTCAAACGTTTTCTGTAGGCCACGTGTTTAAAAATTCAGTCCTCAAGGGCCGGTGTCTTACAACCTTTAGCTGCGTTACTGGTCCAGCACACCTACATCAAAATGTTTAATTCCCTTCTCAGCAGGCAGTTAGGATATATGGGATCCTGTTGATAACCTAACTACTGCCAGACACCGGATCTTGAGGAGTGGAGATTGAGACCTGTTCTGTCAGTCTTTACCAGGATTGCACACACTCTAACTGGTATTTTGGCTCATTCTTCCTTGCAGAGATTCTCTAGAGCTGTGATATTTTGAATCCCACCTCCCTCCACAGATTCTTTATCAACGTCTGGATGTGGTCTCTCTAGAACTTTCACATACTTTTTACATAGCCACTGTTTCGTTGCTCGGGCGACGTGCTTTGAGATCGTCGTCAAACTGGAAGATCCAGTCATGTTTCATCTTCTATGCTCTCACTGATGGAATGAGGCTTTTCCCCAAAATCTCATGACAGATACCCCATTCATCCTTTCAGTAATACGGATCAGTCGATCTGTGGCAGGTGCAGAAAAGCAGCCCCCGACCATACTGTTCACAGTGGCTATAGTGTTCTTGGGATAAACTGTGGTGACTGTAAAAACTACAGCCATTACTCAGTGGTTCAGTTTAAAGATTAGTGCCATTGTTGAAGTGAATCTTTTTTTTTTTACATTTTCTCACTACCAGAGAGTCTTGTCGCTTGTCCTCTACCCTGTCCCACTTACTGAGTACCGCCAGGTTAAATGATTACCATTTCAAAAATCTGCACAAGCTGATTTTGCATAGAGACTGAGGGTGTTTGACAGAAATTAACACCTTTTTTTTTAAAAACTTGATACCTGAGATAACGCTCATGCCCAGACTTCTGTCTCACATAATCAGGTGGAGGGTCAGGAGTTAGATGTGTTAAACATCAAGACTGTATATGTTTCTATAATGAAGAAATTCGAAAAAGGAACTCCTCTAAGAAGCCATATCAAACATTCTATAATGTTGTTATAAATGTACAGTAATGAAATCTTTTGGATTTTTTCTTTGAAACCTCTGAAATGCATCTGCATGTTCTGATATTTTTCCCATGTTGCTTTTGTAGTGTTACCATTCTGCTTGCTTTAATATCACTTCTCTATGGATATTCCCTTTATTTTACACCACCACCACTATTCCTAGTATTAGTGTGGAGCAGGAAACATCAGTAGTTTAATTATCTTAGTAGAGAAAGCAGGAAGAGGTGTGTTTGGGGTTTTTTCTTTGCAGAGTGCTGCACACTGCTCTGTGCCATTTTGTGAATTGAATTTTATGTGGTGTCCACTTTTGTATGTCACTACATACATATGCTCACACATGACCACAATCAAGGGATACCAACTTTCCCACTACTGGTGTGAGTCTCATGCTTTTGTTGCTTATACACATACATATTGCTTTATAAGGATTTACAATCAGTTTTTTTTATTCAAGCCAAAAAGGTGTTTAGAGGGCCCAATATGTATTACTACAATTTGAAAATATTAAAGACAAAAAGCGAAGGTATGCGACAGCTTGTTGCAAAATTAACATCAATACATCTTAATTGTTGAAAAATGTCTAAATACTCTTGAGGGGGGCATCCTGTGGGGGTGAAGGGAGACATTCCTTGCTACTGTTTCAGTAGCACAAACACAACTGCAGTATGAGATGGGGGTTTTTCAGAGCTCTTTAATATGAGGCACAGTAGTATTTTTATATTACATGCTAAAGTTGTGCTACCTGAACAGTTTGTTGCCTTCATGATTGTACCAAAAGTGTGCAATAAGCTCCATGCAGAGAAATAACTGGATTTTTTTTTTTTTTACACAGTACCGACCAGAAGATTACATACACTAATCATCTGGATTCTCACCCGAATTTAGAAAAGCTCATTCAAGTTGGTTGGTTTGGCACAGATCCGGCTTCTCTTTATATACCATGTTTTTATAATAGTTGGTCTGTTTCATCCCCCTTTTTATTTGTGTTTAAGATAAGTCATGCTCGAAGGACAAACCGTCTCCAAGTTTCCACCATCAGACAGTTGCAGTGTGCAGGTAATCAGACATAAACCTGAGTATAATGGTTGGAACAACACCATTCTTTACAGTTAAGAGTACTTTTAGGTTTAAAGGCCTCACCTTGACTTCTCCAAACACATTGTTGTCGTTTCAAAAGCAGCTCAGTCTTTGTCTCACTACAAGCTTCCGTCTGGCTTTTAGGATGGTCAGCTTTGGAGCAGAGGCCTCTTTGAAAGTCAGCAGCCTTAAGCAGGCTGCACTGTGTGGACGGTTGACACTGGTTTACAAGCTTGTTTCATTAATCATAAGTTTGAGCTGTTTCTCAACAATAAAACTACCCGTTTCATCTTTGTATCTGTTTGGTGAGGGTCGGTAATAAAAGGAAAATTTAGAAATATGCTTAAAAGTGAGGTCCTTCTCAGGAGAACCAATTTAAGTGTCAAATATTCAGTCAGAATTATGGCAGAAGTGGATTAAAGCACATGCACATAAATTAAAAATTGTGCGACCCAGCCTTATTTTTATCTTTCGTTAAAGTTATGTTTGAAACTTGATATTTACATGCTCCTCAGAAAAAGACTATTCTTTTTTCTTTACTATAAAATATCAATTTCAACTTTGTTTTAGATCAGCAAAACGTACAGTACATTCTTTGTTTTAGTAAAATGTTAAAATAGAAAATGTTTTATTACTTTCATCAAAGTCAGAAGTATACATACTCTATGTTTATGTGTCTTTAAATAAAAGGAAACTAGAGGATTCCATTCTGAGCTTTACTCATTTCTTATATGTTAACTGAATCCATCTGAGTTGATTTGTGGTATATAAAGGCACACCCATAACACAGAGCATCTTGCCTTGACGTAATGGGAAAAATCAAGAAAAAATCCACCAAGATATAAGGAGAAAAAAAAAACTGTGGATATCCACAAGTGTGGCTCATCTTTGGGAGCAATTCCCAGATGCAACCTTCATCGCTTTAGATGATAATATGAAAGTATAAAGAACATGGGAATTTCCAACCACCATGCTGGTCAAAAGGAGATGGATTCTGAGTCCCAGAAAGAAAAGCTTTTGGTGTGAAATGTGCAAATCAACTCCAGGATAAAAGATGTGAAGATGCTGGCTGAAACTGGAAAGTGAGTCTATCCACAGTAAAACGAGTTCCGTACCACCATGAGCTGAATCAATCAATCAATCAAACTTTATTTATAAAGCGCTTTTAAAACAAACAAAGTTACTCAAAGTGCTTTACAGATTTAAAATAACCCCACAACCCCCCCCTTCAAAAATAAAATCATCAATTCAAATACAACCCCCTCCCAACCCAACCCATCACCCATACTCACACACACACACACTTAAAAGCTACAAAAAGCGGGCTGAGCGGGCTGAAAGCTTACTCTGGGAGGAGGAAGCCATTACTTTAACACCACCATACAAAAACCCCAACAAGACTACAGTTTGCATTGCGACTGCAAATGGGGCGAGAAACCAGAGTTTATGCAGGCATGTCCTGTGGTCTGTTGAAACAAAAAATGGAACCGTTTGGTCATAACTATTAAGTGCATTTTTGGAGGAAAAAAGAGGGAAGCCTCAGAACACCATCCCACTTGTGGACAGGAGTGGCAGCATCATGCTGTGGGCCTGTTTTGGTACAGAAGGGCCAGTGCCTTCACAAAATAGATGGCCCCATGAGAAAAGAACATCATGTCGACATATTGTAGCAACATCTGAAGACAGGAAAGCTTTGGTGCAAATGGGTCTTCCAAATGGGCAATGACATCAAGCCGACTTCTAAATTAAGTCAAGGTATTGGAGTGTCCATCACAAAGTCCTGATCCCAATCCCTTAGAACATCCGTGGGATGCACTGAAAAGGTGAAATAAAAAGAAGGTGCACAAACTTGATCCAGTTCCATCAGTTCTGTCAAGAGGAGTGGGCCAAGATCCCAGCAAGTGGTTGTAGAAAGCAGGTGGAAGGAGACCAGAAATGTTTGGCCTGAGTGAAATGGCGTCAGGTCAGTTCTACCAAATATTAATAAAATGGATGTATGCTTTTTACTCTGATGAAAGTAATAACAAAACCAAAAAAATCATTCTTTATTCTGAGAGCTCACAAATAAAAAAAAACATGGCAGTATGTATTGATCTAAAACAAAAGTTTTGATGTTGGACAATAAAGAAAACAAATATTTTTTTAAAGAAGTGTATGTAAACATCTAGTTTCAACTGTATGCTGTAACTTTATCCCTCCTGAAAAAAAGCTCAAATGAATTAGAAGCCAGAAATGATGATATAATAATGCCAATGAGGAGTGGATGTAAACTGTTAAGAGGCTGAGCAGCACTGTAAGCAACAAAGTATTATAGCTGGGGCTCAAGAATCCGAAAGAGCAAACAACAGTCCAGCTGTGGGCTTAATGCTTAACACAATTCAGAACAATGAAACCGTTGACCCAGCAAACACACATTTGCATGCTTTTTATTTTGAGTAAAGAAAACTGCTCTGTTTCCTGAACTGCTCACTAAAGTAGCAGAAAACAAACACACAAAATTCAGATATTAACAATTCCTCTCAATATTAGTATAATTGTAGTATTTTAAAAAGAGAATCAAAAGAACCAAATTATGGTACAGGACTTCCATTTTCTGCCGTACTGGAGGACCTTTCAAAAGAAGAGACGGCATAAAATCGTAGCTTCAGATTAATGTGAATCCTGCTATAATTTGTAAACCTATTATTAACCACCGGTGTTATTACATAAGAATTCATTTTTGGGGGGTTTTAAACGGGCAAAGCCTACATATATTGCATTCATTGTAACAGATCACAAAGAATTAAAGGCAGTTAGTTACTATTCTGAGTTGAGAAACAGGAAGAACATTTGGATTTTAACCAAAAAGTAGCTAAATAATGTGCCTGTAAGTTGATGACTGATTACATCGAATAGAATAATAAAAAAACAATGTTTAAAATATTTTTGATGAAGTTGGGTAAGGATTAAAGGGAAAAAATGACCTATAAATAATATTAAACGACAAAAACAGTATATTTAATAGACAACACTATATTCTGTTATGTTCGAACACTAAGTCATGAGTGACATCTCTTTTCATTGCAAGTACAATCTTTAGCATCAGTATCAGTGTTTAACAGTACTGTAGCACTCAGTATGAAATATCGAGGTGTGTTTGAGGCCTTCAGTGAGTTAAGCAGTCGGAGAAGAGTGGGGTTGGGAAACAAAATAGAAAAGAAAAACAGAAAAAAAACACTATATTTATCAGAGTTAGCTAGGATAAACTTCTGTTATTGCCTGCTGTCAATAATCTTCTAGGGCGGTGCGCCTGTAAGGCAACAAATCCTTCCCGGTGTTACAGCAACACGTGCTTCTGGATTGTCTTCATCCAACTCTCTTTCTTCGTCCCTCCGTTCCTGCTGAGCGTCCCAGGACTGTCCTCCTGTTCACTCATGCATGCAGAAAGTTTCAGCCTTCGTGTTTCAACAATGTGGTCCTTAATTCTGCTCCGTTACAGCAAAGGGTGATCTCAGGCCAAAAAGAAACCCACATTGCAATCCTTCAAATATATTTCTACTTCCAACACAAGCGAAGTCCGCAGGGGAGAGGTGTGTGTGTGTGTGTGGGATTTATTCGTTTGTCAGTGTGAGAGGAGGCTTTTACTGCTCAGTGGGACACACACTGCGATCTTTGCAGCAGAAATAGTGAACGACCACACCGTTGGGATACCTGGCGAACGCACTGAAAGACAACAATATGATATAAGGATTTATTATTATCATCCTTTGTTTGAGTAATCATGAAGCATTATTAAGAGTACAGCTTTGATTAATATGTGATCATATGACAAATGCTTTGCAAAAGTAATGTATCTGATCTTTTAGTATTATAACCGTATATTTATTTTATTGGGGTTTAATGCGAAGTGGAAGGAAAATGATGGACTGTTTTCGAAATTAACACTTTAGTTGAGGTTGTGAATCTACCTATATTTAGCCATCCATCCATTATCTAAACCGCTTTTAGGAGTTGACTCGTGCCTATCTCCAGTATTCAACCCCCTCTAAGTCAACACCTAACTGTAGAATCACCCTTTGATTCTTTCATCTTTCAGCTTTACGCAGCTACTGCAGACGCTGAACATTCTGCTCATTAAAAGCTCAGTCAGATTATCTGCAGAGCGTCTGCGAGCAGCAAACTTTAAGTCTTGCCGCAGGTTCCAAATTGGATTTAGTTCTAGGATTTGACTTAGACATTCGAACACATTGGAAATGCACTAAACTAAACCATTGTAGCTCTGGCTGTATGTGTAACATACTGTGGGAAGGTAAACGTCAGCCGGTTGGAGCCTCCAACAGGTTTTCTTTCCGTATTTCCCTTAGAGCCGTCCGTCTCCATGTCATGCAGCTTCTCTCTCTTAACTTAAGAAATGCAACCCAAAGCCTGAGGCTGCCGCCAAATTTGGCCATGGTGATAATCTGTATAGGGTATAGATTTTAAGATGCTGAACTCTCTAGCTCTTGTAGAGTTTGGTTCTTTTTCTAACTTCGCTCGGTGTTTCACTATGGCAATCGCCTCAGCGTGACCTACTACGGAAGCTCCAATGACATCACAACTGTCTGAGACAGACAGGTTGAGCCGTGTCCGTGGCTCCGCCCATCATCCTATCTCACGGCCAACCTACCACTCCAACTCATTCTCACTTTCTTCCCGTGAGAACTACAAGCTCCCTCAGTGCATCCAGGCTAGCTTGGAAATCTGTTCAACTGTTCTCAGGCGTCCCGTCGAGGTGTACGTCGCCGAACGCAGGTATCTGGGCTCGGTTCTGGACCGCGCTAGGTTAGCACTTTAAACTGAAGTGTTCTTTTCAACTTCAGACAGTGTCCGCGTAAAGGCGAACTGTTTGTAGCTTTCAGCTACAAGTTGTGAACCCAAGCTAACGTGTCAAGGCGAGCTCTTCCTCTCAGACGCTGCATTCCGGTGTTATACCCCGCTTTCAGCACCGTTCGAGAGCTAACATAATGTCGGCTACCGCTACTCCCACTAGCGGACCGAAACCCAAGGAGGCTGCATCCCGCCCTTGCGCCGTGTCATGTGGGGCTTCCATCTCGGGCAGGGACCCTCACCCTATGTGTATTGCATGTATGTGGACTAAACACGCCCAGGCATCACTGGCTAACCCGCAAGGGTGCCAGCACTGTGCATCGATACCCGAGAAAATAATAGAAAGACGACTCCAGGTGGCTGTGGCTAACAACCAGGACCCGTGTCTCTCAGCTGCCGCGAGCTACTACAAGCTGGGCGGACATGATGGAGGAGGATTCCCCAATCCATGCCACCGCTGTTTAAGGGTCACTGCATCTATTTACCAGCGTATGTATAAATACGCTGGACAGTCAGAGTGTTCTCTCAATGCAGTCACACTGCTGGCAGCTTATCAGGCCAAAATACTGGAGGAGATGGGGCAGCAGCTGGACTCCGCGCCACCTAACCCTGTCATGTGGGATGAAATCTGTGTGGTGAATGACCTCATCCTTTGTTCTGCCAGGGGAGCAGTACAGGGATGCGGTCGGGTGATTGGTTTCGCAGTCGCAGGAGAGAGGACCCTGTGGCTGAACCTGTCAGTCCTAGGGGACTCACAGAAGGCTGACATCATAGATGCACCCTATGACCCCACCAAAGGCCTCTTTGGTCCAGCCTATGAGAAGTTGAGGGAGACCAGCACCCTCAGGAAACAAGAGGGTGTGGCTTTTTATTTGTGTCTGCCACGTAAGCCAAACTCTCAACCCTCTCAGGCATCCAGACCAGGAGGATACCAAGGCGGGGCAAAAGGCCAGAGACAGTCTTCTAACCATCCGGCACAACAGAACCCTGAGAACCCGAGACAGTGGGGAAAGCACTCCTATGCAGCAGCGACCGCCAAGGGCCGCCCATCCCACCCCGTCGAGCAGAAGAAGAAGCGGGCAACCTGACCCATTCCACTTTTCTGCTTCCTCCTTCGCCAAAAAGGAGAAAGCTGCTAGAGAGAGGGTCCACCCTCTCGACCCAGCGTTCAGAACCTCTGTTAGTTCAGAGTTCAGCAGAGTTCAGGCTTTGTTCTCCCTCTCATGTTCAGAGAGAAGGACGAGCGGAGCGAGACACAAATTGTCTCCGTGCTGTAAGTTTTCAAGCACAAAACAGCATCTTGTTAGTGTCACAAAGCACTCAAGACAGCCCCAGCACACACCTGGTTCAGGGGGGAAATGTGAAAATAAAGATAGCTTCACTGCAGCCAGGCTTATGCCTGAGAGCAGAAAGCCCCCTCAAAAAATACAAAAAATAAACCAGAAAATAAGCAAAGCAGAGTCTTGTCAGGGTCCGTTTTGCCCTCAAGGGTGCGCTCGTGCCCCTCTGGAGGGGAGAGCCGGTCCAGGAAGGGGCGGAGTGACGTCATATGGGGATTCCCGAGCTGCTCATGCAGAGGAATGGCATGCATGCGCAGTCCCTCCATGGGTCCAGACCACTATTTCCCAGGGTTACAGGCTACAGTTTGCCACGAAACCACCTCGGTTCAACGGCGTATTAGTTTCAGCGGCCCCTGTGGATTCAGAAACGAAAATTCATCCCTGTTAGACAAGCAGGCGATCAGATTGGTCCAGGACGACGAGGTACGGCAGGGTATTCACTCCCGCTATTTCCTCATTCCAAAGAAAAACAGTACGTCACTCATCCCATTCTGGATCTGCGCGTGTTGAACAAGCACTTACTAAGTACACTTTCAGAATGCTCACCCACAAAGTGTTATGTTGGTCTATCCGGCGGGGAGATTGGTTTGTGACAATCGACCTCTCAGACTCTTATTTTCACATAGCGATCTATCCTCCACACAGGAAGTCTCTCAGGTTTGCGTATCAAGACAAAGCCTACGAGTATCAAACCATCCCGTTCGGGCTGTCATTAGCACCGAGGGTTTTCAGAAAATGTGTGGAGGCAGTGCTATCTCCCCTGAGGGCGCGCAGTATCAGAATATTTTTGTACATAGACGATTATCTGATATGCTCCCGCTCACAGGCTCAAGCAGTAGACGACTGTCAGGTGGTGTTAAATCACCTGATCAGTCTCGGGTTCAGAATAAACTGGCCAAAAAGCCGCCTGGTCCCCACACAATGTGTGGAATACTTAGGTTAAATTCCCTCTCATATGTGTCACACTTTCAGAGAGAAGAATTTTTTCTTTCAACCAGTGCACAGCCCGCTTTCGGCTGGGGAAAGTGGTTTCATTTAGGCTGTGTCTGGGTCTCATGGCCTCAGTAATTTCATTGGTGAAACTCGGGCTTCTAATGATGAGAGATTTTCAGAGGTGGGTCGCATCGCTGAAACTCTGCTCCCGTCGCCACCTTTACCGCAAGGTAAAAATTACGGCAGTGTGCGTGGCAGCTCTTCGGCCATAGAGAGACCCCACGCTTTTCTCACTGGGCGTCCCGCTGGGCGCTGTAACTTTCAGGGTTACCATGACGACGGACGCCTCCCTAACGGGCTGAGGCGCCGCCATGATGGGCAGAATTGTGAACAGTACGTGGTCTCAGGAGATGACACGGCTGCACATAAATGTTCTGGAACTCTGGGAAGTCTTCCTAGCTTTGAAACATTTTCTGCCCTATCTAGAGGGCCGACATGTGTTGACAGACAATTCCACCGTGGTGGCTTATATAAATCGTCAGGGGGGGACCCGCTCCTTGCAGCTCCACAGACTGGCCAGAGAAATAATTTTGTGGAGCAGCACCCGACTTCTTTCAATCCGGGCGACCCATGTCTCTGGTGTTTTGAACAAGGGGGCTGGAGATAATGATGCAAAGAAGGATTCTTCATAAAATTAAAAAGATCTTGTCCATGATCTTTTTAATTTTATGAAGAATCCTGAGCATCCTCTCCATGAGACAGTCCTACAGCAACAGAGTATCTTCGGTCGGAGGCTTCTTCAGTTTCGCTGCAACACAGACCGCTACAGGAAATCCTTTCTCCCCACAGCCATCATGGTCTACAACAATTCCTTGAAAAATTAATTAATGAGCTACAACAACAATTAATTTCCCTCTGGGATCAATAAACTATTTTTGAAATGGAATTGAATTGCCATCATCCCTTTGAACCCATTGATGGCATTGGTATGAAATTTATTTAACTGAAAACTGCTCTGCTCCAAGCCTTGACCACTGCTAAGAGAGTGAGTGAGGTACATGCACTGTCCGTCAGTCCCGCCTGTTTACAGTGGGCACCGGGGTTCTCCAAAGTGTGTTTGACACCCGACCCCGCCTTTGTGCCCAAGGTAATGGAGTCATCCTACAGGTGTTCTATGGTAGAACTACTGGCATTCCATCCACCACTATTCTCTCCATTGGAAGAGCAGAAGCTTAATTGCTTATGCCCGGTGAGAATGTTGAGGTCTTATATGGATAGGACAGCTGGTTTTAGAAGGGCTGACCATCGGTTTGTGTCTTGGGCCACGACCCATAGGGGCAAACCTGTCTCTCGCCAAAGGCTAGCACACTGAATTGTGGAGGCCATAACTCTAGCAAGTGTGTGGGCTATGAGCCCCCCAAAGGCATGAGAGCCCATTCTACCAGGAGCATGGCCACCTCCTGGGCTTTGTTTCGAGGGGTGTCTGTTCAGAACCTCTGTGCGGCAGCCAACTGGGCGACTCCACACACATTTTTGAGGTTTTACAGACTGGATGTGGCCCGTTCATCTCTTGTACATGCAGTGCTTGAAATGGGGACATCAGGATCCACTTGAGACCAAGTTTAGGTTGGCTGCATGTATGGCTTCGGGGATAGCATTCGGTTCGGTAGTGGGCCATATTTCCCATAGTGAAACACCGAGTGAAGTTAGAAAAAGAACGTTGGGTTACTTAACGTAATCCCTGGTTCTTTGATAACAGAGGTAGGTGTTTCTCCAACACATTCTTGAACGCATAGGCACGGAAAGAAGCCTGCCTTGAATGAGTCGGGAGTGGTAGGTTGGCCGTGAGATAGGATGGTGGGCGGAGCCACGGACTCGGCTCAATCTGTCAGTCTCAGACAGACGTGATGTCATTGGAGCTTCCGTAGTAGGTCACGCCGAAGCGATTCCCATAGTCAAACACCTCACTCTGTTATCAAAGAACCAGGGATTACGTTAAGTAACCCAACGTTTGTTGCTTCTTTCTCTAATAATAAAAAAACTCATCCTTGCATTTATCTTTTGTCGGCACGATTACTGCAACACCAGACTAAAGGGGGCTGACAAATGCTCATCACACTCGTATGTCTGACCATGTGTGGAAAAACTATTCATCCTTTACATTTCACTTCAAAATATGCATGGCTACTAGTTGGTCTATGAAATAACACAAATAAATCACACTAAAGCTTGTCATTGTAAGAAAATGAGATATAGTTCAAGGTACATGAAAGCTTTTGCATATTGCTGTATCCTAAATAATGAAAATGATATTTAAAAAAAAAAGTAAATCATGAAAAATGTCAAGTTCATTAAAGAAAGTTATAATTTTATTATTTCTTATGAAATAATAATAATAATAATAATAATAATAATACGGAGCTACAGTACAGGCCAAAAGTTTGGACAAACCTTCTGATTCAATGCGTTTTCCTTATTTTCATGACTACATGGTAGATTCTCAATTCAGGGCATCAAAACTATGAATGAACACATAATGTATATAATTACTGTATGTACTTAGACAAAAAGGGTGAAATAACTGAATACATGTGTTATATTTTAGATTCCTCAAAGTAGCCACCCTTTGCTCTGATTACTGTTTTGCATTCTCTTAAGCTTCAAGAGGTAGTCACCTAAAATGGTTTTCCAACAGTCTTGAAGGAGTTCCCAGAGATGCTTAGTACTTGTTGGCCCTTTTGCCTCACTCTGCAGTTCAACTCACTCAAAATCATCTCCATTGGGTTCCGATGACTTTGGAGGCCAGGTTATATTACACTTTTTTGTAAAAGTACTACATAATTCCACATGTGTTCATTGATAGTTTTGATGCCTTCAGTGAGAATCTACAAAGTCAATAGTCATGAAAAGTAAGAAAACTCATTGAATGAGAAGGTGTGTCGAAACTTCTGGCCTGCACTGTATATATGATAGTGTTACCTGTTTCCTATCTTCTTCTTACAGACTCTGCAGGTTTTTTCTTCTGTTATAACACATTTAACCTGTTGATGGAAGATTCGTTCCTCCTGCACCTAAAAAACAGATGCAAAATCAGCTTTAATGTATTTTTCCCAAACCAGAGTGAAAAAGCAAAAAAACAAAGCAACCAAACAAAAACCTCAAGTTTTACATTTCAGCCATCTTTTGGTTAGTGAGACTTAGACATGTTCTTTAAGGTTAAAGCAAACCAAACCACTGCCTGTCTGATGAACATGACATCAGGAATCCCCTGAATGGTCTATACCTGTAAGTTTTCAATAGAGTGAATTAAGAGCTGTGTAAATTTCTAGTCCCAATAGGATTCTTTAAAACAGTAGCAGATTTTGTTCTCAAAAGGCGCCTGAAAAGATGCGTGGAAAAAATAAAGAAATCTCCCTTTGGTTCTCACATAGACATCTCATTGTTTCTTTCTGTCAAAATGATCTACCACAGAAACATTCTTCCGAGCTCACCCTGAGGAACTCGGCCTGCAGCAGACTCTTCAACACCTGGTTGCAGCGTTTCATTTGGGCCTTCTCCTCCAGGACGCTCTGAAGGAAAACCCTTATCTCCCGGATCTGAGTGTTAGCTGGGAGCAGATTGATAGCCTGGAAAAACAGTGACCACAAATATATAGGTTTTAAAGAAGTGCACTAAAATAAGTCAACTGTTCAAAACATGACAGGAGTTGTTTCCAGTCAGGATGTTAAAATAACCAAATTACTTCTTAACTACTTTCAACAATATATTTGAGATAATTTAGCATTAAAACGGTTGTTTTAGTGCTTGTACGTCTTTTCTGAAGAACAGAAAAACAAGCCTTTAACAGAAACTTTGTTACTCAAGCCTCTTCTCTACTCATAGCTGAAGTTTAACTTTTAAAGTGCTAGACGTACATGAAGTGATTACCTTGGTGGTGTTGAGCTTGCTATGGTGAAGCTCCAGGACCTGCAGGGCTGCCTGCAGATTGGCCTGAGGCTCAGTGAGCTCCATCTTTATTGGCCCCAAGCAGTGGGCGTCGGGAGGGGACAGGTACATTCGCAGCAAGGAAAGATAAACCTGGGAGGCAGAGAGTCACAGAAGGTACATTTTTACTTGCATTCCAATCTTTATCTCATTTTAGCTTAATGCAACGAAAATGAATAAGCTACACACACAGGCACAAGCAGTGAGAGAGAACGAGAGAGAGAGACTTTCAGCAGATAACAGGAAGGCTAAACAGAGTACAGCAAAGTTGCTTTGCGTTATCATTTTCAGTTTTCTCCGTCTTTCATGCTTGATCTAAACATTTTGGACTACTTCTAATAGATGTTAAAGACAACTTGTGTGATATTGTAAATAATGAGAAGGAAGTATTTTTTCTTACATAACAGTTCCAAAGAGTCATCAACTAAAGTCGACATCAGCAGGTTAAACCTTGAGATCTGAAATTAGCATTCAGATCCCTGCATCTATATTTATATTTTAGTTATAAGACGGACAAAAAAAGTCAGTAAATGCTCAAAAGCAACAAAATAAAATTTAAAGCGTGCATATAATCATTAAAATGAACCTATCAGATTTAAAGCTCTAGTTTACTGAAACATCAGTTATAAACAAGTTTCGTTTTTTTCCCACCAAACTGTAGAGAAAGCATAGTCGTCAGTTTTCTGACCTTTACTAATCCTAACACTACATCAGAAGTAACGTCTTTGCTCTACAGCGGTTGGCACAGCAGACAACCTGCCTCCATTCAACGAATCACTTCCACTCTGTATTGTTCTACCAATCAACTTGATTTTCACCTTCTCTGTGTCCAATAATCGTAGGAGTCATCATCGTTCCACCTGCCTGGCTTCCTCCCCACATCCCATGTCCAGTGTACCCTTTTCACCTCTCACTATATGTCCAAACCAACTCAACCTCGTGTCTGTAACATCCTATGTTGTCCTGTCCATCCTAATCAGTGAAAATCTAAACATCTTCAACACTGCTACTTACAGCTCTCTTCCTCTTACCATCCCATTTCCTCCCCCTCCATCCTTATCCATCAGAGCACTTCAAACCCATCTGTGACTCCCACAGTACACCTCACCACTGTCTCCTTTTCTCTCTACATGTCCTGTGCCACACTCAAATCCATATTGCACAACTTCTTACTTCCTTTCTCTCACACAATGCAGCTCTTTCTAACCTTTATATCTCACTAGAACTGTGCTGTGTGCTGCTGTTTCTAGTGTGACAGAAGTATTTCCGGGACTGCCCGCTAAGCTGCTATTAGCTCGTTATTAGGGACAAAAGTCAGGGTAAATAGATCAAGGACTCAAGAAATTTTTTTTTGTTAAGGAGACAGCAGAGTGACCCTGAAGTTAACTATCAATCTTGTTCAAAACGGTCTTCGTCGGCTCAGACAGAGAATGGGAACATAGACAAGATTTTCCGCTTTTGGGTTGGGTCAGGTCAGCTTGGAGACATGATTGATGTGCCTCATTTGTCAACAAAATGTGATTATAAATTCTAACTGCCTGAAGGAATCTGATCTCATCAGTTATTTAATTGAAATTCCGTAACACTAGGCATGAAAGCCAACTTCTGCTCACTGCTGTTCTCATATCAGCCTTGGTTCCACCATTCTTTTCAGGATCTTCATTGTGTGACTCCTAACACTATAAATTAGCCTTGTTCTCTAATACCAATATATCACAATCCTCCAGTCATCAGATATTCCCTAGCTCTCCTGGCATCTTCATAGCTCAAAGGTATTTCACTTGGAACAACTGCCTTTCCACAGTTCCTCCTCTTTAACACTCGCCTAACTTCCTCCTTAATAATTTTCTTCACTTCCTGATTTACTATCTGTCCTCCATTTGTCATCTTTCTGCTGCGTTTCCTAAATCAGAGGAAACAATGGGTTTCATATGATCTGAAAATATAAACAAGCAGAAGCCAACAGCCAGTTTTCTGTGAGCTTTACAGCAACAGTATTGGTTTATTTAGAGTACTTCTTCTGTTTAGATGATGCACTCCAGTTGTTCCATGTTATTAGCATTTTTTGTAGAATCAGCTGTTGTTAAACAGAAAAAAGAAGGTACTTACATCTTTATTTCCTTCCACTGAGCTGTTATAATGCCGGTGACAGTATCTATATAATGAAACGCAGAGAAAATCCTGATTAAAACCTGATTATTCCAACCAACAAGCTCATAGCATTTTATATAACCATAGTGGTTATACATTAGTCATCTACTTTTCCTATTTACAGAAAGAACTTCTCGTTCAAATGTGATTCTTGGCAACAAAATGATTCAGACTTGAATAATATTGGCTCAGCTTCAGTCCAGTTAGTTTTCTGATGCTTGCTGCTGTATAAAGTTACGTGAGGCTTGGTGGTTATTTGCACAAGTACTCACTCTTCAGCCATGTGGGTGTCGTTGAGAACGTGAACGTATATGAAAAGCGCCTGCTCGTGTTTACCCATGCGACCCAGAAGCAGAGCCCGCTCCTCCAGCAACCCTTAAAGATGGGAAAACAAGGTCAGCAATGCAGTGCCAGACCTGTGGGCTATACTGCAATATTTTATAATAAAAATAAATAATATGAAATATTTTAACATCAGAGTAAGCAAATTTATAATATATACTTTTATTGGGTGAATGAGCTTTTTTTTTTAAAGTGATCTCTTATGGCAGCAAGGTAATCTCAAACCGAATATTTGTGAGTATTTTTTCAGTGGTGAAAAAATTGCCAATGTTATAAAGTACTTGTTCATGCAATTAATCGCATCCTTAACAATTCCTTTAAAATATAGACCTTACTTATTTTTAAGTGAATCTGAGTTTCTATAAATTTCCCATTAGTAATTATAATTAGCAGGGGGGCCCATTTTCCTTTGTGGCAGCCACCACTAGGCTGGAGGACGACCCAATTATCTTGTGAGTAAAGAGACAGAGGGGAATTGTAAGGGAGGTAAAAACAATATCCAAATATTACTGTTATAGTTACAGTAAAGAGTAACATCCTGGGGTCATAAAACCTTTCTCTCCTACCATCACAAATGTAAATGTGGAGTTTTTCACAGAACCATGCGGTTTGGTCAGATTAGGGGACGATCAAGCTTTTTAGCAAAAAAAGAAAAAAAAAGTTAGGTTTGATGCAGAGCTTCACAACACATCAAATATATATAATACATATATAGTCATTCATTGCATTTTTTGTGTGTAGTAGAATTATCGGTATTGGTACTTTGCATCAGCAAGTACTCCGATCCAAGTATCTGTATCGTATCGGTTTGAAAAAAGTGGTATCGTTGCATCCCTAATTGTTATTTCTGTAGAGTAGCAAACTGATATAAGTTCTGAGAGCTTGTAGAGAGGGAGTTATACTCATGTCTAGATGGGGAGAGAAAAATAATGCAAGAGATTGGTTTCTGTTCAGGTCCTAATAAATATCTTAAAAACTCCAACGGAGACTGAATCAGCCTTATCCTTATCTCAAGCTCTATGGAATTCTTCCATATCCCTCAGTGTGATATGGAAGATGTATCAGATGCATTATGCATCTAAATTAATGAGGGATTCCCAGGCTCCTTAAACATCTTATCAAAGTTACCAACGAATACACAAAAGTAGCAGAGTTATAGAATCACTTCCTACCATCAAATGGAAAGTCGCTGATGAGTCTGCCAGGTTCATAACTGCTCGAAATATCCAGAAAAGACAGCAGCTTGTTCCTGAACTCTCCCAGCTCACCTTTCTCCTCCCCGGCAGGAACAGCAGGAACCCCTACACAAACAGAACACATCATCGTAACTATAGTTAGTGCTATAGCAGTAATAGATATTAAAGTAAATGATCAGAAGCTTAGAGCACAAAATAAACCTGTTAGAATACCAGCTATTTATAGTGCGTCTTTAATCAAGTAAAAACATATTCATTTATAACATCACAAAAGTCCCGGACATCAACACACTGAAAGTAGAACAGATCATTATTACACTTACAAATACATTTTTGTTAACTCATTTTACTGCTGAGGCTCACAATGTTCCCAAAAAAAGTAAAATCACGACATTATGAAGTTATGACTGGATTAATGGAGTTAAACCAATAACACAGTAAATGCAAGCAGTTTGTTTAATTTGTTATTTTAAACCCTTTTTTGACACTAGAGGGCAGCCATGAATAGAATAACATTTTACTGTACAATGCAGGACATTCGTTTTGATGCACAGCTGCTGGAAGAGCATTTAAGTGAACTAAAAGCATTACTTGAACTTTCTGGTTAGAAAGAATGCCACCATCTTTCGTTAAAACTTACCCCCTCCCCAAGAAATAAATCCATTAATAAAAAATTAAATACTTTAGACATTTTTAGACTTGTAGGTGTCGGCGCTTCTGCACATACCTTGTGGCAGTGAGTTGAGATACTGTTTCATCAGGCCTTGAACCCTACTCAGATACAGCTGAATAAGCACATTATGGAACTCTGGGCCTTTTTCATCCCACACATAAATAATGTGCTCCAAATACGGGATAGCCAGCTCCACAAAGCCTTCCTTCAGGAACTGTAGCACTTTGTCCCTGGGCAAAGTTTCCACCTCGGGCAGATCTTCAGTAAAGATCTAAAAATGAGGAGACATTTTCATACCAACAGGGAAGTCCTGTCATCATGATAGTGAATATAAAACAGAATTAATTAAGTACGGCTCAATTTCTGGGAACAAGGAGCTGGGACACAGAAGGCAGAAAAAAAAAAAGATTGTGATATATATATATATATATATATATATATATATATATATATATATATATATATATATATAACATATCTCTGCTCACCTTCAAGCCATCCTCAGGACAGATCTTAAGGACCCAGGGAGAAAACTCGAAGATTATGCCCAGATTCTCTGCTCCTGTGTGTAAGAGAAGATCAGCAATGGAAAAATAAAAACTATTGCCATATTATTTAATAAAAAACTTAAATCTATCAGTTCTAGCCATGCAGAAGGCTGTTTCCTTGCGAAGATCTAAATAGGTCTTTAAACCTCTTCATTTTTTAAAACATTTTGTTCAGTTACATTCATAGGAAATGTATTTTAGTCTGATTTTATCTGAGTTTAAAAAGTATGCTGTGCCTTTGTATTCAGGCCCCTTTACTCTGATACCCCTAAATACCAGAACAACTGGTTTCCCTCAGAAGTCACATAATTAGTAAGATTCAACTTTACATTAAATCTAGGTGAGATATCCAGTGTTAAAAAAAACAACTAACTAGTACAAGAAGTAAACACAAAAAAGTGAGAGGAAGATGCTCTGGTCAGATGACGCCATAACTCAACTTCTGGATCTACATGTAAAACTGTAGTGTGATGGAACGCATGGTGGCAGTATCATGCTGTGGGGGGATGTCCTTCCTCAGTAAAAACAGGTATGTTAGTCAGAGTTAAAGAAACGATGGATGGAGCTTAAAAAAGGATAAAAGTCAAATGGAGCCTGTGATCTGAGGCTGCAGGAGCTTCACTTTCCAGCAGGACGACCTAAACCAGTGGTGTTTAAGTTAAATCCAGCTCTTCTCCAACACACCTGAATCAGATGATCGGCTGGTTTCCCAGCCTCTGTACAGCTGCTTGAAAAGCTGATGGGAAAATTCAGACATTTGATTCAGTTGTTGGAGAAGGGAGAGATCTTAAAGTTGCAGGGGTGATAGCTTACTTGAGCTCTCCTGATCTAAAACATGCATCTGGCGCAACCACATTCTTAACCCACTTGAGGAGGTTTGGTGAAACTTGAAAATTGAAGTTCACAGATGTGACCATCCTAAGTCAGACTGAGGTTGTGCAATTTTGTTAACATAAATGGGCTAAAATGTCAGTCCTCGGATGTCCATTTCATAGAAACTGAGAAAAAGTATTACACTATCACGCAAAACCCAAATGATATACATCCAAGATTGTGGTAGCAACGTGAAAAGGTTGAAGAGGACTACTATGTGTCACCTAGTCGTTGGAGGTACTGGACGGTTCGCTCATGACCTTTCAGAGGAGAGTTGGCCTTGGTGGATTGGTCCAGCAGGACCTGCAAAGCTGAAACAGAGCAAACAACGTAAGACCAACTAAAGGGAGGCGGGTAACAGAACAGTGAGGGTGAAAACATGATTAGTGGTTAATAGGACGCAGCAGGATGTCATGTACAGCATAACTCGTATCACAGACTGTCTATCTCAGAACAGTGTGACATCACAGGCACAAATCACAGCAGGCCAATTAGAACCAGCTGGGGTCGCAACTAGAGGGTGACAATTTTTCGGGATTCCCACGAGATTCCTGCAGGATTCCCGCGGGATGGGAGTCAATTTCACTGTTGGTAACGTGATTTGGACGGGACAGGAAATAATCCACGGGTTTGGACGGGAAACCCGGAAATTAGAATTTTTTTTTTTTTACATTTATCTTGTCAGATATTAGGGAATTAGCTTTAAAAAATGACGCTGCAATGCGGTGCCAATGTGTGTGGTTATTAACTCCGCTGCAAAATGCAATCTGACAGATCGCTATCTTTAGTTAAATTCCATCGGGTCCACTACACTGCACGCACCAAAACTGAAACTACTACGTTGTCGCTACACCACCTGGATAAACTGGTAAGCATATGATATCAGACTGAAAATGCGTGTATCTTAATAGTTTGGTAGTCAGACGAATCGAGTCCATTCATGATGTGGTACATATTTATTTTACAGCTATATAGTTATATAACATACTGTGTCACAGCAGCTTGATGAAGGACTTTTCCAAAGACTAAAACCTTTTATGTCTTTAATCAAATATTAAAAGCAAATAAGAACAATAAAAAGGTTGATGTTTTAAATGTACAAATCATAAATGCTGAATATGATCAACACTTATAAAAAAACTGGACTCTAACCAGCTAAAAGAATACAACAGAGTTGTACTCATTCTTCCACCACCATAAACGGACCGTCATTTGGTAACTGATTAAACATTTGATGGGAAACTGCCAAACATTTCAGAGGTTTTCTAAAAAAGAAATGTGAACCAGACTTTATCACTTATGTGAAATATCCAACCATCCAAACCAGACAATACTGACGCCTTATTGTTGCTTAGATGTGGTTTTCAACACAAAGAAATAATTGAAAAGCTGGTCGTAGACCAGATATTATCGGCCCCAAGCCGACTGCCAGTAACTTCTGCTCCCAAGAACGGATTGCTAATTAATTCCAAATTAGCTTCCTTACAGTCCTCCAATGTTTATTTTAAGATCTCTGTAGAAAGAGAAATTACCCATCAGAATTTATGAGATGAAACATTACTTCTTCATTTTTTCACAGGAATGATGACACGTGTGTAGTAGTCAAACAAATGTTCCTCCCACTCAAAACTGTTGGCTCGCTTTAAAACAAATAAGCAAATCACAAACAGCTTTGTCTTATAAAATTCAATCCCACGTCCTATTTATTTCTACAGGATGGTTATTAAAATGGCTTACAGTTTACCCAACTGCTGACCTCACAGGACAGTCCTTCACAGGACAGTCCTAAAAGTCAGTAATAACCAGGACAGAAGGTCAAGTTGAAGAAAAGCATGTTGTTCCAGAATAATGTTTCTGGATAGATGTGTGTCATATCCCTGGCCGACACATGTCAGAGCAGCCAGATATCTACCAGACATTCTGGCCTTGAGGACTGCTTCATGCCTTACTATCAGACTGGCATGGACCGGTTCTTTAGGAGTTGAACAAGAAAACCGAAGTTGACATGCTGGAGGAGATATAAATGGTTTGCTAAATACTCAAACATAGATACAGTTGTTTGAGCGATGTAACATGCCCTATTAAATCCTTTAAATGCCCTTAAGACACAAGTCTCATCCTCATCTCAGTTTTATAAAAAGGACATGAGCAAATGACGTCAAACATAATCATTGACCTTAGGTATTTTACAAAGAAAAAGTACACGGAATGTGCAAACTTCTCTATCTAAAAGTATAAGTATAAGTCCCTATAAAGGTATTCTAATTAACATGAACGACATTTCAAACCACATACATGAATATATTTTACCGTTATTCTTTTCTTAGAAGAAGAAATTAAAGACATTTATGGACCATGGAGGCCTTAAATGCTGATCGGGACCTCCCTACTTAAATTACTTACATTTGTACCTTATTGATTGATTTTGTGAACCTATATGATTTTAACAATTTCAAATGCATTACCAGGATCAGAGTAAAACATCAAGAAAAATGATCTTTTGTTTTTGCACAGAAATGAGCTGTGTTTGTCCTATAGTTCAAAGTAGAATATTTTAGGTGAACATTTAACCAACATTTCACAGTAACAATAAAAATGTAAAAATAAAAATAAATCTGACTGATTAAGGTAGACCCAGCAGCAGCAGCTGCTTACCTTTCTGGTGCAAGCCTTTCTTTTCGTAGAGAATGATGAGCTCGCTGTACTTCTGTGACTTCTTCAGGACATACTCGCTCTCCTCGATGTGGCAGTGGTTGTTCTCCAGTCGAAGGAGGGGCGAGACGAGGGCCACGTTTGTCTGCAGAGAACGGTTGGTCAGTCCATCACCTCAAATAAAGTTCCACACAACTATTTCTGCTTTATAAGAGACACTTTATTGTCATTTGCAGCTGTAAAACTTCAGTGAAATAAGAGCGAACGGTGGCTTAAAAAGTACTGTTATACATGAGGTTCTAAAATCTGAATGGTGTTAAGATTTAAAATACTCAAATAATATTTAAGTAAATATTTGATGGAGACAAACCTCCTCTTGAAAACTGAAATTAGCCATACTAAGTAACACTTTCATTGATCAGGTTTACTGATTGTTTTAAATACTTTCTGACACCAGATTGTGGTCATCTTTAAAGCATGGTGTGTTTTTCTGCTCAGCCACCCTAAGATGTCCCTCAGATGTCACTTGATGAGTTAACAGGTGACATCTAAACAAAAACTAACACCGCATATCATCCTGAACACATTATTATAGTGAAACATGGTGCTGGCAGCTTCATGCTGTGGGGATACATCTCTGGAACTTGGTCAAAAGTGATAAAACATGGATGGGACAAAACACTAAGGCAATCCTGGAGGAACACATGAAAGAGGCTGAAAACATGAGATCGGGGTGTGAACGTGTATCTTCTATCAGCAAGTGAACGATGTTTCTACAAAGGTTCCACTCAAAGGTGCTGAACACAAATGAACGCCAAATGTTTCAAAATATGTTTTTTTTTTTTAAGCGCTGAAGTTCGTAATTTGTAACTACAAAAAAAGTTCTTATCGCAAGCATACATTGTGTAGTAAATAGCAGACATAGGCGAATAATTAACAAACATTATTATGGTCTTACATGTAGATAACATTTCAGCAACGTAGTGTCAATGATCTGCAGGAGCTTTTTGCGGCTCTTAATAGTCGGTGTGCCCTCCATGAGTGGAGATGTTGTAGAAGGACTGGTGTCATTAAGCTGTTTAACAAGGTGGCTGCGTTTCTGTGAGGAAAAAAAAATTTAATAAAATAAAAAAATGACATTGAGCACAATTTATCTGATCTTAACATTTAAGGCTCCTAGGTTTCCCACATAGGTAGAATCTTTTATTTAATTTCTTTGCCATAAACACACACCTGGGTAAGGTAATCAATAAGAGCGAGGTGAGCTTTCTCCAGTTCGGCCCCAGACAAGGCAGGCAGAGGGTTGGGGTATTGCAGCTGTTTGCGGTAGTCTGATGGGAGTAGGTCTGGGTAAAGTCCAATGACATGTGTGGGATCTAATGATCACAGAACAAATTTGTAAAAACGACAAGAGTTTCACAATCATTATAAAAACCTACACAACAGGCTACTACAATAGCAAAAAACAAAATAAATAAACAACACAGAATCTCCTGTAATATCAGCCAATGACAGCTTTTCATATGAGATGTGAGACTGCCATAATGTATGATGTGTTGTTAAAAAGATTAACATATCAAGCAGCAGGGATTAATGGCACGATACATGATGATGAATGATTACCAATATCCATCCAGAATTGATTCTTACAAGTTTCACATCTTTGTTTTGCCATTTTGAAGTTCAATTTGTGAGAGAAAGTGAATTTATTTGCAGGCTGGAATAATAAATGCAGTATTTCGCGTAGGTTTGAACAGGAGAAGTCATACCTGTGCCAAGTTTAGCAAACACCTGCATGGAATCATCAAACTTCTTCTGGCAGAACAGGTTGAAAGCGTACAGATTCTGGATGTGATGTATCTGCTGCTTCTTATCGCCATCTGAATCATCCTTCATTTTCTGAAAGAAAGAAAATAAATATAGGAAATGTGGTTCAACCTTAAATGTTGTGTTCTTTGCTGCTTAAATTACATTGGAATCAAAGAAGACCTTCAGAAAATACTCCCTGATAACTAGATAGATTAAACAAACCTTAAAGTATTGTATTCTATTTTTTTACTGCTTCTCATCACTATTTGATTTTTCCTGGAAATTTGTGTTTCATTTAAAGTAGACTGAATAAAAAGGGAAGTAAGCGTTTCTCCTGCTCACCGCGAGCTGAAGAGCCAGCTCAAACTGCTTGTCCTGAAGAAGCTGCCGGATCTGGGAGGCTATTGACACCGGCACCAGGCGCCACACAAAGTGGTTGCTGGCTACATACACGATGTTCTGCCTGGGAGAGCAGAGAACGCATGTTAACTACCAGCACAGAGCATCAGTGATACTATTCTTCTCCAAGGAAGAATAGGAAAAAACAGAAAAAATGATGAAGGACCACAAAGATGAAAATGCATCTTACATTATAAAAAATAAAAAAACAACCCTAAAAATAAATGTAGACTAACAGTTTTTAGTTTGGGCGCACATCATTTTGCCCACTCCCCATTTCCTCCCCTGGCAGTTTTGGTAGCTTCATACTTCTTCAGGTATGAAACTGAGCCATCAGTTGTGGGCATTTCTCACCGACCTTAAACAAATTCATACATTCCAGGCGACATTGCTTGCCCCTAGAATAAAACTTAGAATTTAAAATGCTTTTCTATATTCCATTTATACTGAAATAAAATGACTCTACTAATTACAATTTAGTAGCAGATCAATTAGAGTAATTTTTGGTTTGATCAGTCTAACATAATTCATAAGAATCGTATGATCTTAACAAGGATCAAATGGAATTGGAGGTAACACAAAGTATTCACATAATAATGTACAGACAACTTGATTGTTTTTAGTGCTTTCATGAGTGTTCCTTTACTGCAATAGCAAAAAAACAAACAAACTGATAAGCAAGGTTTTAAGTAAATGAGAACAAAACTGAATGTTCACAGTTACCGATTCTGTGTCCAAAATATAAATGAGTGAACAGGTCAGATTTCCGATCAACTCCAATTCATGGGTATAGGTTGCAAAATGCAAGGCTAGAAATTAGCACTAAACCAGAATCAAAGGCTGCAAAGACCACAGGGCATGCAAAACCCCCATGGACTCAGATCTGTGCTTAAACAGCTAAATAAAGTCGATCAATAAAGCAGCCTCCTGCTACCTTATATTACTGCCAGAACGGAGGGTTTCCTAACAGAAAAACTGATGCACGCTTTTATTTTCAGCAAGTTACAAAATTGCAAACATTTCCCTGTAAAAATGTGTAGATTACCCAAAGTGTGAACTGTGATTTACAAATAAACTTACCTTGTACCAAGTACGAAAATAAAATGGGGTTGATTTAAAAGCTTAAAGATATTGCAAAACACAGTTTTGTTTCAGTAGGGGAGAAGGAACAAATCAGAAAACTGATCTTTATACCAAACATCACACAGCAGAAGGTCTGGGTCCTACATAAAAGTAAACAGCTTAAGGGCGTACAGGATTTTCACTTATGGTTTCCTGTAGGGATGCAAAGATAACCACTTTATTCAAACCGATACAATACCAACACTTGGATCTGAGTGCTTGCCGATACGGAATACCAATGCCGATACTTTTACCACAAAACAAAATGGTAACAATTGGAACACGGGTTTTAATTTCTCTGCTTGTTATAACAAATAATGGTAAATCAGATGAAAAATAAAGTATTAATAAAAATAACCACAAAACTTACATTTCAAGTGAAAAAGAAACATTTTCTGTGAAATTATTGCATAGTTTCCCCATTTTAAGTTTCGGTTCATGGTATCGGTTAACTAACCGATACGAGTGCATTAGAACGGTATCTGTATCAGTGGATTCCTAGTGCATCTGTCTCACCCTGCTGAGGTGATGAAGCGTGGTCTTTGCAGCTCCACATTCTGCACCAGCAGTCGAGGTTCTAAGGTCCGTATCTCCACGTACCGAGGGAGGACTGCAATGATGTATGGAGGCTGGTGCTCTGTTGAAAAAATAAAAAACATTTATTTTTGCTGTAAAACAATTTTTAGATTTAATAAAAGGTTATTACAATAAGGTTCACAACCAGAACTAAACAAGGGGAAAAAAGAGAATAGATGATACAGAAATTGATGGTTGTTTTCACCCCCTGTTTCGGCAAAAGTTTGGAAACTCTTGACTACGCTTCACTGCCATTAGTCATGGTTTTGTGCAGGCATGTGCAGAGGGGGCCTGGACACTTGTCCCTTTCCTCTAAGTACAGTGATCTAGCTGCTGTCAGTCACATAATGGCCATTAACAAGTGTTCATTGTGCCTCTGCCTCCACTCTTCAGCTGCTTTGCTTTGCTAGTCAGGCTGCTGATAAGAAGGGTGTGTACTAATTAATAAAAGCTACAGTAGTTCAGATAACTATATAAATGGTCTTCTACTTAAGTTGCCTTGTGGCAGATGACGGAGTGAAATGAGGATGCAGTGCATGCACCATGCATCCCAATAAAACATTAGCTTTCTCCATCTGTCACGGCCCCCAACATTTGTCCCAAACCTATGAGGTTTGCTATGTGCTAAAAAAAAGAATTTATTTTGTCCCCTGACTTAAAAAATCAAAATATCTCAGAGATACTAACAGAGCTATGGAAAAATAGATTTAGCCCCTCTGGTTGGATCTTTAAAGCTTCTACAGCTGAGTTGCTGTGGAGGTTAACCAGTCAGATATGAGGGTTTATTCAGCAAGACATAACAGCAAGCTAAATTATTCCATGATTTACTTTATAACACTTGTTGAATCAGCTACCAGCTCTCCTATGGTCTCTTTAAGGTTCATGGTATTTGATCAACACTGCCAAGCAGCAGCTTCTCAACACCAACACTGAACCTCATCAGAGAGAAAACAGGCTACTTTTGCTTTGCATGGTTCCCATCTGATGACATTGATATGTTGCAATTCTCTATTAGATTCTTGATGAGAATTAGTTTTGTTAATCAGCATGGTACACTATACGTTAAGTGGTTTAAAATCTTGCTCTATGTGCCCCTTTTTTAACTTTGAACACCTGCCACTCTAAAGGTATCTCCATGGTCCTGATTTTATGCAGATATGTGGCATATTCACATGGGAAAAAAGCAGGTTGCTCTTTAGATTAGTCAAACATTTGAGACCAGTCGTTTACTTTTCGTATTGTACATTAACGTTCTTCCATCTGTGTTTAAATTTGCGAGCTCCCTTCTGTACGTAGACGATACTGTAATCTTTCTGTCTGAACAGAATGTTGCTTCAATCAAAGAAAAGCTTAACACTGATCTTCAGCTCTTGCATAGCTGGCTGCAAGACAATCATTTAACCCTAAACATAAAGAAGACAGAATGTATGTATTTTCATTCATCCTGGATACAAATACCAATAATTAATCCGATAACTTTATCTTTTAACTTTGACAGGCTCTTAAATATAAGTACCTGAGGGTCTTTCTTGATTCACACCTCACTTACCGCCAACATGTTCTAACTTTAACTAGAAAGGTGAACCAGAAGCTTTTTGTATACAGCAAAATTAGGCCTTACTTATCAAGTTCAGTATCTAAAATGTACCTTCAAGCTATACTAACAGTGGGGAAACTTTACAACAGAGCCTACAGGATTCATAGCAGGACGCCCCGCTGGTCCCACCATTCCACTGTATTATTGCAGTCAAATGCACTGCCTTTTAAGACTTACACGTTGAACCAGGGTATACATTTTTATTATCAAGTTATGCAAAATACTACCTCATCTGGTCTGAAGCTGTTGGCTCCCAAGTGTAATCCTTGCACTGTGTATGCCACTAGGTGTGCTACTAATGGACTTATGCCTCTACCAGCTTTCAGGAACTTTTATGGTCAGCGATCTTTCTTTTATGTATTTACCAAGGCCTGGAATGAGAGTCCAATGCAAATCAGGACTATTTTATCTACAAGCCTTTTTTTTTTTTAGGATTTCTTCTCATTTGCTGGACAATTTCACCTGTAACCATTGAGATGTTTGGCATTAAAACTTGTAATTGCTGTATCCCTGTATCGTTGCCGTCTGAATCTGTCCAAGAATGTATGATTGGTGCATCTTGTTCCTAATTGAATGCATTTGTGATTTATGTTATGCAGAACAGAAACTTGATGAAAAACAGTTTTCTAACTGAGCCAGGCCCAATTGCTTTTTTAATCTTTTCCTGTTTAGTAAACTGAACTGAAACAGATCTAAAATGGTTCAACTCGCATCCACCTCTGCGCACCAACGGCACTCTATTCCCAGTGTGAAGATGAGGAAATGGAAAGCTGTAAAGAACCAGTGTTACGCTTCAGTTCCTCTTACTAGTTTTTTTTTTCCTTCTGTATTCTAGTGAATATAGAAACACAAAGTATCTAAAATAACTGAAGAACTCATCATAGTCCTGTGGTGAATTAGTCATGAGGTAAAAATTTCATTTGTGGACATTTGGAAATCAAGTTTTTATATATACCTATAGACTGCTCAGACAAAGAGGAAAGAAAAAAAAAAAAGAAAGAGAAAAGAGCCGAATTAACTAGTAATGGCTAATATTTGAGCGATTCCACAAGTTTTAATTGAATAAATCCATAAAAACTATGACTAAAAATGCTGGGATTTTAAATCAATATACTTAAACAGAAATAAGAAATGGCATAAGTAGAAGGGAACAAAAAGGGTGCATAGTTTGCAAATATTTTCACCACCCCAAACCTATAAGGTGAGGTGTACATTTATATTAATCCAAATCTACTCAAGCATTTGCCTTGAGAAGTTGTCCATTTAGTAGTTAGAGACCATCTATGTGTATAATTTTTTATCTAAGGATAAATCCACCTGTTCTGCAAAGGTCTCATAGGTTTGTTAGAGAACATAAGTGAAGAAAGAGCAATATGAGGGTTGAGGAACACAGCAGACAGGTCAGCGAGAAACATCTGTGTAAGTATAAAGCAGGGTAAGGTTATAAAGCAACATCCCAAACTTTATTTGGACTTTATCTGGATGCTGTGTAGCCATCACCTCTTGGTAACGCTAGAGAAGGAGCTGCAGAGATCCATTTATGATCGCATTCAGGTGAGCCAAGGAGGCAGAGACAAACTCTGACATGCTTTTAGTTGCAATAGCTGCAAAACATGTGTTCACAAAATATTAACTCCAGAAGAATGAATACTATACTACACCTTTTAGACTTTTAT
Source organism: Apricaphanius iberus (assembly GCA_028564705.1). Taxonomy (NCBI): domain Eukaryota; kingdom Metazoa; phylum Chordata; class Actinopteri; order Cyprinodontiformes; family Aphaniidae; genus Apricaphanius; species Apricaphanius iberus. Next base: position 508,720 of record JAPXFQ010002080.1, read on the forward strand.
TTGTAAAATAATGTTGGAAACATAATTTTCTCTCCATTTCTCAATTTTGCACTACTTGGTGTGGTAATGTGACAAAATGTGAACTAGTTTAAAGAAAGAGTGTTTGCCTAATGCTGTAGCAGTGGGAATTAAAATCATACTTCAACTGAAGCATACATTAGGCTTTAGTCTAAAGATCTGCTATGAGCTCTCTGCTGAAACAGTGGTGTCAAACTGCAGCACACCCATTTCCTCGTTTTTTTTTGTTTTTTTTAAACAGAACAATTAATTGTGTTCAATTATCAGACTTATTTAGAATAATTAAAACAGAGGTGTAACAAAGGGTGTTTAAGGGCATCCTTTTTTATCAGTTGAAAACCATAGCCAATCATGTGGTCCAGGATATTTACTGTTGGTGTGACGATACACAAAAATGGCCGTTTGAAACGTGTTTGGGGTTTCAAAATCACGGTTCGCTATGTTGTCAGAACACTTAAATCAATAAAAATGGAAAAAATCTGCACATTACTTTTTCCTTTTACTTTGTTCATCAATAAATAAAAAGGAAATTTTCCCCTGAATTCCTTCCATTCAATTCTTAAAATAATTTTGATAGTTGTACGACTTCAAAAAAGTTTAAAGTATAGAACTATCAAGAGATTTGGTTGGATTCTTAATGAAAAAATAAAATAGTACATGGAGACATAGCCAGAGTAGAAAACAAAAGAACCACTTGAAAGCAGTCATTTTTAATGTTTAGAATTTTTTTTACTTTCTTATATTAGAGGAAACAACATTCTTGAATCTTTTTAGAGTTATTTTGATATTTTAACACACTAGACTACCAGCTGTACTTGAATGCAGCATCTGTAACTGTTGGGAAAATCCCTTCTCATCAACAGGAATTGTACTGACTTGTGTTTAATACCAAATAAGAAGTTTAAGCTGATTGGATGCTACTGGTAGCCATGCAGATGTCAGCTGTTTTTTTCCTCTAGTATAAGTGATGTTTCCATGCAGCTTCACACTGTTTCAAATGAGTCACTACGGTCAGTGCAGGGTGTGTCATGGACCTTATTGCTGTTGAATGAAGTGTTCGCTGGCAAAGTTCGGATTCGGTCCATTTTTTTTTCTACAGTAGCTGCATGAAAAACCATTAAAGTTCCCAAATAGCAGAGTTTAGTGATAGCTGGGGGTCATTTCTGTTTTAATTTGGTGTCACTTTTTAAAGTTGTGCTAAAAAATGTTGCGCTGCACTCCAAGTTCTACCTGAGTGCAGGTAGAAAACAGCGGGATTCTTTCAGTTCACGTGCGTACCGAATAAACAGGGCCGTCCCAAAATAAAATCGGAATACGAGTACAGTTACACCCCAAATATTTACTGTTCTACTTAGTGAAAGTGCCATGGCCAAAACATTTTTGGATAATTACCTTATTTTCAGGGTGTTATTTGACCCACAAATCTCAGAAAAGAGTTCTATATGAGTGAGATTGACCTTTGTGCCCCCTTTCATCTTTGCGGTCTCTTCAGATTAATATCAAGCATACATTAATGTTGGAGAACTTTCCTTACCCATGGCAATAGGGATATCGGTCCAGTTCAGAGCGCACTTCTGGGTGCAAACTCCCTCTTCATTTAGTACCACAGTAAGGTCATCCTGCCCGACAGCCACCTTCCCATCAGCCAGTGGGGCAACCAGAGGCTCCAACTGCTTCCCAGTGGGGAAAAGCTCCTTGATGGAGCCCCGGCCATCCAGCTAGTTACCAACAGAGAGATTAATAACCAATTAATATCATCCAAACGTAAATATTTTACTTATAGACTAGGAGATATCCTATGCTAACAAAGAAAAACCTGACATGAAAGGAAGACATCAACTTGTCCATTACTAAAAACTTTGAGTACCAACATGTTCATTAAAATGGTATTTTCTTATGTCTTGTCTTAGATTAAAGAGGTTTCCATGGATGTTGAGTCAAAGCTAGGTCTTTGCTTTCCATGACAGAATGCTCTGCAAACATGGGAGCTACTTTAACTTACACCACTAAATACATACACATTTCTGAGGCCCATTTCCGTAAAACATACCCGAATAAGGTAATAGTCCCGTTTGAAACCAACACAGATGGAGTTTTCACACCAAGCCATGGATTTAGGAATATCTGGCACACCCAGGTCGCCCTGAGAGACGGAGACAAAAACAGTGAAATGGCCGAATACAGTAATGTCAAGACACTGAGTGGAAAATTCTAATTTAAATCACACACACCTTTCAGTCGCATGGTTAGAGTAATTTAATTTACCTGCAGCTCGTGGAACTCTCTATCCTTCCAGTAATACAGCTGGAGTTTCTTTTTCACCGCCACACACATTCTGAGGCTCTCCTCTCCTGAGCTTGTTTGCTAAAGACAAAAAAAATAATAAAAAAATTACCTTTACATGTATCACTAAAAAAACAAGATACAAATGATGGTTACCTTATATAAACAGTTCCCTTTTGATGGCAAACAGTGAATCAGTTCCTTTTATTATTTAAAAAAATATGGAATATGTCAACATTTGAGCGCTAAATGCTTTTATTTATCTTCAGTAATAATAGCACTGTGTTGTGAAAAGGTTGTTTTAACTATAGAAAATAATCATATAACAGTAAGCATCATTGAGTTATAAAAAATTTATTTTTGAAATTTAGACAAAATAAATGTCAAAAACCAAAAGTTTGTAGTGCTTTAATAGTACTCTGATCTTAAACTCATCAAAAAAATGTAATGTGATTTATTGGGATTTCATGTGATAACTGTGTAACTTTGGGCAATTTCAACACATGAATAATATAATTAAATCTAAAAGATAGCACCATAGCTCACACTTTTAGTTCTGGGTTGTTGCTCTGCTAGAAGGTGAACCTCCTTGCTCTATATTTAGCTCCACTTATCTTCCTATCAACTTTTGATCTGCATTCATTTCCCTGCTGAAGAAAAGCCACTCATAGCATGATGCTGTTACCACCATGTTGACAAGGGAGGTGGTGCGTTCAGGTCAGCAGTAGTTTCTGTTCTCTTGCAGATTCTGATACTGCTCCTACGAATGCTCCAAGATTCTCATATTGTTCTATAACCTCATATTGTTTCAACAACATTGTGTGCATATTCTTTGGTGTATATGATGTTTGTTTAGTAAAGAAAAGCTGATTTCCTCACAGAATGAGTCACATCTATCATAAAATCCCAATAAAACACATTAAAGTTGTTTTTAATGCATTTTAATACTATGGTAACTGCTCCGACAACATGTAATGAGACAGCATGGCTCCTGCACTTTTACATAACACCAAAAAATCCAGTGCATAAGGCTTGGACATGAGTGTACATCCTTATGGTAATGGCCTGTGATTTCCAAAATGGCAACATTGACCTGTCACCATATTTAATTTACATCTTTATTTTACATTAAATACTGAAAATGAACACTGCTGGATTTTGCTTGTTTCTGAGATCCAGATATTTCTTTAAGAGCTGGGTGTATACAGCAGGAATAAGATCAAATTGATCATAATGTATCCTAAAAATTGACCAGCAGCTCGAAAAGCTCCTGCTCTAAAGACAGACTTCATCTTGAGAGATTGTTTACAGTAGTCACGCTGTATTTAGACTATAAAAAGCTTTTTTTTTAAAGATTTTTATAAAGATATTGAACGTTTATTTTTTTCCAGTTAACAAAAACAGAAAGTTCTTGAATTTTAAGTGTTTTTAATTCAAATATATGTAGGTTTTCTTTTTGTGTGATATTAAATGTATAAATTTGTATAAACTGGTTTTTAAATGGCTTTCTAAACTTTTTGAAGTTTTTCTGCTGTTGTGTCAGGAAAATGTTTCTAAGCCGTCATTTTGACATGTATGAAGAACAATAAGAACATACCGTAATACATAAGTTTACAGCACATGCTTTGGATTATATGGCAATATAGATTTCAGTCCAGATCGCAAAGCCCTAAGTCATAGCTAAATACAGATCCTTTAGTATCTTTTTGAGGTCACAATGAGCTACAGCCGCAGAGAGACTGTAACTGACCTGCAGGTCACATGCGAAGAGAGTGGATCCTTTGGCTTTAGACACCACAGTGATCTGCTGAAAGGTCAGGAGGTCATGGACGTGGATGTTGTTCTCTGGAAGACACAGGGAGACTTACTGAAGACTTGTCTATGTAGACTGGATGGCTTAAAACTATTCTGTATGGGTAAGAATATTTTGTGATATTGGTGACCCTTACTTCTAATAGTATTAATAATAATAAAAATATAGGTCTAAAGGCTTTTGGACATGTTGAAACTGTAATAATATTGATAACCCTGATGAATTTGACAACAATAATCAGTCTAAATGTTCATGTCTGAATTGGACATTAAAATGTCACATTAACGAGACAAAGACTTTCAGAGCTCAGGTACTTTTAAATAAATGTGATAAAATAAATCGTTGCTCTGTTGTTTTCAAAGCAGCACAATGAATGAAACAAATCTCAAATCATTGTTCTGTAACTTTCAACCTGATTAGTCACAATAAAACATTGATTTCAGAAAGAAATAATGGAAAAAGTAAAGGGTTAGTACAAACTAATTTAAATGAGCTGCGGGAAAAGCTGATATTTCAGCAAGACATATTTTTTGTTCTTAAACATTAGCCTTTCCTTTATGAAACTGCAACATTAATTAATCAGGAACAGTTGAACTAAAAATGATGTCACAATGATGCCTCCTTTTACTGAAAACCCTCTCAACTGATGCGGAGGATGCGGGAGCTGATAGAACCTTCAGCGGCATGTTGAGGGAATTTGCCCTGGTATTTGTAACAGAAGACAAGTGCGTCATTAGTTTCCTGTGTGGTATTAACGTATGTGCTTATCTCTATGATTAAAAATGGAAACTGGTGATAAATCCAAGTTGCAGACTGAGAATGACAACAATGAGCTTGTTTCTGAATGGAATAAATACAAGGAGGACTTCTGCTGATTTTTTTAATGGCTGCAGCATCAAGTTATCCTTAAAATTAACTGCACTGATCCAAGAACCTTATATAACCCTGTTTTTCCTGGAGAAAATTGCAATAAATCACCATTCACTTTCAGATAAGACTTTCAAATTTAATTAAGCACATTATTTCAAAGCACATGAGCTCAGTGGCTCCATTCTGAGCACTCTGCTACTAAAAGGGAAAATCTGAGTTCGCGTCAGGTTTTATTAATTTACTTATTTTACCTTCTGCCTTACTTGCATTTACATTTACCCGTAGAGCAATGAAGACATTTTCTACCCTCAAAAACTGTCCAACTAAATAAATTTTACACGTCAACGTGTGTTAATCAGCTGTATATATTCTGCATGTTGAGCAGGCAAAAATGCGAATAAGTAATAAAAAGTGTGTGGGGGGGGGAGAGAGGGAGGATAATTTTCAGCAAAAAAAAATTTATAAAAAAAAATCAGATATGGAAATTTAAAAAAAAGTAGGATTTGATGTAAAAAAAAAAACGGCAGTGTGAATGTAGATCTATAAAAGAAGGAGATGCCTCACTCTTTAACACAAGCTGACACACAGCAGGAAGGCCATGACAGTTATATAGTTACTGTATTCTGTCAGTGTGTGGATCTGGGGATGAGTTGATATGGAAATAACCATGGATGACGAGTATGGGGTGAGTACGTGTTTTTCCTAATTGGACTGGTGCAGAAGCACGCAGTCAGGACCGTTTATCAGCGCCTATGGGGAAATCTATACTACTTATGCTTTTAAGTTGTTATTAGCTGTTTTTGAGAGGGTCCTTTTTCATCCTCACTAAGGCATGGACAAAAATCCCAACGGCAATGGTCTTGTTCAAAAACCACTCTGTCCGAGACAAGAGTGAGTAAAAATGTCCTCGATACCAAGAACTTTAAAAAATGATCTCTAGACCAAGGCAGATCTGGAGTACTAGAACACTGCTTTTACACATAAAATATAGTGGTTGTAAAGTAGATGTAAAAAGTTTGTTTTCATCTTTAAGTTGTAGCAGTGTAACCAACTAAAAGACTAGTCTAGAGTCCTGCATACAAGGTTTATAATCTAAATAAGCAGTTACAGAAGGTTTTTACGTCAAGAAAGAAAAAAGAAGAAAGCAAATGTATTTCTACGTATGTATGATGGTTTAATAGTAAAAAAGATGGAATGTCAAAACTTACCCAAAAGACTGACAAGAATCTTATACTGTGATACAACGTATAGCTGGAGAAAGAGAAGAAACACAATAAAGCAGCAGAGATTTACTCTAAAATCGTAAGCATTAGACACAATAGGGAACAATGTTTTTTAACTGACTTAGACAAGCCACTCATGATAAAAACATTCTTTAGAATAACATGCCCAAGCAGGAAGATTAGCCAAAGAGCGTATAAGTTCATGTGTTGTAACGTCACTCAGAGAGACTTCTAATGCTTCCGCACCAATACACAACTTGTTTAGTCAGTATCTGCTCCAAGTTTGATCCTACCTGCTGAATTTTCTTTGAGAAGTTCTTATTAGATTTTTCCAAAGTCACTTCAAACCGGTTGGTGCCTGGGAAGAAAATTTATTTAAGCAAACATTGATTAACACACACAAAAAACCCAACAAGAACAACAAAAAGAAAAAGGGAAGAAGTAAACATCCGTGAGTGTGTTTTACCTGCATCCTTCTTGATTCTGTACAGAAGAAGATGTCCTGGTTTTGTTCCAACAAGCAGCCAGTCTTCTGTAGAGTGAGAAAGATAAGCAGATGTCAGCATACTGGAAACTGTATCCATCCATCCATCCATCCATCCATCTTCTTCTTCTTATCCGGGGTCGGGTCACGGGGGCAGTAGCTTAAGCAGAGAGACCCAGACTTCCCCCTCCCCGGCCACTTGGGCCAGCTCCTCGGGAGGAATCCCGAGGCGTTCCCAGGCCAGCCGGGAGTCATAGTCCTTCCAGCGAGTCCTGGGTCTTCCCCTGGGTCTCCTCCCGGTGGGACGTGCCCGGAACACCTCACCAGGGAGGCGTCCAGGAGGCATCCTGACCAGATGCCCGAGCCACCTCAACTGGCTCCTCTCGATGTGGAGGAGCAGCGGCTCTACTCTGAGCTCCCTCTGGATGACCGAGCTTCTCAACCTATCTCTAAGGGAGACCCCGGCCACCCTGCGGAGCAAACTCATTTCAGCCGCCTGTATCCGTAATCTCGTTCTTTCGGTCACCACCCAGAGTTCGTGACCATAGATGAGGGTAGGAACGTAGATCGACCGGTAAATCAAGAGCTTCGTCTTTCAGCTGAGCTCTCTCTTCACCACGACAGACCGGTACAGCGCCTGAAAACTGCAGAAGCCTCACCAATCCGTCTATTGATCTCCTGCTCCATTTTTCCCTCATTCATGAACAAGGCCCCCAGATACCTGAACTCCTCTCCGTGAGAAAGGCCCCCATCCCCGACCCGAAGAAGGCGCCCTACCCATTTCTGGCTCAAGACCATGGTCTCGGATTTGGAGGTGCTGATCCTCATCCCAGCCACTTCAGACTCGGCTGGGAACCGCTCCAGTGAAAGTTGTAGATCCCGTTCAGATGAAGCCGACAGGACCACATCATCTGCAAAAAGCAGAGACCCGATCCAGAGGGCACCAAAATGGATCCCCTCAATACCTTGGCTGCACCTAGAAATCCTGTCCATAAATGTTATGAACAGGATTGGTGACAAAGGGAAACTTTGACGGATTCCAACTCTCACTGGAAACGAGGCCGACTTACTGCCGGCAATGCGAAGCAAACTCTGACACTGGTCATACAGGGACCTAACAGCCCTTATCAAAAGGCCCGGTACCTCATACTCCTGGAGTACCCCCCAAAGGACTCCCCGAGTGACACGGTCGAACGCCTTCTCCGAGTCCACATATTTTTGAATATTTTTAATTATTTAAACATCTTTAAGTATCCTGCTCTGTTGCACATTACAACCTGGTTATGTTGCGTTTTTTTTTTTATCTTAATAACTGAACAGTTCTCTGTTTTTGTAACTATGTCCATAATGATTTTTTTCTGGACTCTTAAATTGTGTTCTGTTCTTCCTTTTTCTGCCGTTACAAATGGATTTCTCCATGTGGGACAGTAAAGGATTGGTCTATTCAATTCTACACACCAAATAAGAGTCTCAGTAACTCACTGGATTCCAAATAATGTAAAGATTTATTTAGCAATGCTTTTGAAGAACACACAGCATTTCTTGAATGCACCAAGTGTGCATGCAGCTTATAATGCAGACAAACTTCTGCAAACATTAAGAACAAGACGGCTCTTTAATCTGTAGGGAATATATGCAACAAATTTTTACAGAAAGTAACAAACGTAGTAGTTATTTATATCCCCATCGTGAGCCTGTGGCGGTAATAAATTAGACAGTGGCGGTCAGCGCTGAGCTTCCTATGTATGAAAAACCCTGTTAAAGTAAAAGCAAACAGCACACAGCGACCAACTTCTCAGTATTCTCATTTAAGAACTGGGCTCTGCACTATTTGTTACAAACATTGTAGCTCTTCTTGGGTTTTTTCTTCTCAAGCGTCGCAAACTTTTAAATTACGGTACATGACAGTACATTTAAAATGGGGGCAAAGTCGCTATTGAGGATTTACTGCTTTCACTCATACTTCACGAAACCAACACGGATACTTTTAATATTTATGATAGTTCGCGGAGTCGTTAAAGTCTATACTATGTATATTGCTGCTACGGTATTGTTTTAAAGGCAAAGAAACATTTGAAATATTATTTAATCTAACGTACCAGTTAAGATATGAATTCAAGGAGTTACATTTATGCCATTTATTTGTACAAATCTAAGTTTTAGCAAGGAAATTCGCTGGTTATCAAAACTTTTTACACGCTGACTTTTCAATACAAAGCCACGGGGCAAACATTAAGCTTATGAAGGAAGACGGGGAAACACACTTGTCATTGCTCATTTCATATTCACCACTGACAAACAATAGGGCCTATGCTCAAGACTTTGTTCTTACTCACCTTTGCGGCTTTTTTCTTTACAAAAACGTAACGTAACAGTCTGAGCTGCTGCGTTAAGCTCCACTCCTGTCTAAGACGTGATATGATCAATCTGGCGCCATCTGCTGGATAAGTAGCTCAATTGCATAATTTGCCATCCCCCCTCAAAAAAAAAAAATTCAATAAGAATTCTCTGCAATTTTTTTTACCGATAGCCGATATTATCCATTACCTCTATATGGCCCTAGATTCGACTATCCGTTGGACCCTTCTCTCCAAACCACCTGAAAATACATTACCTGGAAGTTAAGAAGTGGGATCCCCCTGTAGTTGGAACACACTCTGTGGTCCCCCTTTTTAAAGAGGGGGACCACCACCCCGGTCTGCCAATACAAGGGGACTTCCCCAGATGTCCACGCAATATTGCAGCCCTACAACATCCAGAGCCTTGAGGAACTCCTGGCAAATCTCATCCATCCCCCGGAACCTTGCCCGCAAGGAGCTTTTTAACAACCTCAGGACCAGAGATTGGAGAGCCCGTCCCAAAGTCCCCAGACCATGCTTCCAAACAGGTCGGCGTGCCGGTGGGACTGAGGAGGTCTTCAAAGTATTCCATCCACCGACCCAAAACGTTCTGCAGAGGTCGCAGACCGCTTCCCCCCCTGAAACACCGGATTGTGGACCAGAATCGCTTCAAAGCGATACAGAAGTCGTTCTCCATGGTCTCTCCAAACTCCTCCCACGCCCGAGTTTTTGCCTCAGCGACCATCCGAGCCTCACTCACTTGGCCTGCCGGTATCTAACAGCTTCTTCCACGGCTCCACAGGCCAGAAAGGCCCGACAGGACTCCTTCTTCAGCTTGAAAGCATCCCTCAACACCGGTGTACACCAGCGGGTTCTAGGGTTGCCACCGGGACAGGCACCGACCACCTTGCAGCCACAACTATAGTCAGCCGCCTCGACAATGGAGGCACGGAAGACGGCCCACTCGGACTCAATGTCCCCCGCCTCCCCCGGGACGTGTTCGAAGTTCTGCCGGAGGTGAGAGTTGAAATTCCTTCTGACAGGGGACTCCACCAGACGTTCCCAGCACACCCTCACAACGGGTTAGGGCCTGCCAGGTCTGTCCGGCGTCCTCCCCCACCACTGGAGCCGCCACACCACCTGGTAGTGGTCGGTGGATAGCTCCGCCCATATCTTCACCAGAGTGTCCAAAACATGCGGCCGCAGATCAGATGAAACGACAACCAAGTCGGTCATCGAGCCGCGGCCTAGGCTGTCCTGGTGCCAAGTGCACACATGAACACCCTTTTGCTTGAACATGGTGTTCGTTATGGACAATCCATGACGAGCACAGAAGTCCAACAACAAAACACCCTCTGGTTCATATCGGGGGGCATTCCGCCCAACTATGCATCCCTACTTTATACATTATCTTGTTCTTGCAGTGTTTTTTGGAAACTGACAAAGTTACTAAGAATCCCAGCTGCTGATATTTGTCCCAAGTCAACGGTAGAGAGCCTGAGAACTGGGCAATCCAAGTAAAAAACTTATAGGCAAGAATAATTTTTTTTTTCAAAATAGGTCTGTTGCTGAAGGCATACATTGTACCAATTTTTAAAGTGTATGAATTTTTTTTTATTATGATTATTTATTGTTCCTCATCATCTGGGCAGTAGTAGTTTCAGACCCCCCAAAACACAGAAGAGGTTTGGCTGCAGAGAAAACGTCAGACTTTCAGTACATTAGGTTTCTCCAGGTCTGAACAAAATGCTTGGTCTGCAAAAAAATAAATAACTCAGCTTAAGACTGTCCCTCTGGTCTGGGTCAGGCAGCCTCCATCACTTTGATAAATGTTTTTTTTCTTAATGACAACACGACTTTCACTTGAGTAGCATGCCTCAAAGCTCAGGTACAACTTATCTTCAGTTTGCTTTTCACTCCTTAAACCTAATATTACTATCAGGTATAACCTCATTGTTGCACACAAGATCTGGGCTGATTGTGGAACACAGTAGATACGGAAAGCCAGACATGCCACAATTTGATGAATCAAAACGTTCCAACCACTTCTGTAGAAAATAGTTAGCCCCACTGAGCTGTGTTGATTTCTTTATTAAAACACATATTCTAGTTGAATTATTTCATAATGTACCGTATAACACTGTTTTATCAGCTACCAGCTCCTCTATGGTCTTTTCAATGTTTACAGTCTCAGATCAACACAGCCCCAACAGCACTGAACCCCATCAGATAAAAAATAAGACTACTTTTGCACTGCATGGTCCCCATCTGATGACACTGATATATGATGTTGCAACCCCCTTTTAGATTTAGATACGTATTGTTTATAGGTCTCTGCACTGCCCTGTGCCACTCCATATCCCTTCCTAAGAGGTGTTAGGTCCAGCAGCTGAATCCTCCAAGACCCGAAGGACACTTGTGACTACACAAGAAGAAACACACATAGGGACAAAGTAAAGGTGGAGTAAGCTACTCACCCCAAGCGGCAAGACAGTCGATCTGAAGAGGAAGCTTCTCTAAAATTGGCACTGGCTCATAAGCGTCATGCATCTTGAAGCGGTCCTGCAGGCTCTACTACAAAATATTTCTGCTGGATCAATTGACACAGCTAGCTGCCAGACAACAGCTGACGAGTCTGTCAGGGTGATGCAGCTTTTTAAGTCGCCATTAAACACCAACCGATCAATTCCATGAGTCTAGAGCGGGGGTAGAAGTTGCAGTCTAGTAAATCCTGGTAGTGTGGACAAATATAATGCTGACAGCTCGGGCTTCTTAGCCAGCTATCCTCCCGATCGTACCATAACAACAGCTGACTGTTAGCGAGCTAGCTTTCAAGTTAGCAAGCAGAAGCTACTGGTTTTTAACATTGTTCTTTTACTGGAGGTCTAATGAAAACCGTGGACAGACCGCCATTTGTCTAGAAATCATAAACTAGCTGTAGGTAACAGCATACGCCTAACAGTAGACTCAAATAACTAACAGAAGTAGTTTAGTTTTTACTTCCACTGTTGCTTCTAACTGCTTCCTCACTGTTGACAGCTGCGCGAGCGTTTGACAGACACGTGACCAAACTCACGAGGAACGAATTAAAGGTGCAGTGTCTTTATTTCCAACTCTACCACAACTAATGCATCTGAAAACATTTTTTATAAAGGTTAAACAGTATTTATAAACAATTAAATAAATTACAAAAATATAATTCTGTCTTTGAAAAACTCAAACTTATCTAAATGGCAGATGTAGATTCTGAGTTATGTTACATTTTCATATTATGATTTTCTTTTGTAGATTTAAATATCCAGACTCGTTTTCTGTCATCTCCTCTTAACCCAATTTTAAAGTTTAATACAACAGTGCACTAAGACAAATTATTTTGACTACGGTGAGACTTTAAGTGTGACGTTGGATAAAGGGGAAACTAATGGATTACTAAAATGATGAGGGTGGATAATAATATCATGGTCAAAACATGTTTTAGAACGGGAGAATGGAGGGGACAACCAACAGACAGACAGACAGGCATATCGACTATTACTTTAGATAATAACACTTAAAGTTTGACTGAAGAGCTGGACCCCAATAATGCGTTTTCAAAAGAGACCTTGCATGGCGGCATTTTACAGCAGATTATGATACCTGTGGACAATACTGGGATTTCTAGTGGGAGTGGGAAGCACTTGAATGTAGTGGAGAGGAAGTAGCAAAAGATCAGGTTAATGGCAACAAAAAGGGTTTGAAGTTTTAATGTCAAAAAGATGCTTCTATTAAACATTTAGAAGGGTTCAAATAATTTTCAAATGCCTTTTTTATATTTAAATGCAGCCAAAACAGACTTTGGTCAACACTTATACAGGTTTAACAATGTGTCTTTTGAAAGATCCTTATCCAATTCCTTTTTAGAAACAACCATCTTAGTTCAGTTAAAATAACATATCTCCTCTTGCTGCCTCAACATCTTACCCATAGTTTTCTGATTCAATTAGTAAATTCATCCCTTCTTTTCAGTCTGTTTTCCGTTTATCTGAAATCCACATGCTTCCTCATCATCGCCTTTCAAATCTGAGTTTCTAAAGAGGACAACATGACCCCAGACTTTATTGTCCATGACTCCACATGGGGTCCAGCCCCCAACTATGGGAACTACTAGATGTAGATGATGCTCAGCTGCTCTACATTACAGTTGTCACTTCGGGATGTTGAACCCATCAATACGCTAAGTGAATGCATTAAGCAAATAAATCAATGGATAAGGCAAAACTTTCTTCAGCTGAATAAAAACAAGACTGAAGTAATTATTTTGGACCTAAGGAGGAATGGTCAAATTCAGCACCCAGCTTCAATTAATATGGCTGAAACAACTGAACCAGGAATACAGGTGTAGTAATAGACTCGGACCTGCACCTCCAGGGTCACATAAAGGCAATAATAAGGTCAGCATTCTATCATCTGACAAACATTTCTAGGATTAAAGGATTAATGTTGCAACAGAACCTTGAAAAACTTAAATGGGTTTATTTTTAGTCGGACTGATTACTGCAACAATGTCTTCCCAGGTCTTCCTAAAAAGTCAATCAGACGGCTAAACCTGATCAAGAGAGCTGCTGCTTCCGTCCTTATTAAAACTAGGAAAGTAGAGCACACGACCCCAGTTCTAAAGTCCTTACACCAGCTCCCTGTAAGTCAGAGAATAGACTTCAAACTACTACTAGTTTGTACATCACTAAATGGCTAGGACCAAATTATTTTTAAGAAATGTGGTCACTATATGAACTCCTAGAATCATTCAGGTCTTCCAGCTCTACAATTAGAACCAAACATGGAGAAGCAGTTTTCAGTTTCTCTGCTCCTCTTATCTGGAACAAACGTTCAGACCACTGCAAAGCTGCTGAAACACAGAATTTCTTTAAATCAAGGCTAAAAACAATCTGTTTCGATCTGCATTTTAGTGTGTTCTTCAGAGCGGGAATGTCATACTTTTTAATGCTTTCATATTACCCCCTACTTAAAGGATATTGAATTACCTTGGTGTTCTAAGTATGCTATAAAACTAAAGTTGCCTCGCTTTGCCTGTCTAAATTCTTAAACACCAATAAGTCTCTCAAGGCAAAGTCAATGTCAATTTGAATGATAGCTAAGGACTAAGGAAAGTGAAGGAAGACAAGTAAGAACGTATCAATTTTTCATTCAAATAGTCATTTTAGTTTTTGACAACGTAAAAAAAGGCACAATCATATTGTTATGTTGGTTTCATATAAAGTTTATTTGCAGAACAAATAGCAAAGCTTCACAACAAATTGAAATCCTTAAAAAGCAATAAATGCCTCGAAACAATCAGCATATTTTTAACACTACCTAATCATTATAAAAACAGAACATAAGGATTTCTGATATTTACACATATTTTTATAAATTAAACAAGGATTCAGACGAGAAACTATAAAACTATATTTGCAGTTTGATTTGACAGGATTTTAGCAGTAACTATTCAATTATTTATAGATTTTTGGATAACTGAATTTGGGTGAAGAGCTAAATGAAACATTGATCCAATTAGTGCAGTGTGACTCTTAACATACGTGTTGTAAAATGGGTGCTTCGTGAATTTATGTCCTCAACACATCCACATGAGACAGAAGATTTATTGTGAACATAAAATAACATCCATAGATACGTTTACACATGAGTAATCATTCATCTTTTCAATATATTTAAGAACTGTGAATCTCTTCCACCCAAAAATGTAGCAATAAAGTAAATTGAGAATAAGAAGACCACATTCTAGCTCCTTGAGCTCATCTGGATAAAAATGTTAATATACAACGCCTTTTAAAAGTATTTATAGCCATACATGATGTTCAACATCTCTTATCCACAAATATCTGAAAGCTTAGTATGCAATTGTATTCAGTCCCTCATTGCTTGTATATCCCTAAATAAAACCCACGGCAATCACCTGCCATCAGAAATGACCTAAATAGGAACCCCATGTATGTAATTTATCTCATTATGAATCCAGTTATTCTGTGAGGGCGTCAGGGTATGAAGAACATTAGTGAACAAACATGATGAAGAGCAGTGAAGAAGTTTAAGGTATGGTTAGGATATAAAACATTCCTCCCAGGCTTTCAACATCTGAAGAATGATTGAGCATCATCATCTGTTAACAGAGTACGGCTCGTCTGCATAGCTCCTTAGAAATGGCTGCCCACATGATGGTTGGAAAAATGTTTTGGTAGGATGGCTACAAGTCATTTTTCATAGTATTTCGTGCACTCCACAAAAATGACCTTTACAACAAGAAGAAAGCCGTTGTTGAAACGAAGTCACAAGTGGTGCATGGAAGAGAGCAAACATGTGGAAGAAGGTGATCTGCTCAGATGAGACCAAAATTGAACTTTAGATCTTCATGCACAATGTTATGTGTGGGAGAAAATCAACACCACTACAATGGAATGGTTTAAAGGGGACATTAAACACGTTATAATATGCCTGGTCTGTACACAAAATGTTAAGGAAGTTCTTTCTGCAAAGTCATTCTCACATCTGCAAAATTACCTTCGCATAAATCTCAATAATTAATAATTGTAGTTCCTTTCAAAAGCAGCTCTGTCACTTTTATGCAAATTAGAGCTTGCAGACCACACCCACCCATCTTGTTACTAGGCTCTGGGTTTGCCACATACAAGGAAGGCATGGAATTTGTGGGCAGAGTTTGACAGATGAGGGCAGTAATATGCAAATACAGAGCCTAGGTGTCCTACCCTTCTGGGGGGCCCATTAGTCCCCTGACAAAAAAAAAAGAAAGAAAGGCAACGGAGCGATGTTATTTTCTGGTCTGCTTTGCCTTTTGTCCTTAATCACCCATATGCTGTACCAGTTTAAATGTTACCTTAAGATGTGTTTCAGCTGTGTGACTTGTAATTAATTTGCTTGTAAAAATTCATAAAGTGACAATGTGTAGTTTTTGCATTACATCTTTGAAAATAGGCATTAAAATATTATGTAATAATAATTACGTAAAGCACATTAATTTCAAAATATTGTAAAATATTGTATTGTGGCGATATTGTAAAATATGACTTTAAAAATCTGTTTTAAATTACATAGGCGCGGGTCCTCTTTTCAGGGGGAAGCCATATTAGATGACGTCTTTACTACAAGAACCCGGACGGACAAAGCGCACGGAATACGCCCGCAATTAAAACATTGATTTCCCCTCAAAATGCAAAAAAGTTTCGCCATAAATAAATTTTTACCTCTTCGCTAGTTCCAAGCGATGAAAGAGAGACTGATGTGCTCGTCATGCTGCTGCACAAAGATGATTCTCAGGGAATTAAGCGTTTGAAAACGGCACTAGTTGTACCTCCGTTGTTGAGTTTCTTACTCGAAGACACAGATACCGCATGCTTGTGATAATTCAGGTATGCACTGCCCCCTACTGGCCGAAAATTACACATTGTGCCTTTAAAAAGATAACAAATCAGAAGTCGCATATATGACCGTAGCTGGCACTAGCTAGCACTTGAAATAATCAGCGAGACCTTATAGGGCTGGTTCTGCATGCTGGCTCTGACTCAACTGACTATTTGTCTCTCTGCATAGCTGCTGTTTCCACATGGCCAGATTTATAGTGGTTTTCTCCACGTTTAATCCCCCATCCTTCGTCCTGGAAGATGCAAAGTTTGCTAAACTCACAGTCATTTTTCTTCTACTCATCCGGCGGTTTGGTGACGCATATTTTGTGGGACAACTAGTTGAAGTCCACTATGTGTTTCCATACAAAACCTTCAGGTTTGAAAAAATGCAGCAAAAAGTGGTCTTGCCTAGCAGACCTGAGGTACGCAGGGGGAAAGGGCTGGGTGGCGTCAATACTTCCTTGCTATTCCAACTTCAACTCACTACGGAGGTGTGGGAAAGACTGGGCTTGTTTTATACTTCGCAGCGGCAGGACTGCTGTCGTCAGAACTAAAGGCTGACATCCAAAATAATGCTCAGTAGCAATGAGCCAGTAGCAACGCAAGATTTAAATTCAAGGGCAGTGTAGAGTTTTAATCTGAAGAGGACACTCCACTGACGGCAATTGGTAGAAAATGGATATTTTTACTAAAATGTCCTAAAAATTCAAAGACACGTGTAGACAGTACTATTACAGACACTTTTATACTGTTACCAGGAAAAAAAAAGTTGATTTGGGGGGTGTTGCACTTTAAAATGCACAGAAATCATGGATAAGAAAATGACTTTTAGTGTTCCTTTGGTTCTGATTCATATTTTTTGAAAGCAAAAGATCCATGGATCAGAAGTGGATGGGTGTCACTTAGGCTTCCTATTCCGTTAATTGTAATGTGAAAATTTAGCACAGCTTGAAACAGCAAAAGATTTCTGACCGCAGAAATTTCCACCAAAAAAATTGATGTCTTTTATTCATGTTTGAAGTGTTGGTAGCCATAGCAGAGACCCAAATGGCAAAAGAAAAGAATGAAAAGAGTTACATTTACATAATATGTCCCCTTTAAACCAGTGGATATTCATAGTTTAATCAAAGAATGGCTCAATCAAAGTCCAGACCTAAGTTCAAGTGAAGATCTGGGGCAAAAGTTGAAAGGTTCTCCAATCAAGCTGACACTGAGATTTTTCGCAATTTAGCCAACAAAGAATTTCCTCTAAACTGGTAGAGACAAACCATGAAAGACCTGCATCTTGACGCTAAAGTAGGCACTATATATTATTGACTCACTGGTGTTGAAAACAACCACATGTCATAGTTTTCTCACACACAAAAATTGCAAACCAACTTTTGGTTAAGCCCTACTTCAGTTTTTCTGCCGTATAAAATTCCCGGGGAATAAAGTTAACGTTAAACGAAAATGTTTAAAAGGTTTTGTGTGCAGTTGCAATGCAGTGGACTTCTGTATTTCCACACTGGAAATAACTCAGTGGGACAACACAACAGTGGAATCGAATTGTTCATACGTTTAACAGCTTAAGAGAACCTGTTAAATGTTGAATGCCCAATCTAAAAATTTTCCATCATCATGTGATAATTTATAAAACAAACACTAAAAACTATTTAAAATAAGACATAGCACATTCTGTATAACTTCATCGTCAACAATACCCTCCAGTTCTCATCATTAGATGATATTTTCATACATTAATAAGAAGTAGGCAAAGGCGACGGAACTAATCCCAGCCGATTTTATCCTCAACCACATCTGCTGTAATGTCATACAGTACTAATCTCAACACCACGCATCAGAATCTCATTTAACATGTCAACTATGTGTTTGAGCTTGCCCAATAGTGAAGACACAAGAGGTGAAACGGATAAAACATTAAGACACTGTCCTACTATACATCTATTTCAGTTTCACCCCAAAGAGAGAGGCGGATCAATGTTCAACGTGCCTCTGAACTTTGACAAAACAGCATCTCTTGTTCTAACACACTATTTACACTTCTTAGCTTACAGTGTTATACAGCTTGTGTAAAAAAGAAAGATAAAAGAAAACATCATTTTTGTAGATGTTCATTATGGTGATAACATTTCTTAGATCCAAAATAATTGCTCCTTTTTTTTTGTACCCTTAAAGCCCCTTCTTCTGTTAGATCTACTCCATTTTAGATCTCTCCATCTTAGTTTTCAGGATTTCCTAGAAGACAAGCACAGAGAATTATGCACAAGCAGCAGTGTGACTAAAAGATAAGGGCTAATTAAAGGTCAACGGATGGAGCTGTTTAAATAGTTGAAACTGTGACTAGAATCATGGGATTAGCACGGGGGTATAAAGAAGACTTTACCTCTTCCTCATCCAGCATCACAGGGAGAGCTCTATGTGAAGGGGAGAAAGATCAGGATGTTAGTATGTTGCTATTTAGACGAATATTTCACCCCTAAGGGAAATCTAGTTTGTTACCATATTCCCCAGAGTTACATGTTGTAACCAGCCGAGTCATTCTTCTGACCTGGCAGCAGTCTATTTGCTGCAATGTAAGTGAATAGTAACAGCTAGCATTTTGTGTGCAAAAGTCGAGAAAAATTTCTCAATAATGATCTTAACAATTCCTGATGATTCCAGTAATCATATCAATTGCAGATGAAAATATTAAGTAACATGAATGATTTACAGGAGCTGATTTAAATTTGGGACTATTCACCACAAAGCAAAAGTGTAAGCCGCAGTTGCAAGGTGCAAGGACATGAGTTGTACATGGGTTTTTACTGTCATCATTATAAGTCTAATGCATGAAAATGGTTCTTGCTTGTACAGAAAAGGGTTGTGCGAATAAGCTGAAGACCTACAGCGACAGGATGTTTCAGAGAATTCCATCTAATGTAGAACAAAGAAGACAATGGCTTGATGCCCCAGGAAATCCTCAAATAACAGTCATAGAGAAAATGAATCAGTATCTGGTTTGCAAGGAGCATTTCGAACCAGAGTCAAAAAAAAGCAATATTCTATGAGAATGATTGTACTGTGTTAGAAGAATATGTCAGTCCCATTCGTTTTTGTACAGATACTGAAGTGCATCATCAATGGCTGATAGTAATGTTCTATTTACTCTAATTCGTTGGATGTTGCTGGGTTATAATGATTTACTACAATTGTGATGTCAGGCTGACATTGTCACCTCCATGTTTACATAAAATATTTACATAATGTTCCCCCTAATGACAGTAAACGGTGAGTTTTGAATAGTAAATCTTTGCCATAAGTCTTAAGTCTAAATTGGCTGCTGTAATTAATTTGTTTTATTATTAGCACCACAAAGGAGTTGGGGGGAGTGGTCTGGGGAAGGTCTGTGCTCTTTAGAGTGCTATTCTAGTTTTAATTTTGCAATTGATACAGTGGGGCAAAAAAGTATTTAGTCAGCCACCGATTGTGCAAGTTCTCCCACTTAAAATGATGACAGAGGTCAGTAATTTTCATCATAGGTACACTTCAACTGTGAGAGACAGAATGTGAAAAAAATACTGGCTAGGCCACTCAAGGACTTTCAAATGCATCTTACGGAGCCACTCCTTCGTTGCCCGGGCGGTGTGTTTGGGATCGTTGTCATGTTGGAAGACCCAGCCAAGTTTCATCTTCAAAGCTCTCACTGATGGAAGGAGGTTTCTGCTCAAAATCGCACGATACATGGCCCCATTCATTCTTTTCTTAACACGGATCAGTCGACCTGTACCCTTAGCAGGAAACAGCCCCAAAGCATGATGTTTGCACCCCCATGCTTCACAGTAGGTATGGTGTTCTTGCGATGCAACTCAGTATTATTTTTCCTCCAAACACGACGAGTTGAGTTTATGCCAAAAAGTTCTACTTTGGTTTCATCTGACCACATGACATTCTCCCAATCCTCTGCTGTATCATCCATGTGCTCTCTGGCAAACTTCAGACGGGCCTGGACATGCACTGGCTAAAGCAGGGGGACACGTCTGGCACTGCAGGATTTGATTCCCTGTCATTGTAGTGTGTTACTGATGGTAACCTTTGTTACTTATGTCCCAGCTCTCTGCAGGTCATTCACCAGGTCCCCCCATGTGGTTCTGGGATTTTTGGGACTGTTCTAATGATCATTTTGACTCCACGGGATGAGATCTTGCGTGGAGCCCCAGATCGACGGAGATTATCAGTAGTCTTGTATGTCTTCCATTTTCTGATAATTGCTCCCACAGTTGATTTTTTCACACCAAGCTGCTTGCCTATTGTAGATTCACTCTTCCCAGTCAGGTGCAGGTCTACAATTCTTTTCCTGGTGTCCTTCGAAAGCTCTTTGGTCTTGGCCATAGTGGAGTTTGGAGTCTGACTGTTTGAGGCTGTGGACAGGTGTCTTTTATACAGATAACGAGTTCAAACAGGTGCCATTAATACAGGTAACGAGTGGAGGACAGAAGAGCTTCTTAAAGAAGAAGTTACAGGTCTGTGAGAGCCAGAGATCTTCCTTGTTTGAAGTGACCAAATACTTATTTTCCACCATAATTTACAAATAAATTCTTTAAAAATCCTACAATGTGAATTCCTGGATTTTTTTGGCTGACTAAATACTTTTTTGCCCCACTGTATAATTATGGAGGTCACCAGGAATATTTAGGATCATTCATGACTTTTGCACACAAAATGCTAGTTGTTCCCATTACCTTACATTGTTTATGCTAAACTAAAGAAAAACTGCTGACAGATTAAGAGAATGAATGGGCCCGTTACAAAATACATTTTCTAAATTATGTAACTCTGGGGAATATGGCAGCAGACTCAATTTCGTTAGGGGTGGAATATCAATAAAGAGTTATTAAATGACCTTTTGAATGACATCTCTAAACCTGTCAGATTTCTTTTCCTTTAAAACCTCCAAGATGTGAACGTTATTTTAAAACGGTTTGAATATCCAGACACTATTCCATTAGGTAAGGCACGATAGTGGAATTAATTCCAAAATAAAAATCTTAAATAATTTTAGGCTAATCAAGTAACCGAAGTGAGTAACTTACACATCAGCGACAGAGGTAGGAATGTTCTCTTCTACCCATTTTAGGTCCTCGTCCTGACAAATATCCAACATTTGAAACAAACTAAAGATTAAAGGACATGATCGAGGTTACACAGAAGTTAACAGAATAATGGTATCTACCTCTTTACTCAGAAGTTTCTGGGAGCCATTGGCGTCAGGCTTCGAGCCCCTCATCTTCATTCCTTCTGGATATCAAAATAAAAATAGATATGATCACATAACAAAATAATTTACTTTACATTATAAGTTTAATACTGGATGTGTTTTCATGCTACATAAATAATAATACGAGTAGAGCACTTGTTAACCAGTATATTCTATGCTTTTAGGTAGGTTAGATTATTGCAGTGCCTCTCAAATACTGGGACGGTGAGTTGTCTGGGATATTGTGTTTATTCATGCTTGAATAATAAACAAGCCTCCAATCACTAGGGGGCAGCAGTGCTCAAAATAATTTACAGGCTGCCTATTCAACAAATTAGAAGAAGTAGCCTACACATGCACATTGCTGCAGAAAACAGAAAAGGTTGGTGTTAGGCCAGTTGTCAGACCTATTCCATATTTGGAAATGCCGCCACTGCATTTAGTAACTGAGGGGGAGTCATTTCCAAAATTAGTTTTAACATCCTTATATAGTTTTTCATATTTGGAATCAATGATATTTTGATGTGTATACATTGTAAATCCAGTTTTTGTATTGAAGTTTTACAAAGTTTCTTTTTTTCTTTCTTTAATTCCTCCCATAGTTGATGGAAATGCATAAATATCATTTATAATAGAGGCTAGCGGGTATTTTAAGATTTATCCATCTTCTGTTTCTATTGCTGATAAGGTTTTATGTTAAAAAAAAAAAAAATCATCACTGACATTATTGCATTCTGGAACAAGAGTGGATCGGCATTTCCTAAACTGACAATGCTATCTCACTTTTCTTAATCTTTATTGATTGTGGTGAT
The DNA here is from genome assembly GCA_028564705.1 of Apricaphanius iberus. Taxonomy (NCBI): domain Eukaryota; kingdom Metazoa; phylum Chordata; class Actinopteri; order Cyprinodontiformes; family Aphaniidae; genus Apricaphanius; species Apricaphanius iberus. The sequence continues at coordinate 531,213 of JAPXFQ010002080.1, forward strand.
TATTAAAATATTATGAATCACAATAAATTTACATCTAAGCTAATGTAGTTTATTTTTTTAATTCCTCTGTGATTGAACTCATGATTTTCTGATCATTGTTTACCATAACAATTAAGAAACCACAATATATACAGGGGATATGTTACATCTTTGGTACATATACAGTTTTTCCTTTATTGTGGCTCAGTTGACGTATATCTCAACATTTAGGTTTGTTTAGCACAGTGTAAAGTGTGGCTTTTATGAAAACAGAATAAAATAAGTTGAAAAAAACAAAGCCAACCTTAATAGTTATAAATGTATTGTTCTAATTTTATGTTGTTTAACGATGTTCGGCAAATGTGTCAAAAACCATGATCAATACAAATTTTGAAAACATTTATGTTCCTAGCGGGGACATGATTAATTGAGTCTTAACCGTTTGTGAGCTCCTCAGCTCCAAAACGAACCCCCTGGAGACGCGAGACATGCAGTTATTGTTCATCAGGACCGAAAACATAACTGTTTAGTGAAGCTTTTGAATAAAGAGTCTCACTTTGAAACTGTCTGATCAATGATGAGATCATATCACATTTTAAAATTAGTTTCTTTTTACGTAATATGTTTCAAAGCGGACGGAACAGATATTATATTAAAATATATATATATATATATATAAAACAATAGTAATATTTTACACCAAATGTGAGTTGGGAGTGTTAAATAAGGCTACTGGAGTGTTTTTTTAACTCAATGTTTACTTTATGACAATTTAACTAGATTTTTTAACTTTGTTGCATTACAACCACATACTTAAATGCATTTTATTGTGATATTTTAAAAGGCCAACACATTTATAAAGCCTGGTTACTAGGGATATGAATCCTTCAACAACTCACGATTCGATTAGATTCCGATTCGTGGAGTGACGATCCGGTTCAGAATCGATTCACAATCAATACTTTTGGTGAAAAAAAAGGTGCCAATTTGTACGGCTGAGACAATATACTTTTTACCCGAATCCATTCATTTTTTTGTGAGTCCCGATTAAATTTAAACTGAGATTCTTCAATATTGCAGATTATTAATTCACTATAGTATTGAAAAGATATATAATTTTCTGAATGTTCTACTTCCTACATCTTAAACATTTACAATGGAATGAATGAAAAGTAAAGACTTTCTAAAGTAAACTTCTACATACTTAAATATACTTTATCATAAAGTAAACGTAAACTTTTTTTCCAAGCCTAACCTGCATATAAAATAAAAAAAATTACAAATAAAGAAAAATAATTTTTTGAAAATTGATTTTTTTTTATTTAAAAAAATCGATTCAAAATCGTTAAGCAAAGAATCAACATTCTTATGTGAATCGATTTCCCCCCCCCACCCCTATTGGTTACATACAGAAAAGGGCCTGAAAATTGCACAAGTCAATTTCTACGCAAGATTTGGAATTTGTAGAAAGAATTTGACCACAGTAATGTGCGCAACTTTAAGCAAACTAAAACCTGTTTTCAAAACAAACAAAAAACAAAACAAACAAAAAACCACAAAAAAACAATGGCACTAATTTTCTGCAAAGCGGAGGCAGCATCAGGGAGCCTTTGGTCATTCATTAGTGACGAAGTCCAGCATTGCAGACCAACTGGAACACTGTTTAATTGGATTTGACATCAATCCCAACTGCAAGTTCCAAATTCGGAGGCAAATTGAACGCACCAAAAATTTCGGTCTTTCCGAGTGGGAGGTCTGCCTTTGGGGGGCGTTCCAGTTCACTTTTCTCACTCAGGAGTCGGAATTTCCAAGTTCCTACTACAAATGGAACACAACATATTCAAGGGTTATGGTGCATTCACACCGCCCCAAAAGTAAGAGATTACATGTATTGTCTATGGTTGAGGCCGTCAGTGGGGCGTCAGTGTCTGAAGCGCTTTGTGTGCGTTGGCTGCGTCAATTTTAAAAACTTTTCCTGCGTTTCAAGATTCAAAGCGCTAAAAGCAAGCATAAGCTCAGCTAGCTGAGCTTTTCACGCTCTTAACGCTGTTGACACAGCACATCAAACGATACCATAATGACGTTGGCCAACGTCATCGTTGCCTAGCCAACCATGATCCGCTAGTGTTCAAAACATCCGTCGGAGAAAGGCCCGCCCACGCGCTTTGCAAGCTTCAGCCTAAAAATTTATGCGCGTCCAACTAGTCGCTTTCTGAGCATTGTTTGACGTTGACAAAGCATTCAGTGTCAACGCAGCATTAGGTCTTCTTCTTCATACCTTTTATTGACAGTTGGCAAATCGATGGAGGAGCAGTACCGCCACCTTAAGGGCGGACCAGTAGTGTGTTCATCAACTTATCTAAGGTCTATTAATTAACCTTTGATCATGTGACAGTGATCCCAGTTATAAATGCTATTTTCAAAGAAGAAATGTGTATTTTTAAACACGCTGCTCTTTGTGTTCATATTGAGGAATCCACAACTATAAATGTGAAATTTGTATTTTTTATTTATTTCAGACGTAATCTTTTAAACTGCATTCTCACAGTGATGACATTATGCCACTTCCTTTTTTCATTCTGAATTCAAGGGACTCTTTAATACTGTAATGTTTTTTACCCCAATAAAGTACTTCTTACCAAAAGCTTCATTCATCATTGGCTCCTTGGCCTCATCTTCTTCATCGTCATCTTCGTCAATAAGGGGGGAATGAGAGAACCTAAAACAACAAAACTCAACTCTGTAACTGTAAAAAACCCCAAAAAAACATAATAAATAAATATAAAGTATTTTCTCTAACCTTTGACTGTTAGCAGAGGGTCGTAGCAGCACCATGATGACCAGCAGCATAGTGGAAAACAGGAGACGCCAGAAGGCATCGTCTACCCACAAATCCCGCCAACTCTGGGGGAAAGTTCCACACAGAGAGAGTGGGTTCATTTGTCTCCTCTGCACACATTAAAACCAAATCTATCCAAGTCAGCACAGAAAAGAACCTGACCCTCTGACAGTCGACCAGCCTGAACACCTTGGTGGTCCAGATGATAAATATGATGGAAACTGTGGACATAATTGAAACACGGGTCAAATTGTGGTCTCTGCTAGCAATTATATGACACAAAGCAATGGACCTGCATCGCACTTTTAGCCAAACTAATGGAAAAAAAGACAGTGTAACCTCGGGAAGATTTACAAAAGATTTTCTGCAGCTTTCATAGTCTTTTAGCTTATTAGACAGACAGACAGACAGACAGACCTTGTGCACTTGCCAAGTAACTGGTGTCTTATAAAACATGCAGATTCTTTAGCTTCTACAATTCAAGGCACTTGGATGTCTTAAATTCTGTTCGTAAAATTTGAGGAAAATCAGCAATTTCATTGAGCTCCACAGCTCCAGTTCAGCTAAAAGCCCAAAAAGTGGTAAAATTGTGTTATCTTGATTTTTGAATATTTGTGCATTCAGTAAATCAAAACCCAAATCATGTATAGTAAGAAAGCTGAAATCAAGCTGTGATGTACCAAATCTAAAGCTAAAGAATTCCATATCCTTTATCAACTAATCAACAGGTTGGACCAGGTGCAGGTGCTTATAAAAGTTGTAGCTTCAATCCTCTTCTTTTTTTGTCTTTTAGGTGTTTTTTCTGAATTTGACTGTAATTATGTATTAATTTCTTGTTTAATACTACACTGTCCAAAGTAAACGGAACAAAAATATATAAATGTACTGAAAACCACTGTATTTATTAAGCAATTTGTATGCTAAGTAGCTAGCAAAAACTAAACTAGCTAGCTAGCAGATCAGACAGACAGACAAAAAAAAAGATCTGGAATTTGTTTTAAATCAAATCATTACCTTTAACACCGTTTTCCTTTTTGCATACTTATCCAGAACTGCAAATGGGTAATAGAAACCAAGTTTCCATACTTTTTAAAAAACCCGTAGGAACCCTGAATTTTAAATGTACGATAACTTTCCAGATGCTTTCCATAGTCACAGTTTCCCTGTAGTGGGATGTTCAATGAATAACTTCCTGGAGATTGTGAAGTTTACTTGGTGGAACTATTTCTTTAAAAAATTATTGGCAGAAATAAATAAAGAAAAAAAAATTCTTTAAACACACTTTTATCTCATCATAGACAAGCCTGTTGGGGGTTACTTATTCTTTGTGTTATGGCAACCAACAGATAGCTAGAGTCTGAAGGGAAGGATTGTCTGACTGGGAATCCTGTCACTGTAGTGATTGAAATTGAAAAATGGGATAAAATTGACCTCAAATCAGTTTATGATAGTAAAAACCAACAAGTGTCTGTCTGTTAAAGCAGAACAATATGAGGGTCTCCAACAACATAAAAATATTTTTAATGCAAAATGTTACACAAATAACTTAAAACCCACCAATTATCCTGATACAGCTACACAAACAGAATCTAAAAGTGAACTCAAGCACAACCCCTAGACCAAGCTCTTTAGTTTAGTTTTCTTTTTCCAGACTGGCTTCGACTCACCAACAACGAAGAAGATGAGCGTGTTGGTAAAGTGCTGATATAAAGACAGCTTTACCACATTTCTGCGCAGCTTCAGGAGACGAGTGGTTTGCGACAAGCTGATGAAAATGTAGATTCTGATTAAGGACAATCTTGGGCGTAGACATGAAAAAAAAAAAAATACTTATACAGGGTGCAAAAACTGCTTGGAAATCCTGGATTGGACTTGAGCGAGTCCATTTTGGTGGAACGAAAAAGGATATCCACCACATGACACAAGAGTCAATGAGAGAGAGGCTAAGATTAGCCACGAGGGCGACAGTTCCATAGAAACCCTGCAGAAACAAGATGAGATTCGATTAAACCAGATCAAGTGAGCTCTTGTCTGAGCAGAACAAATGTTTAGCTCTAAATACCTTAGGTTTTAGTTTAGTTACAGTGACTTGTTAAAGTATTCACATACGATCATATCCTTTTTTTTTTTAACATTTTTAGACTCTACATCCACAACTGTCAATGTATTTTAATTGGATTTTGTAATACAGACCAGAGGTCTGCAACCTTTACATTTTTGCCATCAGTCCAGCTAAAGGAAACTTATTTAGAGCTGCAAATGTTATATGACTTTTTTTTAAAAAAAGAAAACTTGTAATTTCTTAGGAATGTGTACATAAGAAAATTTGTTCGTTTATTTAAAGAGCCAAAAATATGTTTCTATTTTTTTGTTTTAAAATTAAGAGAAACATACACATTTTGCAAATAGACGAAGGGTACATTTTTCTCAATGGGATTGCTGATAGTGCTGGAAGTTAAAGAAAAAAGTGCGTAGTTTCCCACCTCGTGACAAGAATTCTGGTACATCTCAGTAAATCTGGATATTTGTTCCTATAAGGCCAGGTGGTCAGACTAGAAGGAACTTTTTGAAATAACCTTTAGGCAGGTTATGAACATAGTACTTTTCATTAAGCCTCCCTTTTTGTATTTATGTGTTTTTTAAATATGCTGATATAATATTCCAATCTTAAATGTTGTCTTCATCTACCGTAAGCAGAAAATCAACATTAATAGAAATAAAACATCAGTCTGAATGAATTCATCTGTATAATGTGTTTCACATGGAGTTACTGACAAAAATTTACAACCGATCCAGCTCTCTAATCACTGCAGAGACATTTAGCCTCTCTGCTGCTATACCGGCTTCTCCCTCCCTGACACTATGGGCTTGCTGGTGGTTTCTCCGACCTATCACACAACGACCTCGCCTGCTACCGCTCCCCGACGGAAGCCTGCTGCGACCCGCGTGTGGAAGCAGATAACATTGCCGGTTTTGCTTCAGCTCTCTGTTTACCACTCAGACCTCCTGCTTCTCTGCTGCTACCACCGGCTAACAGCCTTCATCCTCCCTTCACTGCAGGCACACTGTGGTTTTTTCCATTCTTGACTCACCGACTTCGCTGCTCCAAAGGGATAACAGCCCCGATTGCAGCTCCATTCCTCTTGCCGACTGGATTAAAATCTGCCATCACTCAAAGTTTTCCGATGTCCTAGATGCAGAAGCTGTAGCCCATATTAGTGTAGATTCTCCCTGTCACCTTTCGGCTTCAGCTTTATCACAACCACAACCCTCTCTAAATGCCATAAAGCACTTTATAAAGCACTCATTTCTTTTTAAAAATGGAGCTACTTAAAGCAAAGAAAAATAAAACCTTCTCTATAAGCATTTGTGGGCCCAGGATTGTCACTCTATGGAATGTCAACAATCCGGCATAACCAGCTTTAGCCATCTGTATGTATGTTCGCCTATGGCAGTTTGGGGGCAAAAAAATACCGAAATAGCTTATTTATAATGCAAGTTTCTGGTCCTTGACTGGGTCATTATAAAAGATAACATGTTGAGATTGTAACTCCTATTCCATTTTCTTCGTCTAAGGGCCTAAGCCAGAGAAGCCCTGTGTTCATAATGAATCATACCCACTCTAGAAGGCCTGTCTGGAATTGATTTCCCTTCACGTGTAATTTTCACAAATCTGGAACTGGAAAAGTGGGGCTCTACCTCCCGGTCCTTCAGAATCAGCTGATTAATAATAGTGCATCAAGTTAAATTTGACAGCAAGAGATAGTATAGGTCAGATACGGCCGTAGTAGGCAGCTGCTGACTAAACAGGGACAATGCATGTAAATGAACAGATCAATGTGAATTAGCCAGAATTAACCAAAAGTCTACTGTGTATACTGTAGTATATGCTTCCTCTGTGGGTCTGTATGCTGGTAAAACTTTAACAAAAGATCAATGCACATAAAAGTACAGAAATGATCAAGACTAACATGTTGCAGGACACTTTAAGGATCTTGGTTAAAATTCCAGTACACCCAATATTCTCTGTAATTCTTCATGTGTCTGAGCAAACTCACTAACTCCCTGAGCGGACCACTGTAATCAAAAACATCAGACGAGTGCAGTGTGTTCATGGCAGCACTGCATCCATACGAGTTACAAAGTTTACTGAAATAATCTAATTACAGCATTTTAATTTCTGTGACAATAATTTTAATTACGTGGTGAGTTTGTGTCTGGTTTAATAAATATTTTTTCCTATTAGTCTTATTTGCATAACTGTCTATATATTTAATCTTGACCCTGGAATAACCCTTATTCGCAGACCACAAACCACCTCACCCCCATCTCCAAAAGAAAACGTTTACTCACTTTATATAAATGATGTCAGAAGATTCCCACACTCTGATTGGATGGTCAGAGCAGAGTTATCACTGCCATATCTTTACTAGCAAAGCACATCTTCAACAATCTGAGTTCACTAATTCTTTAGAAGTTTATTAATTCTTTTCACAGGGGCTGAAGGAGAAAAGAAATGATTTGGTCTCAGAAATGATGAAGAATCGACTTTCAAGGCGGGCTTTTTGAAAGAAGCTAGAGATCCCTTTGGTGAGGAGATGCCAGCAGACGCCATCGTTAACCAGCTTTTCTCAGAAAAATATCCGTCCGCCAGTTTCGGACCACATACTGCACATGCATATAATGCATTTTAATCATATCTGGTGTGACTTAACAATATAAGTGTTTTAGCACTTGCGTTGGTTATCCCTAATTTGAGTGAATTTATTTCCTCACTCTTTCCCTTTAATATGTAATTTAAGTTACGTTGGTCATCATTTAAAAAAACCGTGATAAAATCTAAATCATGATAATATAATGGAAAAATCGTTATATTCCTGTGATGGACTGGCGACCTGTCCTGGGTGTACCCCGCCTCTCGCCCATTGACAGCTGAAGATAGGCACCAGCATCCCCATGACCTCTTGAGGATTAAGTGGTTCAGAAAATGGATGGATCGTTATATTTTATTTTTGATATATCGCCCAGCCCTTTATTGATGGCTTTTAGATTTGTCACAACAGAATTAATTTGGTAAGCCCACACTGAAGGCCCAGGTAACAAAGGCACGGCCAGCCACTGAGTGTGTCAGTGTGCGGTTCTCGGCTGCATTGAGATGGGATTAACCATGGAAAACTGATACAGGCGAGTGTGTGTTATTCTAACTAACTGTAAGGGAACATTGAGTTTACTTTGATCTGATGTTCGACAATAAAACTTTTTTTTTTGTTTTTCTTAATTGTATGTTAATATCTGGATTCAAGTGTAGATTTTAAAAAGATTTATTTAGATCAAATTTGTCCTTAAAGCTTTTTTCTCACAGTTTTCTCAACAACTTCAATTAAACTCCTAAGCATTGGACGTCAAAATCTGGCTTATATGAAAGGCTTGTTACTTACACCCGTTACTCTCAGCACACCGTCCACAGAGGAGAAGAGAAGGTAGAGAAGCCCGACGGCCACCAGTCGGTGAACTGTGGTACCCAGCCGGGGTCTACACAACAGGGAGAAACAGTGGTTATGAAGAAGCAGCTCTGCACTGGTTTTTAGGCTGCAAAAAATGCTAGTAGTATTTATTTTTCCCGAGTAGCTAGCATACTTGACTATGCCGTAACCAAGACTGACAATTAGAACCAGGATTCGAGCCAGAGATCTTTTGAGTGCAGAGAGCAGCTCAGCGAAAATCACAGCGCCCAGAACTGCAAAAACAGAATCCACATCGACGTCATGAACACTCGAAGGATTTCCAAACGGAAAACAAACACGACAGAATCAAGCAAACGTGTCCGACCGTAATCTCCCTTGTAACGGATGCTCTGGTATTCGGAGTAGAAGACGGCTTTCTCCAGCATGCCGAGAATGATGACCGCACTGATCCAGAACTGGATCCGCAGCAGATCCCTCCAATAGCAGGCACACCAGAAGAGCCAGAGCGCCCCGAACAGCACGTACACGATGCACATCACCATGAAGAACTGCGGCGAGAGGAGCCGAGAGAAACCCATGCGGCTTCGCTTTAATGTAGCAGCTAAATGATGGGCGCCGCTAAATAAAAAAGTCTGTTATCCTTCAATGAAACAAGACACGTACGATCATCAGAGGCCAGTCTGCAGGGGAGGAGTAGTCGTTTGGTCCTTTCATCTCCACTTTCACTGAGAAGAAGAAATCTGTCAATTCTGAGGTTTCGAAACCGATTTAAGAAGGAAAAATCTTAAAAACTTACTTGTGAAGGCAAAGCTGAGCTGCTCTGCTCCGATGTCTTCATCCTCAACTCCACGGAATACAGGCTGAACCTTCACTATGAACAGGTAGGGACCGTCCTCCCACGCTTTAGCCACTGCACTGACATCCTGGAAAAGGGGATTTAGCCTCCAATTCAACAAAAGTGTTTCAGCTTGGAACATAAAACAATGAGAGCATTTCCGGTCGAATCGAGATTTGAGAATTTTTGAAACATGAAGGCAATATTTTAAATAAATATAAAAAATATTCCTAATATTTATATCGCATTGACATTGTTTTGATGGTAATTTCTAACATTCTGGTATTAGTCCGAGAGGTTAAACTGGGAAAAGTCCTGATGTTCATTTCCATCTTGTTTGCGCTTGGTGTTTAGGGTTAGGGGTTGGTCACGTTACAGTGATAGCGATGCAGTGGAGGATCGGGAGGCGTGAGTTGTGGTTGTTTTTCACAGTGTTGAAAAAGTAACGAAGTATATGACGGTAGACTGCATTCACTTGAAAAATAACAATAAAACAAACTGCAAGAGTATTCTTTTATTTATTTTATTATTATTATCATCTAATTAATTGAGAAAAAAAATCTTAAAATGTTTTTGGTAAGAATAATATCATTAACTTCAGATAAACTGATATTTTTAATGAATTTTTTTCAAGTAAATGCAATACTTTTCTGTAAAATCTACATATTTAAAATATTAAGTATTTTTAATTGGTCATGACAGCAACATTAATATCGGATGTTAATATTGGCCCAAAATTTCCGATCTGCGCATCCTGAAGTTTAATGTATGAAAAGTTGCTCACTGGTTTGTCTGGCCAAGTCAGGGTCTGGTTTGATGGGTCACTCTGAAAGACAAAGTTAAAGCAAACACAAAATACCAATGAAACTGTCCAGTCACGTGAAACAAGATAAGAGCTTTTAGACTGTGTGGTCAATGAAGTCAATCGCTCACCTTTGGACTGGAAAGCGGCTGATAAGCGTTGAAGTCCAGGAAATAAGCCTGCGAAAAACAGAAGATCGTTTAACAAACAGATTCACTTTTTCAAGCGCGGAAAAACAAGGTGTTCAGGCACCAGACGTTTTACCGCGGGTGAACGCATTTGTCAGGTTTTTACCTTTGGGTTAAAGAGGGAGGAGCAGTTCTCAAAGTACATGTAGCCCTGACTGTAGAAGCCACTCCAACCATCTTTCAGCATGTGGTCCATGCCAAACATGTTCATTGCTTTGTTGTCCTTTAAAAAAATAAATAAATAAAAAGATAACTATAATAATAATAATACAATAAATAAAATGAGGAGAGGCGTAATAACTTCCACTCTATCACTGTCTTCATTCGTTAATAATAAAACTCTCATTTGCAGAAAACAATACAGTTATCTTTGGGAGAATGGTCCTTTTCATTTTTATTACTTTGAATAGAAAATAATACTTATTTTCTCATAAAGCAATTTCTGATTTTGTGTAATATTGTCACAAATAACTGGAGAGTTGAGCTTTTATTGTTCTAGGTGTATCTTCTAATTGGAAGAGTAATTATTTCTATTTAGATTTTGAAGTCATTTTTATAATGGTGGACTTGTAAAAGCCGATATGAAGTTCATTTAATTATTATTTTTAACCGAATAGAGCAGGAACACTATATTTTCAATTAAATTAGAAAAAAAGGATATGATTGCTGTGTTTAAGGATTGAACCAGGTCTTTTATCAAATCAAAATCAAAATATGGTCACCCGACATTATTCTTCTATCGGCAACACACATTTCCTTTAGCTTTCACGGACACATACGACCTCGATATGATTATCAAACTTATCTTGGACATGTGCCGATTTTATTTGTAGTTTCACATAAATAAAAACTGGATCCTTCAGTTAATGGAGACAGAATGAAGTTAAAAGTAGAAAGTAGCCATGGAAGGAATGACGGAAAAACAACAACTCTAAATGGTGAAAAAAAACATGCGACAAAAATTACTTGTTTTATAATCGAATTGCAGCACCTGAATTGTAATAAGATCAAATCGTGATGAACCCAAGATGAAACACCCCTATTAAATTATGGAATCGACTTAGTGAGGATTTGAAATCGTGTGGATCTTTAGTGTACTTTGGTGAATAATATAATTGAGATAGGAATGAATGAGAATAATCTAGATTAAATTGTGTTGTTTTATTGCTCTTTTTCTTTCAACCTTGTGTTGCTGAGAGTCTGTAAAGGGTTGAGAATTGTGAAGAAAAGGCAAAAAAAATTAGCCTCAGCTTTAGCCTATTTCTTTTATCCAATTACAGTGTTTTGTTAAATTATTTCTGCGAGATGAATTTCCCTAAATGTATTACAAAGTACCTGAAAAATACACTTTTTCATTTATTAGTGCTCAACCAATAGATTTTAGGGCACTTTACCCTATCAGTACCCTCCAAAAGGCCGACACAACCAGAAGTTCTGTAGGGTGTATATGTGCCTTTTCAAATATATAATAACGGTCTATTTTATTGTAGAAATATAACATACACAATGTTATTGCTAAACTGAGAGTGATTAAGATAGGAGCAGAATGGTAGATGCCGGTACTTTCTGGCATTTCCCAAGGATTGGGATCTTCTGATTGTGTCTGCTCTTGCAACGTACTGATTGGGTAAAGTGCCCTAAAACCTACTGGCTGAGCACTAATAAGACGGTTACTGGTGGAATGTGGAAGGAGGTGATCTGTTTAGATGAGACCCATAGTGTACTTTTGGTTGCTTCAAATCAAAGTAAAAGCAGCAATTAATCATGAAACACAAACAAAACCTATGGTACATGAAAAGATTACTCAAAGGCAGCTCTAAACAGAGCTTTAAGTTTGTTCTGGATTATAGGAGCACAGAAACTGAAAGCTGCCTCTCCATGTTTAGTTTTAAATCTAGAGATGCTGGGTAGAGTGGAATTATAGGACCTGAGTGGTCTGGAGGGGTTGATATAGTGACAGCAGGTACTCAACATACTTTCTAACTAAGCTATTCGAAGGTTTTCTTTTTAACTAGTAGGAGTTTTTTTAAGTATATTCTCTAACAAACAAGGAGTCAGTGTAAGGATTTTAGCAATGGGATAATGCGTTCTATTTTCCTGGTCATAGTGAGGATGTGAGCTGCAGCTGTTTTGATTGACTTTTTAGGTAAACATGTGAGGACACTGTTGCAGTAATCAATCCGACTGAAGATAAATGCATGGATGAATTTTTCAATGTTCTGTTGTGACACTAGTCCTTTAATTCAAAAATGAATCTTCAGGCGACAGAAGGCTGACCTGGTCTAAGTCCATCACTACAAGCAGATTTTGGGCCTGAGCAGTAGCTTCTAGCTGTATTAACTGAAACTGTCTGCTGACTCTTGATCGTTCCTCTTAAAATCCAAATATAATTACTTCAGTTTTAGTTCTGTCCAACTGGAGAAAGTTATGGGACATCCAGCTATTGTTTTTCTCAATGCATTTACTTGAGGCTTGGATGGATTCAAAGTCAGATAGGGAAACTGTAATGTACAGCTGAGTATCATCTGCATATAGTAGATAATCTTAGTGGTCGTTATAATCTGGGTTAACGGAAGCATGTGGATATTAAATAGGAGAGGCCCCAGGATGCAGCCTTGGGGAACCCCACGTGATTTTTCTGCTGGTTTTGATGAAAAGCTTCGTACTGAAACCAACAATTTCCTGTTTTTTAGGTAAGACTCAAACCAGCTAAGAGGATCTCAGGGCCGCAGAGAACGTTAATGTTTTTAAGAGCAGGCTCAAGACTCACCTCTTTAGCTTAGCCTTTAACTAATTATTATTTATTAATATATTTTTAATCGCTCAGCATGTTTTACCTGATTTCATTTTTAGTTTAACTGTTTATTTATTAATCTGCTTACAGATTAAACTTATTGTTTTATACTTTATATTTTATTAACTTTATATTTTAATGTATTTTAATCTTTCTTGCCAGTGTTTCCTCTCTGGGGGGGCCCCTGCATCGGGGGCGGTGGTCGGCTGTGGCTGCCTGGGTGCCCCCCAGGTAGCGCTTGGGTGGAGGTGGGGGTACCAGCCCTCCCTCCTCTGGGCGCCCTGGGTCGGAGCCTTGGCTGCTGCTGTTGATCTGCTAATGCAGATGGCTCCCATGATGGCATTTCCTGGCTCATCTGTACTCAGCCCGCTTTTTGTAGCTTCTAAGTTTGTGTGTGAGTGAGTATGGCTGATGGGTTGGGTTGGGAGGGGGTTGTATTTGCATTGATGATTTTATTTTTGAAGGGGGGGGTTGTGGGGTTATTTTAAACCTGTTAAGCACTTTGAGTAACTTTCTTTGTTTGAAAAGCGCTTTATAAATAAAGTTTGATTTGATTTTGATTTGATTATGTATGCACCGTACCAGAGAGTCTGACCCAGCTGTCCAGTTCTTCCAATAGTATTTTATGATCAACAGTGTCAAATGCCACACTGAGGTCCAACAGAACAAGCACTGTGGTTCTACCACAGTCTTTATTTATGCGGATGTCATTGAAAAAAATTGATAAGGGCAGTCTCAGTGCTGTGATGAGCACAGAAAGCAGACTGTAGTATCAAAGCGGTTAGTTATTGCTAGGAAGCTATTTCACTGTTGAAACAGCTTTTTTTAAATAATCTTGCTGATAAACAGAAGATTAGAGACAGGCCTGTAGCTTCGCATAAATGTATTGTCTGTGCTGTTCTTCTTTAGCAGTGGTTTGATAACTGCTGTTTTTAAAGCCTTGGAGACAGGGATGATTTAACTATTTGACTCACATCAGGCCCAATGGCAGGAAGAACTTTCTTTAAAAAAATAAAAAATTGTGGGTAAGATAACCAAGGCAGCAGGAGGAGGAGCTTAACGTGTTTATGATTCCATCAAGGTTTGTTTGGTTCAATTCATGGATTTCAGACATTTTCTTTACATTGGTGTTGATTGAGAAGGACGTTGGTAGTGTGTTTGGTAGTGAGGTACAGAGTGAGCATCTAATTATTAGCAAAAATTAAAACATCAACAAACAGAAGCATAACTCACTGGTGTGTTGAAGACCTCATTATAGCAAACGGATGAGCGCAGGTACCAGCTGATGTTAAAGGCCAGATTTCTGTCACATGACCCTGTGTCATTCAGAACTGCGGAGTGGAGAGCAAACAGGATTATCAGACAACCTTTCACAGATTATAATATCAGGAGGTTACACAAGGCCCTTGAGTTCTCTAAATCAAACAAAAAGCTGTCACTGAAAACTGTCCAGGGTACAAAGCAAAAGTAGCCATGACCCGGGAGTAAAAGTGAGCCTGCAGAAAAACACAGCACACGAGGATGCAATCTGACTACTTACACCTCATGAAGATGGTTGTGTTGGCATACAGCGTCTTCCGAAACACAGCATCCTGTGTCTGTAAAACACAACGCGGGAGTCAATCAATGACACTTTAGGTGACGCAGCATCTCCGATGGGATCAGGATACTTTTCTGGTCGGCAGATCTCAATGAAAGGGCAAGAGGCATGTGTTGGTCTGCCTAGCAACATCTGATTTAACAATACAGTAAAACCGTAAAAAAATAAATAAATAAATAAAAATAATATTTAACCATTCTTATATTACAATGTGTCACCATAAATGTGTGCTTTTCTAATCAGAGTTGGTAAATTCAGGAATTGTACACATTTTTCATCTCAACAACGGAAGGAAGTTTATTATAGAGAAAATAGATCAATCTGAATATTTTTTTTAGTGATGATTAAGTTATTTTTTTAGTGATGATGATAAACTATAATTGATATTCACACAAAAAAAACACAAAAAAAACCCCGGATAGTTTGACTGGAAATATAAATGTTGCAGGTTTTTTTCCACTACTGTTTCCATGACAATTCAATGAATATCAAAATATTTGAAAGTAACAATTGAACCCTTTCTAGAGGAACAACTGTGCCAAACACAACAAAATATTGTAATGAGAATTTATTCTATAGGTCTATAACCTATCTTTATAGTTATGGATAGATTCCCAGATGAATGAACTGATGGATAGGTAAGGATAGACAATCATGTGTTAGAATGCAAACATAGCTCTGTATCTATTTTATTTTCCACCTACAACAAAATGTTTAGCATCCCTAAAATTTAACCATGCTATAAATCTCAATTATCTGTAGTGTTTGCAAGCAGAATTACCTCTTTTAAACTGCTTTTCTGTAAAGCTACGTCTAAATAAGGTAACAGTCCATGAGACAACCCGATTTAGTTTATTATAGACATAACATCTTAGATTCAATCGACCCCCAAGAGGGAAAAACGGCTGGCTTTCAAATAATGTCGATCACATTAGCAGTCAGGAATCATTAGCCTTCCTGACACCTGGACCAGAGGTCCGGAGGAGAGCTCTGCTAGTGGCTAGTTAGCTGCCTTAGCTACCAGCTGCTCAACATTCAGCAGCTCTTTAACTGAAGGGAAAAGACTCACCGAATTGATGTTTACGCTCCATACTGAGACCTCTGCCGCTCCTCCGAGGTGAAACTCCAACGCTAAAACCACCAAGCACAAGCGACGAAAATGGGAATCTAACATCTTCACTCAGAAACGAACTGCAGGTAAGGTGGACTCGCATCCGCCTCCAGGTCCATCTGCCCGATTTTCCCCTGAAGCCTACGCTATCACCGCTAGAGGGAGACAGACGTCAATAAACAATTCAATGTTGCTCGTGCTTTATTTTGGTCAACTGTACCTTTAAAAAACATTTAGAGTTATTATTATCTGGATAAATTTTGAAAAGATAAAAAAAGTTAAATAGAGAAAAAATTTTCTTTTAGACGGTGGATATTGTTGAATTAGAAATTTTACAGCTTTGGAAATTTTCATCCATCCATCCATCCATCTTCTTAACCGCTTATCCAATTCAGGGTCACGGGGCAGCTGGAGCCTATCCCAGCAATTATCAGGCGTTAGGCAGGGTACACCCTGAACAGGACGCCAGTCTGTTGCAGGGCCAACACAGAGAGACAGACAACCATTCACACTCACATTCATTCCTACGGACAATTTAGAATGATCAATTCACCTATCATGCATGTTTTTGGACTGTGGAAGGAAGCCGGAGTACCCGGAGAGAACCCACGCATGCACGGGGAGAACATGCAAACTCCATGCAGAAAGGCCCTGGACCGGGATACAAACCCATGACCTTCTTGCTGCAAGGCAACAGCGCTAACCACTGCGCCACCGTGCAGCCTGGAAATTTTCAATGGAGGTTAATTAGTAAATATTTTATTGATAATACATTCACTGACTAGATTTTAATATTTTTTGAACACTTTAATTTGTGTTAGTTCAAACAATGTGGTCTGTTTGGAAAAATGGTATTTGTCCATGTCTGCATTTGCAAATTGCTTTGCAACGTCAGATGTCAGATTGTGTGTTCAAAAGATTAGTTTTGTGATATCTTGTTCTATTTCAATTTTCCATAATGTCACACAGATGTGTGTTTGAAGTGTTGCCTTCTTTATATGCTCCTCTAAATTACTGAACAAATTAATGTACTAGAGGTTGTACTGTGTTGAAAAAAAAAGAAAAATCTATTCCGAATCGAACTGATTCACAAGTTCAAAAATCTTTTTTGTTAAGTGTTAAGTGTTGTCACTTAATTACACGGATATAGTTAAGATAACAGCAAAAAAAAACCAAAAAACGTTTTTAATAGCCCTGAACCATATCAATATCAAACTGGATCACATTGAATCGAATTGAATCAATTCGGATCGGAATAATCGATTCTAACTATTGTGAATCGGAATTGAATTGATTCTTGAAATTTGTATCGATACACAGCCCTAAAGCCACTTATAACACCTGCTACATAATAGTTTAAAGAAATGTAACTTAAAATCATTCCGAACAAACATTTCTAATATCATGTTATCATTGCTGTTTTTATGATACTATAGTTATTTTAGATTTCAGTATCTGAGGACAGCTTATGTAACTTTAGCCGCATTTGAAGTAGCTACTAATAATTGTAATAAATTTTATTTCTTTTTTTACTAATAATCAAAATATTCATTCCGAACAAAAACAAATCATAATAACTGTTCATTAAAAGCCCTTGTGTGATATCTTTAAATTGTTTTTACACGGAAAATCGCGCCACTAATTGCATTTAGATTGCTTTTGAAATGTGAGATTGCCACTCGCAATATGGCGGAGTCATTAACAAGAGCGGTCCGATACTAGGTAGGTAGGGTGGGTTTTATTTTGAAAATCCTTACCAGAAGTCACATTGTTTGTTGTGGATTTTATGTTCTCGCTTCCCGTCTAACCTGACAGCCTGCAGCTGGTAAAAAGACCAAAAATTTAGTCAACGTTTTTCCATTGAAGGCACTAGGACGACTGTAAACAGCTGCTGTTTCTGTCTCAGTTTGCTTAAAATGGCGGGAAAGAGCGAACCTGTTGTTAGGTATTACCATCTTGTTTTATGTTATTTCTGTCCTGAGTCCTGCAAGCTGACCTTTACAGCCTGATTAATACGACTGAATGGAGAAAGTTTCGAATTGAGCGTTTATTGCTTTCATTCAGATAAAGAAATATGCCATTTAAACACCTTTTAGGTTTATCTGCTAAAGCAATTATTGTACTTTTTAATTTACCAAATTTGTAGGTAAAGCTTTTTAATAACTTTATAATGAGCATAATCTTTTCTTTTTTCACCTGGGTCTCAGTTGTTGTTTGCCTGATGATGAGGGGAAGGAAAAGTTCAAAAAAAGTGAGAATGTTGCTTTTTACAGGTATGTAAATTATTGTGAATGTGATTTGTGCACATGATTAATCACATATATCAGTTAATGCGCTAATAATTACATATTCACTTTTGAGGCGACAGATCCAGGGTCCGAACCTGAAACACCGACTTCTTCTGGATACCCTTGTGCTCACAGAGAAGGGCGCACAATTTGAGCTTTTGGAAGATAGCACAAAGGTCAGTTTACTAAAACTCAACAGGAATAATTGGTCGTGGGAATTTCCGCACAAAATATGTAATTGAGATACTTGGTGTCATTTAAAAAAATCTGTTTTAAACAAACGTAATTTTTTTTTTAAAATAGACACTTTGTATTTCAAGCCCAGGGATATGCAACCTGCAGCCTGAGGCTAAATTATAAACAGCCACACTCTTTATAAATTTGGCAAAAAAAGTATTTAGAAATATTTTTAAATATTGGTTAAAAGGCTAATTGAAGAATGTCCGCTAAGATTTTTATGCTGTATTTGCATAGGAATTCCACAACATATTGCCGGTAACTATAAGGAATTACATCTTAATTTTCTGCAAATTTTGAATGTTTCATTAAAAAAATTATTTATTGTCTTCTTGTGACATTTTTTCTTTCTTCTGAAACCTAAAATAGCATATGAATATCTTGTTCTTCAACTATAAAAGAAGCAACAAAAAAAACACACGATGTGTATAATTTTGTTTCCATCAAATGTTTGCATATGTTTAATCACTCTGGACAAAATTGATTAATTAAGAAAAGTGGCCAAAATGGCTTTTTGGATTGTAATGGTTTTTGACCTCTGGTCTAACCAAAGGCTTGATTTAATTAAACAGCTGGCTGTCACTCATTCTTCACACAGCTGTTTCAGGGAGCGAAACATTTTCATGTGTAAAAAGCAGAGACGATATTACTGTAGTGATAAACCTGAGGGATACTTGACTGATCTCATTAACAGGACGGTAGAATCTCACTGGGTCTCTACTAGCCTGGTGCATGGCATAGATGGGTTTCCATGTGAAATTTATCAGGAGTTTTATTATATCATATTGGCCCCTATGCTATGTTTTATCATTTTTTTAAAAACATGATCACTGGCTGAGGGGAGCCATTATCTCTCTGATAGTGGGGAACAAAGGAGAAGTTATTTTGTACCTCATAAAGATTTATGGCTCTTCCTAACTGTGACCAAAGGTTGCTTTCAAAATTAATCTAGCATGAGCTAAAAAATACTGAGGATCAAACTGGTTTTGTTAATGTTTAAAACCTCTGTGATAACAAGAGGCGACCTTGAAATGTTATTGGTTTGCATCATTTCACATCTGGCATTGAGCCTTGACATACAGAATAAAATCACTCTTTATGCTGATGATGTTTTCATTTTTGAAACCAGTTTTTCTGTTTCTCTTATGAACTGGTTCAAATCTGTTTCCTCTTTTGTAAATGTTTCTTGGTGATAAATACATTTAGCCAGATCTCTGGCTATGCTGGGATCAAATTATTTTCAAAAGCCTTCTGCTTCAACTTGTCAACCTTTAGTTTGTTTGTCTAAAGAGATTCTGCCACTTATTCACGGTAGATTAATCTCCTCTTTTTGATCCTTTAAAGGCTGTATTAGAACCATGTACTTTTTTGCCTCTCTTAGTTGTACAGTATTGATATTTTAAAAAATTAACTTCCTGCCTGGGCTTCTAAATCAACAACAAAGTATTCTTATTTTGTTATCTCTCAAGACTATTACAGTTATTGAAAGGTGATTGAGTTCATTTATTTGAGATGAGAGAAAACTTCAACTAAAAATGACTTAATTTTAGGTGTTCTGGTCTAAAGAGGACTTACATTTTTCAAATGTTTGGCTCATACTGATTTAGAGCTGATCTGGCCTCCATATTGATATAGAGTGTCTTAAGTTCAAGTGTCCACTACAGTACTGACTGATTATGACTAAGTATAAAATTGTTAGAGACCTCTGTAAATGGTAAATAGACTGAACTCATATTACGCTTTTCTATACATACCGGCCACTCAAAGGACACTGGAGCCACATTCACCCATTCACATTCTCAAACATGCACACATTCCTACATTGATACAAAGCTCAGTATGTAACTTGGGGTTAAGTGCCATGCCCAGGGGCACATCAACATATGACAGCCACAGTAGACGTGGTTTGCTAACTCTGTCCCCAACCGTGGAGATCCATCCACATTTTAGAAGATTGCTCTCAAATAACATCTTCCATGGACATTTCTAATATTGGAACTTCAGGGTAAATGTACTGGACCTTCACAAATTGGTCGTCTCTCCATTTCACCCGGTCGCCAGATTGGGCTGCTTTCGTGGCCATTTCAAGAACCAAATGAGTACATGCTATTTGGTATGTACTTGGAAATGGCCTAGTAGTAGGGCTTTGACTTTTGTCAAAAAATTATATTCGAAGTTTGTTTGTTTAGTAATATTAAAATGTGAATATATTTGAATATTTATTAATTATATTTTGATCATTAAATGTCTTCAGTAGGACCAATGTAGCTATTCAATTTTAAGTTCTATATGTTCTATCCACCAGAGGGCAGTGTATCAGTCAATGTTAATAGACCATGTGCATTTAGCCGGTGGACACTACGCTATCTCACAATGTAGCGGAAGCCCCAAAATCATAGAAGAAGAGTGACCTTGGCTACCAGGGAACTGTCACCAAAGTGTAGCGATGTTACTGACTACTTTCTTTTTTTTGACAACTGATTAAGCATTTAAGTTGATCAGTTAATGTTTAACGGGACCACATGTGACTTTATGTAACGTAAACATCCAGCAAAATGGTGGAGCAGTGCGTCCGATTTCATGCTTACTACTCGCTCGTTCGCTTGGAATCTGAAAAGCAAACACATTTCCAAAACATAATTCCCATTCAGGTTAGAATATTAAGAGATCCCTAAATTTTGTTCGAATGTCTTTCATTTAAAAAAAAAAAATCTAATTATATTCGAATAACAAAATTTGGGGTCAAAGCCCTGCCTGGTAGGGCCGCTGGGTGTAGTTAAGTCATGCTGATTTGTCTTAACACAGTAGGAAATCATATCAGCAGACTTAACTTAACAATAGGCATTTGTAAAATTGGAAGAATTTCTGGTGAAGCAGTGTATAATAACATAGCAACCATAAACGTAACAACATTACTGCGTCTTTTGTCAATGTCATATTATTCTCTGCTGCTGTAGGCGCCATTTGGCACTGATCACTGTAAAAACAGTCACAACATGCTCGTGTATTGGTAAATTTCTAAAAGGTACAATATGTAAGATTGACATCTGGTGGTCAAATTGGAGTATTGCAGTCCATGAAGAAAAACAACATGGGCTGCATCCGAATCCTATAGTATTTCCTACATTATACATAGTAGCAATTACTTCTCGTTGATGCAGTGTATACTGTATAGCAAACAAGCGAGTAGTCGGCTTGAAATTGGACGTACTGCTTCACCATTTTACCAGGATGTTTCCGTTACATTACGTTACTTCGCCTGTGGTCCGTCCTCGGTAGCCAACGTCACTCTTCTTCTTCGATTTTGGGGCTTGCGCAGCATTGTGGGATAGCGTAGCATACAGCGGCTTTTACTGTGGTGGTAGTACACATCCGGGAACTTTATGCCTACTACACCAATCCATACTAGAGATTGGGATCTGCTACATCGCTCACTTACTGCTTTTCGCCTACTACGTAGTAGGCATAGTAGGGGTATTCAGATGCAGGGTTAGTCTGCTCATAGTATCTCACGCTCTCTCGTTTGCAAGTTTCATGGAGAGTTGCCAGGTTATTGATCGGCCAGAAAATACACAATGAAAGAAAAAAAGTTGATAAGTAGATACATACATTTCAGATTGATGATGAAAAAATAGCTTGAGATATTTTTATAACAGTTTATTTCTTAATTTACTGCTAGCATTTTTAGCTCAATGTTAGCCTGTTGCCCAGTCGGTGTCAGATTAAAAATGGAGGTGCATTGTTTGTCTTGAAGACTTGACAACCTTGTAGGCTCAAATGTGATTTGCCCTGAAACCAGAAAGTATGGACAGATATTGTAAACAACTACTATGCCCCATAGCAGCGTTTTCAAAATGACGTAAATTTACAACCATCCAGCCTACAGAGATCAAAATTTGTTTCAATGTGACCTTCCTTCCAACATGATTGGGACATTAGACTGTTGGGTGATTAATTCATTGTAAAATTCTTACACATTGCACCTTTAAAGGGGCATTTTTGTATGCAGACACTGCAACTAAGAGGACCAAGCGTGTTGATTCACACTTACAGATTTTCCTTCCCAGAAGTCCCGGAATTCGTCCGGTGGAAACATGTCTATATATGAGATTTTAAAGTATGGTACAACAAGAGGTATAAAAACGTTGCTAATTCAGCTGATGGGCAGCATTTAAATGGCAACAGTTTGGCTTGGTTTTAGATAAGTTCTTCATAAATGTGCAAATACATCACTTTATTATTTACCAATGCTAACATATAGAACATGCTTTATCTCTTCGTGCATCCCCAAAAATGTTTTTATTTTTTTAAATTTTTTTTACAATGCATTGACTTTATATATCTTTTATGATTCACAAACTATCAAACGAAGTCAAGAGAGAGGGATTTAGGTGTCAGCAATGATGACTAATGATGGGAGAAGGTTTAAACTTAGGCTACGTCCACACTAAGCCGATAAGGTTATACGGGGAGTTAGACGCCTAATGTTATCCACTCAACATTAGCATTTACGCCCCGTTTAAGGTCCCATGATTGCGCAATCCCATACCGACCTGTGCAAATACTGGGCATGCGCGAAAAGACGCACGAAACACGCGTATAATCTACGTGACTCCAGCGCCTACATAATATATACAAGAAGCTCTACAACACAGTACATATCTGCTTGTCCCGTTAACGAAGAGAACAATAGCTGCTCAGAACAAGAGAGAGTTTTTGGTGTGGAGAGACGACGAGATCGATTTATTACTCTTCGCTGTTGTCTTTGTCTGTAGTGTTGTATTGTTATTGACGCAGCAATCATTGACGCCACTTCCTTTCATTATCCGGAGAAGCTGTCCACACTAGCTCGTTTAGCCGTTGAAATAAGATTTACACGGCTCTCTTACCCGGCTGATAGTTATCCGGCCACAGACCTTAAACGACGCCGGGTTAGTGTGGACGATAGGGGGGTGTAGACTAAATAATTATACGTTTAAGGCATTATCCGGCTTAGTGTGGACGTGGCCTTAGGCCGGCATGTGACTTCTTCTCTCTGTAATCAAGCTAAATCTGTTTGATGTAAAACCTTGCATTGCCTAAATACCCCACCTCTTCCCAGTAACAGAATGAATGGCAGATTACTTCAATTGTCTCTGGTTATGTGTAAAATTCCCTCTTTACTGGTGGAGCAATGGATTTATAACCCTCAGCAGACTGACAGATGTCTGTGACTCTGTTTTTCACCTTTCCTTTAATTTCTTTATAGCTGTGTGTTATTTATGTGCGGCTTTTTAACGTCTTTAGGCCTAGTTCATGCTGTCTGACAGCCTCTGTTTAAGGAATATTCTGATTCTGCAGTTAAGGCAGTTAAGGCATTCCAGCCTGGTTGTGTTCAATGTTTTTAAAATGTATCAGGCTTTCATGTTAAATTTCTCTGATGACCTGAAATATTTAAGTAGTTATTTATCGTAACCATCTTCAGTATAATTCCTGTCAGCCTTTTTGATCTTTTATAAGGCATCGTTAAACATCCACAAAGAATAAACAGTGTTTCTTTGTGAATTTATTTTCCCCATAGATCAGACTGCTTCTGTCTTTGACACCTTGTAAAAATGGCACTGTAAGGATTGTAATAGATGAGTTCTGCCCCATTAAAGCCCGCTACCGAGTTCCAGATGTGTTGACTGAAGAACCTCCAAGTGTATGGTGAGACCAACATCAGGTGCTGAATCTGTGCTTCTCTAGAAACTCACCGTCTTTATCTTCCTCATGATCCGGCAGGTTGAGAGTGGAGAGCCACACTAAGGACTCCATCACCCTCACCTGGTCTTCGGGACAGTACCAGGTCCGCATGTGGCATTTCCCTTTCCGTCTGGAGGTATTGTGTGATCATGAGGTGATTGTCACCTTCAACCCTAAGAACAAACTGTGGTTTGAAAGCTTGCAGAATCCACCCAGGTGAAGACATAAGAAATAACGTGCTTATTTTAAGAACATTATTGTCCTTATAATCACTTAACGGTCTCTTTCTATAATTTTCTACCGGGCCTCATCGTAACATAGCAAGGTAAGCAAATAAGAAATCTTGAACTGCAATTTTAGGCTGCTGTTCATTAAATTTCATGTGGTCTCTTGGTTGCTTTCTGCTTCTGTTTCAGCTTCAAGAGGACAAGAGTTCACAGTGGAAGGAGACTTTTAGGGACTTTGTCGACATCAAAGCAAATGGTTTGTACTTTCTTTAAGTTTTATTTCATTCTCTTTTATCTTTTTCACTATTTTTGACCAAATATTCCTAAAACCTAAAAAAGAATCCGAGACATCAGGAAGAGTTTTTTTCTTGGGTACACTTTCTAGAACTTTCCACATTAATTTCTTCAAGCAAGTATACACAAATGTGAACATTATATAAGTGTCCAGTCATCGCTGCGTCCTTGAAGAACGTGGTTTGGTGTGAAATGTGCAAATTAATCTCAGAACAAAAGCAAAGCATCTTGTGAAAAGGATTATGCATAGTGAATGAGTCCTGTATTGACATGGGCTGAAAACCTGCTCAACAAGAAAGAAGCCAACTCTACAAAAGCAAATCAAAATTCCTGTTTATGGTTACATTTCCTGTGATCTGATGAAACAAAAATGTGTGACCTCAATGCGCGGTCATTTTATCTGGAAGGGAAAATTGGGAAGCTTTGAAGCCTGGGTAGTATGTCAGTGGGAGCATCATGTTGTGGGGTGCTTTGCTGCAAGATGCACTGGTGCACGTCACAAAATAGATGGCATCACGTGAAAAGATAATCATTTGGATTTATTGAAACAGCATTTTAAGATGTCAGGCATGAAGTTGTAACTAATATCAGTCAAAAAGTGACTTAGAGTAACTAACCCTCTACCAGACTCTAACTCTGCCCACATTTTCTGTTTGACTTACGGACCAGTGAGGGGAAGGACTGGGTGTGGTGTGCACTGGGATTGACATAGTGACCGTGTCGATGTTGTCTAAATGTCGAAAATAACACCATTTCGCTCTGTGTTTCCATTAAATAACAAACTCAGTTTAAATCACAAGTTTTCATGCGTCATTAAGAAAAATGGCGACGGATGTGAACATTTACAATCGATATATTCGCAACTTCAAGGTCTTGGTAAATGCTCATGTCTCTTTGCTGTTTTGAATCTAATATATTACTTATGCCTTTATCACAAACCCAATGCAAAAAAACTCTGTCTCTTCGTGAACCCAAGCATGCCTCGCCATCTTTCTCTTCCTACTACTTCCGACGTCATCAACGTCGACGTCTTTTTCACTCGTAGTGAAATCCGGTTGTGATCATGTGACTTGTGTGATGCGAAAAAGGTGTTTCCATTGCTGTTTTGCGAAATATATGAATTTCGAAAAACCACCTCATCCAAGTGCAACAATGTAATCGAAAAAGGTGAGTTTTTTTTAAATTGCCATGTTTCAATTAGGCAAATTTATTTTCACAACTTCAATTTGCGCAATTTCATCTGTGATGGAAACAAAGCTACAGATGGATAGAAATAAGGTAGAGCAATAGCGATGCAAGCCTCATTGCTTCAGAGGGGGGCAATTATGAGGTTGAAGATTTCTCTCCACGCCTTCATAGTAAAGGGAGGAAGGTTCTGTGGAGGAGGCGAGCGGCCCTGAGCCATATTGTTTTGAGCTGATGGCTTGTGAGTTGGACTTCAAAGTCGCTACGGGGTTTTTGACTGAGCTTCTTTTATATTCCACAGTGGCAGGACGTTGAAGTCAGAAATCCAAGCTGAGCCGGTAGCAATGCCCGATTCAAATTCAATGAAGTGTAAAGTTTTAACCTGAAGAGGGCACTCCACTAACGTTTTTTGGTACAAAATTAATATTTTTTACTAAACTGTACTGAAATATAAAAATTTTGAAGAGACGTTTAGACAGTACAATTAGACACTCATTTATACAGTTTATCAGCAAAAATGTTGATATGGGGGTAATTTGCACTTTAAGGACAGAAAAGTCACCGTTTTTGGAGTTGCCATCTCTCTGTCTCATAGAAGATTTGGGTGCAGAGCTAAAAATGTGTGATTGAGCAAGGCAGCCTAACTCTGTGACACCAGGTATGTCAGGAGGAATGGGACAAAATACCAGCAAACTATGATGAGAAGCTTTTGGAAGGAAACCCATATGACCAAAGTCGAGTTTAAAAGACTATTTAACTAAAGGTTAAACAAATGTATGAATAACAAAGTAAAAAGCAATTGCCTATTAGTTTGACATAGTTTTGGTAATTGTAATGTACCTAAAACAGGACCTAAGTCTCCTGTCAGAGACATGCATATGTAAACATCTGGCTTTGACTGTTGCTTAAACTCAGATTAAATGGAGTGTTCATTCCAGCTTTCACATCTTGCCACAGATCCAGAATTAGATGAAAGAACTGAACTTTGACTAGACCAGTCTGACCCATGGATATACTTTGATCTAAACCACTCCACTGTAACTCTGTCTGTATGGGTAGGATTGTTCTTCTGGGAGCTGAATCCTTATTCTTTGAATGTTAGATCGGTTGGCTTGATAAGAGCACCTTCTTCCACATGTTTGCAGCATCCCACCTGAGGTGTGGATCACTGGTGCTCCTCTATACCCTGGCCCTATTGGCTGTTTCTCTAATTAATATCTTTGTTTGGTCTGTCAGGTTCAGTGAAGCATCCCTTTTACTATTTTCCGATCACGAATTTGAGATGTCCACAGCTTGGGATATTGTTTCTAACCCTGCTTTAACCCTGAGCAACGCTCTCCCTGAACTGTCTGCTATGTTCTTTGGTCTTCATAATGCCGGTCATTCACTAATGTTCTGTAACAAACCTCTGAGGCCTCAAAATAAATATCAGTTTGTGGTTGAAACTCACTATAATGTAATATATATATATATATATATATATATATAGAGAGAGAGAGAGAGAGTATTACCAATCAAATAAAAACTTCTGAAGGCTGAATTGCTTCCCTTCAGGTCCCAGCAGCCTCGGCGCAGACCTCTGCCTTCATGGATTCCGGCACGTCTACGGTCTGCCAGAACACCCAGAGAAGCTGCAGCTGCGAGACACCAGGTTCATGCTCATTGTTTTACATCACCATTATCATCACTTTGAACTCAATATTAACAGTGTTTCCTTTCACAGCAATAGCGAACCTTATCGGTTATACAACTTGGATGTCTTTGACGCCGAGCTGTACTGCCGGCTCGGCCTGTACGGATCTGTGCCGCTGATGGTGGCTCACAAAGCAGACAGGACCATCGGTGTGTTTTGGCTGAATGCGTCAGAGACTTTTGTAAACATTCAGTACTCCCCTGCGGACAATCAGGTAAGCTTCTTTCAGCATAAAACTGCTTCATGCAGAGATGAGAACATTTTATTGTTAGTCATAGTGATAATAGTATACACACGCTTTTAGATTTAGAATATTTCGTTATGTTTTTGCCCCATATGTAATTGTATTTCATATTATATAATGTATAAGATATACATATATTCATATTTTTCAGTAAGGCCCTGTTGGTTTAGTATGCATGTGTGCCAAACAAATCCAGCTGTTTTCTACCTGAACACATGTGGGATATTGATGTGCGGAACTCGTAGCACAGTGCAACATGCTCAACTTTAAAAAGTAACACCAAAACGAAACAAAAAAAGACTACAAGCTGTCACTAAACTCTGCTTTCAGGGAACATTAATGGTTTCTCATGCAGCTACTGTAGAAAAAAAAAGATTGATCGAACCAGAGCTTTGTCAGCCATCCCAGATTTCAACAACAATAAGGTCCATAACACCCTCTGCACTGAACTGAATGATTTACCTGAAAAAATGTCTTAACTGAATGTATTCATCACTGATACTAGAGGAAAAACCAGCTGACATCCACATGGCTACCAGTAGCATCCAGTCACCCCAAACTCCTTATTGTACATGAAATGCAAGTCAGCGGAATCCCTGTTGATGAGAAAGAATTTTCTAACAGCTGCTATAGCTAAATTTAAACACAGCTGGGAGACTAGGTTGCAGAAATATCAAAACAACTCCAAAGTGATTTCAGCATTTTGTATTTTCATATATGGGTAAACTATTATTTAAACATTTCTAAACATTAAAACTGACTGTTCGAAAGTGGTTACATTGTTGTCTACTCTGGCTATGTCTCCTTGTACTACTTTGTTTATTTGAAAAAAAGAGCCAATCAAATCTGTCAGTTCTATACTTTCAACTTTGTTAAGTTATTAAGCATAATAAAATCTAATTAATTTGGGGAATTCAAAGCTAGACATAATAGGAAAATGATTATTTCTTTAATAGTGATCAAATGTAAATAAAAAAGGTTGTATGCGGATATGTATTTCTTTTCTTGATTAAAGTGTCCCGAAAACAGAGCAAATTATGACTTAAAACCCCAAAAACATACTGAACTATACATACATATTGAAACATAATGGTAGCAGCATCATGCTGTGAGAATCCCATCTGGTTAAATGTGTAACAGTTTCCAGCAAAAGGCATTGATTTTTATCAACCTTTTTGACAATGCACAATGATTTTGGATCTGCAAAAGTGATTTCCAGTGTCGATCTCTACAACACACAGGATGATCAAACTCCTCCAGTGAAAAGGAGGCGGGCTCAGCCTCAGACTGACGTCCAGACTAATGTCCACTGGCTCTCTGAGAGTGGAGTGATTGACTGCATGATTCTGCTCGGGCCAAGACCCCAGCAGCTCTTTAAACAGTACGCTCAGCTAACAGGTGCATAAGTGACCCTTAATTTTTTGGAACATTTTGAATTGATAATTGCAATAAATAAATAGAAATACATTTATTGCTCTGACATTTAGGATATCAAGCCCTGCCACCGCTGTTTTCCCTCGGGTATCACCAGTGCCGCTGGAACTACATTGATGAGGCAGATGTGAAGGCTGTTGATGCTGGATTCGACCGCCACAAGATCCCTTATGACGTCATCTGGCTGGACATTGAGCACACGGATGGGAAGCGTTACTTCACCTGGGACCCTGTTCATTTTCCCAAACCAGTGGCTTTGCAGCAGCATCTGGAGAAAAAGAAGCGGAAGGTTAGTTTTGAGATGTAAAACCAGCAATATTTAGAGATTTATTTATTTTTTTACCATGTTTTTTTTTTCATTTCTTCCAGATGGTCGCGATTAGCGATCCACATATTAAGGTCGACCCTGACTGGTCATTCTACCGTGAGGCCAGAGATGGAGGACATTTTGTTAAGGACAGAGAGGGACAAATCTATCGAGGCACATGTTGGCCAGGTGATGTGTGACAAAAAACCACAGAAACCTGTTAAATACCTGTGGGGAAAAAATATTTTTCTTCTAACTACAGATTGTGTTAACTTTTCTCAGGTGAGTCGTCGTATCTTGACTTCAGCCGTCCTACGACCAGAGCATGGTACTCCAGGTTCTTCAGCTTCGATAAATACAAGGTATTGATCAGGATTAAAAAACACAGGATTCCTCTGTATTCCTTGATTTAAGAGTTATACATATTATGCTGCTGTTGAGGGTTGATCTGTAAAGTGAAGAATTGAAGAGGAAATATATATTTTATAATATTTGGATCTTGTGGATTTGACTAGAAAATTAAAATATATATTTGATCTAATATGGTCTTTGTGCCGGAAGATTCAAAATATGTGGACAACTCAGGACAGAAATTGTTTCGGAGACTCCATTTTTGTTCAATCCTCAGACCTGATTTCCAATAGAAGAGAGCGTTTTTGAAAACTCAGGATTTTTGAAGCTGTAGAGAGATTGTACAATGATTAAATGAGTATGCTCCAAGCATGTGAAATGCTGTCCTGTGGGCAAAGCGTTAAGAACAGGGGGCAAAGACAGTTAATGCTCACTGTCGCTGAACAGGCCCTACAACATAACGGTCACCCAACCTGTAGGTGTCTTTTGAAGTTTTTATTCTCCTCACTCTGTTCTTCTGTCAACACCGAAAACTCAAATAAAAAGGCATTTGGCTCAGATATGACACATTACAGTTGACTTTAAGAGCCGTTTGCTGGTATCTACCCCTAAATATTCTCAAATCTATTTAATGCACAGTAATACAAAGAAAGGTCACAATATTGAAGCAGTAAAACCCCAAGGGAACAGTGTCACATTGCTTATGAACTGCTTTTGCAAGCGCATAATCCTTTGCTCATATTCTCTTCATGCATCAGTTTTACAACTTCTAGAAAAATGTCTCTCAGACAGTTTCACTCACTGACTTGATCACCGGTCTCAATACCGCTTACATTTCATGAAGGGATCAACGCCGTCGTTGTTTGTGTGGAACGACATGAACGAGCCGTCTGTGTTCAACGGGCCGGAACAGACGATGCCAAAGGACGCGGTGCACCACGGCGGCTGGGAGCATCGGGACTTGCATAACCTGTACGGCTTTTACCAGGTCAGCAGGTCTCGCTTGCAAGTTAAATTCCCATTCACTGGCATTTACTGTTTGAATTGAAGGCTAAACAAATTGCGTCCTCACAGCACATGGCAACAAGGGACGGTCTGATATCCCGCTCAGGAGGCTCGGAGAGGCCGTTTGTCCTCACGCGCTCCTTCTTTGCAGGGTCACAGAGGCTAGGTGAGGGATGCAAACCAGGGCGGTTTTCAGTTTGTCACTGAGTTAATCAGGTGAATCCAAAACTGGATTTTTCACTTACATGCTGGACGCAGGAGCAATATGGACGGGTGACAACGTAGCCAGCTGGGAGTATCTGAAGATTTCCCTTCCAATGGTTTTGACTCTGAACCTGGTTGGGATTTCATTTTGTGGAGGTAAGCCTTTTATTGAATTTACTGCTTTTATTATCATTAGCTCCGCCAAGCAGGATGTGTTTTCGCCAGGGTTTGTTTGGCTGTCAGTTTGTTAGATTTCAGAAATGTCTGTAGTGGGACCAGGAACAAATGATTAGAATTTGGGGGTGATCCAAAAAAACGCTATTAGTGAAAAAGTGATTGTCATGAAGAGCTATTGAACTAATAATGAAAAAAGTGGGAAATCAGTTGCTATAGTGTATGTTTTCATGGTCAAGGAATGTAAAAACTTAGAATTAGATCACTGAGCTGCTTAACCGAACTCTCAGAGAGTTTTTCTAGTTGTTCAATGTCACAGTTATTTTTGTAGCGTCTCACTCCCACTCTCTCCCCCATGATGTTTCTTGTTTTTTTCCCCCACTGCAGCTGATGTTGGTGGATTCATTAGGGATCCAGATCCAGAGTTGTTGGTGCGCTGGTACCAGGCAGCTGCCCTGCAGCCGTTCTTCCGAGGCCACTCCGCCAATGACACAAAGCGACGGGAGCCTTGGCTTTTTGGAGAAGAAGTCACAGCAGCAATCCGCACTGCCATCCAGCAACGGTACCAAACAGAGAATCATCCGATCAGATCAATTTAACTAAAAGTGTTCGAAAGCAGGTCAACTCTTTTTGAAGCATACTTTTACATTTTTCTTGCAGTAATTAATGCTTGAAATGTTACAATTTCCAAACCTGTTTTTTGAATTGTTTTCACTTTTAAATGTTTAAAATCTTTAAACAACTGTATACAAATGCAAAATGCTGTTTTCAAACTGATTTTATTTAGTAAAGGAAATTGACCATTTAAACAAGCCGGTAACTATGTGGAAAGGATTTTTCCACCATGTTTAATCAGGATAGAACTGAGATTGCCCACATTTCCTTCTAAACTGAGATCAGTTTCACTTGCAGCACACAGGCCTGATTACTTCCAGACATCTAGAACAAAGAAATCCAATCAGAAATCCAATCTTTTTTGTGATATTCGGATATTAGGCTAGGGCATCAGTTTATAACAAGAGCATCACACTGATAGTCAAACATGGTGGTGGTAGTGTTATGCTCGGGGCTGTTTTACTGCTTCAGGACCTGGACCTGTTGCTGTAACTGAAGGAGAATCCGGCAATCAGTTTATGACCTAAAGCACCAGAACACTGTGGTAGTGAGATCTTAATGTTTTGGAGTGGCCTAGTTAAAGTCCAGGATTAAATCTGATTAAGAGTATGAACTTCAACAGGCTGTTTAATTTCCACCTTGGCTGCCTTGAAACACTCATCCCCTGTTATTTCAAACACTTGATGTCAGTGTTTGCTGCCAAGGTTGCCACAATCAGTTGGGGTTGTTATAAATGTGAACAACACTTCTCAGAATTTTATTTGTAATACAATGTAACAATGCATGTGTTTTCCTCTTACACAACTACAGTGCTTTGTGTTGATCTGTAACATAAAATTCCAGCAAATGGAGATCCATGTTTGTGGTTGGAAAGTGACAGTATGTAAGGAAGTTCAGGAGTGTGCAATGTATAAAATTACATTATTTTCACTATTCTTCAAAGAATTTGGCAAAAACGTGATCAAGTGTTGATGCTATTTAAGATTGTAGTGAGTGAAGTTTAGTGCAATCTTTATTAAAAAAGGATTATTTGAACTGAACCCTCCCTGCCTGCTTCCAGATACTCTTTGCTGCCATTCTGGTACACTCTCTTCCACTATGCTCACACCTCTGGCATGCCTCTACTCAGGTTAGTGATGCTACCATCTGCTGTTCACTTATTGTACTACAGCTGAAAACTGTATACTAGTAGCTCTGGATCTTTGGAACCTTCCACAGGGGCTCTTAATAATCCTGATTAAAGTGATAAAGGACCCACAAATGTTTGTTTTTAAATATAAATATAAGACATGATAACTTTAGAAATTGTTCAGTTTTTTTACAAGGATTAATTGCATTGAATTTCCACTTAAAGTAGTGGTTATATTTTTTTAAATCTATTGTAGGTTCAAAATAATGCTTTTATTTTTTACATCACCTTGCACAAATATTAAGTATGCGTTCTCTTTTTACAGCTTTTTACAATCTTTTCTTTTTTTTGGTTTAAAAAAAAAAGCTGTTTGTTGCAAATTACAGCAAATTTCTGAGAATAGATGTTTATTAAATTATAATTTTTTTCTTATTTTATATTTGCAGTTTTAAACAAGTTTCGTTCAGCTGGACTGAGAGCTAAAAGGGTTCTTTAGATTGTTAACCCTTTTTTGGGTATAGCATCCAATACTGTTACCTGGATTAGACTTGTTTTTTGTGTCAAGCTGCACAAAAGTTAAACAAACATTCATTCTCTTATCTAGACCTCTCTGGGTGGAGTTCCCAAAAGAGGAGATCACTTACGGCCAGGACAATGAGTACATTATTGGTGATGAAACACTTTTTGATTTAATTTCTCCATATATGAAATGTTACACACTTGTTTTTCTGAAGTTGGTTATTATTTTTCCTACAGGGGGAGCCTTG
This sequence comes from Apricaphanius iberus, assembly GCA_028564705.1. NCBI lineage: Eukaryota > Metazoa > Chordata > Actinopteri > Cyprinodontiformes > Aphaniidae > Apricaphanius > Apricaphanius iberus. Next base: position 564,704 of record JAPXFQ010002080.1, read on the forward strand.
CTTGCCTGTCCTGTGACAGACCAAGGTGCTCAGGCAATCAAAGTCTTTCTTCCAGGATTGGATGAGGTACAATAAATGAGCAGGCCTTTAAAACCAGAACATGTATATAAAATATTTTTATGAAAATTGCATGTCTGTTTAGTACAGTTCATTCCTTACTCCTCTTTAAATACATTAAATATTTCTCTCTATCATAGATTTGGTATGATATCTCCTCTGCAAAGGCGCACAAAGGAGGAAAAAGTTTGAATCTTCCAGTCAACATGGCTACGGTTAGTTTTTTTACAATCATTCAAACAGCGTACATCATTATCCCATTGTTCTCTGGTTCAGTAAATAGGACATACTAGATGCCTTAAGATTTCAAGTCTTGCTCCTATTGAATGCATTTACAGCTATGTTTGTTTTGGACAGGTTCCTGTGTTTCAGCGTGGTGGCTCAGTGGTCTGCAGATCAACAGGAAGTGGCACGTGTTCGGCCGACTACCAGAAGCTCCCTCTGGAGGTCACTGTCGCCCTAGACTCCCAGGTAACAGCAGGAATCCAAGTCTTCCTGGAACACTAATGGTTTATACCAGCTACATTTAAAACAGCTATTCCTACAAACATCAAATATTAGCATTAGATTAAATGATGATGATAATACTATGTTTCTAACACCAAATAATTTTTCTTTTATCACAAAGCAAGCAGAACAAACCTTAGTCTGCATTTTCCATCCTTTTTGTCTTTGTTGAAGAGAATAGACTTGACTTTCTTGTAACTGGAGTCCAAAGCAAAACTTTTAGCCATTCTGGTTTAGTTGTGATAAACATCATTTTCTCTGACACTTCCCCTTTGTACACTCTAAATTTGATGTTTAAGGGTCTCACGTTGTAAGCTTCCTCTTGTACATCTTATCTTAGATTATTTGCCTTACAGTATTCATAATACTTTCATTACAGTCAGGGATGAAGTACTAAAGTCCTGACTCAAGTCATATAGAAGTAACTTTTGACTTGACCCGAGTAGCACACAGATGATTTAAACATGGACTTAGGAATTAGTATGTTGACGATGGAAATGTTAGCTTTTTATATTAGATCAGATTACTAGATACATTTAATACCTTCCCAAACTTTTTGCACAGGTGACATGTTGATTATTTATCATTTCCACATTTATTTTAAGCACGTTTTATTTTACACATGCTACTAGGTTAGCTTGGTGATAGAGCAGATATTAGAATGGGGTAATGATGATGGACTTTTTGACTAACACTGGTCAGGCATGAGTGGATTATGTTGTTTGCAGATGACATTGTGTTCTTTAAACAAGTATAAGGAGCCAGAGGAAGGAAGTTTGGAGCAGGTATGGAAGTATGAAGTAGAGTAATGCTACATTCCATTTGTCTCGGATACTCGGGCGTCCGAGTTGCTGTACACAAGAACGTGAAGTAATTCCCCACTTAAAGCGTTCCAGTTTGTCTCACTACACTCCGAGTCGGAAAGAACATGGATGCTTTTAGGGCAGCAGCTGTCGAGGGGCAGGCTAGTCATTTTCATTGTTGTTGGCGACATAGCATCTTCAGCATGAAAAACAAAGCTGTACATTGTATTGCACGCACAGCAAGGCTGCGCAGTGTAAAAATTGGTGACCGGATTAAAGGGGAAATGTAGTCAAGTGTGTAAAAGCATTTAAAAACGACACTGAAATTACCAACAGTACAAATACAAAGAAAATACAATCTCAACTATGGGCGCAGCCTCTTTATTTCCGAGCTGCCCGCTCTACTCGGTCTACTATCAGAGACCCGAGTTTCCGACCTAATGGGACGTGTCCCTGTGAAATGACGCGAGACAACTGCGAGATTTCCGACTTTCCGACTCGGAAAGGTTAACTGGAATGCAGCATAAGGCAATGGAAGAATGCGCTTTATTGAAAGGGAGAATGGTGAAGCAGCAGAGTGGATGAGTTTACCTGAGGCTGACCATCTAGCATTAGGTGGAGCATGAGAGAGGTTTCTCAGAGTATAATCCTGTTTAATTGCTCTTACAATTAAAACATTCTTTTTTTTTAATTATTGTTGTTATCACTGATATAAAATCTGTAATCAATAGTTTTACCTTCTGTCATGGTGTAGTGAAATCCTCTTTAGTAATTGATACCACTTTTTTCGAACCGATACGATACCAAAACCGAAACTTCTGCCACACACAAAAAATAAAATGAATTGGAAGACAGGTTTCATTTCCTTCTCTTTTCATGACTACATTGTAGATTCTCAATTAAGGGCATTAAAACTATGAATGAACACATGATGTATAGAATTACTCTATGTACTTAAACAAAAAGGTGAAATAACTGAATACATATGTTATATTTTAGATTTCTCAAAGTAGCCACTCTTTGCTCTGATTACTGCTTTGCATTCTCTTGAGCTTCAACAGGTAGTCACCAGAAATGTTTTTCCAGCAGTCTTGGAGGAGTTCCCAGAAATGTTTAGTACTTGTTGGCCCATTGCCTTCACTCTGCAGTTCAGCTCACCATAGATCATCTCCATTGGGTTCAGGTCTGGTGACTTTGGAGGCCAGGTTATTTCACACTTTTTTGGAAAAGTACTACAGAATTCTATATGTGTTCATTCATAGTTTTGATGCCTTCAGTGAGAATCTACAATGTCAATAGTCATGAAAAGAAAGGAAACTCTTTGAATGAGAGGATGTGTCCAAACTTTTGGTCTGTACTGTATCTATGGTGGGCATAGATACATTTTTAAAATCTAGATTAATCTCACTGTAATCTTGGAATGAATCTAGATTTAAATGGTTCATTTGAATTCTGCCGAAGGCATTCAGAATACGCATGCTACCCAAAAAATGACTAAAAGTAAGTATATGAGGATGGGTTTTTCAAGCCAGATGTTACCAGGTGGTGTTGTGAGTTGTATGAGAACTGGTGAGAGTTACTTTTTAGGGAAAATGCAATGTGTGGTTCCTTGTGATAAGGAAATCTGATTAAATGGAGGGGTGCCTGCTAACTGTTGCTATGGAGTCTGAGTGGGAAGCTGGTTACGCTACAGTACATAAACATGGGAGGAGGTGATCGCAATCGTCTTTTAGATTTCGATGCGCAAGGTCGTGACATAATTTCGAACAATAAATATATGTATTAGATATATATAATTCCCCTCTCGCCCTCTGCAGTTGGTTTCCCATTCGTTCCAAGCTCAGGTCCTCCACCAAAGGCCTGGGACCTTGAGGGCCCCTGTCCAGTATCTTTACTGTTCCAAGTAATGCCCTTTTCTGAACCGAGATGTCTGAGGTTGTTTTGGGGATCTGCTGAAGCTGTTTCTCTAGTTTGGGGGTCAGTTAGCTTTTAGATATAAAGTTTGGGAGCCACAGCTTTAAATGTTGGACATTTTGAATTTCTACTTTATATAACACTTACCTTTTACTTGAGAGAGTTAATATTTGTGACATTAATGTCTAAATAGACTGTGAAAATAGCCCTTTACCAAGCTACCAATCAGAAGTCAACTTTGTTAGGTTGTTTCATGTTTTGTAAAACATAAAATGTAAGGAGAACTCAACTCTTTTAGGTTAATAGTTTTGCCGTGGAAAAGCTCTCCCTTTTCTACGCTAATCATCCAGAAAAAGACAAGAAATGCAAAATCTCACAGAGCTTTTAGTATTCCTGTGTTTCAACATGGAACATACGTTGTTCAGGGCAGCGCCAACGGGGAACTGTACCTCGACGATGGCCACTCTTTTGACTACCGTGACAGGAAGGCCTTCAGCCTGCGAAGGTTCAGCATGATGTCGGGCCGTCTGCTCTGTCGGTGAGTCACACTCCTGTAAAGGCTTCTTATTTTAGATTGTGTCTGCGGAAAATAAACGAGGCAAGAAAATATCTAGGTTCAAGTTGGAAAATCTTGTACTGTTGACTCGATGCAGAAGGGTTTGACGTTTGCTGTTGGTTTTGCTTCTTCCAGTCCAGCTGATGAAGAAGGAAGATTTGACACCGGGACTGTTGTACAGTCTGTTAACATCATGGGAGTGAAGAGCAAGCCGTCCACCGTCAGCGTCCATGAGCCGGGTGAGAACAATAAATGTTTTAATGATCACAAGCACCTCAGCAGCACCTTGAATTGCCTGTTGTTGAAAATTGTCTTGCCTTGTCTTTCAAAGCTTTTGATCACATCAGGTCATTGTTCATTCTTAAGCAGTTTTTGAAAAGTCCAGAAAGTGTCTGTCTTGAACTTTTTTGTGTTTTCCTGGTCTGGAAAAGTATTGAAGATCTAAATTTGTTGAAATGGGAAAATATATAGTTTGTAAAAGAACATAATAAAACTAACACAGTTTTTTTTTTTTTTATCATTCATACTGTTTGCAGCTGTTCGGATAAACGTTTCAGTCACAGCTTAACCTAGCTCAAAAGACTGAATAGCTCAGTATATGCTACATATTTGCAAAGTTTGTCCGCTTACTAAAGCAGAGCAACAGCATTACATTCTGATTTAGGCTTCCCAGGCAGATGAACTATAGTCAGGTTAAAGTAGAAAAGAAAGAAAATGCTTATTTGTGAATCTGCAGCAGCCTTACCACACCAGGGAGATTAGGACCCCTCTCATGTCTGCCATTGATAATTCAGTTTGTTCATTTTCTAGCCTTAAAAGTCATTTCTAAGTCCTAAGCAAAACCTTTTTTCTTTTTTCTCCCCAGATGCTGCTTCCATCTCTGCTTCCTTTGAGTTCCTGGAGGCAAGCTGCATGCTGAAAATTACCAAGCTGAACCTCAGAGTGGTGATGGACTGGGAGATACAAATCAACTAATACTGGAGAAATCGGGTTTTCCTTCAGCCTTTGGACTGCCAGCAGCACTCGATAATATGGGCCATTTTACGTTAGTGTAATCATCTGAACTCTTTCATGATCAGATTCTGATAGAAAAAGTAATTATGGTTTTGGTCGTTTTTAATCAATTAGCTATTAAGTACATCAGCTAAATCTACCCCTTCCTGCAAAAACATCAATGCTTCTTGAATTTGTCATGTTTTCACATTACAGTTTTAAACTTGAATTAAACGTATGATGAGAAGAGGATGGAAAAGGATGCATGGCATTCAAATAAAATAAAAAAATCTGAAATATTCAGGAACATTAATTATTGACCCCCTTTTTTCTGATACCCCTAAATAAAATCCAGTTCTATCAGTTTCCCTCTGAGATTTGCTAATTAGGAAATAGTCATCCATGTATTATTTATACTCAGTGTAAAAATAGCGAATTGCCCTTCACTCACAATCCCCATGGTGAAAGATGGTGGCGGCAACATCACACAGTCAGACCGCTTTTGCTCGGCAGGGATGGGAAATTGATTACATGTTGGTGGGAAGATGCAAGGAGTGAGATAAAGGGTAATCCTAGATGGAAGTCCGTTAGAGGCTGCAAAAGTTTGGAAACTGAGACAGATGTTGCCCTTTCACCACATTGATTTGCAGCCACAGCAGGGAAGTTAAAATCATTTTTATTTTGGACTACATCAAGATTATTTTTGACCTCAAAAGGCTCGAATGTATAGAAAAAAACGACCTACTAACAAATTCTAAAAATACCATAGCTTTCTGTGCTTTGGATGAGCAATTCTTTAAATTATATATTTAACATCCTTTCACAATGATGTAGTTCAGCCCAATTAAAACAAAAAAAATTATTTGATTTGGCTGACAAAATATTTCAACACACAACTGTTGTCTTGAAGTTCCTCTAGAGTCCAGGCTGCCACATAAATGGACCTTGAGTTTGACACATGTGAGCCACTACTATAAAATAATGGTTTACATAGACAATATGTGTTCTCATGGCCTAGTCAAAGTAGCTATAAATCTTAAGTGAGAAGCTAAGTTTCAAAAAGGACTCAACAAAAATGTTGGACTCAACTTTTCAGATTGTATTTGTGACACATCTTTGAAAACATTTTATCCTTCTGTTTCCACTTTACAACTCGGAACTACTTTCTGTTCTGTCTCAAAACACCCTAACAAAATGCACTGAAAATTGTGGTTGTAATCGGACAAAAAGAGAATCAGTTAAAGGGGAATGAAGATTTCGAACATCCATAATGTCAGATTATAAGGTTAAATGCCGCTTTTTACTCGCATCAATAAACGACTCCGTAATTTCAGAGTAAAACGGATGTTTAGTTAAATATATTTTAGTGCAACCTTCAAATCACAGATTTTCTTCTTTGTCAAAATCCAAAATAAAACAATAATATTCTGATCAACATGGCGCTTTTGTTTTATTACTATGATCAGCTGACCTTCACCAATATTTCTGTGTCAATGTGAACATACACTATCAGCTATAGTGATGAAACTGTTAAGAGAATGAATTGAGGGTGGTACTCTGCTTCATAGCATTAGCCTGCTCTAGTTGTGCTGAGACTGCTCAATGCTGAGCTCCATTGAGAAGAGGTTTAAAAGGCTTGAATGCCTTCTGCTGAGGCAGGGCATCTACTCACCACTCTACATGCCCTCTGGCCTTTGTGTCACCCAACAATGATGGCACCAGAGCACGGGCGGAGTGAAGATCATTGTTTTCATCAGCCAATAGGAATGCAACAGACAGGTGTTAGTGATTTGTGACTTTCTGTGTCTAGGTGAATGGCAGCCCAAAGGTGAACGTTTCTCTCGGACAGAGTGTTTGGATATGCTCTGTGACGAAGGGGAGGGGACGTCACAAAAAGAGAGAACCAATCAGACATTAGCTGTTTGGATTTATGCCAGGGTCTTTTGGCTTGTAAGACTCGTACAGGTGATCGGGGCCAGTTTTTTTCTCTAAAATAAAGGTCTGCTGAGAGGAGATGCCATACACACCCTCTGGCTTTTTCTGCGACCGGTTGATCCGGGAACGAGAAAGAAGAGACGGGGAAGGGTCCTTGAGCAAGCCCATCCGCTTCAATGGCCAGGACTACAACACTCTTCGACAGGAGTACCTTCAGAAGAAGATTCTGTTTGAGGATGAAACTTTCCCTGCTACAGTGGAGTCTCTGGGCTTCAAGGAGCTTGGACACAAGTCCAACAAGGTCAAGAACATCGTCTGGAAAAGGCCCAAGGTATGTCGGGTAGGCAGAGAAAAAGGAATAATGTTATGAATCACAAGTGGGAGCTGGGACATTTTTTTTGTACAAAACAAACTTGCAAGCTATCATTGGAATTATGTTCAAGCAGAGAAGACACAAATTTTATGAAAGAAAAAAGTTGTGAAGTAAATGCTACCGATGTATCCAGGAAGAAGCTGTATACCTTTTTTGTCTTTAATATGGAGCATAAAGCTAACATTCTTTTTGCACTTTATCTCTGCAGGAAATTTCTGAAAACCCAGAGTTCATTGTTGGAGGAGCAAGTAGGACAGACATCTGTCAGGGAGATCTAGGTAAACTTTAAGCACATGGGGAACATCACAGTTTTAACACTTGTAAAAAAAAAAAAAAATCTGTTTCCAAACTGTAACCTTACTAAATCTAAGTGCATAACAGCTCGCTCACCTTGGTGTTGAGGTTGTTGCTGTGGGACGACGACTCAAAGTTGTCCGTTTTTTTTACCAGGCTACATTGAGGCTGGGAGATGACGAGTGAGAGCAAGACTTAAAGCTGATAACTTGCAGGCTAAGTGTTGCAGCGCAGAGACGCTCTGTTTTAGCTTCTAAAGCTTTCTTGTTTTGGAAGCGAGGGCAGCCATTTGAAAATCTCTTTGATAACTTCTGCATTCTCTAAGGAACAAAAATGAAGAGTAAGCTTACATTAATGCTAGTTGTGTTAATTGCTTAACACCTTCAAAATTGTCAACTCTAATCATGTTCTTGTTAATAAAATGTTAGTAAAAGTCAGTCTTACAGTGAGTGGTTTCTCTCTTTTGTTTACAGATGTTACTGAGTTTGAAACAGAACTACATAAAAACTAGCCGGTTTTAAAATAAGAATCTGAATTTTCATGAAAGTCAAACACAAAAAAAGCAAGTTAATTCACATCCCCTGCATATGGCCTCACCCTTTTGTGCTTACTCTTTTGGAAGGGAATCCAACTGGCAGCACTTCCCATTGTTATCTTGTTCTCACAGCAAATAAAGGGGACCAAAGGGAACAAAAGTCCTGGCAGACACCGTTAACTATTCGTTCCTCGTGTAACAACCAAGTTACACACCCAGACGATTAAAAAATGCAAAGATCAGCATTCGGCAGCAACTTTTCCCTCCTGCAGGACGAAATATCTCCTTTCTACAGAAGTCAATAATATCGATGGCAGATTCAGGGCTAAACATAAAAGCATGGGTCAGAGGCACTCATTTTGAAGTATTCTTTATCCTGAGGCGTTATTCAGCATTGTTTTCTTTGTTTAGGTGATTGCTGGTTGTTAGCCGCTATTGCTTGTCTCACCCTGAATGAGAAGCTTCTCTATCGAGTTGTTCCCCAGGAGCAAAGCTTCTCTGACAAATATGCTGGCATCTTTCACTTCCAGGTGAGATCTCATGTCAGATGTGATTATCTCCTTCATGACCCCATTCTTTCCATTTAGGAACTTCAATAAAGGTAACTTGGTCTATTAAAATTATAATAAAAGACATTAAATCTTTATTAATTTGAGAGTTCATTTGAACTGCTTTAAAAAAATATTCATACCCCTTGAACTTTTTAACATTTTCCCACATTATAGCAACACATTTCGTGGATTTTCCATGTTAGGCCAGTAGCAAGCAGTGAACAATTGTGAAGGAGAAATAAAACAATACATAGTTTGCAATTTCTAAATATCTGAAAAGTGTGCCAAGCATTTGAATTCAGCTCTCTTTCCTTTGGTAGCTTCTAAATAAACTCTGGTGTAACAGCTACATTTCTAAGTCACCTATCTATTAGATAATATAAAGCCCAACTCTGTAAAATTAAATATCAGTATAAATTCTTCTGTTCTTCTCATCCGCAGAGGTTTATAGAAAATTGCCAAAAATCTAGCATTTATCACAATTTAAATGGTTCGTCCCCTAAAAATGTCCAGATTTCACGATGGATTATGTTCCTGTTTGTATATATATATATATATATATATATATATATATATATATATATATATATATATTTGCTGACGCTGACAAAGCCTGCGGTCTGAATGCACCATTACAAACGTAATTGTGGCAAAAATGGTTTCTCTGTGAAAAATGTATACATGCACACCACACTTTTCAGATGTGTGAAATTCCCTTTTTCAATCAACTATTTGCAACAAAAGTTGCAAATAGTTGATGTCAGATAAAATCCCAACAATATTGACTGAATTTTTTTATTCTAATGGGACAAAATATAAATATGTGAGCGGAAATACTTGACAAGGCACTGTAAATAGTAATTCCAAGAATATAAAAAAGAATGACCAGGAATGAAGGAGTTAAGTATTTTGCAGCCTGATTGGATTTATAAATCATATCTTATAATTTATATAAATCCTGCATTCATTCACCATTCATTTACCTCATGTTTTTGATCAATTTTGATTCTCTGTTTCTCAGTTCTGGCGTTATAGTGACTGGGTCGATGTCGTCATTGATGACCGCGTTCCAACTTTCAATAACCAGCTGGTCTTCACTAAATCCGCTGAGAGGAACGAGTTCTGGAGTGCCCTGCTGGAGAAGGCCTATGCCAAGTGAGTGGTGAGCCTCTAGTATGAAGGCCAGAGCAGTCTATTGTCTTCTGTACCCCCGTATTGTGGTTATAAGTTTATTTATTACATATGTTCTACTTCTGTTGGAATAGGATTTTTTAGTTTTTATGGATGTGGGTTTGAATGCATTTTGGTAGATGTTACCTATACCTGAACAAGTTCAGGCTGTTAACCATTCCCCTGGGTTTATTAGATGGATTAAGTCATAAAGCTAAGAACTCTTCAATCACTCATCATTTAACATTAACTTGTTGTGCATTGTGCTTCTGTGCTACCTGTAATAACAGGATCCTTTGTTTACTTAGTTGATGAACATACAGAAGTGGACAAAATTGTTGGTACCCTTCATTAAATAAAAGAAAAACTCATAATGGTCACAGAAATAACTTTAATCTTACAAAAGTAATAATAAATAAAAATTATATAAATGTTGACCAATGAAAGTCAGACATTGCTTTTCATCCATGCTTCAACAGAATTATTTAAAAAATAAATGCATGAAACAGGCCTGGACAAAAATGATGGTACCCCTAGAAAAGAATGAAAATAATGTGACCAAAGGGACATGTTAATCCAAGGTATGTCCACTAATCAGCATCCTAGGTGTCTACAATCCAGTAATTCACTCAGTGGGGGCTTTATATGGGACTCCAGGTAGTCGCTCTGCATTTGTTTGTTGACGTGGTGTGTACACATCAATATAAACCAGGAGGAAGCAAAGGAAAGAGTTGTCTCAGGAGATGAGGAAAGAAATCATAGACAAGCTTGTTAACTGTAAATGCTATCAAGACCATCTCCATAGCAGCTAGATGTTTCTGGACTACACTGCATGTCATTCAGTAATGACGTCATGGGACTGTTGCCAACTCCCTGAGTAGTGGCATGCTGGAGGAAAATTGATGAAGATCAAGAGGACGGCATAATCCAAATGGTAACAAAAGAGCTTGAAAGACTTCAAAAATAGATCCAAGCTGAACTTTATGCTCAAGGAAAATCAGTGTCAGATCTGGAACATTCCTTCGCTGTTGGAGCGCAGAGGACAAATCATAAAAAAATATAGATCTGGGAATGCCAAACTACATGCTGACGAGCCACTAAGCTTCTGGGAGAATGTCTCTGGACAGATGAGACAAAAATGTAACTTTTTGCCAAGGACCACATCAGCTTTAGGTCCAACAGACGGAAAAATGAAGCATATACTAGAAAAGAAACGGTCCTATGTGAATAACATGGGTATGCTTCGGTTATGTTCTGTGGCTTGATTTGCTGCATTGACACAGGGTCTCTTGAATCTGTGCGGGTACAATGAATCTCAAGACTTCAGGGGATTCTCTCGAGAGAAATGTGCTGGCAGTGTCTAAAAGCATGGTCTCAGTGCAGGTCAGGGTCTTACAACAGGACAATGAACCCATAAAACACCAGCTAAAAAACACCAAGAAGGGCTAAGGAGGAAAACACTGGCCTTATATGAGCGTGATTCTAAATCTCTTTGAGCATTACTTTGGAAGGAGCTGGTAAAGGTGCTGTCTGGGAAAAGGCGCACCTTCAAACCGGAAACAACTGAACAGTTTTGCTCCATGAGGAGTGGGCCAAAATACATGCTGAGAGGTGCAGAGTCTCATTTACAGTTACATGAATATTTTGATTGCCTTCAAATGGTTGTGCAACCAAATATTAGTTGTGGGATCATATTTTTGTCCATGGCCTGTTTCATGGGCATTTATTTTATTTAATATTTCCGTTGAAGCATGGATGAAAAGCAATGTCTGACTTTCATTGGTCAACATTTATATAATTTTTGTTTATTATTACTTTTGTCCACATCTGTACAACACTTTACATCAGATTGATTCTATTGCACAATATATCACACATTCATAGAAATCTACAATATTATAACCCCTTTAAATAATGGCAGTGGGAAATGTTGGACCTTTCACTCAGCATGCATGCAGTTTCAACTGTCTAGATAAGGCCGGATAGAAATGAAGCCCGGGATTGGATACCAATGCTGTGACCCAGTTGCCAACAGACTGAGTATCTCTGCATCCCATTCCTTCATTGGCTATTTGAATGTCCAGTAGAATCAGGGAAAAATCCCTTTTTTCATACCGATGCGATAGTTTTCACTGATGGCAATGGCATTGAAGGTAGTACATGTTTGGTAGCATCTGTTAACAACAGACTTCTGAAACACTTTGGAGTAGCCAATCAGTACTTACACCAGAAGTAAAGAGGTCCACTGTAGCATTGATGAATTAGGTCCGTATCTGAGCTAGCATCAAATGTTGAAACTTTCATTCCCCCACCAGAGGACAATCCCTGGACAAGAAGATTGTCCCGCTGCGTTTTGGGCAACCCTAAAAGTGCATAGCTATGTTGGACAAAAACTGCATACTGCACAACTGCAAATGAGCATGTGACAGATTTAGGAAAGAATACGAACCCGTTCCCCCCTGACGGGAAGTATAGGATTGTATAGTATTGTCTGCTTTTACCAAATGTTGCTACTCTCTACGGGTTTCAGGCATAATACGTTTACTTGTACCTCTAGGACTTAGGGGTGCCTTCTAAACGCTTCTTAGTATCTTGCCATTTGACAGGCTGTATACACTAACATGGTAACAGACACCCTGCCAATTGGAGAATCCTGTTTAGGTAACTTGCAAAGTTGTTTAGAAATGCAGTTGACAAATGCATGCTTGACCTGAAACTGAGTTTATTTCTAGCCCTTGTTACAAAGACTACTGGTGTAAAATCCAGGATAGCAGCGGGAGCAGCAGCCTAAGCAGGGACGCCCAGACTTCTCTCTCCCCAGCCACTTGGGCCAGCTCCTCCAGGAAAATCCCTGGGCGTTCCCAGGCCAGCCAAGAAACATAGCCTCTTCAGTGCATCCTGGGTGTTCCTCCGGCTCTCCTCCCAGTGGGATTTGCCAAGAACAACTCACCAGGGAACCGTTCAATACAGAGACCCAAGCCACCTTAACTGGCTCCTCTCGATGTGGAGAAGCAGCAGCTCTACTCTGAGTACTGAGCCCAAACCCTGAATATGTGTACTATCAGAGCCCACTCGTCCAGCTAGGGAAGGACACCAAAACCTTCCACCCTGAAGAGAGCTAACATTCGGGAGTGAGCAACAATCGTAAAAAAATAGGACACACCTCTACCACTGCAAGTGCAAATCATTATTCTTGGATGTTTTGCCACACAAAGTTGAGCTCGTATTAGGTCCAAAGATGGAATACAATACCAAAAGCATTGAGGAGGTGCTGTTAGCAACATGAAGAATGTAAGAATTAAAGACTAAAGTAGACTATGACCTTTATATGTACCTTTATGTCTTGTATGTGTTTATGTGTTGTATGTTATTTGCTCAAAGGCATTATTCAAAGGATGTTTAGACTGAACTCCTGAGGGCCTGATATCCAGTCCAATGTGTTGTACTACTTAAAGGGAAATAACCATTTGGTTAATTCGTCTATGTTTGCACTTAACCTGAATTATTGATTAATTTACATAGTCTGTTTATTAAATAATCAGATTTGAATTGAAAGGAACTAGTGACAGAAAACAATCTCTCACCTGTTTCTTTGTCCAGGCTCCATGGCTCTTATGAGGCCTTGAAGGGTGGGAACACCACAGAAGCCATGGAGGATTTTACTGGTGGCGTCACAGAGTTTTACGAGATGAAGGATGCTCCCAAAGAGCTCTATAAGATCATGAAGAAAGCCCTGGAGAGAGGCTCACTCATGGGCTGCTCCATTGATGTGAGTTTTTAGTTTTTACATCGACGCCTCACAAAAAAATGATAAAACTCAGGGCCTTTAAGCTTTATAATGGTAACTGGGATGATGGTTTTCTATATTCTCATATTCACTCTTACTTCCTCCTTGGTTTCTTTTTTTTGCTCAATGTTTGGCTTTAGTCTCTGGTTCCTGCTCGCTTTGAAACTCGCACAGTGACGGGACTTGTGAAGGGGCACGCCTATTCTGTGACGGCGGTGGACGAGGTAATGCCGGCAGCTCAACTTCAACGTATTAACGTATTCAGCTCCACAGCGAGGGATTCACTTGGTTGATCTTTTATGCACTCCAAACAGTTATATGGCTACGTCCTGCTCTGCTCAGCGCTCCTGCTCTGATAGTAGTGGACACTCCTAAGCTCTCGACGCGTATAAATATGAGCAGAATCAGTTCGAGGAGAAGCATGAGAACTTAAATATGTCAACGCTACTTTTATTTCTGTTTGTCACTACAGTGTAAGCCCTCTCGCACTGCCACAAGGACACTAAAGTTCGTCTGGTGCGTCTCAGGAATCCATGGGGCCAGGTGGAATGGAACGGCCCCTGGAGTGACAAGTGAGAATTTTTTTGTATGTTTTACACATTTTTTACAGTTTTTTTCTTCAGTCTCACGGATATACTATATTACATTATTCCGAACAGCTCCAAAGAGTGGGCCACTCTCTCTAAGGCTGAAAAAGACAAACTGCAGCACCAAAGCGCAGAGGATGGAGAATTTTGGTAAGTGCTGGATTATTTAACATACTACTGGAGTTGTGATGTTTAGTTTAACTGTCACTCTCTTCATGTAAAATACTGCATATCTGGTACAATTTAACTGAGAAACAAGGTCAAGGTCAACCTTATTTGTATAGTATATTTCCGTTTGCGTAAATATCTCCCTAATTTTACACAGACACAAGCTGTCTGAGAACGAGAGAGGAAGAGGCAGAGGTGTTGCAGCTGCAGTCAGTTATTATTGGAGGTGTGCGTAAAATAGCTTAAAAAAGAAAAGCGAAACTTAATATTTGACGGTCTGTGTTGATTTTTATTTTTATTTTATTTTTTGGTCGGTGTTAAAACTGTGGACACTGCCACCCATTTGTCTATGCGTGGGAAGCACGTCATGCGCATCGCACAAACCTGTGGAGATGATGCCTCACAGACAGGCCGCTCTGTGACAGGCCGCTCTGTGTCCATCATAATGGCAGAGAGCGGTCATGGCGAAGTCACAGCAAACTTCTGCTAAATAGTTGGCGATTCCCCAGCAACCCAGGGCTACATCAACTTCAGAAGAAAAACAATGGGAAGTATGGCGGGCAAACTCAAAAAATACCTTAGAGACCAGAGTAGGGTGTTACATCGATATGTGTTCCCCCCGTCAGATTTACATCCGATATGTGTTTCAACAGTGGAGACAGGCTACCATCAAATCTTAAAAGGCTTCAAGCCAACGCAGCTTTGGACAAATTATACACAAAGTACACAATGGCATGCTGTGAAATCACAGGTAAAATCCATTTTACGTTTGATTTGATTTATACAAAACTGATCAAAACTATGAGGATTCTTGAATAAATAACATTCTTTTTAGGAGGCCTGTAAACTGTGACACATAAAATCTCTGGAGTGCTAAAACAGACAGTATAATCAAGCGTGCTATAATCATCAAATAAAACGGTGAAGATTAGTTCTTTTTATTGTCTTATCATTACCATTTGTTTTTGTATTACAAAAGCCTGGAAACGTTCTCTGCGGCCCATCAGGTTTGTCTTTCTTTATTGACATCCATTGTTCCTTCTGGTGTCCTTTAGGATGTCGTTTGAGGACTTCAAGAAGAATTATACTAAGATTGAAATCTGTAACCTAACGCCTGATGCCCTTGAGGATGATAAGATCCACAAGTGGACGTTTCAGATGAACGGGCGCTGAGGTGATCCACGAGGCTGTGTAGATGGTGTGAGCTGCAGGAACTATCCAGGTGCACTGACAGACTGTTGTCTAATATCATATAATATAAATATATATATAAAAAGTGTTATATTTAGCAAAAATGTCTTGTTTTATGCATCCACTTGACAGAAAACAAAATAAAACAAAAAAAGGAACAACGGAAAACTAAATGAGCGTGATGGAATGGCTTTAAAAAACTGTGCAAAATCATCATAGCTCTCTTTTCATGGGGGAGTGTTAATATTCCTACATGGGTCTTTCAGACACTTTCTGGACCAACCCCCAGTACCGACTTCGCCTGCTGGAGGAGGATGATGATCCGGAAGACAACGAGGTGCTCTGCACCTTCGTGGTGTCCCTGATGCAGAAGAACAGACGAAAAGAGCGAAAGATGGGAGCCAACCTCTTCACCATAGGATTCGCCATTTATGAGGTCATCCCTTAGGTCCTTACTCCTGAACGCAGCGCAAAAACCCATGCCTAAAAAATTAGAAAGGGTTTTAACTAAACAGTGTAGGGGTGCAATCGTTGTTCCAGTATAGACTGAGCATCCGGTTCTATTTTCGTTACAGGAATGGTTCCCTAACTGTTAATTAAGAAAGTAAAACTTCAACTTCATCAGTAATTATATAAATATTAAAATATTGATCATGATTATTGATGGTTATGTAAACCAGACCTAACTGCACCTTTATATGTCACAACAGGTCCCATTCTGTTGATCCTAATTATGCTTAATAGCCTTTGCATCCCAATTACAAACGTAATATAACGTTTAAATTAGCAAAGAACCAGCAGTGTCCATTGTTGATAAATCTGATATTTAATAAAATTATTTCTGTTTCTATATTGTCTTATTTTAAATGGTAAATTGAGTGATATTATATAGCACTCTTCTAGTCATAGAACCACCTAAAAAGCTTTCAGGTTTAGCCTGATTCAACAGTTGTGCTGCTTAACATGCTGCAATATGCAGATCAGTGGGACCTTGGTGTTAAATGCCTTGCCCATGGGCACACTAACATGTGACAAGTAGAAGAAGCTGGATTTTAACCCACAACTTCCCATTAATAAAATAAGTAATCGACCTAGCGAGCCTCAGTTAGCAGAATATTGTATTCAAATTAATTTTCAAAAAAGTATAAAAGAGAAGCAATATATCAGTGTCTACCCTTCACATATACAGTATATCATCTGCACATCTCATCATAAAAGAAAGGCGTTTTTTTTATTTATTTATAGTGTTGAAACAGGTGAATTACTGAATCAGTAATGAAAAAACGTTAGATTAAGCCAGTTTCAACATTTAGTAACAGACCAATTCTTCCTTCCTTCCTTCCTTCCTTCCTTCCTTCCTTCCTTGCTTCCTTCCTTCCTTCCTTCCTTCCTTCCTTCCTTCCTTTTTTCGATATATTTGAATATTGAAAACACTGCTTTTAAAAATATGGTTATGTAAATGCATTTCTAATTTGATATTATTTGTAAGTGACATCAAATTTCTGGATGGTTTAGCATTCATATTACCTGCTCAAAATTTGATATCAGTCGCTCTCTCTATTTCAACACAATTGTTTCAAGTTTAGTAAATTACATCTTTTTCACTTATTGTTTTGGTGCACATTCTTCATTATTTCTGTTTAATTTATTATTTTAAACTCTATTTTTATCCATTAGCAGCTAAATGGTTGGTTTTGCTTTAAATTCGCTTTCTCATCCATACTGATGTTGCTTGTATCTTTTTACAGGTGCCTAAGGAGGTGAGGAAGGTGCCAACAGAACAGAACATTCATGCTGAAGCTGCAATCAATTGTTTCCTGCATTTGTTTTTATCATCATCATCCATTATCAAGGGGATTATTATCTAACCCTAACCTTAGTTCCTTATCCATACTTTTACCTGTCTGACTGCCCCCTTCAGATGCATGGAAACAAGCAGCACATGCAGAAGGACTTCTTCTTGCTCAACTCCTCCAAGGCTCGCTCCAAGTCCTACATCAACCTCCGGGAGGTGACCCAGCGCTTCCGACTTTTGGGAGGAAAGGGGGGGGGGGCCCCCCCGGCGAGTATGTCATCGTGCCTTCCACGTACGAGCCTCATCAGGAAGGAGAGTTCATCCTGAGAGTCTTCTCTGAAAAGAAGAACACCTCAGAGTGAGTGGCTGTGGGGGAGTAGGGTGCTGTCATGTGGGCCAACAGGGGGCAAAAAAGGGGGTTAGATACTTTTACTTCAGAGACTCACAGATATAGAGTCAGATTTACTATATCATTTTGGAGAATTTCAGATAGTGGTTTTTGATTATATGCTGCTGCTTAGTTTTGTTGTTTTTTTTAACCAAATGTTGGGTGGGACAAAGAGCATCAAGAGCGAATGATTTTAACGTCAGTTTGATTTTTAGAACTGGAAGAAATCGCCCCGAGTTCGAGGCTGTTATGGAATCTTTTTTAGGACAAGCCACTTCCAATTTGGACGTGAACCGAGTTAAGAACGTTCTTAATGATGCCGTATCAAGAAGACGTGCCTCACAGCGAAACACACCGCCCTCTCCCCTGCTACCCTGAGGGATGAAACAGCGAGCAGAGCCGGCCGGGACTCTGACTGAGCTGTGAATCAGGCTGTGTGATAGACTTGCACAGAATCAGCTTCTCATGTTTTGTTTTTATAGTAGTAATGGTGTAAAGCATAGCCTAAAGATTGGATTTAAAAATTTAACTATTAAGAACATTTAATGGATTATGTATCATTTACTTTCAGCCAACCAAAGGTTAATACAGACTAGAAACCTCAGTGGTTTTTAAAAAAAAGCAATACCTGGGTGAACATGTTTTAATTTTTAGTGGATTTTCTTTGATTCACACATGGTCAGAATGATACATTCAGGCTCAAGTACTAACAAACATCGCAAAAACCGATTTAGTGTTCCTTGCTGGTCATGCAAGTTTAGGTCAGATCTTCACTAAAGCCATTTTAGGACGTTACCAAAGAAAAACTTGGATGTACTTTGGGGCTAAAAACACTTGGTTTATGTCTCAGTTTAAAGCACCTGACCCAAACAGTCACTCTCATATGAAGAGAAATGGGGCAGGATATTCAGAAAGTGAACTACAAATGAGAAATCATTTGAGAAATCTGGGTTAAATAACAGGCGTCATCCATCTATAAGAAAATGTGCAAAACTGTCAAGCATAGTGGTGGTAGAGTCATGCTTAGGGTCTGTTTTTCATCTTGATTGAAAACTGGAAGGAATATTAATTATTCGCTAATACAACAGCTAAATTGCTGAAACTTGGAAACATTCTAGTGCAGCTTTCCTTAGTGTGCTGAAGAACTCTTCAACCACTGCTGCGCTGGCTTAGTTATTAGCAACAATGTCAGTGGTATAAAGAGAGTTATTAATGATCAATATAACTATTAACAAAATTAATAGTTATGGGGTACCAGCTGCTCAGCAGGAACAAATAAATATCACTCTCAATTGACTGTTGGTATCAGTCTGGAAAAAATGTATTGTAGATCAAAGAATGAAAGTTGGAGTTCACACAGTGGCTTGTGCAAATCAGCAAATGACAAAAAAATGCACAATACCACATACTGACGTATTAAATGGCTGAAAAAAGGTTCAGGGGACTTGTGTAAACCATGTCCATTATGCCCATGCATCATGAAAATGATCCCAAATTGCTTTTTGAACAGATGAAACAAAAGAAGATTACTCCTGATCTCAACTCATCCCCTTAATACCTAGTCCATATCAGGACACCAATTTAAATTTCGTTTACCATTCCTGATTGGACGAATGGTCAACTGTGACTTCTCTGTGTGCACAGGAGCCTGCATGTATACATGTATAACCTTGACCCTGTTTAGATTAGACAAAATCCACATTAAATAAAAAACCTGTGTCAAGTTTTAGCTCTTAAAAATAAATGAACCCTTATGTTGTATAATCATTCCACCCCAGAAAAATAACTGTTCAAATGAATAATTTAAAAACCAAAAATGAATGTGACATTCATGGCCATGATGCCTGTAAATAAGGCGCTATCTGTTAGTTACTGCAGAGTAAGACAGAACTCCGTCATGAGGAAGTGTCAGGTAATGTGTCATTCACAGCTTTATACCTTGTTAAAGTTTTTTTGAGATTTTAAAGGTGTTGGAATAGAACACCAGTCAGCTTTAGAGACAGAACAGTTGGGAATTAGATCCATCTCAGCATATCAGATGAACATTCAATACACGTCAGAAAAATAAATAACTAAAGTTAGCTTAAGGTCCAGATGAGATAATGTTGGTGTCTGCATGCTGACTGCTGTTTGTTCGTTTTCACTCAGGGAGATAGAGAACAGGATTGAGGCCGACCATCCTGTGGTAAGTCTGACTCACTAAACAGTAGCTCCAAAACCTCTCATTACCCAGTATCCTCTTCAGGTATAGCCTTAGTATGAAAAGAAATGCTTGTTTAGCGTTGTAGTCTTCCCACTAATATTGCTGAAAAATCCCCTGGATGTGTCACTTTGTGGCTTCGTTTCCACGGCAGCCGGCTCCAGCCTCAGCAGGGGAAGAGAGCGAGGAGGACCAGCAGTTCCGGACTATTTTTCAGGAGATAGCCGGTGATGTGAGTAAAGGAAGGATGCGGGAAGCGGATACCTTCACATTATTATTTTCATATGAATTCATATGAATGTAAAAAAGTTATTTGTAAGTCAGTCGGATGTGAATCTCTTCCAGGACATGGAAATCACAGCTAATGAACTGAGAAATGTCCTCAACAGAGTGATCACCAAACGTAAGTTCAATCAGCTCTAAATCTTTCTTATCCTGATATATGATTAATTTATAGTGCCTCAGAAAATCTTTTTTTCCCCCACATTTTAATAGATTGCGGCTTCAAAACCTACTGGGATTTTATGAGAATATGCATTATGTCGAGTAAAGTCATCATTTATTAAAAATGGAGAGCAAAAGAGCCAGTTTCTTTTTAAAATTGCTGGGGACGTAATTATTAACTTGAATGCGGTTTGAGGATTGGTGGGGACACTTATTAAATATGTATATAGCCTTCATGTCTCATTACAATATGCACTGCAGAGTAGGCTATAAACATGGTGAAAATTGCATGTTTATTAAATCAATACAAGTTAAAAGCCATAGGTTTAACTGTTTTCCTTTTTAAACAGCACCAACATTGTGCTCTTGGTTGGGAAGAATGATTAAAATCCACACCGTAGCACAAAGAACAATGTTGAATATAATACTCGCACCAGAAGAATGCGGAACAATAAAACATGCCAACATCGTTCTGTGTGGAGTAACTTAAAATGAACTTAAAGCTGACAGTCCTGCAATAGGGCAGCTGCCTGTGGGTGATCCGCATAAAGTTGTTTCAGGTGAAAAAAAAAACGAAATAGAATTTCACGGCTCCGGGACGAAGTTTATTTAATGCGAGCGGACATAACTGATGTTTTGTTTCAGAGTCCCAAAGAGGAAAATGTTCATATGTTGTTTTGGTGTTGGGAGCAGGAGGGAATTTTTCGCTCTAATGATGCAATGCCGTTGCTATCCATGCAGCGCTTCCAGCGATTCAGGAATGAAAAATCTAGGTAAAGCCAGACTGGACACAGTGTTTGGTTTCTGAATAAACATTTCAGCTGCAGTATAATGAAAGACTAATAATTCACTGCACTATAATCTACTTTAAATAATGGATCAAGTTATTTTTCTTGTTCATTTTTTAAACTGTGATGTAAATGTTGTCCACTCCCTGGTTCTCCGTTGCTGCGTCACAGAAGCGTCTCTCTCTGGAAGCTGGATGCAGAGATAGCGAGAATTTTTCGCCTTCAGGGCAAAGTAGGCTAGTATGCTGGCATGCTCTCTACACAAATCCAGTATGTCAACTTATCATCTTTGGGAGTTCTAAACAAGCAAAAATATTGCATGAATATTTTGGTCCTTGCTACTCACCCACAGAAAATAAATCACACCCATTAAATTTCATTTACAATGGTCCCTCATTTATTGTGGGGGTTCTAAAAATAACCCACAAATCTGCAAAGTAATCTTTTTTTTTTTTTTAACAATTATTATGTTTTAAGGCTGTAAAAACCCTCGCCACAAACCTTTTTTAAACTTTTTTCAGACATACATTAACATTTAATCACATTTCTCACTAGCTTCAACTACACTCAAACCTTCGTAGAATTATAACGTAAAAGTATTACGCAGTACGGTCTCTCTGCTGTGGCGCCGCTCGGTGCGTCTTTCTCCACTGAAAGTTTCTGAGCAGCCAGGTGTCGTTTCCGAGTGTAGAACTTAATTTATAGGCATTTTTTTGTACGTCTTTTTTTATTTGATTTATAATCTTTTTTAAGTCTGAAGCTATATGAAGCTTTAACCGCTTCTGTTGCGTAAAAGTCTGTCTCGCCCGCATGCGTTTCTGTCTGCGCTCTTGACCGCTTCCTCTAGATTTTAGGAGATTTTGCCTGACTTGTGAGCATCAGGGAGCTGCTATATGAATGCAGAAGACTTCTGCAATTTCAGACTTGAGATAATAGTGCATTTATCCTTCAGCATTTTTTGTGAGAGCGCAGCGCAGCAGTCGGAGAATGTTTCCATCTGAGAGGAGTGGGTCTTTCACATCATGACGCATGCGGTGTGCCGGGAGCATCTTGACAGGTAGAATAATGTTAGTGGCCCACTGCAGCGCTTTATTATAAATTATTGCGCTAATCAGCTGATCAGATGTCCGTTAAAGCCCGAGCTCGATCCAAGATCTTGGACAATGATAGAAATTAAGCCCGGTCGGGTTCGGGCAAAGATCTTCAGCTCTACTGTATATGAGGAGAAAGAAACATGACTGCATAAGAAACTGGAATTGAGTGAATTAAATAATATTCAGTTTAAATACTGATGCAGAAACTTTGCTGGGAGCAGAAGTGGATGTTAGGTCAGTAAAGATTTCCAAATCAGGCTCGGTGGGGACAAACCTGTCAATCATATATATTGCTGGGAACATGTCCCCGGGGTCCCCGGTTAAAATGACGCCTATGAAAAAAGCAGAGGTTGTTGCATTATTTTAGAAAATCAAACCCTGAAATGTGTGGCATGCTTTTGTGTTAATCTCCTCCTTTAGTTATTAGAACCACATTTTTTTTTTACAGTTTCAACTGCAGGACTTGTATGTCTCTGACATTTTTTCCTATTATTTTTTTGTATTAATATATTTGCAGAATAGCTTGAACTCGATCAGATTTGATGGAGTCTTGGCCTTTGAATAGGCCATTCTAACATGTGAAAAGTTTTGAATCCAAATGGGGGGACTTGATGTTTTACCACATGGGGAAAAAATTGTGCATTCGAAAGAACTTCCGTGCCACATACTTCAAAACAAAGTGTGTAAATAATTTTGAGATTTGTTCTATGGTTATCTGTTCAACAATAAGGCAAATATAAAACATTCTAATGAAACAGACAATGATTTCTTTGTTTGTTTTTCTAAAAAAGAGATCTGCATTGCTTTAGTAAATAGATGCAGCTGTGTTTGCTTTGGGGTAAAAGTCATTCTTAGTTTCTGTCCCTATTTATAATGAAATGCAAATCAAAGCAAAAAGATTAATAAAAATAGACTAATACTTTCATTTTCAATTTTAGGGAGAGTTTAGTTTGAAAGTATAATAAATGAGAACATGATTATATGCATCAAGGATCTCTGCTGTCAGGTCTGATATGTTTTATTCTGAAATAAAGGTCGCGGGTAGGAAATAAATCATTCCAAGGGTAGTAAATGGCCCCTCGTTGGACACCCCTAATTTACCACTGTAGCCATTACTTTTAACTAACAGAAGATTAGCCTGAAATCTTTTCTAGACTCTGAAGCCCCTGTCAAACAGGCCATTAAAAACTATAATTTTCCAGACTTCGTCTGTTTTACTTTTGAGTCTGAAAGCACCCTTCCAGACTCTGTCCGGTTAACCTTTACCGGAATTTTTGCAGCTGAAGACCTAGTAACAAGCGCGGACTTACCATGGTAGGGTGTTTGCATTGAGATTATCAGGTAACGTTCCGGAAAAGCTGGACGGGTTTGGGGCGGGGATGGGAGCAGGGAAAGCTGTGAGCACACATATACAATGGTTCCAAGTTTATGGCAGGGTAATGTTGTAAAAA
The DNA here is from genome assembly GCA_028564705.1 of Apricaphanius iberus. Taxonomy (NCBI): domain Eukaryota; kingdom Metazoa; phylum Chordata; class Actinopteri; order Cyprinodontiformes; family Aphaniidae; genus Apricaphanius; species Apricaphanius iberus. Next base: position 588,285 of record JAPXFQ010002080.1, read on the forward strand.
TAACCTGCAACAGGTGAAATCCGCGAAGTAGCCATCTTCATGTTTACCATTTATATATGTTTTAAGGCTGTGAACCCCCTCTTTTCTAATTAATACTTTAAAGATTACTCACATTTCTCACTAGTTTGAATCCTCTCAAAGTTCAAACCTCCCTAGATTTTAAAACATAAAAGTATTAATATGACGTGGTTTTTCGTCCGCGTGCCACTTTGGTGTGTCTTTTGGTGCAGGTGTCTCTCCAAGAACAAAGATATGGGCAGTTGTTTCTGCTGTTTTTTTTGTTTTTTTTTATTCTGGATGAGAAGATTCTTATATGACATGATAGATTTGGCAAATGCAGGAGACACGACACACAGGACATTGACAATTTCCTTCAATCAATCAAGACGCCGTGCGCAGTGCGTGTTAGTACGCTGCAAAGAAAACATGTAAAATTGTATAACAGCGAGGGTGAACGGCGTTTATATCGAGCAATCACAGTAAAGCTAAGGCTGTTTCACACTCCTTTCATTTTGCCTCCATTTTCTGTTCTGCTTTGTCTCGTAAGCTTATTTGCGCAGAATTGCACAAAAAAGACGAGCACTGAAAAAATGTATTTGTCGGGGGAAATGACATGTACGCCTGTCACACTGTTTACGTTGTATCCCCCACCCCCACCCAGAGGATTCATCAGGATCCTCCGGTACATTTCTTGCTGTCTGAAAGCAGCAGAAAGACAATGTTCCAGTAAAAAATTGGGTATTTGAAAAGACAACTCAGGAATTGTCCGTGAATATTCTAGAACGTCTATCTGAAAATGGCCTAAAAGACGGGTTTTTTTAGGCATCCATCCACTATCTATCTTCTATCCATCTTCAACTCTGATTAGCTTCCCTCTCCTTGCTTTTAAAACCCCCTCCCCCAGGACAGTGCTGCCACTACCATGTTTTACAGTGAGGATGGTGAGTCTCACATGAAATGCAATGTTAGATGTCTGCCACATAGAGTTTTGAATGTCAGCCAAAGAGTTCAGTCTAATGAAATGCTGATTGTTTGAAATGAAGATAGGGGAAAAATTTATTACACACGGGTAGACTGTGTTCACAAATTAGGTCGCCTTTAAAGGAAAATTGTTGGACTGTCATTTATTTTGGGGTGTTAGAGTAAATGGAGCTGAACGCAAGGGCATGCCACTCTGTTTATTTGTGGAATAATTTAAGTGGTTGTATTATGACAAAAATGTTAAAAAAGAGTTCAAGTTCTATGACTACATTTGCAAGAAATGTGGCAACAAGTCCGTTTTTAACACATACTTTTTTCATCTTGCCATGCCTTCCCTCTCTAGATAAGGACCTAAACACAGAGGGCTTCAGCCTGGAGAGCTGCAGGAGCATGATCGCTCTGATGGACGTATCCTTTGTATCGAGAGCATCAGGCAGGCTGTGTTGTGCACAGGAGACACAACCTGCCGAGACCCTTTGGCTGGGTCTGTGACGGACGCTCACAAGAAGTGTGCCGGTGTTTCCCAAACCTGTTCCTCAAGGCACCCTGTCCTACGTGTTTTCGGTATTCCCCTGCCTCAGCACACCTGATTTCAATTGATGGCCAATTAACAGGCTTTTCCTGAACTGCAGTCATCTGAACCAGGTGTATTAAAGCAGGGAAAAGCCTAAAACATGTAGGGCAGTGTGCTTTGAAGACCAGGGTTGGAAACCACTGAACAAGGCAACCATCTTAATTTAGTTACTCTGACGACCGAAAACTTAATTCGGCATGGATGAGTTCACTCTTATTTGATCCAATCACCACTGACTGTTTCAGCAAAGATGTTAAAGGACTATATTACGTATGTGGCAAGATTCACAAGTCCCCGGATGGGATTCAGTCCCCAGACTCTCAGGTTAGGGTCAGGCTCGTCTTCCAGTCGGCCAAAGGGACATCCTTTTGGCTAAGTAGCTAGGGCGCATGATCATTCAGAAGCATAGTGAAAGGACCCCACACTGTCACATCTCTCCCCCTCTTCCCGGCTATGATTGGTTCCTATTCTTCCAGGGGAGAGAGGTAACCTTTCTTTTGCTAAGAATGTGATGATTTCCTAAGTAGACTGAATTAATATTGCATGTTTCTAGTCACACAGATAATTCAAAGGATTTGATACTAGACTCACTCTTATCCAATTGCACTCGAAACCCACAACTTCCCGATTGCAAGGCGACTACTCAACCCCTTGATCCAAAGTGGCCCCATTTTCTGAAAACGTCACATGCTGTTCATCATTCTTGGATAGTCAACAGGGTAGTGTTTTAGTCAAGTAACAATCTCTCAGGTCCAACTCACATTCGACTCGAGTCCTTATTATTCGAGTCCAAACTGCCAGTCGAAGGCAAGTCGCTAGGTCCTACCGGCCAAGTCCGAATCCAGAAATGAATCATGTAGTTCAAGTCAAGTCATCATCACCAGTGAGCAAGTCAAAAACAAGAGAGCAGGGTTTAGATTTAAAGACGAGAATAATGGCACTCATACATAGTTTAGCTTATATCACCAAGCTAACATGGTAGCATGTGCAAAACAATGAAGCATGCTTAAAATAAATGTGAAAATACAAAATAATCTACATGTCACCTCTACACGTACAAAGGTTTTGGGAAGTTATTACATTTGTCCAGTAATCTGACCTCACATAACAAGCTAACATTAGCATCGGCTACAAGCTAATTCCAACAATAGCAATGATACGTGTTGTGGTCCACGTTTAAGTCCTAATGTAGCCTTAAACATGACTCGAGTGAGGAATTCAGTGCAAAAGGGCAAAGACTTGCATTTCAAATTAAAAGCATGCAAATCAAGCCAGATAAAACACAGACATGCAACAATCATAGTTTCACCCAGTGACATTCTGCTAAATGGAAAAGTGGACCCTTGAATAATGAAGGTCGCTTCTCTGTGGGTTCACACAGCATGGAGTTTGATCTTAACCGGGTCCGTTAAGATGGATGGGACAGGTAGACTCAACCTGCAGGAGTTCAGACATCTGTGGAACAAGATCAAGCAATGGCAGGTGGGAACTATTCATATTCATGTGTAACTGTTTTAGTGTTGGCATTAGAGAAGAGAACCTCATTTATAAAGCTACTTTTTTTTTCATAAAGAGCAATAAAGTGGGATGATTTTCTGCGTTTATATGATAACCTAATATTTTCTGTTTTCCAGGGAATCTTTAAACATTATAATGCCGATCAGACCGGAAGCATCAATAGTTACGAAATGAGGAATGCCGTTAATGATGCAGGTAAGAAAATATGTCCCCCCCCCCTTTTTTTTTTCCCAAAGTGTTGTGAAGAAAGGAGTTAAGTTTGCCGAAGCTAAGAGAGAAATGTATTCACACTGAAACTTTTTATACTCTTTCACAGTGCAACCACACACTTCAATGTTTTCACTGGGATTTTACGTAAAGAATCAACATGAAGCAGTGCATGATTTTTAAGAGTTTTTAGTACAAATCAGCCAATTATGTCTCTCTTTGTAGAAGCACCTGTTACTGAACGTTCAGCTTTCACCTAAGAGTCGGTGAGATTAGTCAGAGAAGTGTTGCTGCAGATTCTCCATTGATTTATGTTCTGAACTTTGACTAGGCCGTTCTTAGAAACTTCTTAGAACACGCTTTGTTCATTTGCTAGGATGTATTCTTCGAACCTAACTACTTTAAACTTCTCAAGAATGTTCTCCCTGACCTGTCTGTTGGGTCGGTCTTCATGATGCTACATGTTCTCCGACAAACATCTGAGACCATCTCATAATAACAAGACTGAAGTCTATTGAATTAGATTACTTCTCAAGGCAATTGGTCGCACCAGATTTTATTTGTAAAGTTGGAAGATTACAAATGCTGGCACACTTTTCAGATTTTTTGCTTAGAAATATTACTGATAATCCCACATCCCTTTCCTTGTACTTGGCAGGTTTTTTGGGTTTGTGGTTGTAATGTGAAAGGTTCAAAGGTTGTGAATATATTTGGGAGGCACTTTTTATGAAGAGAATCAGTAAAAGTGTTTCAGTTTACACTGGGATTAACTAGACTAGTGGTTAGACTGACTTAATTGAGGCTCATTGATTCTTACTAGTACCTATTTGTTATTGTCGTGTCACATTTACAGTGAAACTGCAAGATTTTTCTTCCCTTACACCTTGAACTCATCCTCTAAACGTTCTTGTCACTGTACAGTCATGTGTCTTATGTCCTGTCCAGGCTTCCGTCTCAACAACCAGCTGTACGACATCATCACCATGCGCTACGCAAACGAGAACATGAACATCGACTTCGACAGCTTCATCGGCTGTCTGGTTCGGCTCGAAGCCATGTTCAGTAAGTCTGCGCCTTCGTCAAGGCAGAATTCCCTCAGAAGATGACGGGATGTGAAATTCCTGTTTGTTTTCTCGTCCAAGGACAGACAATAAAATTTGTGCAAACGTCCACAAAGATACTGAATGTTGGTAAAATAATATTTTTTTTCTGTATTTTTCCACAACCTCGTAAAATGTATAATCTGAAGTCAATCAAGCGAACCCAAATCAATTAACTAGTAAAGGAAGCAGATTTCCTCTGCTTTTTTACACACCTATATATTTCAGTTCATCAAACTGATTCCTATATATTAAAAACTAACTGCACCTATGACCTGATAACTGGCTGTGCCATCCTTCTCAGTCTTTGACATAGCTGTAGAGGATCTTCAGCCAACTTCTCTTTGCTGAATTGTTTTAAGTTATAGTTCTGTTCAGACTTTGACTGCCATAACCTTAATTTTTTTGTTGTTGTTGTTATATTTGTGTTTTCATTCATCTTTCTGCTGTAAATGCAATTGAGTTTAAGGTCACAAACTGATTGCCAGACATTCTACCTTTTTCTGCCCTGGAAAGCATAAATCATTGAGACCCTGAAGCACCAAAGCCCTCCCTGACGATCACACTACCTCCACCATGCTTGCCAGCATTTCGTTTTCCAAAATGCTGTGGAGTCCAACCAAAACTTCAATTTTTGTGTCATTAGTCAGCAAAAGATTTTCCCCCAAAATCTTGCAGATCATAACATACACTGCTCTAAAAAAAAATAAAGGGAAACACTTCAACAACAAAATGTAATTCCAAGTCAGTCAAACTTCTCTGAAATCAAACTGTTCACTTAGGAAGCAATACCAATTGATCAATTTAATCAATCAATCAAGATCAATTTAACATGCTTTTGTTTGAATGGAATAGACAACATGTGGAAATTATAGTTAGTTAGCAATAAACCCTCAATAAAGGAAGTGGTTCTGTAGGTGGTGACCACAGACCACTTCTTAGTTCCTATGCTTTCTGCCTGATGTTTTGGTCTCTTTTGAATGCTGGCACTGCGTCTCAAGTGTCTCAGGTAGTGCGGCTTTTTCAGAATGGAACATCAATGTGAGCTTTGGCAAGAGGGTTTACTGTGTCTGTCAGCAAAGTGTCTAGAACGTGGAGGCGCTACCAGGACACAGGCCAGTACATCAAGCATGGAGGAGGAAGTAGGAGGGCAACAACCCAGCAGCAGGACCGCTACATCTGCCTTTGTGCAAGGAGGAACAGGAGGAGCACTGTCAGAGCCCAGCAAAATTACCTCCAGCAGGCCACAGATGTGCATGTGTCTCCTCAACTTCATAAGGGTAGTGTGAGGGCCTGACGTCCAAAGGTGGGGGTTGTGCTTAGAGCCCAACAACGTACATTTCCGAGAGAACACAACGATTTGCAAATTCGCCACTGGTGACCTGTGCTCTTCAGATGAAAGCAGGTTCACACTAAACACATGCGACAGAGTCTAGAGACACCATAGAGAACGTTCTGCTGGATGCAACCTCCTCCAGCATAACCGGTTTGGTAGTGGGTCAGTAATTGTATGGGGTGGATTTATTTTGGGGAGCCACACAGCCCTCCATCTGCTCGGCAGAGCTAGCCTGACTGCCTATTAGGTACTAGATGAGATCCTCAGACCCCTTGTGAGACCATATGCTGGTGCGGTTGGCCCTGAGTTCCTAACTAAGTCAAGACTATGCTAGACCTCATGTGGCTGGAGTGTGTCACCAGTTCCTTCAAGACTAAGAAGGCGCTGATGCTATGGTATGACCCACCCGTTCCCCAGACCTGAATCCAATGGAGCACATGTGAAACATCATGTCTCTCTCCATCCACCAACACCATGTTCCACCACAGACTGTCCAGGAGTTTGTGGATATTTTAGTCCTGGAAGGTTGTATTGGTTTGGCAACCAGAAGAGAGCAGAGCACCTCTGTGCTAGTAGAAACTAGCCATTAGCAACCCCACAACACGGCAGAACACGCTCTGACACATTTAAATGTGACAAAAAAGGGAAACGGAGAAGAAAATATCCTACTACTGACTTTACATGTAAACAGTTTTGTTCTGTTTCCAAATAAAACAAATTGCTTTATAATGGAAGACTATCACAGTATTGGCCACAAACTGCTGACCAGCACACATCGACAGTATTGATAAGTGGACATTTCCTCCTCCAAATGAGGCGACATGCCAAATCAGGGTTTTGAATTAGGTCTCATTTTTTTTCAAGATTTAGAAAACTTTTTAACCTCCAAATTTTCAGTAGCAGTTACAGTTTCTGTTTTCTGTTCTCAGGGGCCTTCCAAGCGTTTGACCAGGATGGAGATGGCACGATCAGACTCAGTGTCCTGGAGGTATGAAGCCATCGGAACATTTCTACACTTACCGACACGATGGACACAAAAGCACTCATCTTCATCTTCATTTGGGTTTTTCCTTACCACTTCACACTACATACAAGTTGCAGGGAAACGTCATACTTTTTATTGCCATTATCACTTTCATTATGTTGGTTTTCTTGCCATGGACATGACTTTTAACAACAGGGGGATTTTTAAACAGGGTAAAGGCTTTGGGGAGAACATTCAAGAACATGTTTGACCTTTGGGATAGTTGTCATGTTTGAACACCTAATCGTTGCCAATTTAAAGCCAGCCTCAAATGAAAGGGAACTGCTCCATATGTAACCCAGCAACCACCAAAGTGTCAGATGCTGTGTCCCTGTCACACAGGGAGGCCAGTATAATCTGGATTGAGGTGGTGCCAACCATGATAAACGTGCCTGCTCCAAAATCAACAACTTTTAAGTTATCCACGCACATGGATAAGCGACCGGTTTAGATCTGGCGTTTTTTTGGGTTAGATTGGGGGAAAAAGTGGAGCTATTTGGTCATAACAAGAAGAATGTTTTACGGGATCAAGCTGAGGTATTCACATGTAAGAATACTAGCTGTCAAGCATGGTTGAGGTAGCATCGTGCTGCCCGTGGAGCGTAAGAATGGAGAACAACCTCCAAATTCTTCAACCTTGTGTCAAATCAGCAATCTAAACGGTTGAAACTTGGACACAATCGGGTGTTCCAGCAGCAGTGATTCTAAACACATAACTGGAGGAGAATGGTCGAAACAGGCTAACATTAAGCTTTGACAATAAATCGGACCTCTGTCCTGTTGAATATTAATTGACTATGCCAAAATTATTATTCGCTATGGGGGGAAAAATTACATAATTAAAGGCACTGGTAGGACACATTAGATTTTCGTTTCATAAATGTACAAATATTTGCTCATTACCTGATCACCAATAACACTTAGTATTTTAATAAAACACAAGTACTAGATCTTTGTAAAAACATTATTATATTTTCAAATTGTCTTTTAGTATTTAGGCAGGGCCGGCTTTGCCGACAGGCGACACAGGCGGCTGCCTGGGGCGCCATCTGCTTGACAGGGCGCAAAATTGAGAGAAAAAAAAGTTATTAAATGTATGTATCGTATTTTGAAATGCACTCTCTATATATAGCTACTCCAAATTTCCCATGAAAATAAATTCAATCGGCGCACACACTGTACACTTGTACTGTGCACTGTCATACGGCAATTCTACCTCAGCAGGAGCAGGCGTTGGGTGTTGTGACAAATCAGAGGGGTGGGGGGGTATTGGAACCTCTGCATTTTCTTTCCCGCCGTCTTGCCGTATTAAAGTTTACTTGTAAATTTCCCGTATTTTATTATCATAAGTAAATCCTCTGCCTCTTAGTTTTGAGAAGTGCGAGAGCTGCTGCAGTTACAATGGCAGGTCTGGAAAAATCAGCTCCTAGAACGGGAGCAACCATAAGATGAACTTTGTGAAGACAGAGTCACTCAAAAATAAATTAGAATACACGTAAATATATCGGGGAAATGGGACAGTAAGTTTCCTTCCCTCCAGAGGAACTGGACGGGGCGCAGCATCAACACAGGTAGGCGCGGTTCTGTTCATTTAGTCACTAGTGACAGATTAAAACATGTTGGAAATGACAGATGAAGGTAGGATGATTTCGGCAAAGAATGTAAAGTCCCATTTAAAAATAAATTAAGAGGTACTCCATCTGCCTCTTTCTCACCTTGGATCAGAGTTTGAATTAATAAATGTATTTAATAATGTGAGTCAGACCTGCTGTTTTCATCGTTGAAACTAGTTTAATTCAGCCTACGTCATATTCAAGATGGCTAAGAGAATAAAGAATGGCAACAGATTTTAAATTAATAATAAAATGTTTTTTTTCCTTGAATCAGTCGATCTTAAGGAGAATACAATTCAAGGTTTTTTTGAGCCCTCAGACAAGCCCATATGGTTTTGTTTCCTCTCTGCTCTAAAATAATTTTTCTTTAATATATATGATGTGCTAAATAAATAAATCAAATCAATGATTATGAGTAATAATGCCACAAAAATGGTTTTCATAATTAGATGTTTACAATTTTTTATACAGGGTTAAAATATTTCATTTTGAGTGATGAGCAGGAGTATCTAGAAAGTTTTTAAAGGGGCCCAGTTATGATCTTGGGGTGTCCCACCAAAATAAAAGCAGGACTGAAATACAAAAGGGGCGGGGCCTAGACTGAGTGACAAACACCAGAGTTACAACATGGGTTCAAACAAAGATGTGCTACAACATAAATAAATAAAACCCATAAATTAATTAGTTATTTGTGTCTTCTATCTATTTTTGTTCAATAAAAAAGTATCTACAAAAAATGATAATGGTTATAATGTGCTCTAGTTAAAACATTCAAACTTGGATAGTACAATTTAAAATCTACAAATGTTAAAGGTCACCCAAATACTCACTTGTAAAAAAAACTTCAGCGCAAAATACCCCAGGGCCTGTATTTAGCTAAACTTAATTGCTGTGCTAAAGTCTGCTAAAACCCCTGGATGTTTGCGTTTCTATGTTAACTTTTTCTACTTCAAGATGATTTTCATTTGTTTTATATATAAAACTAAAGTGCCGTCTTACATGCCCCCATAGGCCTTACCTTGGAAACCCCTTTTGATTGGTCAAATATCCAATCAGAATATGCCAGGAACTTCTGATGGCTTAAAAAAATTATCCAAGTATTTGTATAATGTAGACCAGTGTTTCCCAACCCTGCTCCTCAAAACACACTGCTACACTGCTAAAACTATGCTATAACACACCTGATTTACATTATTCCATTTAAGCAAAAAGCCTGTAAATCACACATCAAGGGAAATCAGGGACTCTTCTGAAACTTGCAGGGAGGTATGACTGGAAAAAAACACTGATTTAGACAATACATAGAAACGTTTGTGCACAATGTTTGTATTAAAAAAGGCCATGTTTTATCATCATTCAAGACATACATTTTATGATAACTAGAACTATTATATTCTTCTACATTTTGTGTATGTAAACCTTGCTGTAAATAATAGAAAAGTACAGTATCAAACCACTTTTTTTTAATTTCTGCTAAAAAAAAAGTACTTTCCTCCCCACCCCCTCCCTCTCTGATTGAAGTGGCTCCAGTTGACCATGTACGCCTAGACGGGCCCACCTTCTCCCAGGTGAACTCCACTCCACACGAGGACCAGACCTACCAGCCTTTACCTCAACCCTCGGCATGCCCGACCGCCGTCAGCTCTCATCCACCTCACCTCACCTACAGAAGCTACGAACCCGTCTTCCCACCTTTCTGTTTCCTCTGCATTTGTTTTACCATGATCACATCGGTCTCTCTTCGGTTATTGGCTTTGTTTGAATTTTTTTTTTTTCATTAGTATTTTGATTCATGACACCATCACCGTTGTACTGTTCTCTTCTCAGGCAGCAAACACAACCAACCTCTTTTAACTGTCACAATACCTCACAGAGCCCCCTCTCATACATCATACTGTTTTTCTTTCTAATATCATTCATCACTCTAACCTAGGCTTAAAATAGCTCATATAAAAATCTCTGAGTTCTTTTTCTTCACTTATTTCGTCAGTGACATTTTCTTTCCGCCAGGGACTGAGGCATGTTGCGTACAGCTCTAAACATGGCTCACCCTGTTGCTGAAACTCAGGCTTCTCTGTTCACCTCCTCTGCAGTCTGCAAAGGGTCTGAATCGATTAAAGATGAAAACATGGAGCCGACGGATTTTCAAGGCGCTTGATGTTCAGACGTGGCTTTGAAAGAAATTAGCTACATAGTTGAACTCCGGCTTTTTTTTTTCTGAGTCATTTTTTCCCCTTTTATGAAGGCTTCGGTCAACTGGCTGTCCTACATTTTCAAGCATTTTATCCCATTAAAATAAATATGTAGCTGTTGGTTTGACTGTTTCCTCCATTCCTGGTGCCATTTTTTAAAAAGGTCATATCAAAGCAGACACATTTTATTTTTGTTTCACACAAAATTTTTATTATTAACTTCTTAAATTGCACTTCTTTAAAAAACAGCTCTTCAGAACAATGAAATCTAAAGATTTTGAAGAAAACCCAGCAATGCCAGATGAGAGGTGCACACAGTGGTTGAACATAAACAGAACATCAAACTGGTAAAAACAGGTGGAAAACTGACTTTTAAAAAAAAGCCAATTAGTGCTACCATTACTTTATTGGCATGGGAGATGAGACTTTATTATTCCTTCAACGGTCTTCCATCCAACACCTCCTCTTAACTTCCTTCAGATCCACGCTTCATTAGAAAACTCAAATAAAGCTCCTGTAGCCTTCTCCTTGATGCTCGAAATCTAAAGTAAACTAAAAAAGAAAAAAACATAAAACAACTCACCTCACGCTTGATAGACAAGGTTCACGTAACAGTGGGATTAAAACAGACGAGGAATAAATCCACGCGGATTAAAAAGCCACCACATTCATGTCGTAGTTGTCGCTGCAAATGTCCTGAAATTAGATGGTCCTTGGACATCGGGGAGAGCGACAGATTATTTTTTTAAAAGGCAAACAAAATCTTTTGATTAATTCCCATCCCAATTGTTTAAATGCTGTCGTAAACTGTAGTCCTGTGGTAATCGTCAGCCTACAGCTACTGGTTGTAAAGAAAAAAAAAAACTTCAGATCGCGCAACGTAACACATCACACTTATAAAAACATCTCAAACCATGCCACATTCTAGTGAATCTGAGTGATAAATCTAGATTTTTTTTTTGGGTTGCAGCAGGAAAGTGTAACGGATCCCTCAGACCCCGGCATCGCTGGAGTTTCTTCAACAAAAAAAACCCCCAAAACAACAACATAAAGTTCTTTCTTTTGCTTTGGTCAGTGAAAGAGGACAATGCCGTGGTTAGAAAAAAGGAGGAGGAGTGTTTTTCAGAATGTATTTAAAGGCAACACAACCCCCCCTCCCTCCTTCTGTGACAGGATTATGGTTGGATTCCAACACTGAACATAAAGATCGGAGTCGTCAAACCGCTCGTCAGGCCCCAAGGGAGCACAGTTAGGTGCAGAGGGTCCAGAGAACAAAACCCCCCAATATGGGAGGTTCAAAGAGAGAGGGGTTAAGATAAAAGGTGGGTAGGAACAGAGGTGGGGGCTGATAGTGAAAATATGTTCCAACCACCAGGCCCCTAAGGCTCCACTGCAGTCTCTTCCTCAACATGTTTCTGCATGTGCTGCACCACCATCTATAAGAGGAACAACAGTTTATCATGTCAGTGAAACCTTCTCTAAGGGCTACCAAACATAACTAACTCATAAATCTCAAGGTGCTGATAAAGCAGGAAAATGAAAGGTTAGAAAAGTATTTGTCTAAGAACGAAACAATTAAAGCTCCATTACGCACAAGGTAAGGATGAGAAGGAGGGTTCTAGAGCTAAGGAAGCCTAGCACCCTTCTAATAACAGGTACATTTAACTAAGCTGCCATTATTACTTCTGAAACCTGTTCAGTGTGGAGGACTAATGCTGCCAAAATTTACAACACGTACATGAGGAAATAAAATAATTGAAAACAATTTTTTATATGTATCTCCTCATACTTTTTTACAGTGTTATTTCCTTATTTATTATCTATAGCTCTGACCTTCATGGCATACTAGTCCCGAGAGTCTAACAAATAAAGACAACTGGACGTCTTTGTTTTTTTTGAAGATCTTTCACGTCTCACCCAAAAGGCTTCTTCAGTTCTGAAACTTGGTCGGAACCATCAGGCTAATGAGGGCTAGTCGGCAACAATGATACCAATAATTATTTAATAAAAACCACCAACGAGGCCATTGTTATCTCCTAATGAGGCCGTCAGAGTCACACGACCCTCTGAACCAAAACCTCTGAGGGTGTCGTTGGCACGAATAATCCTGACGACCCCTCCCACAGCCGGAGCAGTTTTTTCGGCTTTTTGTGAAACCACCTGGGGAGCCGAGTCAGGGCTGTAGTATAGATACTGTTTTCCGTTTTTTTTTTTTTTACAGAGATGGCTTCCCTCATCCTTCTTTCAAAACAGTTCCGTTCTCCATTCAAATTGTGAATATTATTGTTTTAAAAGGAGTGCCCATTGCACTAGAGATGGATAAAAACTGCTGAGTCCTGACCTGTTTGGTTAGCGGTTTTGTTTTGTGACATATTGTGTGAATGTATTGTTTCCCCAAAAACGAGAAAAGTCCAGTTGTTTTTATTTTTAAACTCTCAAGACTAATATGGAGAGAGTTTTAAACGGTTTGAATTTCCAAACTTTATTTCCCATTTCATTATCTACAGGATAAAAAACAAACTGTATTTCTTAAAAATATAGGGACTTTCACATTGATTTGCACCAAGATGACTAGGTTGTATCTTCGGTTTGTCACAACACTTGAGCTTTTGGTCCAACTCATTAATTTTTGTGGTTTTTGAATTTCATACAGATTTTTTGAAGTGGAAAAAAACCCAACTTTTTACTGCTTCAAGATCTCTACATCCTTTAAGGTCTGGGTTCAGAATACAGAACAAATATCCTTTATTGTCCCACAGTGCAAGAATTCTGGACTGTACTTATGATTTTTAGCTAATTTATATGAGTGGAATGTTGTAGAGTGAACAAAATCGGATTTATATCTATTCTTTCAAGAATAATACAGTCCAGATTGTTATTAGAGATTGTAACAGAACTAAGTTTGTCCAAATGTTAAAAGCATGGAAACAGTCAAACTGCACTTTAAGAACACTGCTGAGACAAAAGTCAACTTTGGCACTTATTTGTACGTAAAAAAGCATATATTCAAATCTGCTGAGTGTGTTAATACCTGCTTGGAGTTGTTGCGTACACTGAAAACCTTGTCACAGTTCTTCCAGCGGCACCTAAACGTCTGGGAGTTGCCGCCGGTGTGGTTGTTGATCACGTGCTGCATGAGATGCTTTGTCATCCCGACGACCAGCAGGCAGCCATGCCACTGTTAACCCAACAGTCATTTATATAAACCCGTTAACAATTCACGTGGAGAGAAAGCAGGTCAGATAGAAAAATGACATAATACGTTAGATTCTACAAGAGTCTTTTAGATGCATCAAGATGTATTCCAGCCACACAGATTAGCTACAGCATATTTTACCCAGCAACGGTGGTTCTGCATCAGGTTCAGCTTCACGGCCTTCACACTGCCGTCGTAACATCCTGTGTAGATCTGAAACAAACAGGACATCCTAATCAATTTTATCCTTTAGATAATTTTTTTCATCTAACAGAAATCATGTCTTCTTTCCTCATACCATTAAACAGAACCTCTGTAAAAAAGAACAACTTCAAAAGTGCATTCAAAAAGCTGTGAATTCATTGCCTGCTTTTTAATATTTTGTCAGCTAATCTGTTTGATTTCAAAGGAATTTAATGTAATACACCAACCAAAACCTCCCTGATGTTTAACTTGCTTCGGGATGCTGGATGCTTGAAACTGAACGTGAAGCGTTCTCTACTCTAGTCCGCAACGGTTACTACCCTGCAACTTCTAGATGCTCCAACACACCTGAACAGAATGTATGGTTTCTTGCTAGACCTCCGCGGAGGACATTCTGCCATTTCATCCACGACTAAATAACTGTCTGTGCTGAACTCTGGGAATATTTGACCACTTCAGAGCATTGCAATTTCATTCCAAGACAGTAGGTTGATCCTTTCATTTGAAATAACACAAAAGAGCGGCGAAGCCATGGAAAAGTAAGGTTAATTTCACACCACTGATCCCAGTTTTCATGGACCAGTCAGGAGGGGGTTCATCAAAAACCAACATATAAGAAACGTGGCAGGAATTGATGTTCCATGGTATCCTTTTTCACATTGAGACATATTGGGTAACACTCATATTTCTAAATTTGCATTCGACACTTTTCACATTTTCCTTTGAAAATCACATATCCTTTTCCATTGAATTCACAATTATGCAATACTTTCTGTTGATCTATCCCATAAACCCCCCCCCCCCCCCCCCCCCCCAACACTGAAGTACTTGACGTTGTAATGTGACAAACTGTGGCGAAGTCCAAGTAGCATGAATACTTCCCAAGGACCAGGATATTCCAGGAAAAACTACTATAAGTTAATTACAAATAAGGAATTTATGTTTCCTCACCATGTTATTATGGATGGCCATGCACAACACCATGTCACTGTATCCACCATAGACCTGCAGCTGGTCCTGAGTCTGTGGAGACGACATACATGTCTTTTCAACTCAACGGGATTTTATCAGAGATGCAATCTCTACTGAATAATTTAAAGCAATGTTTTTGTTTTGTTTTCGGACGTACAGACCTGTAGGTCATAAACTCGGATCAGTTTGTCCAGGCAGGCTGTGACCATCACTTTCCCAAGACTGGTCACCACGGTAACGCCATGGGTATGGCCCTTCAATGTATGCACAAGCTCCCCTGTCTGCTTATCAGAGAATAAAAATAAAGGCAAACATTGAAACCGATAAGATCGTTTCCTAAGACCGGAGAAGAGAAACCACAGCGTGAACTCACGTGGATGTTGTGAGCATAGACGGAATGATCGCTGGAGCCGCTGATTACCAGATCATTGACCACCTGAAAGACAGAAAATATTTTTTTTCTTTCTTTCCGAGGCCCTGAAATATTTTCCCCACACCCAGGATTTTTGACTCCCAGCAGAAGGCCAGAATTCCGGCCTGCATGACCTTCATGCAGACCACACTCTTGGTGTGGCCCTTCAGCGTGCGCAGCAGCAGTCCATTGTGGGCCGCCCTCACACTGATCGTGTTGTCGTTGGAGCCGACCAGCAGGACTCTCCGGGCCCCCTCCTGCGACGAGGCCAGACAGCTCACGGCACGCGGGCCGTGGCACTCGAACACATCCATCTGCTTGTTTGTCTGAACAATGAGCAGCAAGAATTGAACTCGGTCAACTCATGCAGGCAGAGATGAATCCAAAAAGGAGCTACTCTGGCAGCCTAGAAGCAAACAGGGACATTTTGTAGTTCTCACCTTGAGGTTAAAGGTCACCACCGTACCATTTGCAAGACCAGCGTATAAAGTCTTCCATCGGCTGTGAAGGCAGAGGACTCGGTCCGGCAAAGAGAATTGTCGCTCAAATTCTCGTGACTGTAGAAGACAACGGACATCGGCCCATGATGCCTCATTAGCGTAGCTCCAAACATGGAGGCTGAATTAACCAGTGCACGTTTGTTATTTTACCTTGAGGCTGTAGCAGCGGATGGTCTGGTCACTGGAACCGGAATAAAGCCGATGGTGTAGGGACGGGGCGGCGGACACCAACAGGCAGGTCACTTTGGAGCTGTGACCCTCAAACGCTCCCACGCATTTATGACTCTGCAGCGACAACATCAACAACAAAAATCGGTTTAACTGCTGGAAACGGCAGAAATATACGATTATCAAGCAGTAAGAATGTATCATCACCCACCATCAAGTCGAAGGCTCGGATGGTCCGATCTCCTGAGCATGTGTACAGCAGCCCGTTGTGGATCTGGAGGGCGTTCACCGCCTCCTGGTGGCCAAGAAACATTCCTTCAGTCGGGGTCTCATCCTCACCATGATCAGAGAACGCATCTAAGAAACACAAACGTATAATGACACAAAGTATACACAGCATAAATAGATTCAAGATTCTTTTTACGATAATTTATACATTTGTACGAGCTGCGGGGACGTTTACACTTTATCTGAATTTGAAATCATTTTCTATGATCTGCTCATAGGCTAATGTAAGGAAATGAAGCTATGTGACAGTGAATAATGCGTCAGAAGTTGGTGGCTTACAGGACCAGAATGGGATCAGAACAAAACAGATGTCAGCTGGGTGTAGTGATAGTTTTTTTATTATGTAATTCAATGATTTTTAAATGCATTTTTACAACTGTGAATCTCCATAATTCAGAGAAATGCTACAAATAAAACTAAACTGCTATAAACTGGTATCTCTACAGGTGTGATATAGTTGTAGGAGACAAAGCGGCAACAAATAGGTACAAAATGGAGGGATCACATTGACCCAGAGCTCGTGAACAAAACGATCAATTCACCCAGCAAGACTAAGCAGTCGGGGAAACTGTAAGCTATCTCTTTCCTTCCTGAAAATAACTCAACATATTACTCCATAGCTTGGATAAAATGTCATTGGATAAATTAGATTTGCTAATTCAAGATGTGCAAAGTGTTTAATACGTACCTGATGAGGTCCTTGGCAGCGTGATGGGAAAGGCCAAATCACTGTGGAAACAAAGACTCATCAGATTCCTGAGGCAGAGAGGTAGCAATCACGTCTCCCAAATATCAAACTTTTGAATCCATTTAATTAAGAATCGTGATTTCTAAAGATTTATTTAACTTTTATGAATGAGTAAGAAGCGGCTGTTCTTGTAAATACAGTGGGGCTATGAAGTATTTGGCATTGGCGGCTGTTGTCTGTTTCTAAATAATTACAGATAGTTGCAGTTTCAATACTACTGAACAACCTGCTCGCCACTGACCAGGCTGGGACTGGTCCAACTAACTGGTGTGGAGACTCAGCTATTTAACCTCTTGGAGGGCTTTTAGTTGGTTAGTTGGACTGGTCCAACTAACCAACCAGTTAGTTGGACCAGTCCAACTAACCAACCAGTTAGTTGGACCAGTCCCAGCCTGGTCAGCGGCGAGCATGAACTGATGAAGCCTCTTGGATAAGAGTTGAAACGTCTTCCAAGACAAATTACCAAGTCCAATTGCGTTCGATTGAAATTTCCTTGAGATAACTATGACCTGGATGAATGAGAATATTCACAGGAACCTTGAATGAAATGTACTATGAGCTGTAGAAATGAATAGCTTAAAATAATTTAGCTGAAAACTCTGGAAAATGTAAGTAAATAGATTTTTTTGTTCTGAAGGACCCACCTCTCAGAGGATTTGCACTGATCCATTTCACTAGTGGAGGTGACCTCGTTGCAGGCCAGGCTGTGAGGCTCAGGCTTACGTGGGTCTGGGAGCAGAGGTGGAGGAGGAGGAGGAGCTCGGATGGATGCATCATTCTGACTGGCTGCGCCAACCTCCATGCTTCCCTCTAATTCAAAGCTCTCTGAATGAGCCGCTTGGGGAAGCTCAACCATTGCGTCTGGACAATTCTGGTCCCCCTTTTCAGTGTGCATGGCAGAACATGGCGCAGCGGGAGTTTTCTTGCTGGCATCGTCTGTAGGCAAACTGGAGGTGCTGACCTGAGAGCCAGCGCTCGGCCTCCTGCGCTGGCGCAGCCACCTCGGTCTGGAGGCCTCTTCGTCCATCTCCGTATCGCTGCTCTGAAACGGCTCTGCTCCCTGAGCCTTTTTCAGCACCTTCCTCTTCTTGAGCTTCCTCACACGCTTTCCACTCCTCGCTTCGGACGGAGAGGCGGGCGGATTGAACGCCGAGGTGGACTGCAGGGAATGGACGTCAGCGCTATCCGGAAGCTCAGCGCCTCCCCTGGCGGGTGATGTGGAGCTTTTAGAGGTGCTGTAGCTGCTCTCAGATTTTATGATCGCCGTTGATGGTTCCGCTTTGCATGCTGGAGGCTTTTCGCCATTTGTTTGGTAGGGCTCAAGCTTTCTGTCAGGAGATGACCCCAAGCTGTGGGCAGCTTCTGCAGAGTCCCATATAGAAAAAGAAACAAAAAAAAGATTTTCTTTACTAAACCAGGTCGGAATCTTTGTACAAATAAAATATACAGCATAACAATCACCAGTCGATAAAAGGCATAGTTTGCAGGACTATTAGCCTCTGAACACCAAACACTCTTACCTAAGGCGTTGGTGTCTAAAGCAACTGGAAGCTCTGGGGTGGTGCTGTGAGCATAGTTTGTGATCTTGTTATCAGGGTCCAGTTCTGAGGTGACGCTGAATGGGGATGGGGGCTCCTCCTTGATGACTACAGGCAACGGAAGACTGGAGGATGGAGGGGAAGCGCAGGCAGCAGAGCGAATGAGGCTGGAACCCGCAGCGACCGCCACTGAGGAGCATTTGACGGAGGAAGACGTTTCAGGGGGCTCAGCTCCGAATGAATGCCCGTGTTTTTCTTTCAGACCGATGTCAGGTACTCCCTCCACAGTACCTAAAAAAAAAAAAAAAATGTGTAAAACTGAAACCATGGTTTCCTTACACATGCAGTGCTTTAACTCTCTACAAACAGGTCACATTAGTCTTATAAAAACGTTTAAAATCAGAAAGGTTTCATCGTCATATGTATGAACAGGTTGACAACATTAGAAAAACAGTCACTTCCAAGCATGCAATGGGTCATGTGACTAAAACAGAGCAGATGGTGCTAACAGTCTGAAGTACCTTTTAAA
Organism: Apricaphanius iberus; assembly: GCA_028564705.1. Classification (NCBI taxonomy): domain Eukaryota; kingdom Metazoa; phylum Chordata; class Actinopteri; order Cyprinodontiformes; family Aphaniidae; genus Apricaphanius; species Apricaphanius iberus. Next base: position 607,385 of record JAPXFQ010002080.1, read on the forward strand.
CAGGCCATGAAAAACTGTAATTTTCCACACTTTGTCTTTTTTTCCTTTTAAGTCTGAAAGCAAACTTCTACACTCTGTGTGGATAACATTTACTGGTTTATTAACGCCTGAATAGTAACAAGAGCGGATTTGTCGTGGTAGGTTGTGTTCAGAATGTCAGGTAAAGTTCTGCACAAAGGGGTAGGATAACAGGGAAAGCTACACACATTGATTGCAAATATATCGTAAATATCAGGGGCTGCTTTAGACTCCTTTTGTTTCGCTTCCACTTTCTGTTCAGCTTCATCTCTTAAGACTGTGAGGACTGTGAGGAGTTCTGCTGTTTTGTCGGCCCTCTTTGCAATAAAGGCTTCGTTTGGGGAAGTGACAAATGTACGCCTGGCGTACTTTTTACGTCCTATACATTTCTAGCAGTGTGAGAGAAGCCGAAAGGCAAAGTTCCGGGGAAAATGGGGTGTATTTGAAAAGACTACGATTAAAGACCGGATGGAATTGTCTAATATTCCAGAACGTCTATCTGAAATCAGCTTCTGAGTTATTGTTCATGAGTCCAACAGCAGAGGGGAAGAAAATATTCTTATGGCGTGAGGTTCTGGTCCCAATGGACCAGGTCAAACAGTCTGTGTTTGGGGTGAGAAGGGTCAGCTGCCCGAGATGTTCTTCTCCTGCCTCACATGCTGCTCAGTTAGTGATCCACCTGCAGATGGGATCGGGCACGTTCATCTGGGAAAGCTTGTTTCTGACCTAACCCTGCAATAAACGTTCCCACAGCTTCCGATCTGACCTCTCTGCTGTGTTCCTTGTTTTTCATACTGCTGATTGTTCATCAGTGTTCTCTGATACACCTCTGAGGGAGTTCAGGTAAAAGCTGAGATTAAATTACACAGATTATTTTTTAGTGATTATTAACTCACTAATTAAATGACTTCTAAAGGTTCTTGGCTGCACCAGACTTTATTCAGGCATCTCAATGTAAAACAAACCCGAAGAAAATAATGCATGCTAACTTTATAGTGTTTTGTTTAGGAAAAATATTTGAAAGACCTATGCATCATTCTCCCTCTACTTCAAACTCAAATCCAATGTGGCAAAATGGGGAAAAAAGTTCAAGAGGTGTAGCCTGCTATAACAGCTCAGCAAGTGCAACAATGCTTATAAGATTGAATGAACATGTAGTTCTAAATTCTCAATAGCCGGATTATAATAATGCTATCTAAATGTTTTTTGCTGTTTTTTTTTTTTTTACCTTGCATGCCTTGAAGCAACTCTATCCGTTTGTTCCTCAGTGTGCTCATCTCCACAGTAATCTGAAGCACAAAACACAGCACAACTTTTAGGGATAGAAATAGTCTTTTAATTACACATTAGTAAAACACGAAAAATCTTAAAAGGTCGGAATAAATATAATACAATGAGGCAACGCATACTATCTATACTATAAAACTCATAAACACCCTTACATTGGGGGAAAAAAGTATTCAGCTGCAACTGATTGCGGAGGTTTTCCCGCTTAAAAAGGTAAGAGGTCTGTAATTTTAATCATACGTACACCTTAACAGTGAGAAAATTCCAAGATATCACATTATATGATTTTTTTAAAAATAATTTCAAGAAAATAAGTATTTGGCACCTTATACAGTACAGACCAAAAGTTTGGACACACCTTCTCATTCAATGTATTTTCTTTCTTTTTATGACTACCTTGCAGATTCTCAATTAAGGGCATCAAAACTATGAAATAAACACTGTACGGAATTACTGTATGTACTTAAACAAAAAGGGTGAGATAACTGAATACATGTTATATTTTAGATTCCTTAAAGTAGCCACCCTTTGTTCTGATAACTGCTTTTCATTCTGTTGAGCTTCAAGAGGTAGTCACCAGAAATGGTTTTCCAACAATCTTGAAGGAGTTCCCAGAGATGCTTAGTACTTGTTGGCCCTTTTGCCTTCACTCTGCGGTTCAGCTCACCCCAAATCATCTCCATTGGGTTCAGGTCCGGTGACTTTGGAGGCCAGGTTATTTCACAATTGTTGGGAAAAGTACTACATAATTCCATAGGTGTTCATTCATAGTTTTGATGCCTTCAGTGTGAATCTAGAATGTAAATAGTCATGAAAATAAAGAAAACTCATTGAATGAGAAGGTGTGTCTAAACTTTTGGTCTGTACTGTAAACGAGCAAGAATTTTGTCCCTTACAGACCTGTTGCCACTTTTAGAACGTCTTTTGTCCCCCACTGTTTACCTGTTTTACTGGCAACTGTTTGAACTTATCTGTATAAAAGATACTGTTTACACCTTCAAACAGCCTGACTCCAACCTCCACCATGGCCCAGGCCAGAGAGCTGTCTAGGAACACCAGGGACAAGATTGTACACCTGCACAAGAAGGGGATGAGCCAATCTACAACAGGTAAGCTGCTTTTTGGCCAATTCATAGAAAATGCATCACTGACAAGTTCGCTTGACCTGAGGCTCCATGCAAGATCTCACCTTGTTTGGTACACATGATCTTGGGAACTGTGAGAAAACAGTTTAAAACTACTGTGTGAATGTGTGCGTGAATGGGTGGATGACTGAATGTAGTGTAAAGCGCTTTGGGGTCTGTAGGGACTGAGTAAAGCGCTATACAAATGCAGGCCATTTACTTGGGGGGGAACTGGTGAAAGTAACAAAGTAGTACACAGTAACAAAGGTCACCTCTAGTAACACAGTAGATCATCGTGAATTAAAACTGATTTCGGAGGAGAATGCCAAGTTGCATCACAAGAACATCATACCCACTGCGAAGCATGGGGGTGGAAGCATTATGCTTTGTGGCTGCTCTTCTGCAAAAGGGACAGGAAAACTGATCTGTATGAAGGAATGGATGAATGGAGCCACATCAGGTTTTGGTAAAAACCTCCTTCCATCAGTGAGAGCATTGATGATTAAACGCGGTTGGATCTCCCAGTATGGCAACCAAATACACCGCCCGGGAAATGAAGGAGTGGCTATGTAAAAAGCATTTCAAGGTTCCGGAGAAATCTGTCCAACAGAGAATCTGTGGAGGGGGTTGAAAGTCCGTGCTGCCCAGTGACAAAGCCCAAAACATCATAGGTCTACAGAAGATCTGCATGGAGTAATGGGCCAAAACACCAGCTACAGTGAGAGCAAAACTGGTGAAGACCTACAGGAAACGTTCTGCCTCTTTCATTGCCATCAAAGGTTACATTACACAGTGTTATGGGCTCGACACATGGGGAGCGACAAGCGACAGCGACAGGCGAAACTCGTCGCCACCCAGGTGAAAATGAACACACGGGACGCGATAAACAGCAGTGATTGTGGCATCGCGCTCTCGGATCGCTTGTCTCCAAGAAATCCTATTGGTTATTAAATTAGCGGAAATTCTGACATTTTTAAAAGCGATCAGTGACAGACAAAGCATCAAGGATGAAGATTAAGAATATTTTGCTGGAATTGACAGAAATTTTGCTGTTCACGTTACTTAAGAAAAGAAAAAGGCAACTCTGGGTTCATCCAATATTAGAAACAAGGAAACATCATGGAGAATATCATCATTTGATGATGGACCTGAAGGATGATAATCATAAAATATAGGAACATTGGACACAGCTAAAATGATCTGTTCTTCCATGACGAAGCGGTTGCAATTTGAAGTAGCATGCTCTCAGCTTATTGGTCAGTAAATGAAACATTCGCTGATTGGTTGTAGTGCCATGCGACAAAAGTTGAACATTTTTCTACTTTCTTGTGTCGCGTCGCACGTCTACGAGAACGAGCGCGGAATCTCACGGGCACGAATGTCGCCTGTCGCTTGGCTGGAGGAGGGCAGGCGATTTTCCCTCATTGCGCAAGTTCCATAGAAAATGAATGGAGAGGGAGCGACGTCGATCCCCGTGTGTCGAGCCCATTAAGGAGAACTTATTGAAAAAATACATATTTTCTGGACCATTACAAAAATACACCCTTTAAAAATTATATAATGCTATTTCCTGTTTTTTTATGCTGTGTCTCACAGCTGAAGGTTACCTGTGATGAAAATTACAGACCCCTCTCAACTTTCTCAGTGGGTCAACTTTCATTATAGGTGGCTGCCAAATACCTTTTTGCCCCAATGTATGATGCAGTGCAGCTTCTGTAGATGAACCGGTCTGAAGAATTACCTGCTGTTTAGCCACCAAGAGTCGCTGCACCTCCATGTAGGCAGCCTCCAGTGCCGCCCGGGCCTGGATCAGATTGGTGTCCACATTCTGCAAACTCTGACTCAGCTCCTCCTCCCGCAGGGACACAGCAAGCAGCTGGTCGATATGCAAACGCTCTGCATGGAGCACAGAAAAACACTTCAGTGCTGGTAAACTTTGGTGTGTGTGAAAGTGTGCATCTTCAGTCTGGATACAAACCTTTTCTTGATTTGACTTTTCGTCTTTTACTGTTGTTCCCCAAACAAGACGTTCCTGTACTGGTAGAGCCCTAAACGAGACAGAACAGTGAGCCACACCTGTTTATGTCTGAACGGTGGAAAATGCAACAGTAGAAATGAGAACCTGTTACACAAACCCACCCCGGCTGCGCGTCGCCTCTTCCCCGTCCCCTGCCCGTCATACTGCTCCGTCCCTGAGCTGCTGTCCCCCAGCGCCGAATCAAGTGGCTGGGGAACTTTGGTTGTTTCGCCGTCTAATTTGCACGGCTGTTTCTGCACTTCCTCTCCTGGTTGACACTGATACGCTTGATTTTCTGGAGTGGAAGGAAGTGTGGAGCACAACTGCTCGGAACTGGACCATTCCTTCTCCTCCGATTTCAAAGGTGGAAACACCGAATGAGGGGTCGCAGGTGCGAGGCTGCTTTCTGATAACGAGCGTTTTCGAGATTTGCTCTCGGAAGTTATTTCCATCAATGATTCCCACTGAAAACCCTCATGGATGGGAATGCCATCCTCCTCCTGGCTTTGGGACTCCTGCTCATATGGCACCACCTCAATTCCAAACCTTAAAAAAGAAGCACACGTTATTACTTTAAATAAAACTAACTGAAAACGTACTTTTTGCAAAGAAATGTCTACCTTGGCATGCCTTTTCCCTTGTCCTGCTTCTTTCGGACCTCCTGATAAACCTGCTCCCAGTTCACAGAGCGGAACGCACTCGTGGAATTGATTAGCTGTCTCACGGTCGGCTTGAGGCTGGAATCTTTTTCCGGGTCGCTTCGCTTCGACTCGCTGACATTTCGCACTCGTCTGGCGATGTTCAGGTTCGGCTCGTGCCCCGTTGTTTTACCCTTGAAGCTCATGTGTTTGGTGAGGTCCCGCTTTAAGACGGGTAGGAAGTCAAGTTTGGACAAAGAGGTAGCGTCCGATCCTGAGGCCATCTGTGCTTCACCGGTTCTGGGAGTGTTGCTCTCTGAGCTCTGCCCTGCCTCGGAAACCTGCATGGCTTCAGTCTGTATCACAGCGGAGCTGTTCCTGTTCTCTTCGTCCTTCTTTAGTAAGGCTGCTGGCTGTGAGCTCTCTGTGAAGGAGGTGCTCACGTGAAGTGACTGGACAAACCTGTTGTGTTCTGTCGACGATGATGGAGCTTTTTCTTGGCTAAGGGTAACAGGTGATGTTGCTTTACCAGAACTCTCACTTTTCTCTTTGACAGCTTCACCCTGACTGTGTCTCTGATCTGTTCGTTGCACCCCAGGGTGGTGTGCCCTCTCCAAAGAGCCTCTTCTTTCAAAACCAATCTGCCTGACTGAGCGAAATGAGTCTGGAAGGTACTTTTCCTGCCTTGATGTAAGGTACCCGACAGGCCCACTTTGTTTCCCACTTGGTTTAGATTGCAGACCTGAGGCCTTGCTGTGCTGAGCTTCACTTCTGCTACCTGGAACTGAGGAACTCTTCTGATCTACATGTATTGAGGGTTTCTTCCCCTTCTGACCAGATGCTCCGTTTTGGTCGCCATCTCTCTGAGAACTGCTTCCTCGACCGCTGCCGTAGCTTCCGTCACTGACTTGGGGGTTTGGTTTCAGTCGATGCCTCTCATTCGCTTCCACATTTTGCACACATGAGTCCCGAGGTTTACGCTCAGATTGGAGCTGTTTCTGAGGTTTTGCAGCCTTTTGGTTCTTTTCTGATGTATTTTGGTGGGTCTCTATATGTGACCCAACAGGATACGGCGACCAGCGACAGCTTTTGTCAAGCTTTGGATTGCTGCCAAATGTTTTAGAGTTTTTGCTGTGATAGTCTGAGTCTGCCAGTGATGCCTCTCCATTCTGAAGCCCAGCATTGTGCTGACCAGTTCCAATGTTTCCTTTACTTTCGAAGTTGTTTAAAGTCTGGTCTAGAAGATTTGTCGCGTTTGCACATACAGAATTTGACCCCAATAAACTGTGGGGCCTAGCCTTTGAGGCATACCTGGCAATATTATTATAACCATAGAGCCCATTACTGCTGCCACCACTGCTGAGCCAAGGCAGCCGACCTTGCTGATTGCCATTTCCCCATGACTTGTTGAAATCCCCCCTTTTATTTGAAAACTCTACAGTTGCCCATTTCTGTAAACTGGGGTCTCCCTGAGCATGCCAGGTGGCACTCCTCCCCTGTTGGCTCTGATGCCAAGGTCTTGCCTCCTCTGTGCTGCCATCATAATAGCTGCTCCTGTGCCAAGACTTGTGGTGACTGGGTCCACTGAAGCCCTGCGGACGTGCCTGCCACACACGCTCCAGGTGGTAACGTTCCTTAAGGTTGTTTAGTCTCTGCTGAAATTCTTCCTTCCTCTTACGTTCGTCTTCTTCTTTCACCAACCTTGCAGCAGCAGCCTCCTTCTCTTTTCTACAAATGGGAAAGCAGATTTTACAGCTAATTTACACATCGTCCATTAAAGGCCGACCAAAAAAAAGCTATAGTGGTGCACAGAGGAATTGGTAGCCCGCCACAACACGACTCTTCAGCTTGGTTCAATCTAAATGGCGACCATACATTTGGAAACTCAAATATTAAACCAATTTATCTTTGCTCTGTGAATCCACCACACAACAGCAAAACCATCTTTGGGTTAATACAACACTACCTGATTCAGTTCAGGTCTGTTCTATTCAATTCAGTAATACTTTATTGATCATAAAGAGAAATTGTATGTTGTTGTAACTAATACTATTGAGACTGACGGCTGTAGACAAGAAGGTTCTCCTGTATCAGGTATGTGCTTGTCCTTACCTCTATAATGCCATAAGTGGCCTTTTTTTGAGTTTTTTTTAGAGTGTTTGCCTACCTGTGCTCCTCACTAATTATAACAATATAATATCACTATTATCTCCTCATTAATAATTATTTTAGATACTTAAAATAATCTGACAAGTGGACGATGACAATGACCAAATCTTTAGCGGAGTGAATACTAATCTGCAAAAAGGATGGATACCATTCGGATTTTCCATAACCTTTCTAAAATGAAAATGGCCAAATATGGATAGTTATTTTTTCCTCCCCATCGTTTTTACAGAGAAACAAGGCTGCATAGAATGCTCGGCCCACTATAGGCTGAGCAAAAACAAATGCAAAAACAACCAAAACAACCCATCATAACTCTGTCCTTTGGCTCTCGTCAGGCAGCCTCCATCACTTTTATTTGAAGAAACAACACCACAGCTTTCACCTGATGAACACAACTCAAAGCGCGTGTGAATCAAATTAAGTTCCAGCTGTAGAATCTCAGCTGCTAAAGGAAGGTTCGCCCGTAGCGTTTGGAGATAAGATCTAAACATTTCACAGCCAGTATGGAAAGCCAGACGTGCCACAATTTGATCTATCAAAATGTCCAAAATTGTTAATAATGTTAAATGTTAAATGCGTTTACTAAATAAATTAATCAATTGTTATTTTCCAATTCTGAGGGAAACTGCACCAAAAGACCAAAAGTAAACTATGAACTGCACCAATACTGAATAAATGATTAAATGGGATCGTTTTCACAAACTAACCCTCTAAGTTGTTTCACCTTGTCAGAAACCAGTGGCAGAGGTTTAAAACACCAAAGAAAAATATATTTATCACACCTAAAATAGTATTAGTCAAGCAGATATTTACAGAAAAATGTAATAGGTAACCATCTTTCATTAACATCAGGCAAATTATTCACTATAAATTGGATGACTTCTCAAAGTAGGTGGTGTTAGTGTATTTATGGGTGACAGTCAGAGAAACAGAAATGTTAAAAATCATCTATTGCTTTACTTCCCCTCTACAGTAATGCATTACTTTGATTTGATTGATAACATAAAATGTGCATTTATTGTATTGAAGACATAAGGAAATGTGAAGAAGCTGGAGGGTATGAATACTTTTGTCAGGCACCATATCTGGAGAAAAGTACCTTCCATTAGAAATGTCTCTAATTCTTCAGGCAAACCAGAAAGCTAGACAATGTGTGAAAAGTCAAAATACCAGTAGAGCAAAGATGGAAAGGTTCTTAATTTCGAAATTAAACTTCTTTTTTTTTCAGAGGAATCAAAAGGTTAAAAATCCTCTGTGTGTATTAATATCCCCAGAAGTCTGTCTGAACCATGTATTCGCGGTCATGCCTTTCTTTTTTAGCCTACAGGCCTGACATCTGACCCCAGCCACAGCCCAGTGTGAAGCTGTGGCTAAAACAAGCCTGGGAGCAGAATATGACTATACATGGCACATGTTGATAATCTGCTGATCGTTAACTCGCTGAAGGGGATTTTAGCACAGATTGGATAGCCGACGTACCTGATCTGCTCCTTTCTCTTTTCGATGAGGTCTACCAGAGTCTGGTCGAAGTAATCTTCATCGTGGCCGATTCCAGCCTGCTGTTTGTCCGCAGCCTCCACGTTTTGTTTGTGCGTGGGGCTGGAAATGTGGCCGGCGTAATCGGTCAGGCTCACCAACTTCACCTTACACACTCTGCACTCGTGTCCGCAGTCCCTGGGGAGGGAAGGCGAGAGAGGGGTTTCAATCGTTCCTTCAGGCATGGTTCTGATCTGGTATTTGTTCCTATTGCTGCCTGCGCCCTATGGAGCGTGCAACAGCACACCCAGGCTCTACTTTCTTTAGTTTTGAAGTCTTAATGAATTCAGGAAAGGAGATTACTCGACAATCCTTCAAATAAATCGTCCGATTCGTCTCTCACAGATCAGGAGGTAGCTAACTTAGAATTTCCTATAGGTGAAGTCTTAATCATCCTGATCTGAATGTTATCTATTATCAGCAGCCCATAGGTGGCGGTGCAGATGGAGCAGCCAAACTGGACCCAGGCTGTGTGCTAGTCTAGATGTTCCAGTCCAGCCATGCAGCACAGAGCTGGGACGCGTCGGTGGAAGAGAGGCCAGCGCCCTCAGCTCAGTGCGCCGTCATGATGGTGTCCGCCACGCTCTGGTGCTCTACAGAAGGCGCTGTCTTTATTTGACCTCTCTCTGTGCTCCGAATGCCAGGACCCAGCCCCCTTCCCACATGACGGCATGTGTTATCAGGACAGGCTTGTGAAATCCAATCTGAGCGCAGCTGCTGATAGCCTCCATTTTAAAATCACTCCCAAGTATGTCATCCTGTAATCCTGCTGGGGGCAACTTGCTTTCCTGGCTCATTCTCAATTTCTTCTGCAAAGCTGTGTCATGCGGTGCTGCCATTTTGAGTCCTCTCGTGCAGCTGGCAGTCACCGGTGAGATAGAGTTACCAACTTCTGACACCACGGTTCTCAGCTGCATCCGTGCAGCGAATGAAACGTGTCGGCTCGTGATTAACGATCACGTTTCAGCAACTTGCTCAGCAAACATGTAAAATCAGGACGATCACAATCAGATTTTAACAATACGTCTGAATTATGGGAATTATTCAGATCACTAAAGCAGCAGTTGAACACCCTGCTCCAGCTGACACCACTATAAATGCCACATTTCTGCAGAGAACTAACGGGGGAGTCACAAGGCGTCCCTTTGACTTCTAACAGTCATGCCTGTTGTTCCAGACAGATTGTGTCTAAATATACACGCTGCAGTTAAGGCAGCTGCCAACTGCTACCAACACATTCTAGTGTGCACTAAAGCCACACATCAAAGAGATTTCGAAAAAACTCTTCTGACGAAACTTAAAAGTTATAACAGAACATTACTAGAGTTTTAGACGGGACCTGAACTCACCGGCCTTTCAGCTTCTCCAGCTCTCGGTGGTGAAGCATGCTCCTCATGTGCTCATCCATCTCCTGCAGATTAATAATGAAGTGAATTGTATTTAAACATTGATGCACATAAAAATAAAAAAGTAAAATCACACACACAACACCAGATGGTCTACGATAAATATGCATTCCATCACTTGTACACGTGGAATCGCTCATATGCAAAAGTCATCAAATGAGACGGCATTCACACATTACCTGCTTGGAAGCACAGACGATTTCACACAGGATACACTTTCTATTCCTCATCATCTTGGAGTGCGGATGAAACTCAACCCATCACTGTCCAGGGGAAGAACAGAATCAAACCATAAAGGTCATAATAATAAAAATGATAACACGCTGCATAAAGAAAGGTGACGATATGAACCATAAACGGTACGCTTTTACAGAGTTGCTTGGCGGCTTTTGGCGTCTGCTGCAAGCTGGCACCTTCAACTCTTCAAACAGGTGAGAGAAGAAAGCACCGATGCATTTAATGCGTCACCACCACAGTCTGAATAAGAGCAGAGTTCCATCCCTGGGTGCTGACAGAACAACTTTGTTTCCAGACGCCACAGCCCCGGACTCGTCCAACGCTTTGATAACCAGCGCCGAGTTAAAAGAAATACCAACCATCAGCTTTCAAATCAAAAACCCTAAATGTAATGATAGCCGTGACGAAGCCACCAACAGAAGGGTCTTTTTCTGCTTGTTTTTCAGGTTGGAGCGTTCTTAGTTTTGGGTTTGCACTAGGGGTGTCACAATTCTCCAAATCCTCGATTCGATTCTAGGGTCACGAGTCGATTCTCGATTTAAAAAAAAAATAAAATAAACTTGCTTTTACAGTATCGAACCCTATGTGATTTTTACACTGGTTTTATTCATAAAATTTTGCCCAGTAAATCTTATTTTAAAACACAAAATTGATGCAATGTTTATTATTCTTGTGCAATTTTTCACATTAGCATTAGGCATTAATGTTTAAGTATTTTATTTACAGTGACAGTGTTGTTTAATGCTAACGGAGGCTTGCTGCCATCTAGTGACTCTTTATAGTTACTGCAGAAATACGATATGCTCCAGATAGGACTGACCAAAATGCAGCTGACAGCAGTCCTCTTGTTTACAATGCGAATGTGGACTTAACTCGCCGGGAGCTCAGAATTTCATCACCGGTGATTTGAGAGTAGAAGGAGGGATTTAGCTCCGCTCCCGCTGCTTCATCTATCCAAGCCAAGGTCGAGCGTTAACTTAGCCAATTTTTTTGGACTTCGATGTGCAAGGTCACAATGAAATTTCGATCAATTCCGATACAAAATCGAGATCGAGATCGTGACACCCCTAGTTCGCACCATATAGATTTCATTGAACCCAGGGCTGCAAAAACTGAACCAAGTAAGAAAGGTGGTAATGTTTAATTTAGATTTTACTTGGGCCTAGCGCTGGGCCATACTGCTTAAAAATTAAATATCTGATTTTTATTTATTTTTTTTACACATACCAAATCCGATTTCTGATTTTAATCGATTTTCTTTCTACTCTCAAAAAATATTTTAAAAAATATGTTTTTTATTTAAATCATCCGATGAGGAAGCTGACCTGAATTCAAAGTCGACCTAAAAACATGCTGTAAGGTATCCTTGTAGAGCAAGATGGTAGGTCCTGGGTGAGTTGACATCCCTATGAGCTATGGAAATTCAAGTATTTGGATCATTGGTGTGAGAGGAAAAATACGGACTTTTTCCCCTTCATTTTCCAAAAATTACACCTTCATAAACAGAAATTTGATTAATTGATAAAATCGATCTATCGCCCTGCCCGGCTTTGAAAGTTTAAAGGCTGTTTTCATTTAACAGAAAAGAAACCTGTTTAACTTTAAAGGTTTTTAATTCAAATATATGCAGGTTTCTTTTTCTGCGACACTAAATGTGTGAACAAGTAATCAGGAAAGCAGACCGTTTTTAACTTTTTATTTATAATATTTAACTTTTATTTTATTCAAAATATCTTCATCTGTTTTTACGCTGCGATAGTTTTTCGGCTGCATCATTTTGGAACTAAATATTTTTTAAATGCATTTTGCACAATAAATGTTCTTTAAATGGTATTCTAAGCTTTGTTCAAGATGTTCTGCTGCAATCTGTCTGGAAAGTGAGAATGTTCATAAGCAGGCATTTTGACATGTATAAAGAAAAAATAATATAATATACATATTGTTACTGCACATACTTTAGATTGTATCACAATATAAATTTCAGGTTATATCGCCCAGCCCCAGACAGATATAATATCTTTAGCAGTAGGAGAAATGTTAAACTTTGTTTTAATTAAAAAGGAATTTGGTCATGATAATAAATAATATTAGGGATGCAACAATACCACTAAAAAAATGGATATGATACCAATACTAGGAGTACTTGTCGATACCGAGTACTAATGTCGATACTTCTACCACACAAAATAAATGCAATGAATTGGAAGGCAGGTTTTATTTTATTTTCTGCTTGTCACAGCAAAGGAGGGTGAATTAGTTAAAAAAAGTACTAATAAAAATGACTACAAAACAAAAAATTTCAAGTTAAAAATGTTAATTTTCTGTGAAATTATTGCAGCGTTTCCACATTTTAAGTATGGGCTAACTTTAACAGATACCGATATGAGTAAATTAGACGGTATCAGGACTGATGCCTGATAACAGTAAGTATCGGTGCTAGCCCTAATACATATCATAACGTAATTAAATTTGGATTTCAATAATGTCAGAATCTAAGGCCCATGCCTAATGCAGAGCAGCAAGCTTCAACTACAGATGCAAATCCATAAATACAAAAACTAGAAAATGCACTAGTCTAATGTTCAGAACAAAAATGTAAAAAATAAAAAGCAAAATGAGTCATGTTAGAGCATCCAGTCTCACCATAAGTAACTTCCCAAATGAAAGTATATCGCAGCCTTCAACAGAATATAGCGACCCTAACAGGAGCCAGGGCATAAATACTTTCTGTTCAACTCATCTGGTTACCTTATCTCACGCCTTATTCTTCTCTTATTTTATTTTCTTAGCTCTGTGTCGATTTATTCGCAGGTACTTTATACACCCATCTTCTGGAGCTACTGAGTTAGACCAGATATATTTTTTTGTATTACTTTTTTAAGGACTGTTGAATAAGAAAATGCCGTTTCGCTCAGCTGACCTTAAAAAACTGCTCCAGAGAACGGACGCTATGGAGATGAAGATTCGTCGCCTTGCCTTAGCTAAAGCAGGAGGCTTTCAAATGCATAATGGAAACGCCTAAATATCCTATTTACAAGACAGTAAACCAACAACAGGTTTTCTTCAGAACCTCTGGCACACCCACTGCTACAGGACATCCTTCATGCTAGTCGCTACAAACATCTATAATGACTCTCTGAAGAAACTCAAGACAACTTTAACTTTGTTCCATGTGCTGCAGTTGTTAATGCATATTGATTTGATCTCTTCTTGATATGTTGATTTACTTGTATCCTTTTGAGTTTAGTTTAAAGAGTAATATATGTTTAATATTATTAATTAAATAAGAATCTCTACTTCTTTTGCACTCAGTAACACCCTAACGAAAAAATGCCGACACATAAACTATGTATTACAAGTTAACTAGCCGCTCCACAGTAGGGACAATACAAGTAGCTAACAACAAAGAAGTTTGCTTGCTACCAGCTACCTAAGATGACGAGTTACATTACTATTAAAGCGTTAAATGTATTATTTAAAGCAAGATAATCAGTCTTTACAAAACATTTTCCCGATTGTTCTTATCAATGTTTCCAACAGTAAATGGCTAATTTGTGTAGAGGGTCGCAGAGGGTACGTTTTAGCTAGCCTAGCTATTTTGCTTAACCGCTAAGAAGGTGACTGGACACGGACATTTTCTGAAATAAACTCCAGCGCACCTCTCGAGATAGCAGTTAATAAACTGCGTAAAACACTGTAACATTTAGAGAAAATAAAATACAGTAGACCAGCCAGTTAAAAAGACGTCTCTGGCTTTGTGAGCTAATGCTAGTAACCTAGAAACAGCTTGTTTTACCAGCTCCACCAGTTTCAACACTGCTTCACCTAGTTACTTTATTATATTATATTACCATGACAAGGATATGGGTAAATATAATTTGTATACCTAATGTAATGACATAAATGTAGCTGTTGTTTACCTTTACAAGCTCCAAATGTGTGTAGTAGTGTGTTTACCACCGAGGCTAACAACATCCTCCTAGTCCTCGCCCCCAAAGTGAACCACATCCTGTAATGCGTTCAAGAACAGCGTGTAGTGTAGGAACAAAAGACGACAGACCAACAAACCAACTAACCATCAAAAAAACCAGGCATAACTTACTTTGCTACAACTTATCTTGTTTGTATTTGTTTAGGTGCATATAAAATACTCGTATAATAAAAGTACCCTTTTTTTTTTTACATATCGAAATCAAATAAAGTAATAAATCACATTAAGAGACACAAATAGAGCATAAAAATCACATTTATTTTCAATAAAGTGGTACTAAGCAAACATTTTCAAAATTCTGAAATGTAATAAAAATGGAATACATTTTAAAAAACAAACAAACACTAAGTACAGTTTTTGATATTCCCTTTTGATTTATTCTTGGAAATGTTTTAGACATTTTAATTTTTAAGAAAGTAGGCTACATATAAAAAGAACCACTACAATATTCCCTTGTAGAGTTATCTAGTATCCATAAATGTTTCTCAGTTTCACTAGCACAGCATACTAAAAAATATATATATAAAAAAATCATTTAAAGTATCACTTTTCTCAGCATTGTTTTCCCCAGGAATGTTCAGAAATGCTACAAAATATTTTGATTTTATAAAGAAAGTACAATGTTAGTGGTTGATAAATCTAAAATGTAGTCAGTTCCATGTGCAGAAATGTCCCATTCCAAGAAATGTAGCTTTAGTGTAAATGATTCACTCCAATGATAAAAACACAAAACTGTGTGCATAATAGCATCAAAAAATGCTCTTGTGTAAAAACATCCAGTGATTTGGATGTTTAACTTCATATTCTTTCAGCTTGTGCAAGAAGAGGTTTCCAGCATTTTCTTTTAACTGACTGAGTTTAGTTCCTTTGCTTTATGCTTCAGATGCCTCTTACGCATCTTAATAATCCATGTTATGGTGAGTTTTGCAAAATTTGCAGCCTTGAAGAGCGCCATGAAGATGACACAAAGGATACCTATGGAGTTCCAGGGATTTGCAGTCACTATCTGTATGAAAAGAAGCACGGTTGTCCTGAACATTGAGTGAAACCACATGTACAGACTCTTCTAACAAGGATAATATCTCTGGGAAAACTTACCAGCCTGATTTCCTGAATGTAACGATCTCGCCATTCGAAGACAACAAAGAAGAGCTGATCTGTTTGTTCCTCTTCAGGCCTTTTATCGTTGAATTTCACCACTCCGGACTAAAAGAATAAACATAATTGATGAAACCTTTTATAAAAAAAGACGTTAATGTAATGTAGCGTAATGCTGGTATAACTTTGGGAATACCTCCTGGCGAAATTCAACCGCTTCGCTGTTTCTCCCGGATGTTTTCACCAAAGACATTTTGACCCAGGTTCGGAATCCTCCAGAGAAAGTCCACATGGAGTAATTCCGCTCACAGTCCCTCATAAACTCGGACTTGTTTGTACTTGAGGACCAGAGAAGAGAAGAGAGGTGACGTGAGCTTCTGGATCAAGTTCAGTTCCTTGAAAACGTACTTATATATTCATATGCCCCATACACATTTCAACATTTCATTGAAACCACAAACGTTGTTGTATTTTAATGAAATTTGGATGGATAAACAAATATTTGTGACAAAATAGCTCAAATTTAATCAGCTTATTCTATTTAAGTATTGATCACTGGAAGGTGAACAGTTTCAAGTCTTTTGTGGTCTGTACTTTGTAAATAGCTTTCTTCCATGGTTGTCCCATATTTAGCTTCATCCAATGTCCAGCCTGTGTCTTCAGGGCGTAAGCCCCGCCCACAATGCCATACACAGTCTTCCTGTTTGCTGTGCTCTCCAGGAAGACCTTGAATGAATCATCTTGGATTTCGGAGAAGCAACCACTGAGGCGTAGGCCCTCCTTTCCGAGCCCTTTCCATTTTATAATGGGAATATTTCAAAGTAATGTCAATGAATTGATTAGTTACATGTCGCTAGCTGTATCTAGGGAATATGTCATGTAGAGATCATCAGAGTGTTTAAGCAGACCGATTTGAGGAGCAGATTTGAGCAGAACAGCCTCTGACCTCATTCCCTGTCTTCTACGGCGATAAGTGTTCTATAATCTTCCGGGACGAGACATAAGGACTGAGTAGGAGGGAATGAGGAGGCTAATGTTGAATTACCTTATACCATTGGGTTTTGGAAATAGGAGCAGATAGGTGAAGAGTTTGAGCAGGGCACAGCTGTTAGTGCAAGTCTGTCTTCTGATTCTGTATAACAAAACGCCTGATGGACTGCGGCCTTCTCTTATTTAGAGGAAGGAGATATTTTTATTCAACGACTGAAGAAAAAGCATCCTAACCGCATGATGCTGCCACCACCATGCCACACAGTGTAACTGGTGTGTTTAAGGTAATGTGCACCATTTGAGATGTTGTAGCTCCTTATTCAACATCTCCAATTGGGCGTCCTCTGCCTTTATCTCAACAACAGCTTTCTTCATACCACTCTTTACCACCTGAGCTTAGGATATCAGCAGGTCCTCCAAAGTTACTACTGGCCTCTTGGCTGCTTTTTTATCTTTACGTAGCCTGATAGTTTAGGTGGACAGCCATGTTTTTGTATGCTGGCAGTTTGGTCATGATTTCTTTAAATATTAATGCAAGCAGCACACATTTGAAATAACAAAAAAAAATAATAATATAAAAACCACAAATGTACTTCCCTTTTTCTCTCAACTATGCACCACTTTGTGTTGCTTTATCACATACAATCACCAAAAAATACACTCAAGGTTAAAGGGTAGGGCTGGGAATGGTATTGGCCTGTTACCCGATACCAGTATCGGTATCTGTGAATCCCTAGTTATGGGTTTAAAATAGGGATGCACCGATCCGACTTTTTCAGTCCCGATACCGATACCGATGGCTGGATTTTGTGTATCTGTCGATACCCGATACAGATCCGATACTATATGTGACAGTGTGGAGGTCCTGTCACTATGGCTCCGATAGATCATGTGCCCTGGCTGCTTGGCCACAGGGATTAAAGGCACCAGACTTTACAAACTAAGCATAACTGAGACAAAATAACAAATTTAAAATCTAAAATGACCACAAAAATAAAATTTCAAGTGAAAAATTAAATCCTTTTTGGTGAATTTATTGCAGATTTTCCCCATTTTGAGTATCGGTTCATGGTATCGGTTAAACTTAACCGATACCAGTACATTAGGCAGTATCGGGGCCGATACCAGTATCGGTGCATCCCTAAAAATATGAAGAGAAACCCTATAAAGTGAATGTATTTTGTACAAGTAAAAAAAAAAGAAAAAATCTTTTTTAAGCAAAAACAATAAACTTTTATGACAAATTTTAGATTGAATTTGAAGTTTTCACAAATAAAATTTCAAAAATAACTTTGGCGCAAACAAATCAGAGTTTTAATAAACTACAAATCTGGTCAAATGCACATATTATGCCACAAGGGGATATGAATACTTTTGCAAGGCTCTGGAGCCTTCTGATGACACGTCTCAGAGGTCATGACGCAGGGATGATAAAAGAGCTTTGGATAAACTACCAACAACATTAAGGTGTAACAAACTTAAACGAATCAATTTTTTTTGCCTGACATGATTACTTGCCTGTGATATTCAGCTGTGATTGTGTTATCTACGTCTGTTCCTTACAAGAGAACAAATTTTTCAATGTCAATAAAGTGATTCAGGACAGTTTATCAAACACTCGATGATGACTTTTCTGCCAAAGGTTTACTCTGTGCTCATGAAATATAGAAGAATTAAACAGGATCTGATTTCCCCATTTTTATTGTGCTGGACATCTGATGTGTAAAAACCTAACTTAACTGATGGAAGGACAAACAGGTTTCTTTAGGTTATATCGCTGATGAACTGCAAACGCGTCTCAGGCAAGGACGCATGACCGAGGTAAACAGACACAGCATCAGCTAAGACTCGATTGTCCACAGCAGTTATCTCACACCGTAAACAGAACAGGATCAATACTTCAGGCTTGCGCTTACCTTTCAATCAGGTCACTAAACCTAGCGAAAAGCATGTACGAAATGCCGCTGAAGTCCTCGTGTGTTTCGTTCTGACTGAACTGCACGAAGATCAGCTCTTTGTTTTTCACGTCCGAAGGTCCACGGACCACCACTGCTCGTTTCTATAACGCAGCAGAAGAGAGCAGGTATAAGACTGTAAATAAGCAGGTACAGTTCATATGGGGGGGAAAAATATTTTATGTCACCATTTTCATGTCACAGGCACAAATTTCAAGGTACTTTATTGGGATTTTATTTTAATCCCCCAAACAGAACGTAGTGGATAATTAACCTGGGCAACATTTTCAAATGGTCAGATGGAGCTGGAAACAATTTGAGACAGGGTGAGAAGTTTCTCTTCCAGCAGGAAAGTGACTTAAAACATACGGCCAGAGTTGCAACATAATCGTTTAAATTAAAGGAGACAAAGTCCACACCCAGGTGCAATTGAAAATCCCTTATTAGATCTGAAAATGATTATTAGGAAATGCTCTCCATCCAATCGGACTGATTGAGCCTTTTCAAAAGAACAAGGGGGAAAATAATTTGCTGCTACGGCTTTACTCCAACAAACATGCATCTGTAATTACAGCTAAAGCTTCCACAACATATTGACTTGTGGTTTAGAAAAAATTCACATCACATTTCTCATATTTTCCTTTGTAAAATATTTCAGAAATTATTATTTTTCAATTATTATTTGTTACAGACGCTTTTAGTTGCATATCCTACACCAAATCGGTGCATTCACATCGAACCTGCTTGTTATCCGTGAATGGCCCAAAGTACGTCACTTCTGTGATCTCACAGTCTCCTTCCTGAGGTGTGCCGGGGTCCACTAGAGGTGGGATGTAGTCGTGGTATTGATGCTTGCAGCTCAGCAGCTGAGCATCGTCAGGGAACAGAGCGATACCTGCTCAGAGACAGAAAACAAAACATTTGAAATTATTTTTTTTCAGTTAAGACTCTTTGTTAGACTAATACGTTCTTTGTTTTTTAAAATTATCTTTTAATTCATTTTTTTTGTCAGATACCGCAGATTTACTTGTGCCAAATTTGCTTTTTGATCAAGTGCCTGGCATGTCCCGATGACATGTAGAATGAAGCGATAGAATAAAAACGTTTCATGTCCATGTCCGACTTAGCGGTGGTGCTAAAAAGCAGGTGTGAAGTAAAGCTGAGTATTCTCACTCTTTACTATGTAACCACGTCCCACACATTGTTAGCTTTACCCCAACTAAGTTTACCCAAATTACAAAAAAACCCTAATTACAAATAAATTATCCTGGATTATTGGTTATTTTCAATAGGCATACAACGATATAACTTTATTTAAACCGATACCGATATTTGGATCTGAGTACTTGGCGAAACTGAGTACCAATCCCGATACTCCTACTTCATAAAAAAATGCTATAATTTGGAAGGTTTTATTTTCTTCTCTGCTTGTAACAACAGATGATGGTGAATTCGATAAAAAAGAAACTATTCATAAAAATGACCGCAATACCAAAGTTTCAAGTGAAAAAGTAACCTTTTCTGTGATATTATCGCAGCGTTTGGTCATTTTAAGAATTGGTTCACTGTATCAGTAAACAGGCTTACCACCTCTTTACTTTTCCAAATGTATGCCATGTACCTGAGTCTTCAAGACAACGTATGTTTTGTTTTAGTCTTACTTGTAAACTCTTACTTTTTGTTGTTCTGACGCATAAAATCTCATTAAAACACACTGAGATTTTTGTTTGATAATATGTGAAAAAGTTCAAGCAGTGTCAATACTTTCTGCAAGGCTAGTTCACATGCTGAACCGACCGTCCAGTACCCCCTTTGGCATCACAAGCATTGTCTTGCATTCATACAAACCAGGAGGCGAGAATAAGTCCACTTCCTTGTAGCTGACAGACATGACAGGCTGACT
This sequence comes from Apricaphanius iberus, assembly GCA_028564705.1. Classification (NCBI taxonomy): domain Eukaryota; kingdom Metazoa; phylum Chordata; class Actinopteri; order Cyprinodontiformes; family Aphaniidae; genus Apricaphanius; species Apricaphanius iberus. Next base: position 627,754 of record JAPXFQ010002080.1, read on the forward strand.
GAGCTTATTCAGAAAGTCAGAGATAGTCTGGTAGGCCAGGAAAATCGCCACAGCCGTCAGCACCAGGTAGATGAAGATGAGCAGCACAGTGAAGACGTTTTTCACGCAGGTTTTGCTGAATCTCATCGGCGGAATGTTTTCTCTCATGCTTTTCCCTGTAGAGAAGAGGGAAGGGTTAGAGTCAGGAGGGCAAAAAGGAAGCCATTCTTTGAGATGATGATGAGCACGAAGATGAAAGAGTAAATATTCAAGAACTTGTGATATAAAGCAAAATATCAGTGTTCTCCTGATGCTTGCCTCCTGCGGCGTTGGACTCCACAGGCACCGGGTCCACGTCAGCGTCGTCGAATGACTCCCTAGGCTGACCGTTACCTTCGTCGTCTTCGTAACCTTCAAAATCTTCATCATTGAACTGTTTGTTAAAAAAAAAAAAAAAATATCTTGTTTCACATTTGCTGCTTAATATCTTGACAGAACTTTAAATATGCAGCCAAAGTGTCAACACACTGCCTCGTGGAAAACTATGGAGAACCTTCTTCAGGTAAACAAGTTCATAACTAACTCTAAGTATATCTGTAGCTGTACTCTGCAATCCTCCGCAATCACCAGTCCAGACCTGTAATCTGTTGAAATGCAGCAGATTAAAAAGAGGCGAGAGCAGCGAGGAGTGCCACATTCCAAAAAATAAATAAATAAATAAATGCCTGGCTACTTTAAATGTATTCATTTTTAATATCTAACCTCTCCTAAAATCAGAAGTTATTTGTTCAATCAACTCAGGGTTGGATTCGTTTACATTAGGCCAAAACTAGTTCAAGAGTTGGGCTGTTTTATAACCCTGGATGGTTCACTAAATGTAGGATTTTCTTGCTACTGCTTTTAGATACAGTAGCATTATTAATGTGGTATTACAACCTATATTTTAGGCCAGATCTAAATGGGTGACATTACACGATTCATATTTGCTTTTCATATGTTTAGAAATTCCGCTGGTTAACTTGTTTATGATGCTGTCACAGTAGTTTTACTCACAGCCAGGCAGTTAATTAAGCAGAAACCCTAAAACTAAAACAAACCTTTTATAAATTTGAATTATTTAACAGCGCCTAGAAAATGCAAATAAAAAATGCCAACAGCCAAACAACGACGTATTGTTTTTATAGCGGGTTACTACATGGCCGATGAAGCAGTCCTCTGCAACGTAGTCACATGAGAAAGTCCCGCTGAATGCCTCGCAAGCTGTTTTTTTTGGGGTTTTTTTTTTTGGGGGGGGGGATATTTGGACCTTATAATCTTACCTGTTGGTAGGAACTCCAATTTCCTGCTCCGGGCATTCCTTCGTCCTTCTTTCCTTCCGACTGGATCTGTCGTAAAACCTTTGAAGCTATTTCTGTTTGTTCACAGAACTGCCTTTAAGTAACGCTTACATGTTTAGGAAATGTCATTTCCACTGACGCGCGCTCGGGATCTACCTGTATGGCAAGCAGTTTTCCAAACTACTTCAATTCAGAACCTCTGTCAGTCAGCCCCAATCTCGTGACAACCAGGCACCGATGCAATTTGAACACTGACGTTCCCTTGACGTACCTTACTTGTTTCCTCCCTCCTTTCCTAGGCCTGCTGTAACCTATGGATGCGTTCACGTGCTCACGGGACGTTGAAAGTTTATTTTTACTCGTATTTTTTTTCTTTGTTTTCTGTGAAAGCCTTATACAACAATACAGTGATGTACCAAAAAAAAAGGTGAAAAGAAAGATAAAAAACTCTACATGCTGTTGTTTATTATTTATCAGTGCTGATTTATCAATCCAAAGCTGCTCATTTATATGGGCTATTTTTTTTAACCCAGATGCTTTATCCATCCTCATGAGACAGAAGTTTCTGAGATATTAGTTCAAACATGGTAGAGAAGTCGGGATTCCAATATGGCGGCGACACAAGTAGCCTGCGTCTAATAAATATCATTTTAAGTTTCCACGTGCAATCATACTTTTAGTTATTATCCGTAAATTGCAGGTGCTAGTCTGCATGTAACGCTGATGTTATATGCACACTTACAAGTGTGTCTTGTAAAAATAGACATGTTTTCACCATAGCTTAATATTGCTGTTGCCAGGAGCTGAAAAAAGAAATGCAAGCATAAGCAAGATTCAGAGATCTTAAGTACAAATAGTAACAATAATATGAATAAATGGTTAAACATAAATTTATTCAATAATTAAATGAATCTGAGAAAATCTGCCAAAAGTTAAGTGAGAATTACCGTAAACACATTTTCCCGAGGATTCACTTCAATTCCATTAAACTGTAATTGATTTAAGTGTTTTCACTTTTTAAACTAAAATAATGTCCATACTAAAATATTAATTTAAATCTATCCAAATAGCCTAATATGGATGCCAATTGATTCACTAGAGTTATTGCTTATTTTTTGTAGGGAGAAGACAAAACTGCAGTAAAGTTGATGGATGATAAAATGACACTGTACAACCACAAGGAGTTGTAAAACAACTAGCCTTCTAAAATAGAAACTAGCGTCCAAAGAGAAACCGGTTGAATGTAAAAGTCTTGTCAATGTCATAATGATTAATTTAGCATATTCATGCAACACATTTAAAGAGCTCTTGAGCTAGTCTAAGTGTTTGAAAGTTCAAACAAATTAAGCTATCAATATAGAGCATAAAACAGTAAAACACAACTAACAAGAAGAAATTAGAATAAAACAACAATAACATATAATATAAACGTCACACATTTTCACGTAGCTTGATGTATTGTAGGGATTTAGTCTAATAAACTTTATCTGGGAAAGGCAGTAAAGATGTCCGATAGTGCACAAACGCAACACCAGAAGCGCGACGAAAGGGAAGTGACAGAATGAGTTTTCCGCACAAGATCAGTTCAAACAGTATCCCTGCCATGGCAACGGCGCAGGTTTGTTTCCTGTTTGTACTTCTTTCTCTGAGTTTAGCTCAAGACGTTAAATTAAAATACAAACCAGCCGCAAAACCTGTGCGGCTTTTCACTGAGGAGGAGCTCCAGAGATACGACGGCACTGAGGTAAACCTGTTATCGTTTTTCACTGTAATCAGTCCGCAGTGTATTCCTGATTATGTGTTACGAGTGCACTGTACATTACCGATAAGAAATGCCCCCCATATATTCCGTTGTTTCACCCGTCTGTTTCAGGAAGGCCAACCTATTTACATGGCAGTGAAAGGTGTGGTGTTTGATGTCTCCAAAGGAAAAGGTATTTGAATCCGACAGTTGCGCAAAAGTGGAGTCCCGAGGAAGGGAAACCTCTCAAACCCTCTTGATGGTTTTCTGAACTCAGACCGGTTTTCTGCTAATATCTGCTAGCATGCCCTTCCAGTAATGTGTCTTCTGTTTGACCTGTTGCAGAGTTTTATGGCAAAGATGCTCCCTATAACGCCCTGGTTGGTAAGGACTCCACCCGAGCTGTGGCCAAGATGTCCCTGAACCCAGCAGACCTGACATCAGACACTGTGAGTGCATAAAAGCACCCGAAGTTCCACCCTCACACACCCACCCTATGTCCCAACTGTTTTCATGCGGATAAGCTTCCACGCATAGGATATATAATCCATCCTTATGCATTTTCAGCCGATGTGGTACATTAGCTGTACAAGTTCACACGAATGCACCACTACATGTGTTTTTTTTTGTAATGTATTTCGGTTTCCACAGTAGGGTCTTTCATTTTTCAAAAGCAATAATTACCACAAAGGCGTAACAGTTTGGACCAGACTTAAACACATTATACGCACCATCTGAACACTGCTTTCACATGATCACATTGGGCCCCGCTTTCAGATATTCTCTGTTTAAGCTTTTTTATGGAACAAATCTGAGTTTGAGATCATCAAACAATCTTCAGCATCAGACAAAAATAACTTTAGCAAATATAAACAGTTTTGAAAGAATGATTTCCCTCTTTTTAGGGGGAAAAATCTTTTACATAACTGTAGAGGATGTTTCAGTCATTCTTTTCTCTGTGATTCAGGGTGGTTTTAATTCAACGAATTGAAGTAAATGTTTTGACCAGACCAAAACCTTCATTTTGGAAGCAGAATTTGCGATGCCATCATTTCCAGCAAGTCCTCCATTTCCTAAAGAGCCAAACAGCCCCGCAGCATAATACTGCCACTGCCATGCCTAGCTTTATTGGAAGTGCATTTTAACAGTAAAGAAATATACTTGCTTTTTAACCTCATGTAACGTTGACGCCAGCAACAAACTGTCTTGGGGACGCACTTGCTTGCTCACTTCATGACTTTTTTCACCATTGGTAAATTAAATTATCATCTGAACACAGCAATGTGTGACAAAAAAAGCAAAACCGGAAGAAATCTGTAAGGGGAAACAATAATTTATCATGCCATCTTTGAATAATTGTCTATTTTTCATTAAGAATGAAATTAAAGAATGAATGAAAACTTTCAATCTTTCTTTGTCACAAAGATTTGCCCAAAGTTTTGATCGTAATTATTTTAGCTGCGCTCCACTGAAATAACTGACATCAGCTCTACTGTCAAGAAAATATTTGGTATTGTTCATCACTTTGGCTTCACAAACTGCATGCCCCAAACTTCCTGTTGTTGTGACCAAAACATTGTCATTCCGTGAGTCATCAGGTTCCACTACAGCATGGTAACCCTCTATTTTCTTCTCGTCAACAACAATTAGACCTTGTTTGGTGGGCTTTGTTACATTAGAAGGTGAAGTAGCTTTAGTGAGGAGACACTGGGAAAGTGCTCCATTAAGCGAATATAAATTTCACTGATTTATCTATGGGTGGGCATCTGACTCTCTTTGTGTAAATCAGAAGGACTCTTCATCCAGATTCAACCCAAAGACCTGTTGACCTCTTTAAAGTTCCCATCAAACCAGAATCTAAAGTACTAATAAGGATCCTTTTATGCCTTTCTCACATTGTCTTGTTACAACCACAAATTTCAGCATATTTTATTGTCAATTGGCCGTGACCAGACCCAGATCAGACCAAACCAGACCAGAGCAGACCCAGACCAAACCAAGCCCAGACCAAGACCAGACCAGACCCAAACCCAGACCCAAACCCAGACCCAAACCCAGACCCAAACCCAAACCCAGACCCAAACCCAGACCCAAACAAGTTCAAACCAGAACAGACCCAGACAAGACCAGACCCAGACCAACACAAGACCCAGACCAGTCCCAAAGCCTAACCCAAACAAGACCAGGCCCAGACCAGAACCAGGCCCAAACAAGTTCAAACCAGAACAGACCCAGAAAAGACCAGACCCAGAACCAGCCCAGCCTAGAACCAGACCAAACCCAAATTTACCCGACCCAGACCAGATGCAGACCAAGACCAAGACAGACCAGACCCAAACAAGACCAGACCCAAACCAGACTAGAACCAGACCAAACCCAAATTTACCCGACCCAGACCAAATCCAGACCAAGACAGATCAGACCAGACCAAACTTAGACCAGCTTGCAGTTCTTGGGTCATACGAAGGTGTGAAGACTTTGCCATAAGCATAAAATAATTAAATTCCCCAAAGTCTATAACAAAAATCTAAACAAAACGCAAAGAAATGTGTGGCTTAACATGAAAAATTGTAAAAAACTCACATGAATAGTTTGCAAGGCACTATAAGATATGGTTTTATGTTTCCCTCTACAGACAGGCCTCACTGAGGAGCAGCTCAAGTCTTTAGATATCACATTCGAAGGAACTTACAAAGCCAAGTATCCTATTGTGGGTTACACTGCAGCACGTCTCCTCAACGAGGACGGAAGCCCTAACGAAGAATTCAAACCAGAAGACCAACCTCATTTTCAAAAGAAAGATGAGTTTTAAGGTCATCTTAGGCTTTTTGTTTTTTCTAGTCCACCATAATCATGATTAAGTATTGAAATAGACACACAGATGAGCAAAAAGAATGATCCTTTTCAGCTGATCTAAAGGTTTGTATGGTCCCAGAACCTTTATTCTAATTAACTTGTTTACCCTGAACCCTTAAACTCTACATGGGGTATTCTTTGTTTTGACTGTTAATCACGGTAATCTATATTAACCCTGGTTGTTGCGCTTAAAGCAGATTAGGTCAGGGTTGGAGAATACTACCAGGAAAATGTTCAATTTAGAACAGTGTAAAAATACTAAATAAAATGTCTACTTCTCACTTTCTGTATGATACATTTTTTGTTTGTTTTTGCATCACATAAAAAAACTCCATAAATCCTAGATTTAGCTCAAATTGACTGTATTTAAATGGTGTCATCTGATCAACTCAGGGTGGTTTACATGATTACAGTGAGCGACTGCTTCAAATCTAATTTAATTCATTTCAGTCACAGTTATAATCATGTACCATCCAAAGGGGTCTATTTTGTATCCAATTGAATTTTCAGAATAGCTGGCAAATGATTATTAAAAACAACGGATCGCCAGAAATCTGGTCTCTTCCGAGAAAGGACAGGGTGACAGTGGAGGGGAAAATTCAACCAGCGTTTCGAACTCTACAGGAGGACCTGGCTCAACGCGGGTAGCCACCTGGTTGCAACGTGTTGCTGAGGGTACTGTAGAGAGAGAGAAATGATGACTGTTTCCACTAATACCTAATAAAACAAGGGACTAGATTAATCTTAGAATTACATTAGATTATTTTTCATTATTTAATTTCCATTACATTGCATGACATAAGTATTTAATCACCTATCAACCAGTAAGAATTTAAGCTCCCACGGACCTGTTACTTCTTTAAGAAGCCCTCCTCTTCTCCACTCATTACCTGTATTAAATGCACCTGTTTGAACTCGTTACCTGTATAAAAGACACCTGTCCACACACTCAGACAAACTCCAACCTCTCCACAATTGCCAAGACCAGAGAGCTGTGAAATGACATCAGGGATAAATTGTAGACCTGCACAAGGCCAGAATGGGCTACAGGACAATAAGCAAGCAGCTTGGTGATAAGGCAACAACTGTTGGTGCAACAATTAGAAAATGGAAGAAGTTCAAGCTGACGGTCGACCTCCCTTGGTCTGGAGCGCCAAGCAAGATCTCTCCTCAATGATCATGAGGACAGTGAGGAATGAGCCCAGAACTACATGGTAGGACCTGGGCAATGATCTGAATAGAGCTGGGACCACAGGCTCAAAGAAAACCATCAGTAACACACTCTGGCATCATGGAATAAAATCCTGCAGTGCACGCTTGGTCCCCCTGCTCAAGCTAGCACATGTCAAGGCCGTCTGAAGTTTGCCAATGACCATCTGGATGATCAAGAGAAGGAATAGGAGAAGGTCATGTGCTTTGATGAGATAAAAGTGGAGCTTTTTGGTCTAAACTCCACTCACCGTGTTTCGAGAAAGAAGGATGAGTACAGCCCCAAGAACACCATCATAACTGTAAAGCATTGAGGTGGAAACATCTTTCTTTGGGGATGCTTTTCTGCAAAGGGGATGGGACGACTGCACCGTATTGAGGGTAAGATAGATGGGGCCATGTATTGTGAGACCTTGGCCAACAATCTCCTTCCATCAGTAAGAGCATTGAAGATGGGTCGTGGCTGGGTCTTCCAGCATGACAACAACCCAAAACACACAGTCAGTGCAACAAAGGAGTGGCTCCGTAGGAAGCATCTCTAGGTCCTGGGGTGGCCTAGCCAGTCTTCAGACCTGAATCCAATAGAAAATCTTTGGAGAGAGCTGAAAGTCTGTGTTGCCCAGCGACAGCCCTGAAACCTGAACGCTCTGGAAAAGATCTTTATGGAGAACTAGGCCAAAATCCCTGCTGCAGTGCGTGCAAACCTGGTCAAGAACTACAGAAAACATCTGATCTCTGTGATTGCAAACAAAAGTTTCAGTACCAAATATTGAGTTCTGTTTGCAATAAAATCTAAATTAATACTTTAAAAAAATCATGTGCTGTTATTTTCTGCATTTTTCTTTTAGATTTTGTTACTTACAGTTGAAGAGCACTTTTGATACAAATTACAAACCTCTACATGCTTTGTAAATGGGTAAAATTATAATAAGCAGTGTATCAAATACTTGTCCCCAATTTATTTGATTAATTGGGTGGCATAAAATTCATACCATAATTTGATTTCAAAATATGAGAGGTTAAAATTGCAACCTCTGCCTTTCATCAATGTTTATTGCAAAATAAAGTTTTCTCATAATAAATAATCAATTACATAGAAATCCACTTTATCCTTCTAACCAATTTATTTATTCTAAATAATAACATAATGTTGACAAATGAAATCTGTGTAATATAAAGATGAATCAACCAATTATTTAATTAACTTCAATAATAAAATTAAAAATCTGCAGGTGGTGCCCTAGGCAGCCACCTAGAATGCCTATACCTAGGGCCGACTCTGCTCCTATGGGCATGAAATCAGATGTTCTCATTAAAAACAAATGCACTGAATTTATTATGAATAAAATAGTTATCATAACATGATTATTCATACATAAATGCATTGCACTCTATAAAATCCTTGTGAGAATATTTTGTTGTACTATGAGAATATTATGGGAAAATGTATTTAAGTAAAAAAGAAAAAAAAGAATAGGCAAATTTAACTTTAGATTAATCTTGGAGGGTCATCATTGGCACTTTAATGATTATGAGTTACAGCTTTTTAAAACCCATAATAACTAGATTACTGCAAGTAAATTCTGCCCAAGTGAGTGTTGTCTACTCACCTCTATATCACAATCAGCAGTGCTTAATGGTTCGGGAGAACAGTCTGTGTTCAAATCACTGTTGATTTGTTATCATCCTAGATACATCTTCCATCAATACGAAAACTACAAAAAACCATTCAATAAAAAATAAATAAAAAAACAGATGTCAGGACATTTTCACCTTTCTACTCTAGCCTACTCTATGTAGAGGTGAAATGTTTTAGTTTGAAATGTCTTAAGCTTTCGGTGATCTTTTTTTTCATCAGGCACTGAAGGACACAATCGGGACATTTAAGGACAGTGTGTTAGATAGCGAGGAATTGTTCTAAAACCCCTCTCTGTGTGTGCTCCAGATTTGAGAAATATTTGAGAAGAAACAGGGTGCCTTCCTGTTGGCAAAAGAGTGAAAGTAAGACAGCAGGGGGAGCCAAAAATTGTGCCACCGGTAATTCTGTTCGAATGTTTTTGTTGTTGTTGGTTCCCCCCATTGCTTAATAATTATACTCACATGAAAGGCATTGCTTAAAAAATAAAATCAACTGTGAGATTAAGCTTAGTGCAATAAATGACCAAACCCAATTTTGAAGCATCGGTATATAATTATATGATATATGATATTATATTATATCATGTTTACATGTTCCCCCCATTGCATGCATGGCTTTTCTTTGGCTCCTCTGGCTTCTTCCGACAGTGGAAAAAACCTCACCGTAAGCTTGATTCTCGTGACTGTGCTTAGGAATCATTGTTTTAGTACATTTTTACCGTTTCCTTGCAATAAATGTTTTATTTACTTTTTACTTTTTTTTTAGGGTAATTTGTCTAGCTTTTCTAAAAGCTGTTGTACCCTATAAACATAACATTAATATTCATATTTTTTTTTCTTTTCTCATGATTCTCTTGATTCTATCATTTAATTCATCCTGTCGTTAGTCCTAAACAGAGTTGTCAAAACGTTTGCTAAGAGGCCCCAAATCCTCAGGTTAAATGCACCTGGGGGCCACGAAAAAAATTAATTAAAAATAGGTCAATATACATTTAATCTCCCTTTTTTTTATTTGATCTGCTCAATGATAGCCGAAACATGAAAGATTTTATTGATTCCAACAAACGAGTCAGACGTTAGAATGGATGTCTAAATAATTTCACTGTAGATCCAAACTATAAAGGGTCTGTTTTGTTGAAATACTAACATACAGTTTCCTAATTTTGGGGTTGATTTATTTATTTATTTTTCTGTTTGTGCTGAAATATTTTCAACGTTCTTTTTAGTGTAATGTCAGCTACGACAATGGGCATTTCCTGTATTACTCAATGGAGGAGGGGCACCAAAGAACTCTTCTGAGTAAGAGTTACTGGGCGTCCGTGGCTCTATTAACTATGATGACTGCAGAAGCCTGGTTAATAAGTGAAAAAAGAATGTGCCGTACTTTACAACTTTCTGTTTTATCCGATGTGAGACGTGCAAAAACAGACCACGTACATGTGTAGACTTTCTTTTGAAACATTCACTGTCTTTAACTAAAGTCTGTGCTCCTTCAGTTCTTTTCCTGTTTACGAGCTCAGGATGTGTGTATTTCACAGCCTAATTTTTGAATTTAAATAATCTGTGTTAGTCATGATACGTCAGAACAGGAAAAGCGCACACAGTCTATGATCAAAGTTCACAGTGATTCAGGTGCTGGGACAGGTGGTTGTCTTTGGGTGGAGCTATGTGTGTCCAGCCCCTACTTTTAATCACACTGGAGGTTAATCTGCCTGTTTTGTGTGGTAGTTACCAATAAGCTCTTCCAGCGTCACTGTGCACAGTCTGCTTGTCATTAAAACTATTTTTTTTATTTGTTTTATCTATAGGAGCTCGCACAAGATGCCTAAAATGGTAGCGTCTTGACTGAATGTTCTCATGCAGGTCTGCAGTGCTTCCTCTTGGTGTTATTAACACAGCCATCTTTGTTGCTCATCATGTATTTCTGTTGATATTTTATGTGTTCATCTTTGTTTTTGAAACCATGTGGTTTCCACCATGAATTAACTACACCTTTTGAGATCTAACGCGCCAAATTGCTCCCGATGTAAAGAATGAGAGAATTTATGTCTGTAATCTGACTCTTCTCAAGATAACTGACCAAAAAAATATTAAACTTGGACACTAAGGACCGATTTAAAATCTTAAGAGTTTATTGTAAATTAAACCTTCGTCATTTGAATGTCTAGCCTTTTTGTTGCTGCTGAATTAAATGAAATGAAATTAAATTAAGTAATCTGTTATATCAGGTTAGACATTTTTTTTCTGGTTCTCTGCTTCATTTAATTGTGTTTCATCAATCCTATTCCTTTGCTTAAAATTATGTTTACATGATAAACAAACCTCCTCTGATATTAATTAATTATTATATCTACGGGTCATCATGCAGCAGAGACAAACAGCAGTAGTTACAACACACATATGCACAAGATAATTGCTTTTAGAAATAACATGAGAAAAGCAATAAACCATGCAGAATAATAAGACACTTAGTTATTATCAAGTCATAGACAGATCCTTGGCTCATTTTCCCCATTCAACTGTAAATGTATTGTTTGTATTATACTATATATACATTATATATACTGCTGGTCATGAAATTATAATGAAAAAGTTGATTTATTTCAGTACTTCCATTTATTGTTTCTTACACACAGATTGATACATTTTCAAATGTTCACTTCCTTTAATTTTGACAACTAATAAAGTCCCAAATTACATATCTCAGAAAAGTAGAATATTATAAAAATGTTCAACATGGGAGACACCTGTTGCCACACTAACCAGCTAATTAACTCAAAACACCCGTAAAAGCCTTTAAAAGGTCTCTCAGTCTAGTTCTGTAGGCTACACAATCATGGGGGAGACTGCTGACTTGACAGCTGTCCAAACGACGACCATTGACACCTTGCACAAAGAGGGCAAGACACAAAAGGTCGTTGCTAAAGAGGCTGGCTGTTCACAGAGCTCTGTTTCCAAGCAAATTAAAAGAGAGGCGAAGGCAAGGACAAGATGTGATAGAAAAAGTGTACAAGAAATAGGGATAACCATACCCTGGAGAGGATTGTGAAACAAAACCCAGTCAAAAATGCACTCAGACATGCAAGACATGGTTTTCAGCGTCCGCATTTGTTGTGTTAAGCCACTCTTGAACAAGAGACAGCGTCAGAAGCGTCTAGCCTGGGCTAAAGACAAATAGGACTAGACTGCTGCTGAGTGGTCAAAAGTTATGTTCTCCCATGAAAGTAAATTTCGTGTTTCCTTTGGAAATCAAAGTCCCAGAGTCTTGGGGAAGAGAGGAGAGGCACATAATTCACGTTGCTTGAGGTCCAGTGTCAAGTTTCACCACACCTCATTGCTGCAGTAATCCTGGCCAAAGGAGCCCTGACTAAATAGTAAGAGCTGCACATTCTCATACTTTTCATGTTCATACTTTTCAGTTGGCCAACATTTCTAATAATGCATTTTTTGTGTTGGTCTTAAATGAGGGTCTAAGATCCTGAATTTGTTACTTTTATTAGTTGTAAGTTATAGTCAGCAAGATTAAAAGAAATAAACGTTTGAAATATATCAGTCTAGTATAAAAGTGTCACTTTTTGATTGTAATTACTGAAATTAATCAACTTTTTAGTTATATTCTAAATTTATGACCAGCACCTGTAGAAGGAGGAGGGCCAAGAACAGCTTTGTAAACAGAGCAAAAATAGGCAGGTTTTTCCCCCTGTCCATTGAGAAGTTTTGCTCATCATGTATATAAAACAATTTATTGACTTTTGAAAATTCATCATCTCAAACAATGCTATAAAATGTAATGTAATGCTCTTGTTATTTGATGTATTTGATACTTGTATTGCATTTGCGGGGACTTTTAACATCTTTTAGTCAATACTCTCTCCAAATCTTGCCCGAAACTTTGCATCATGTTTTTTTTAAAACATTGCTTTCTTAATGCGCTGTTCTTACTGAAATCCCTCCCGCTGGTCTTTTACCCGTTTGTTCATTCGTTAGGGATAACCTAACTATTTACTAAAACCAAAAAAAGTGAGGTTGTTTATCAGAGTCCAGAAACATGAGCAGTTCATATCTCCTCACATTTCTCTCTATAAGTATTTATATCTCAGGATGCCGAGAACATCGACCTGAATGAGATTGGGTCCTTTGGCCTTTAGTTTGTTGACAGCAAAGGATTCACAAGGTGGCTGAAACTTGAAAAGAAAGTGAGATGACCATTTCACATGTGGTTAATAAATGTCATGTCTCATTATTTTCTTATAATCATAACCAACCATTTTGTTTAATCATCTCACTTTTTGAGATTAGAGACAGATCAGTATCTCAATTAGATTTCAGTCTGGTTCCATTTTAGGTCTGGCTGTTTATTTGCTGTTCATCCCAGGTTTTTGATCAGTAGTGTGGTAATGAATATTTATGCTTTCTCTTTGATATATCTAATTTTCTCGTTTCGCTGTTGTATGCTTAATATTTAATCCATGTTTTAATCTTCTGCGTGGGTGTTGGGTCAGGATGCAAAGAAAGACAGTCCTCTGCAGTTTAAGCTCAGAATTTGGTTTTATCCAGAGAATATCGAAAGGGAGCTGACCCAAGACATCACCAGGAAGCTATTCTTCCTGCAGGAGAAAGACGACATTATTTCTGCAAATATCTACTGGCCTCCAGATATTGCAGCGCTCTTGGCCTGCTGTGCAGAAAAGTATGAGTAGAGCTACAAATAAGTGCATATTCTGCATTACTTAAACAGAATCAATACACCTTTTTTTCTCACCAGGAAAAAGTGTCATGATACTGAGGTAGTTGTCTGTCTCAATGCAACTTCAAGATAGAAAAAAACCTCGAGATCAATAAATAATCCAAGGTTTTACACAACTTTGGTCACCGTCCACTGATTCCCTGCTTCGCCTAATTTTATAGCAAAGTGTGAAAATTAATCCACGGATTGCCTCCTGTTCTCCTATCACATAATGGCCATGCAAGCTTCAAGTGTTACGGTTTCGACTATAACTTGGTTGCTGCATCAATGTTGACATTAGATATATTTTACTGTTTTACTAACCGAATTAGGACTTCAGTACAGTGCTAGGCTGAGGGAGGCATCCGGGAGGAAGATCTAATGGAGGTAGGCTCAAATACAGAGCAGTGAGGTATAACACTAAGCCATGTTGTTATTTAGTTTGCTAAAGTGAAGTCACATTTTAGAGCGCCTCCGCACACTTTCCATGATTGTGTATTAACTCTAGCACTTCTGGCGCATTCTTCTTCATTGGCATTTGGCAGGTTCTTCTTCTAGTCGGTGGACTGAGTATCGAATGTTGGTATCGGAATTTTAAAAATGTAAAGATTCTGTGAGAGTCAAAAAAAATATTTTGATGCTTGATTCTTCTCCATCAGTCATGTGTGAAATGTATCTATTTTGAGGGTTTCTGAAAAGTTTCAAAAACAATGGCTCAGTAGCGCCCCCTTGAAACTTTAAACGCAGCCTCCACATTTACCTTAGCTCATCGTGCAGGCACAACATTTGTAACCTTGCGCTTTGTGTTTCCTTTGGAAATCAAAGTCCCAGAGTCTGGGGGAAGAGAGGAGAGGCACAAAATTCACGTTGCTTGAGGTCCAGTGTCAAGTTTCACCACACCTCATTGCTGCAGTAATCCTGGTCACAAAAATCTATCTCGTACTGCTCCAACTAAACCATCCAACTTAACTCCAATGCAGGTGCGGACCAATGATTTGTCAGCATTGTGCTTTAAGGCGGGCACGATGTTCTGCTATGACAATAGGAGCAAGAACCCAGGCAAAAGCCGAACAAACATGGCTCCGCGGGTGGACGTGTGCTTAGAAGCAGCTATTAAATCTGTTTTAGGAGAACTAGGGATGATTTCTTGAAAAATGAGTAAAGGTAAGGACATTATGCTTTTCATGATTGGAAAGATGTGTGCTTTTCCCACCGACTGGATTTGGCAAAAGTTTGATTTACCAGCTTGCATCACTTGAATGAGTCGTTACTGTGATTGGCTAAAGACAAATCATGGTAGGCAGACACTTGCTGGCGTGTCTCCCAATCAGCTCAAAATATTATACACTGTAAACCCCAGTGTTGAGGATACTTATTCACACCGAGAGGCTGAAACTCAATATAAAAAAATAAATAAAATCTTCTTACTCAAATTTGTTGAGTTAGTCCAACATATTCTTGATTTGAATGTATGTAACTCAAACTTTATGTAACCTAATTATGATATTGGGAGTCACCTAAGTATCATATTTCCCAGGGTGCTTCGGGCCATGTTTTTGACACCATGAGTGGTTCAAAAACTGGTGTCAATGTTGATTCTGCACCCACAGTGATTACAGTTTTAATTGAATTTTAGTCTACTTAAGAGCATATATATGTTATATTAATTTCCTGCAACTTATCTTTGAGTTCCTGTCAACTATCTTGAAGTGCATGACACTAAGATAACTTAAGTGTATTGTATACCAAATTTCAAGTAATGCCTACCTATTTTGGCTGAATACGTAAAATTCTTGTGACTCAAAGTATTTAAGTTGTAACAGCTTGATTTGAGTTTAACTATACTGAGATATATCAACTTCAAAAAAAGTACAGCTCACTCAAATATAATGATTTCACAATACTTTCCACAATTAAGTTTGTTTACTTACTTTTTCCAAGGTAATCAGTTATCAGTTTGTCAGAAGTTACAGTGTAGCAGATGGCCCTTCCTTTTTCAGACGCTTTCTTGTTGGAGGAGTTCTAAATTGATGTGTAGATTCGACACAGGGTGAGGCTATACATAGCTGTTGCCAGGTTACGACATTTGGCAAAAATGTAGAACTTCACAAGACCTACCGGAAAGCTTGAACATCCCAATAATTATTCCCAAATGCAAAGAAAGTCAGGCGTATTGAATTGAACATGTGATTTTGACCCAGTTTTAACAAATCACTGCATTTCATTGAACTCCGATTGGCTTGCAAATTGGTCAAGATGACCTCCAGCCATGGGGGATCTAAAGTTATATATATATATATATATATATATATATATATATATATATATATATATATATATATATATATATATATATATATATTACATTAGATACATCAGATCTCAATATGAAGTTGGATATCTATACGAATAACAAAATGCTTTTCAGTTTCTTGTGTGGCCCCCACGAGCTTGTATGCATGCTTGGCAACGTCGGAGCATGCTCCCAATGAGATGACGGATGGTGTCTTGTGGCATTTCGTCCCAGATCTGTGTGAGGGCATCCCTGAGCTGTTGTACAGTCTGAGGAGCGACCTGGCGGCGCCTAATGGACCGAGACATAATGTCCCACAAATGTTCTATTGGGTTTAAGTCAGGGGATTGTGAAGGCCATTCAATTGTTTCAATTCCTTGATCCTGCAGGTACTGCCTGCATACTCTTGCCACATGAGGCCGGGCATTGTCGTGTATTAGGAGGAAACCAGGACCTACTGTACCAGCGTAGGGTCTGACAATGGGTTCGAGGATTTCATCTCGATGACAGCCGGAGCACCATTTCCTAGGCAGTAGAGGTCTGTGCGTCCCTCCATGGATATGCCTCTCCAGACCGTAACTGACCCACCACCAAACCTGTCATGTTGAACGACGTTGCAGGCATCATAACGTTCTCCTTGTCTTCTCCAGACTCTTTTACTTCTATCACCAGTGCTAAGGGTGAACCTGCTCGTGTCTGTAAAAAGCACAGGGCGCCAGTGGCGGACTTACCCATTCTGGTGTTCTTGAGCAAATGGCAGTCGAGCTCCACGGTGCTGGGCAGTGAGCACAGAGCCCACTACAGGACGTCTTCATGATGTCTGTTCTTGATTGTTTGGGTAGAGACATTCACACCAGTGGCCCTCTGGAGGTCATTTTGTAGGGCCTTGCACAAAGGAGCAGGTATCGGTTTTGCTGATGGGTTGAGGACCTTCTACGGCCCTGTCCAGCTCTCCGAGAATAACCATCAGTGTCCTGAAATCTTCTCCATGTTCTGGAGATATTGGCACATTAAACCTTCTTGCTGCAGCACATGTGGATGTGCCATCCTGGAGAAGTTGTACAACCTGTGCAACTTCTGTAGGGTTAAGGAATCGCCTCATACTGCCAGTAGAGATAATTACTCAAGCCAAAACCAGCCAAAAAAGATCAAGAGGGAGACACTTGAAATGACATCCACATGTAAAACCAGTCCTGTTTTGAGGGTTTTCTAATTGTTTCCTCTGTAGTGCACCTGTTGTAAAGTCCATGAACACCAATACAGCTGAAAGTGATTAACGATGCCCTCAGCTGCTTAACCACCCAGAAAATTATCACAGGTTTAATTGATTTCTTGCCATTTATACAAGTCGTATTTGAACAAAATCATCCTAAAACATTTGACTCACAGACTTCAAAATAACTAAGGATAGTCTTAAAGCAGTGAGGATCAAAGATTATCAAAAGGTTTTGTGCTGCGTGAAAGCATGCGGGCGTGGCAGAGCATCAAACTGTGGCTGCTCCCCATAAAGTAGACTGTACTAACTTTGAGACACAAAGTCAGAGCTCTGCTAAACTTTGTCAACATACACCTACATTCAACACATTCATTGGCTCATTTGTACATGCCCCGCCCCCTGAGAAAAGGAAGTGTAATGTGTTCCTTAAAAAGGTTCATATTTGACTCCTTTTACTTAATCAACATCTAGCTGTGGTTAGCTTGTTGTACAGTACTGACACTTTTCGAGAGAGGGTGTGGCTGTGGGGGCAGGACGAAGCATGGCGTCAAGCCAACAAATTATGTGTGGCTCTAATTTTCACATACATGATCTAATTTGCACCAAATTCAAGTACATGGATATTAATCCAACTCCTAACAGATGTGTATGCAAATATTTGGTGGGTGTGATTCTGAAGCATTAAACTGATCAGCAATGCTTTCATCGGGCCACTCTATCAATTCTTTCAAGAATGCATGTTTTTTTCCTCCTTTTTCGTCATCTCCAGGTCATCAGGAATCCACCCTTAGAGGGAGGGGTCCTGCCAGAACCTACTCACTGTGTCCTGTTTATTCATTTTCTCTTGCCTTGTCCACACAAAGCTTTTTATTTTTACAAAACTGAGATATTTTTCTATGGTTTGGCCTGTCATCCACACGTAAACACAGGTTTTTAGCACCACTTTTCCGTGAATTAACTTAAATATATTACCTGTGTCTACGTATGTGTCCAGACAACCAGAAGGACACCTGACATACAGTCAGGTCCATAAAGATTGGGACATCGACACAATGCTAACATTTTTGGCTCTATAGACCACCACAATGGATATCAAATGAGAACTCTTGTTCAGCAGTTCTTTCAGCTCACTGGTGATCCAGGGTTTGTTTTTAGGGAAGCATGCCACTGTTCTGGAGGGAACGATGTTGTCCACACAGAAGTGTATGTAGTCATGGCATTGATGTCTTCTACATGTGGCTGGCAAAGAGTTGTCCAGTTTGTGGACTCAAAACAATCTTGCAAGGCGTCTTCAGCTTGATGTGACAATTTTCCAGCAGTTCTCTTTATTGGAGGTAGCCTCTGAACAAGTGGTTTATTTTCTGAGCAGAGAAAAACAGATTGTGATCTGATTGTCTCAGAAGAGGTCTTGGTTTGGACATATAAGCATACTTTACGTTTGCTTAACATAAATCCAAGGTTTTGTTTTCTCTGGTTGTGCAGCAGAAAAACTGTTGAAATGTTGGACAGCGAGGCAACAACAGAACTGATGACATCACATGCATTGTTGGGAATGGCTGAAGGTGGAATATAAGTTACTCCCAAAATAACACTGGTGTCTTGGTAAATAATATGGATAATACTGCCAAGAGTTCAATATCTGGGCTGCAGAGACGACACTTCACAGTAACATGAATGGATGACACCATCTGTTGTTGACAAGCACTGCTACCCCTCCTCCTTTTCGTATCCCACTCTTCAGATCTCCGTCCGCTCGTACAGTCAAAAAGCGTGGCAGAGAGACATTGGAGTTGGATATAATCCTGTAGCCACGTCTCAGTGAAGCACATAACACTGGATTACCAATACTCAGACTGAGTCCTCGTCAGGGGTTGGAGTTCATCCATCTTGTTAGCTAGTGATCTCACATTGCTCATTATCACTGCTGGAATATGGTTTGAATTTCCTCCTTCTCTGTCTCATTTCTCTCCTGCCCCGCATCCACGCCTCTTCCTTCTTAACTCATCAGGGACCTGTGGCTTCAGTTGAAGTATTATTTCAGCTTTTGCAATGTTAATCAGGTGCTCCTGGCTGTGAACTACCTTGTTGCCATGGTTACGCATAATAAAAAATGATCAAAAAGTGAAAAAATTAACTGAAAAAATCCTTCCAACTTCACAGCACCAATAAGTACTACTATAAGTAGTACTTATTGTAAGTATTAATATAAAGTATACAGGTAAAAAAAAAGGAAAATTTTCCTCAAGAAAAAAGTTAAGCAATATCCAAAAAAAACCAAAACTCAATAGCTACCAGAGCCACTCCAACATGCACCCACCCAGAGCAGCACAATTCTAAAATTTAATTTGTATGTTTTAAACCTGGACAGGGTTTTACTGAGATCTTGGTTTTGGTTGTACTGGTTCTCACCTTGAACAAAGGCGTGATCCAGAGTAATAACTCGTAATAACGACGTTTAAAAGCACAAAACAACCAAGGTTGTAGTCAGCTGTTAGAAGAAGGCTAATAAATACGTCTAACAGAGGTGGATACGTGATCTAAAACCTCCCTGAAACTCCTCACATTTATCTTGGCTGTCTAAATTTCTTTTAATGTTTTTTAAACCACTAGGCTCTGATTATTATTAGACAGAAATTGTAGTTTTGATATTGGCTTATGGAAAAAGGTAGAGTTTTTGTTGTTTTGTTTTTTTATGAGTGAGTACACAGCAGCATGGTGAAACACATCTGAAAAACGGCAACACGAGTGAGATTGTTCTCCGAATACAATATTAGAATACATGGACCACCAAAGTCATGAACTTCCACACACGTTTAACAGAACCAATCACATCCTGGCTGCGGTGCTTACACGGCTTCTTTTATGACAGCCTGTGAGTCACATCATCTCCAAACATGTTACAGAAGTAGTACACCCATGGCTCTGTGGGATCAAAGGTCACAGGACGTTTAGGGGCTGAAACCGGAGGTTTGGGTGCCTTTGGGTGGAGCCGTGCGATTTGCCCTGCTTTCGCTCACTCTGGAGGTAAATTTGTCGGTTGGGTGCGAAGTTGGTCATCCCACATCTCTGTGAGCTGTCTCTTGAGTTCAAAGGACACAAGTCCTGCCCCTGAGCTTGCCAGCGAGAGCAGAGAGGCTGTCTTTATCAGGTGGAGATTCTGCTGAGAGTTGGCCACTGCAGCCTTGGTCAGCCTGGGATACACTTTCCTCTGATAGGAGCTTGTCCACAGACCGCAGCCAAGATGCCTAAGCTGGTAGGATTTCCCGCTGTTTAGGATTGTTCTTTTCTTTTATTCTTTTTTTTTTTACTGCATGTGTCCTTCCTGGTTTGAAAAGAGCACGTCAGGGCCTATAAATCCTGTTTTAATATTCAGTAAATCATTCATGATTATCTGTTTTGGAATCATTTAGAATTCAATACATTTGAGGTTCAGTCGATTATTTATGCTGATCATATTTTCTTTTTTCTATTCTAAGTTTTTCCAAGAGGCCACGATCCTTCTTGTCGTGTACTCATTAACCAAATGTAGAGTTTGACCCATGCTGCACACATTCCTGACAGTAAATTACCCTTCTAGTGCTACTTGCACTTGGGGGACTCATGCAGACTTTGTCGAAAATAGGGCGATGCACATACTGATAAATAAGTAAATTCAGACTCTTCAAGGATTTCTCCAAGTCAAGAATAGCATTCAACAGAATATCGTGACTCTGGGGTTTCACAACGTCACTGCTCAGCTCAGATTGTCTATATGTATCAGAAATGATCAATCTAAGTAAAAAAAAAAAATCTTTCATGTGTCATGAGTCTTAAATGTCTTCAGTTGAAAGTTACTCAAGCTTTCAGCATGAGGCTCATTAAAGTAGTCGACCCACATTTTACAACAGCAGCTATGTACTTTTATTGACTCTTAAGGGAAACAGAATTTTTGCTCATTTTTGCTGAAGTTTCCAGAGTTACAATTTTCCACTAACTGGAAAAATGTGTCATCTGTGCATTTCTAGTGTTGATCTGACTGATTTCTAGTGTTGATCTGTAAAATGTTCAAATCTGTTTCTTGTTACTTGTCTTCCAGCTTGTTTTAAGCACTTAATCAAAAAAGTGCCAAACCCTGTATCACAATTAAATTGAAATCCAGTGGATGTGAAAATTACAGCCTTTCATGGCATAAAAACACATGCATTTCACATTTGTAGAATCACAACTAAGAACGTGTGAAAATTGTAATGTCAAAACCAGCAACATGTGTCTTGGGACTTTCTTTTTGGTATAATGGTTTGGAATAATAAATTCCCAAGTTAAATCAATGGAATTAAGTAATGGCCTCATGGGTTCCTAGAGGAAACTATTGGAATTACATACAGTTAAGACCAAGGTTACTCATACCCCCGACAGATTTAAGTATAAGGTAATTTCTTGATTTTATTAAGATATTTCTTCTGATAGGAAGTACTTGACAACACTTGGTGTGGACAGGCAGATTCCAGACTTGAATCTGATAGAGAATTTGTGGAGAGAGCTAAAGATTAGGGTGATGGCTGCGAGGCCTTCCAAGGCCAAAGACTTCAAACTCATCACCAAAAAGGAGTCATGACAAAATAAGAGGAAACATGCAAAAAACTGATCATGGAGGATGCACCAATACCAGTACTGGTATTGGGTATCGGGCCGATACCGTTCGAAAGTAGCCTACTTGTACTCATATTCCTTGACTATGTAGATACTATGTAGAAACTTTGCAATGATTTCACGGAACATTTGTATTTTTCACTTGAAATTTTTGTTTTGTGTACATTTTTAATTTATATTTTATCTTATTCACCATCACATGCACAGGTTATATCCTGCAATAACATGTGTACTGACCTTCCACATGTGAAAAATATTTTTCCCCCCACATCTTTCACATACCACACAAATGTGTTCATGTGAGAAAATTATACGTAGCAACATAAATAATGTAGTTTAAGATAATGAGGACTGTTCTAGAACATGTTTGACATTTAACATTTGGTCATGTGAATTATGTAGCAACATATTTTTCACATGTAGGACACATTTTACTCAGGTAAAATTTGTAGAAATGATCTTGTAAAATACAGATATCTCCCTATGGTACACGTCTTGCTATTATTGTTTTCACATGTACACATTGTCATCATATGTGGAACATTTAACACGTATCTTCAGTGTGACAGGAACAGCTTGCAAACAATAAAAAACATTGCTTTGAATAAGAGTGTGCATGGAAAGTCACATTGCATGAATCTCAAACTTGACAAATGCATTATGAAGACTCCAGATAAAGACGTTATCTCATATGTGTGATAATATGAGATGGAAGCAATTTAGAAACCTGGTGATGGTTTCATAATTGGATGTTCTATTTTTTCCTGCCCAACCTTTAGTATATTTATCTTTACGACAGTCAGGGTGTGCTTTGGTATAACTTCATAAAACTGCTTTTTATCTGCGACAAGCACAACCCCAATCCTTGATCTCACTCAGTTTTCTTTCATCCGTTTAAAAAAAACAACTAAACTTTTCTTTTCTTGTGGAGAAACCATATACAAAACTCCATTTCAATGTTACTTGCTCTAACAAGGTCAAGTTTCACTGCCTTCTATCTTGTATTCTAATGCTTTACTCTGCAAACCTTGCGTTCGCATGGGTAGTCTAAAGTCTAATGAGATAGCGAGCAATTATGGTTTATGAATAATCCAGTTAACAGGTCGAAATTGAGGGTGTGCTTTCCACAAATCATTGAGTTATTTATGTTTTCCACAAGGAAGATTTTTATTTTGATCAGAATGCAGTCAAACAGAGAATTAAAGCAGACCAGACATGCCTCTCACTTAAAGGAGAGAAGAGGAATAAATGATTGGATAGAAAACAGCTTCTAACCAACCAGACAAAAAGTTTTCACCATAAATGTAATCAGTGAATTGCCTTTTTCACTGCAGGTCAATGTTCGCGTCACCACGATGGACGCAGAGCTTGAGTTTTCCTTTCACCCCAACACCAAAGGAAGACAGCTATTTGAACAGGTCTGTATGTTACAGTTTGCAAAGCACACATCTATAAACAATAGTTATCTATCAATCACAGGATATTTTTGGATCTTTAAATTAGATCTGACTTTGATAAAAGAAAAGAGTCCTTAGAGGTTTGTCAGAGAACATTAGAGAACAAACAGCATCATGATGAGCAACAAACCCAGAAGGCAGGGCAACAAAGAAGTTAAGGTGAAGTTATAAGCAGGTTTAAGATATAACTTCCTAACATATTTCCTGAGCACTGTTGAGTGTGGCACAACTATGGATATCCACCTAAAGTTAAAGTAACAGGCCAGGCAAGGAGAGCCTTAATCAGAGAGGCAACCTGGGTGACCCTAACTCTGAAGGTTCTGCAGAGAGCTCTCAGTTATGCACGTCAGCTATTTGACCTTTATGGAAATGTAATAAGAATAAATCTATTGTTAAGAGAAAGCCACAGGAGATACAGCAACCAAGGTCAGATTGAGCTTTTTACAGTGCAAGTGTGGTGGAAAACTGACACTGCACACCACCTCATGCACACCATCCACACTGCGACACTTGGTGGATGCTTTTCGTAAGCAGGGTCACTGAGGTTAGTCAGATATTTGGAGACTAATACAGATTTTTTTTTTTTTTACAAAACTTGTTACAGGCCGCAAACCGTTCAGTCCGGGATAGAGCTTCATCTTCCAGCAGTTCCACCATACTCAACATACAGCCAGAAGGATAATGGAACACTTTAGCTCAAACCAGATTAGTTTCTTATATTAACCTTGTCAAAGTAGTCACCTAAATCCAATTGACAATATGGTTAGACTTCATACAATGATCTGGCGACCTGTCCAGGGTCACCCTAAGACTGCTGGAGATAGGCACCAGGTGCTCTAACAGATGCTCTCCAACCAATCTGACAAAGCTTAACCTATTTCGAATGGAGAACAAAATATTTCTAGCCTGACTACCCATCCTATGTATGGACATATAGTCTGGCCACCACCCATAGACAGAGCTCAGTCCTGGGTGTGGAATCTACGGTTGACTTTCAATCTATATCTGCACACAACTGGTCAGTGCTAGGACCGGTCAGAGCAACGAACATTGTGAAGTACTCATAGTGACGGAAATCAGTCAACGGGGCCGTCGAAACAAAGGATTTAAGAAAAACCCAAGTCTAAATATCCAAAATTGATGCCAAAGCCGTTTCAAAGCTGCCGCCATCTTTGTTGCTTTGCTTCATTGCAGATGTGCCGTCATAACACAAAAGGAAAAATAGAAGTTCTACCATCCCCGAAGTTTTGATATGTCTATTGTTAGGGACAATGTCCCACTTTCTGTGGGTTATGATTGGTTACTGTTCCTAAATATTATAATTTATAAATGGATCACATTAGGTTTATGTAGTGTTCCTCGAATGTTAGTAGTTGAAAATGGGTCAGGTTAAGGTTAATGGTCCTCAGACGTTGGGGTTAGTAATAAATCAATCAGGCTAGCCAATCAAAGGTGTGAAAGGCAGGACCTAACCCCTAACCATGGACATTTCCAAAAAGTGCATACTATACTGGTGCTTAACCTGCCCAACATCTCTCTACAAACATAAAACATTGTGATTGGCCAGACTACGCTTTGACAGAGCCAATGGTAGACCTGCTGAGGCTACAATGGAGCGTTGCTATACCAACCTGTTGAGCAAAATCTGAAGTTTGTCTAGATTTCTAGGCTAAGTCTATGGGTAGATTCGCAAAACTGGTGGGGCACACTTTAGCAAATTTTCTCATTTTTATCAGTACATTTTTTTTAAACCATTTAACATTGTTATTCCTCCTCAAAGTTTGGTCATTCTTTGTGTTTTTGAGCAAACAGCAAAGTGTAAACACTTTTTGCAAGTTACTCCATGTGTAAGGCACTTTGATCAGTCTGAACATCTGTGAAGAATGTAGAAACATTGTTAGTAAGAATTTAATGTTTCAGCTGCTATTATTCACAACTAAAGTACTTATTTGCCTGTTTTAGAGAAGACAATAAAAGATCAAAATCATGTTTTCAAGACAAAGTGGTTATAAGGAAAGGAGGACATAACGCTGATATGTTTTTGGTTTCCCACCATTCAGATTTTTTTTCCTGCCATTTTTGTTTTTTCAAACTCTTCTGCTTTTGTGTTTTGTTGTCAGGTAGCCAAGACGATAGGCCTGCGTGAGATTTGGTATTTTGGCCTTCAGTTTGTGGACAGCAGAGGATTTATCTCGTGGCTGGTTCCTGAAAAGAAAGTATGTTTTTTTTTGTGTCAGAATATTTCTAGAACTACACTACTGACCTTTCACTTGTTTGTCTTAATTTGTAGTTTTAGTTAGTGTAAATCAAGGAAATTCTGTTGCTTTAAAAACAAACAAAAACATTTTTTCACTGAACCACCCAATATTGTTGGTGCCATTTTTTAAGTTGATTTTTATGTTTTTTACTTTTTTTTTATTATCAGTTGTACAATAGTGTTCTTTTTGCGTATCAAGACTCTTTAATTTACAATTTCCTACTCTATCCAACTAAAATGTTTCAGCCAGCTTATGCAGTGGTGTTTGGTAACTGTATACTAGATGAATCAACACAATCTGCAGGGATTCCTTACACAGAAGACTTAACTGATTGGAATGTTTGTATAATTGTAATGCAATGACTTTTGTTGTAAAGTGCCTTGAGATGACATTTGTTGTGATTTTTGTGCTATATAAATAAAAGTGAATTGAATTGAAAAGTTAATTTAATAGTGTGTAACAACAAAAATCCCAGGTGGTAATGAAAAATGGATTTCAAAATATATATTTTTTAAACTCACAAAAAACAACAACATGGTCTTGATTTATTTTTATGCGGGAGAGTGACATCACAAGAGGCACAGGAATGGATTGTCCCTATCGCATTCTGAAAATAACATCGAGCTGTAATTCTGTAAAAAGTCTGAAACTGCTGTTAATTATTTATAGTTTTTATTACTTTAGTTTTGTACCCTTTTTCTTCCAAATGTCCTTTAAATAAACCAATAAATCACATGGTTACTGTTATTTCTAACTGCATATATTTGTATAGATGTCAGTTTTTGAGGAAAGCAGTTTATTCTAACAGATGAAAGTGAAATCCTTGCCTGTGACCAGTTGTATATTATCTGATGTCTACTTAATGCTCTTCAAAAATAAATAAAAATACATGAATGATCCTCTTTTCTCTTGCACATTTTAACCTTTAATCCACACTGTCATTATCTGTGTAGGTGTTGGCTCAGGACGTAAAGAAAGAGACTGCCTTGCAGTTCAAGCTCAGGGTCCAGTACTATCCCGAGGATGTGGACGAGGAGCTGATCCAGGACATCACCAGGAAGCTCTTCTTCCTGCAGGTGAAGGAGAACATCCTGACGGACGAGATCTACTGTCCGCCAGAGACTGCCGTGCTCCTGGCCTCCTACGCCGTCCAGGTGAAGTACGGAGAGTACGACAAGTCAGTGCACCAGCGGGGGTACCTCTCCTCTGAGCGTCTGCTCCCTAAAAGGTAAGATCAGACTGTGCTGTTCAAAGATCTATTGTTCAACAGCTAACCCCAAGTTGGTTGAACTTCTTCCTTGTAGCATCAAGGAAGTGCAATTGTGTCTTTGATAAGTAGAAAGAGAGAGCCAATAAGAAACTAAATGACATTTAAATACACTGTTTAATCTTTGTTCCAGATGTTTGTTCAGATGATGGTCCCATAACAGTATTCAAAAATGTAAAAATGAATAACTCCTGAGTATTCATCTCATATAAAAAAAATTTTGTGACAAAAAAAACCCCATCCTATCAACTGAGCTTAAAATAGAACCCATTTTTAGCTGTAGTATAGCCTGCCAAATAAAAAAATAAAACCAAAAATAATCTCAACATGTTTATGGATTTATGTCATTACATGTTACAATAGCTATAAAAGCTCTCCATCTCAAGGTCTTGTTAAAGTCAGAGATAATCTTTTTCAATCAATCTTGGCTCTCGTCACTTTGAACTGTTATTTGGTCCCTTGAGCTCCGCTGATACTTGAGCATAGTACGAACATTTTCTTGTGCCTTTCCTTCATATCTGAGCACATTTCATACAGCTGTTGTGTGAGGGTGAGGCAGGACCAGACTGCAGGCATGAACTTGGAAGAATCATTATAACATGATAATCCTTAGGCGTTTCTACTTTAGTTTAATTGTTTTCTAGGTTGTTTCGATCTTTTTAGTATCGTATCATTTTTCTCTGTTAGTTCTCTGTTACTTTATTTTTCTCATTAGTGTTATTGTTCTCTTGAGTTTCTTTCTAATGCTCATACTAATGTTTCCGACTGTTCTGTTTTTCTTCTCTCCTACCTGTTATATTCCTTCATTCATTTTACCTTCCTTATTATTCATTTACATTACATAGATTTTGTCATTCTTAGTTACCCTTCTGTTAGTCCTAAATTTTGCATTTAAGATAATTTTCTGTCTAGCCTTATATCCTTGTTTTTTTTTTTTTTTCTCCTTTTCATTCTGCTTCCCTGCTAAGATGGATTCCATCTCCAATCTCCCTGCACTGTCTCCCTCTCACCTGCATATGCTATACACATTAGTCCTCAGGTTTGTCTCTGTCACTTCCACTTTTCCCTTCCGTATCATCTCCCATATTCCCCCTGTTTATACTTTATTAATCTTATCACTGTGATTTCTAAATATTTTCTTATTTAATTTAGAAAAGTTCAGTGTTTGGGTCATCATTACAACCAAATTACCCTTTAATGAAAAAGAATGTGGTAATTATTAGTGGGATTGTGAGTGAGGACATGTGATATTACTGAGAGTAATGGAAGGAGCCACTGGAGAAGAACACAAACTGGAGAGCTTAAATATACTGAGGAGGAGTGGAGATGCTGATGCCAGTTCAGCATAACTCTGACTCAGTTACGCAGGCACCACAGTCCGTGAAACTAACCTGCTCGCGGGGCAGGTTTGCTTCAAATAACTCTGAGTTTCTCCTGCTTTTAAGTTAAAGTCTGCAGTCTGAAAGCGGTGGCAGACGTGCCGTGTTTGTTTCTTGAAGCGCCTTATGTGCAAGCACAGATACTCTGAAGAATTCTCCAGTGGGAGAGGATTATCATATTATATTCTACCCACTATAAAAACTCTGTGGAAAATTAGGTGTAGCTATTTACAACAGCACGGGCGTCTGTTATAGTAGAGGGTTCCACAAGGCTGATTACACCATTAGTAACTGGAAGATTAGTCAGCTGATCATTAACTAGAAAAGTGCTCACCTAATCTTTTTTTTAATTCAGTGCACGTCCCATTACAAGTTTTCTAATTCTGAGTCACCTTAGAATAGATTGACATCTGAGAGCAACAGTAGCTAATTACAGAGAACTGTAGCCTACTGAAGAATGGATGGCCATTAGGGGTGTAACGGTACGTTAAAAATCGCATTCGGTTCGGTTCAGTGTCTTGAAGGGCTCGGTTCGGGTAATTTTCGGTACCAAAAAATGAATACTTACAAAAAAAATTATTTTCCAAAACACAATACAATTCTTGCATAAAATAAATAAAAGCGCCCCATTTGGGCAATATCTTAAATAAATTGCATGCTTTATAACGAAATGCAAATTTTGTAACATTTTAAAATAATAATAAAATACTGTAACTACTAGTTACGACCTGAAAACTTTTAACACAGCAGCAACAGCTTCAGCCTGAATATCAACAAGCTAATTATTCAAGTTAAAAGCTTTTGGCTTCCTTTCACCCGATCCGACCTGCTTGACAAGGGTTGTTTAAATGCTGACGTTCTGTAGTTGCACAAGGCTGTTTTTCTTCTTAGTAGAAGTGATATTAACATTCACATGGTGCCGTTTGAAGTGTGTTAATATGTTTGATGTGTTGCCTGCCGCATACCTGATATCTGTGGAACAATGTCGGCATATAGCTTTGGATATATCTACTTGCCTATCGGAGTTATGAATTTCAACAGGGAAGCCAAACTGTTCCCGAACAGGAGACCGTAGTGAGATGAAAGGATCTTCAAGTTCTGGCTTCTGTTTCGCTGTTGTCCCGATGCTATTCGTGTATTTACTTCAATGCGCTTGTGCAGCTCTACCGTGCGTCACTCAATACAGCGTCTGTGCAGAAACTCAACTAGGAACTTTGTTCCGCTGCGCTTAATATCAAGCTTCTAATACATTTACATTATTTAATGAAAAAGATACACCATTTATTTTAACACTCTAGGGAATGCCATATACAAAAATATATACAAAAAATATAATATTTTACTTGTGTAGTTATATTACCATTCTGCGTAAACTGGTTCTGTAGTGCCTTAGAGAAGCATTCATACACCTTGAACTTTTTCCTGTTGCAACCACAAACTTCGATGGGTTTTATTGGGATCTTAGTAACACCAACACAAAATAGTGCATCACTGTGATATAGAAGGAAAAATATGGAACTAGGAACTAGAGTTGGGACTTATGTATTGTGACTTGTGTCTGCTTATTTGTAACTTGTACACATGTTTTGAAAAATACAAGTACGGACTCATTTAATAATACAAGTACAAATCAGAAAATACAAGTACAATTCAAAGATACAAGTACAGATCGGAAACACAAGTACACATCAGAAACACAAGTACACATCAGAAACACAAGTACAAATCACGCTACTGGTTAATGTTCCAACACATGTAACGTTTACATGCTGACTGAAAATCTGGTCTCATCTGGCCACTCTTTCATAATACATCATTTTTGGAGTGCAGAGTTGGGCTGCCAGTAGATTCTCCCACTAGAGCTTTGAATCTGTGCAGCTCACCCCGTGCTACCGTAGGCTGCATTGCCTGTTTTCTAATTAATTCTGCCTGTACTGATACTGACACTGAATTACGTGAACAAAGGTGACGTTTGTGATTGCAACATGACACAATGTGAACAAGTTTAAGGATATTAATACTTTTCCATGGCACTATACATGATTTAAACTGTAGAAAGGTTTCTACAGTATTTAGGGTGTAAAGGAAACCAAGTTATATAACAAGATTGCTTCTTATGTGGAAATTTTATAGAGTTTGGAACTGTCTAATAATAAACAATGTAAAGCAACAAATAAAAATAGGGACCTTATTAAATGTCAATCAGAGACATGTATTGTTTTATTCACATATGGCATAACATCATACTAGGTAAATATCAGCCACAGTTGCTATTTGAAGACATAACAGAAAAGAAAGGGCCTTTGGTTCTTACAGCATGTGTTTAATTTAGCTCTATATGTATACACAGAGCGATCCTGCTTTGATTCGTGTGGCTTTCTGACAGCTTGTCTCTCCTCTTAGAGTGCTGGATCAACACAAGCTGTCGAAGGAACAGTGGGAAGAAAGAATCCAGGTTTGGCATGAGGAGCACAAATCCATGATGAGGTAAGTGATGCCCGACTCACAATGTGATATTTGCCTTGACGAACTTTTTTTATCGTAATGTTGATACAATATAAAAAAAGAGAAAAGATTTATGTATATGCATGCATTTGTCTGGACCTCAAGTCAATCAGGCTGGATTGTAGTTAGTCAAGTAAATTTACCCTTATTTACTGATTTATATATTGCAGTCACATTCAACATAAAGGGTCATAAAATAAATGAGGTATGCGAATTAGAATAAATATCTCTGCTCTAAGATGTTTAATGATAGACATGTAGTTTTCACCCTGAAATATATTTTTTGTTATTGGTATGTATTTTAGATCATACGTTTTACAAGTGCCACCACCTGTAGAGATCTTTTTAAATCTAGAAAAGTATATAAGGGAAATACATACAAGAAAGAGAAAAAGGAAGCAAGTGTGCACTGAATGCTTTCCGTCTTTGAAGATTTCCGATTTTGTATATGTGAAAATCAACAGAAAGGTACCTAGAAGTGGAAATAAAGAGCAAGAAAGCTACACTCTCTAAACTCCAACCAAAATCCAGTATGGCTACCTTCATACGAAACATTGTCAAAACAGCAGAAAAAATCTGTTTCACTTCTGCCTATATATATTTTTCAATAAATCTGTCACTCATACTAAAACTATGCAAACCCTATTTATGAACTTGTTTTTATAGTGTTTAAAAGTAGAAAAAATCAGCGGCATAATGAACGCCACTGAGCCAATCATTTAGCAGATTGTGTTGGTTTTTTACAATTGGAATTGGAACACAGTTAGGTTGGATTTTAGGCTATTTTAATATCCTAATATCTACTTTAGAAATTAATACAAACATCTGAAGTGGAACAGAGAAACAGAGAAAGCTTGACCCCAGCAAAAAATAAAATAAATAAAAACAATAATAATCAATCAACTCGGAACATTGCTCCCACTTCAAAAGCTGCATTTGATTTTTATACCCCCATCAAAATATTGGGTGCCGACCTTCTGTTTCAATGTTGCACCAAGTCACGATGTAAATAATGCTCGAACAGCACTGTTCTACACATCTCCCACTTTGGCATATGTAATTTGATCGTCACGTGACCTCTGCCTTTATGGATCTTTTTTGATACATTTCCAAATATCATGCATTAAGACTTTTGCAATTCTTAGAGCTGAAATATTGAAGCCATGAAGCAATAATAACAATACTTAATCTCCTGATGCGCTATGTGCACGTTCTTTATGCAAAAATAAAGACTCAATCATCTGAGTATGCTGAATCCGCCAAGTGGCTCCAACTAGGGGCCACTTGGCCTACTTTCTCATTCAGTTAATTGTTATTTTACCATATGAGGGCACTTATACGGAACTGTCATTCCTAAATTGACATTTTAACCTTAGATATAAAAAAACCCAAGACAGTGAGGTGGCAGCAAATTAACATAAACATCTCATCCAGATAAAGTTAAACTGTGAGTTCTACACCCTTCATCCGAATAGACACACAATATTCAAAAACATTGACAAACTTTAAATGACATTGCAGGATGTTCAACAAAATTTCCTTCGTATCCCAACATTTAAGCCCACAGACCCCACTTTTTTAATACTCATGCATAATCAAGTAGGAAAAGTGTGAAATAAACCTTAGGTCAAGCACCCCGAGTTACATCATACTAGTTGTGCCCAACATATATTGAATGACAATCATGAGTGGAACATCAGTGTGAGCATTATCACACACTGATATGCAGTATTTTTGTGGGGCTGCAGTATTTAGGGTGTCATAAACTCACACTCTGCTTATCAGTTAAACATTTAGCCACTTGGATGGGCTCAGACTGTTTTCACACCAACATCCAACATTGGTCTTAGTGGAAATTGATGCTAGAGCTCAAGGAGAGTTGTCGGGTCACTGTGAAGATAGACAAGAAAAAGAGGAGTGAGGAAAATCTGGGTTATTTCTGTTTGACATTGTCAGTAAATTATTCAACAGTAAAACAAAATTTACTGTTATATTACGTACCAAAAATGTTTCTAAACCAACGCCTAACGTGACTCTGAACAGGGAAGAGGCGATGATTGAGTACCTGAAGATCGCTCAGGATCTGGAAATGTTTGGCGTCAACTACTTTGAGATAAAGAACAAGAAGGGCACAGACCTGTGGCTGGGAGTCGATGCACTAGGGATCAACATCTATCCAAAGGAGGACAGGTAAAACCTTTATTTTAGGCTTTTTTGCACAGATCTCTATGAATATTCTATTTCCGATTTCTGTCTTTGTATTATCTCTGTTATTTTCAAAAATCTGTATTTCAGTATTACTATCAGTCATTGTGCATATTTAGAGTTTATTCAGACCTTTATACATACAAACATGAGGGCAACAAACCAGCAGTCAAATCTCTGTCACTGACCTCAACTACCTTCCTCTGTCTCCCAGTCATATTGTTACTCTACTTAGATTTTGTTGTAACAGGTCATTGGCCTATTTCTTTTTCTGACTACAACATGCACTTAAAACTTCTCCCTTTACTGAGTTACTAATGCTGCTTCTAATCATCACCTTATTTTTTTAAACATCTTCCAGGCTCACCCCAAAAATTGGATTCCCGTGGAGTGAAATTAAAAATGTTAATTTTAAAGATAAGAAATTTACCATCAAGCCTATAGAGAAGCAAACTCCAGTAAGTATTTATAAAAAACAATTAAGTCTGAAAGTACACATTTACATTTCAAACTTTGCAACATTGAAAAAACCAACCCTTCTTAAAATTAACCATTAATTTCCCATGCCTCTGGAAGGACTTTGTGTTCTATGTTCCAAGTCTGGGTATCAACAAAGGCATCCTGCAACTTTCTATGGGTAACCATGCCCTCTACATTCGCCGCCGTAAGACCGACAACATCGAGGTTCAACAGATGAAGGTTCAGGCCAAACAGGAGAGGATCCAGAAGAAGATGGAGAGGTAAGCAAAGGCAAAGCGAAATTCAGAAAACTAGTAGCAGGAAATTACAGTGCATGAAAAAAAAATGACTTTCACTCCTTGAACGTTTCCACACTTTACAAAATTATGACCACTAATGTTAAACAATGAAGTCCAATGTAATCTGTGCTAATTTTTGCTGTAGAAAAAAAAAAGATAAAATCTGAACATTGTGGCAGGCATTTGTATTCTGCTCCCGCAGAATGATGCTGCCAACACTATGTTTCACTGAGGGGATGGAGTTTTTAGGGTGATGTGCAGTTACTTTTACACCACAAAGCA
The DNA here is from genome assembly GCA_028564705.1 of Apricaphanius iberus. Taxonomy (NCBI): domain Eukaryota; kingdom Metazoa; phylum Chordata; class Actinopteri; order Cyprinodontiformes; family Aphaniidae; genus Apricaphanius; species Apricaphanius iberus. Next base: position 661,489 of record JAPXFQ010002080.1, read on the forward strand.
TTTTTTCAAAGCATCTGCGTCAAAAAGCGTGGTTATAGTCTAACCTGACCAGAGCGCCTTCTATTCCAAGCTGCAAACTTCGACTTCCTCCTTTCCACTCTAGCATGAAGCCCCTGTTTTCGAGGGGCATGACTAATTGTTGTCCTGGCAACAGATTCTCCCACCTGACCTGTGGGTTTATGCATGCATCATGTTCCTTTCACTTTACCAGTATCTGAAACATTGTATTAGTCTATTATACAACACCCCCCCCCCCCTTCCAAAAACAAACCAAAAAAAGATGTAGAAAAGATCAAGGGGATTTGAGTACAGGGGATGGGTGTGATTAATGTGTGCGATCTTGACTTTTTTTTTTTTTTGTGCGTGTGTGTCCTGCAGGGATCAGCTGGAAGGCGAGAAGAAGAAGAGAGAAGCCATTGAGAGGGAGAAAGAGCAGATGGAGAGAGAAAAGCAGGAGCTGATGATGAAGCTTTACGAGTTTGAAGAGACTACTAAGAGAGCAGAGCGAGGTGGGGCACACCGCGTCACAAGCAAGCTGTCCAAATACTAGAAAATGTTCCTGATTTTCCCAATACAGCGAAGACAAAAAACTTTGAGTCAGCCTACGAACCAGCCTTTTTTTTAAATGTTGCAATGGAAGATTCACACAAACGATTTTACTGCCCTCTGCTGTTTCCCTGGAATGATGAATCAGTTTTAGATAATTTCAGCTTCTGCGGTCTCCTCTTTACTTTCTTCCTGTAAATATTCCAATAATGTAACGCGCTCTGAGAAGTAGAGAACTAAGTCATGAAAAGGGAAACACATATTTACAATAAAAAGAATCCCCAAACCCCAAACGACGTGCAGCGCCTAATAGATTGTCCTGTGTGCCAATTCGGTCCCCCAGATCTTCAGGAGCAGCTGGAGCGGGCCATGAGGCTGGAGGAGGAGAGGAGGAGGGTGGAGCAGGAGGCGGCCCGGCTGGAGGCTGAGAGGATGGAGGCCATAATTGCCAAGGAGGAGCTGGCCAGGCAAGCTGAGGAGCAGTTGAAGAGCCAGGAGCAGCTGGTGAGTGTACAGTGCATAAGTGAATGAATCCTGCTATAAGCATAAACACACATTAGCTGTTTGAGCTGCAATTTATCATTCGATCATCTATTGCTGTACCTTTAAAGTTTACTCTGAGTATTTAGGTACTGCAAATTGTCCCATCCAGAAAGATGAGAGGACTGTCATTTTTATAATAGGTACGTTTCAACTGTGACAGACAGAATGTAAAAAAAAAAATAAAAAAAACATTCCAGGAAATAACATTGAATGTATTTGTATAATTTTTGCCGTCGCTGGACAATAAAGACTTTCAACTTTCTCTACAGAATCTTTGTCGAATTGAGGTCTGGAGAGTGGCTTGGCCTCTCCAGAACCTTGAAATGCTTTTTTACTAGGACTGTCAAATGATTAAAAATTTTAATCTAAATAATCACAGGGTAGGTGTGAATTAATCACAATTAATGACAATTAATTAATATTCCTAAATTTGACTAAAAAATTACAATTTATGGTGTATAAGAACAAATCTGGATGCCACTGCTCTTTTATTTAATGAAATAAAGGAGAAATCACTGGAATTATGGTATGAACGCCACAATCACATACACACGTGGCCCTTTTAACTTATTTATCTTTTAGCCATGTAGTTGCTAAGGCAAACTAACTGGCTAACATTTTCTGTATCTAAAGCTGACCTTTTCTTATTAATATCGGACAACCCTAATCATCCTCTTTATGGGACTATCCAACAACAAGAATGCTTTCAGTCAAAGGCCTCCACAGTTTTGCTACAACACAGACATCTACTGTAGTAGAGGAAACGAGCTGTCTATCAAAGGTCCTGATTCATGGTGAGGTCTCTCTGTTCCCCCTGGGAGTACATGCCAGAGCTCCTCTTAAGGCCATTCAGAGTATGAGAAGATATGGCGGAGAAAATGCTGTTATATCTATTTTGTTCTTTCTTATTTCCACACAGCTGCTGATACAGGTTTGGGTTATATACATGTGAGTAGGCAGATGAAAGTATTTGCGGTCTCCTATGAAAAATAAATACAACTAAGGTAGAGCTAACCAATTATATATGAATAAACTTGACATTTTGGATATCAAAATTATGTGTTAAACATCACATGAATCAAATTTAATATAGATTTAGTAATTGAATGTCTTAATTTACATTTTTCCCATAAGTAAACACTCAGAAGATAAAAATCAATGTTAACGTCAGGAAATGAATGCTCTTATTGTGAAGAGCATGTACTTCTGCTAATGAGTTAGCATCGATTTAACCCAAAAACATTACATTAACTGAATAATTTCCCATTTTAATGCAGCGGTAAGTCAAGAAAAAGCTGACATCCAGAGTAAATAGAAGGAAAGTTTCCACTGACAATTTCTGACATTAATCCATCAATTCAAAGCCAATACGTGAATAATAAAAATATACTCACATGTCATTTATGCACACACACGTCCTGCTACACAACAATTTCTCACCATCCAGACGCAGTCTGGCTGGTTAGGAAGGAGAACGGATGTGGTGAGCGCTAAATTATAAGATAAACAGGGCGGCATTTTGTGCATGCTTGAATTGCGTTTAAAAAGTGAATCACGTTAATTCTCTTAATTAAACCGACCATGCTTTAACGCGTTCATTTTGAAACCCCTTTTCTACGTAGCCATTCCTTCATTGCTCTGATGGTGTGTTTGGGATCATTGTCATGCTGGAAGATCCAGCAATGTTTAATCTTGAGTGCTCTTGCTGATGGAAGGAGGTTGTTGCCCAAAATCTTACAATACATGGCCCCATTCATCCTTTCCTTAATACATATCAGCCTTCCTGTTTCCTTGGCAGAAAAGCAGCCCCAAAAAATTATGTTTCCACTCCCATGCTTCACAGTGTGTATGCCGTTCTTGGAATTCAGCATTCTTCCCCTTCCAAACATAGCGAGTGATCAAAGAGCTCTATTTTCGTCTCATCTGACCACACGGCATTCTCCCAATCCTGCTTTGGCTCATCTGGATTGTCTCTGGCAAACTTCAGACAGGTCTGGACATGTGCTGGCTTAAGCAGGGGCACCTTTCGAGTTTTGCAGGATTTTAATCCATGACGATGTAGTGTTACTATCAGTAACCTTTGTCACTGTGGTCCCAGATTTCTTCAAGACATTGAACAGTTTCCCCATTGTAGATCAGGTGTAGTACACAAGGTGAGCTCTTGCATGGAACCCCAGGTCAAGGGAAATTGTCAGTGATCTTGCATTTCTTCAATTTTTATGCATTTGCTCTAACAATTGATCTCACCAAGCTGCTTGCCAACTGTAAATTGGCTCATCCCAGTCTTGTGCAAGCGTACAATCTTGTACAAACTGCCAAATGCTTTTTTTGCGTCACTGTTTACGCCGAAAGAGTGCTGCATTGTGTTTTCTTTTCTTTTTTTTGTTAAGACAGCAGCAAGACCAGAGACATTGGGTTTAAATTCCCAACTAAACTTGTTTGCATTGTTTCCCTTTCAGGCTGCAGAGCTAGCAGGGTACACTGCCAAGATCACTGAGCTGGAGGAGGCGAAGAGAGTCAAGGAGGAGGAAGCTGAGACATGGCACATGAAGGTGAGCCTCCTTACAGGTGATTAAGAGGATGTCAAGAAGATCATGTGGAAAGTGTCCCAATAAAACACGTCCTTCCACTGGTATCAGTGAGAGATGAGAAAAAAGCTTTTTATTTAGCAGATTCAAAGTGAATTAAAAAAAAAAATATCTGAAAATTGCTGCACTTAATCACAACACCCCCATCTTTTATGGTTAAAATGTTTAAAAAGACCAAAAAAATTCCATGTAAAACTGGGAAAGAGAAGAGAACATGCCATTTAATGTGTAGCATTTTTTTTTCTTAGGAGCTACTCACCTAAGCTTGTCCATATCTAGAGTCAGAAAAATAACTAAAACCATGAATCTAGTAATCTATTGGTTTCTGCTCAATTCAGTAGATTAGTTAGTTAAGTTTGCCAGCTGATGAGTTTTATGTAGTTCTCTTTTGTTTAGGGTGGTAAAGAAGAGCAAATAAGATATCTAAAAGCCACTGCGGCTTTTAATTGTATTCTTGTCAGATGAGTTTTTTTAAAATCTTTTTAGCAAACACACCAGGCGTTTTTTTTTACATGTTTAATCAAACCAATTATTTCACAGACAAATTAGAACCTTCTTAAAATAGAAATGTTATGTCCTTCACAATGTATTTTACTTTTATTAGCCTATCTTTGCTTATAGTTTTTTTGTGGCATTAGTGGCCTTTACTCAATAAGTGGCTGGAGCGGAAGAAGGGCAAGACATGCAGTATATAGAATAGAATCGAATAGAATAAACTTTTATAGTCCCACACAGGGGAAATTAAGCTGTGAAAGCAGTAAAGTGACAGGTAACTTAGCATTTAGGATAACACAATAAAAGTGGAAAAACTATAAAAACAGTATTAAGAATAATTAAAATAAGCATATTAAGGACAAATTTACAGTACCAGGGTACTGTGCAGTTATCAAACATCATGTGACAGACTCAGATTAAAATGTGCAGCTGAGTAGGATTGATGAATTAAAAAGTAGATGTATTACTATGTCCAAGAAGACAACAGTACATAACAGTAAAAAGAAAAACAACAGATGTGCATATAACAGAAGCATAAAATGTTAATTAAGTGAATTAAACAGTGCAAATTACAGTGGGTGTGTATATATTATTGAGTTGAGAGCCAGGGCTGGGAATCGAACCTTGGACAAATACTTTGAGGACTGCATATGTTTAATCTGGTCTACCACTAAATCATGTAGAGCTGCTTCTTTTAAATTATTTTGTATTTCTTTTATTTATTATTAACCGTTTTCCATATCTTCTTTTTGTTGCCAGGATTTTTTTTTTTTTTTACTGGATCAAAAAAACTGTTTACCATCAAAAAATGTCAAAAATCGAACTTGATATAAGTCAAATGGGTGAAGCTTTTTTATGTTCTATACTTAACAAAACAAATCAGTAATAGAAGAAAAGCCAGTCTGCGCAGTACTGGTGATATTGTAGAAATCACTTGATTTTTCCCCATTCAACAGTTGTGCAGAAAAAAAAAGATAATATGTTTTTATTTGCAATTATGTTGATGTCATAATCCCTGATCCATTCAACTGTAATCCGAATTCACATGATACAGCTTCACTAGTGTGGTTCCTTCTGATGGTCCTTCCAGGCTGCAGAAGTGGAGCAGAACCTGTTGAAGACGAGGGAGGAGTTGCAAAGCGTGAGGAGCCCCTCCAACTCGGTCCCCCCTGGTCACTCCTCATCCTCCTCTTCCTCAGACAGTGAGAGCGACCACGAGCACAGCGAAAACAACAGCAGCCACAGCGCCGAGCTGCACTCACAGGACATCGATGACCACCGCAGGGAGGAGGAGCGGCTCACCGAGCTGGAGAAGAACGAGCGCCTTAGGAAGCAGCTGATGGTGAGCTGATCTTTCAAAGATGCAACAAAGCTCAAAGATCTAACGAGTGTCCAAGCAGAGAGTTGAATTTCCTTGATTTGAATTCATTTAATTTTCCGAGTTGTACGAACTTCACCAGTAGTTCTCTTTTAGAACCAGCTCTCCAAATTAGTTCAGTCCTTAAGGAACAAAGTCGTCTCGCCGACAGATCAAGTTACATTATTATTCTTTCAGTATTCTCAAGGTGAAGATGGATAGATGCACCAAACCTTTCATTGGAAAGTGCAATCAACTCAGTGAAGAGGTGTGCACTGTTGCCTCACAGCATGACAGTGTTTCTGAGTGCAGTTCAAATGTTCTCACTGTGTCTGCGTGGGATTTTTTTGCCAGGTCTTCTGGTTTCCACCCACAGTCCAGAAATACGCATGTTAGGTTAAATATTGAGTCTAAACTCACTGTAGGTGTAAGTAAGCATGGTTGTTTCCTGTGGGTGCTGTTTTGTCAGAGCTGCAGAGGAGCTGTTGGAAAGGTGCAGCCATAGAGACGGGAAAATGGACCAACCTTCAAATGTCAGAAATGGTGAAAAAAAAAATGTAGCAACCTGCACCCTCATTTCTTTAGCAGCACTATTGTTTCCCTCACACAAAAAACCCAGAAAAAAGGTAAAAAAACCACCAAAAAAACCCGGTTAGGTAGACATTGTTTTATATTACAGGAATGAAACAAATTATTAAAGAAAGCTTTTAAGAGATTTTTTAGATAGCATCTTATAACATAAAATTCTAAAACTCCAAATATTTTTTTTATAGGTTGCTGTTTCATAGTCAGAGGTTTGTTAATTTTGCTGTGGAGTTCCAATAGAACAGATATTACCTGAACACATGGGACAAAGTGGATCCAGGGAGTGTTTTCACATAACATCACACACACAACTCCTAATCACCAAACTTGACTGTTATCACAGGACCTGAGCTCAGACCTGGAGATGGCCAGAGACGACGCCAAGAAGACCCAAAATGACCTGCTTCACGTTGAGAACGTCCGTGCCGGACGCGACAAGTACAAAACCCTCCGACAGATCCGCCTGGGCAACACCAAGCAGAGGGTTGATGAGTTTGAAGCCTTGTAGAAACCCTGGGAGATCTCTCCAAAATACCTTAGGAATGATCTGCTCAGCATATTATATACATTGCAATGAATACAGCCGGTGGTGGTTCTTGTATGAACGGTGACCAGGGTGAGCTATTTATGCTCCTTCATCATCTCATCACCCTTTCCAATGACACACACTCCCAAAAAAAAAAAAACATGCCACAAAGAACAATGAATGCTTTTTAGGTGGTCCTAAAAAAATTGGTGGGCCATTTAAGTATAATTGAAATTAAGTGTGTTTCAGTTCCCCTGTTCCTTCAACAGATATGTATCTGCATCCGTTAGAAACCGAAAGACACAGTTTTGAACAGAAACAGTTTAGAACAAAAACATCTAGGCTAAATAAAACATATGACTGCTGTAGCCTAACACAGTTATCTTATGTCAGCTGTCTGATATAAACAATAGTTTTTTTATAAGGTAGTTCAGCCTCATTGGGATTCACTCACCAATGAAACAACATGCTGGTCTCCCTTTTGCAACAGATCGACAGCAGTCATATGCTGATTGCGAAAATAACAATACGGCCAATGTCAGATACCCAATGCTTAAAATGATTAAAAAAGTTAGAAGATTGAGAACCTGCTTATTATGTTGCTGCATTGCACCATTTTTGCTAACCGGAATTACCACTGGAAGTTAAACAGGGCGTGATCATCTCTGAGCTCATCAACTAATCACCTTTTCCCAAGGGACTATGGGAAATGTAGTAGCAATGTATGTCAAAGGAAACTCCACAAATGAATCATGTTTGAATCAACGTACATTCATTTATTGTCACATTAACTTTTTTTTTTTCAATGCATGGAACTGTACTTTAATGGGCCCACCCTTTTATGTGGGTGGACCTGGTCCAAAATGGACGGGACTAAGCCCATTCAGGCCCACCCATAGCCACACCCCTGGACAAAGCTTATTATAAACACAAAATGTGATGGATTTGTGTCACAACCAACAAAAAGGTTTTAAGAGAGTGTAATCGACGTAGAATATTTTAGTCTAGGGTTAACCTTTGTGATTTTGATGCTAGCTGTACCTTAAGGTCCCAATATCCCTCAGAATGTTGTCTTTTGTGTTTTCACAAAAGGAATAAATTACTGATAAACATCGATATATGTCCTAGACAATCTCAGTTCAGTCTAGAAATATTAAATTTAAGTATAGTTATTTAGAGTATTTTAACTTGTCAAGATAAAGATAGTAAAATAGCCCATTAATGTAGCAACGTTATCTAGGTGGTGTGTACGGACATCTTACTTTTTTCGTGCTTATACTACACACAACAAATGGATCACCTAATCCTCATTGATTATTTTGTGGACATGCAGATAAGCAATAATACAAATATTTACCCTGATTGTGGCTCTGCTCCTAAAGCCATGGCGCTCTGGGTGGAGAGTCATAGGGCCTATGTCAAGAACCACCACTGATTACAGCCATGTGTAACTAGGGCCCAGAAAAAGAATGGGCTTGAGCTGTGTAAAAATACTTCCATGCATTTTATTTTGCTGTTTGAAAGTATTATGGCCACATTTTTTTCACACTAAAACATTCCTAAAATGGTGTATATTCTCATAAGGATAATTATAGAAGATAATTCGGTAGACCAGCTGAAATGTATGCACAAAGCTGGTATGAGGGGAATATGCATATGTTAATCATAAGTCGCAACATTTGCATTTGTTTTTGTTTTGTTTTACTAAACTTGTGACTCAATTTAGTTTATTTAATAAACGCAACATTCGGAAAAACAAATGTGAATTAATAGTTCATAATTAGCTAGTGCTACTGGATTTCTGACTTACAACTGAAATATGTTATGTGTACTTCATTTGTTCTTGTAATTCAAAAAAGAAGTGTTGATGAGTTTTAAATAAATAAAAAAGACAAAAAACAATCCAACTAAACCTTGCTGGTTATTAACAGCTCCAACCTCAAAATCAAATATCGCTGCCAGACCTAAAAAAGGTACAAAACTGTGATAATAAATTACATTTATTTTATTTTGTTTTCTTCAAGTACTTCTTCCTCTTCCTACCGTCCAAAAACAGACACCTTGGGCTAGTTAGATACTAAATAATATTCATTGTGGTTTCTTCCCAACATATTGTTGTTTCAAAGTAAATGGACTGAACTTATATAGCGCTTTTCTAGTCTTACTGACCACTCAAAGCGCTTTACATTGAAGCCACATTCACCCATTCACACTCGCATTCAATCACCTACAACCAACATGGCTCGGTGGGATGATGTAGAATTGGGGGGGTTAAGTGCCTTGCCCAGGGGCACATCGACATGTGACTGGAGGAAGCTGGAATCGAACCTACGACCCGATTGCAAGCCAACTACTCCACTACTGAGCCACAGTCGCATTGTGAGTATTAGCGTAATATTAGTATTTAGTTTCTATTTGATGCTAACAATATTTATGTTTACTGGTAAGGTAAAACTGTTGGACATGAAAGGAAAGGTGATATCCATTTTCTGGCTGACAGTCAGGATTTGGATAAGCTTTATGTGTACTTGCACTGGCTGTCATAAAGATGCCTGTATATGGGGTTCTAGTAGAGTTCAGTGAAGTTTACTCAAAGGACTATAATTCCTAAGAACTTTTTATCCTGAATCTCTCATTTTCCCAGATGATTTTAAGTAAGCAGTTCAAAAAATGGTCATGGATTATGAACTGTAACTCCTTCCTACTGCTGAAAGAAACATGGGCCAAATCATAACTTTATGTTTAAGTTCGCATGTTCGAAAGTAATAAGTGAAGTTGCTACTGCTGGATTTAACTGATTTACTCACCAAAAAGAATGTCAAACTGAAAGTTAATGTCACTGGTACGGGAGAAAATCCACTAAAGTCCAAATCCAGCAGCCTGCAGCATTCAAAACATATGAGGTGACAAACAGAACACTGATTTGAAGAGTCCTTCTAACCTAAGGGGATTTCCCAACAGCCGTGCTTTTATGGTGCATTTAAGTACTGGTACACTAGATTATCTAAATATTAAAACAACTGTAAAGTGATTTAAAACTTTTTGTATTCTTAAATGTCTGCAGACAATTGGGAATAAAAAAAACAACAACAAAAAAACAGTATCAATCATTTTCAAGGTATTTTATTGTGGTATCATCCATCCATCCATCCATCCATCCTATCATTTTTACAACAGGCATTTTTTATTTGTTTTTCTGGGTTAAAACAGACTGAAGACAATACTGAACCAAGACTAAAACAGATTTTTGGGTACCATTACAGCACTAGGTGCATGAATTAAATGAAGCGGAAATGACCATATTATGATGTTGCAAAAAATAATTAATTAACAACTAATTCAAAATGCTGAACACTTCACCTCCAGAAAACTCCAAAAACCCGCTACCTCCCTACAGGAGAATTTTTTCGTTATTCTTCATCTAACCTAATATGTTTTTACCCTGGAAAAAGCAGAACCAACACAATGGGGTAATAATGGCCCCAGAAAAGTACACTTGTTCCTAGAAGCCATGGGTACTTTTCTTTACATCAATGCTCACATACATAGGCTACCCCAAACTGGGTTATTTTTACCCGGGAGTTTTTAGCATATATATCTATATTTTATTTTCTTATTTGCAATTAAAAAGTCAACTAATGTTAATGATGTGGGCTTTCTATGCAATAGTCCAAAGATTGTGAAGAATTCACAATTAATTGGTTGGGTGAGTTGAGGAATCTGATGATCCATCAGTGTGAAAAAAAATGTACACAGCAAAAGGATGGCTCAACATCAGGTTGCTAGACTACTTTTGAAGCCATATATCTATATATATATATTGATTGTACACAACCATTGCAATAAATGAAATCTGCTATTGTGACAAACTTCTCGCCAAGGGCTGAGGCGGGTTGCTTGTGAAAGGTAAGCGTTTGGACTGAGTCTGTGGGATTACCCTGGGTGTCTTTTTCTTTCTTTCTTTTTCTGCGGGATCTAAATATAAGACGGTGACAAATAGTCCAAATAGCCTACAGTAGCAACCCAACTGTGATGTGGGGGTGGTGCGGCTCTATCTCCAAAAGTCTCCTCTGTTGGATCCGGAGTGCGTCAAGAGAAGGTCGCTGAGTGCCTCAGCTGCCGCATGCGGCCAATTTTCCGCTCTCAGCTTGTTACCATGAAGAGACAGAACGCCAGGACGCTCGCCCTCATCATCAGCATCCTCACCTACCTGGTGGTCGGGGCGGCCGTCTTCGAGACCCTGGAGTCCAAACAGGAGAAAAGTCACAAGAGGAGGCTGGACGCCAGGAAGTACGAACTCATGCGCAAATTTAACTTGACCAAAGCGAACTTCGAGGAGCTGGAGCTCGTCGTCTTACAGCTCAAACCTCACAAAGCGGGAGTCCAGTGGAAATTCGCGGGCTCCTTTTACTTCGCTATCACTGTGATCACGACCATAGGTGAGCGCAGGTGGAAATGATCTTTTAGATTTTTATTGTAGAGTATTAAGTGTTGCCATGATTTGTTTTTAAAGACGTAGTTAATAGATCCCTCATGCACCAGGTAAGACGGTTATTAGTTCATCCCAGAATCCCACCTTCTCCGATGAGTTCTAAGGTTAGAAAGTTGTTTTTGCCCATGTTCTTACAAATGTTTATTGCTTGAGAAATAGAAATCAATAAGTACAACCTACCCGGGGGAAAAAAATGCATGCTTATTAATTAAATAAAGTAATATTTAATTTTGGAATAACACAGATAAATATTTTAGAAATTCTGGGATTATTCAGTAGGCTACTGCAAAATAAATCATAAGCTAGGAAGTAAATCAATTAGATATATTATTTAAATGTGTTACTTGTCTGTTCTTTTACTTTGGTGCATTTTTTCTTCAGTAATAAAACACTTTTCCCCCCACAAAAATACATGATTAATTTGACTTAATTTCACATATGCACCGATCAGAGATTTTGTAGGCAATTTCAGACCTTTATTTTTTTTTTAAGCATTGACATGTTTATAATTGAGCTTTCTTAACAGTTACAGGTTTATTCTAAAATAAACATTTATGATTAATAATGAATTACCGATATGAGGACCTGAGTCTGTGTTACTGTTTCTGTGAGAGAGAGCAATATGTGATGCACAGCTCTGTAGTTAAACTGATTTTACTATCATGTCAGGAGAAAGAAAAATTCATGTAGAGTTCACATTTTAAAATGCCTTTAGTGTCTGATATTAGTGATTTGAATGATTAGTGAAGTTTGAACTACTGTCAATGGATTCAATTTAGAGTAATTAGACCCTTACATCAAGTGTGAGATTTACAAAAAATTACCAGACATTTGCTATTTCAGCAAGACAAATAGGATAGAAATTATCTCTCAAAAATGAACCAAATAAGAAAAACTTTGGTATAAAATGTTCGTCCTGTTATCTGCTGAAGTCTCACCCCTAGTTTGAAGATAGAAGCTCCAAGCAGAGCCGGCCCGAGGCCTTAAGGTGATCTAAGCCGCTGCTTGGTACCCTAAACCATCAGGGCCCCTTTCATAGATACAATATGCAGAACTGTTGTCTCGCAACAATAGGTACGTTTTTGCTATGAATAACTATGAATAATAGCTTAATAAATACACTAATTTAGGTAAAAAAAATGACTTAAATTTTGGGGTTGACCCGAAATTAAAGTGCAACTCATCCCCAAATTAACTTTTTTTGTCGATAAACTGTGTAAATTAGTTTCTAATAGTGCTCTCTACATGTTTGACTGTTATTTTTGGTATTTTCGTATATTTTAGTAAAAGCTTTCGTTTTCTATCATAAGCCATTAGTGGAGTGCCCTCTTCAGGTTAAAACTTTACACTGCACTTGAATTTGAATCGGGCATTGCTACTGGCTCAGCTTGGATTCCTGTTGTCAGCATGGATTTCTGATGTAATTCATTTTACCTCTGCGGAGTATGAAACAAGCTCAGTCTCATCCACACCTCAGTAGCAGAGGTGATGTCGCAGCTTATTAATCAAACCAGCCAGTCGGAGCAAAATGCTACAAACTTTGCAGATATTGTTTCCAAACAAGCTGCAGTTTAGGTTTTGCTGATGCTTACAGGTAATCTTAGCTAAATGATAGCAAGTTAATACATGCAATTAGATCGTTTTAAGCTAGTTAACAATACTAGTGTTAGTTATTTTACATAAATTGCTAGTTAGTTAATGCTTTGAGTGAGGAGCTGCAGCTGGGAGGATTTATGCAGGGTCTGCAGGTAAGGAGAGTAAGGGATCAGTTGCTGATAGAAACCAGACAGGCATCAGGACATAGTTAAAACGGATATTTCAGAATTATTCTCAGTCAAACTCCAAAATATGTTTTTGTCTGTAGTTCGTTAGATAAAGCAGGATTAATGCACAGCTGAAACTTGAAAAAACTGAACATTGTGCAAAAGTTAATTGATTTTAGTAAGACAATATAAAAGATGAAACTAATATGATATAGACTCATTAGAAGCAAGGTGAGATATATGAAATCAATAGCACAGGGTTTTTGAATAGAGAAATTTTGGAACGTTGAACAGTCTAATCAACATTCGTACTCAGTATGTAGTTGGTTTGGGAGTCTTTTGAATCATTTCCTGCCTCAATGCAGTGTGTCATGGATGCTATCAGCCTGTGTGGTGTTATGGAAGACCAGGATGATGGTGTTTACTGGTATTAACTGATTAGAGCATGACACTTTAAACCTAAAATATTGATCGATTGCACAATATTCTAATTTTCTGAGATTTTGAATTTGAGGTTTTCATAAGCTGTGAGCTATAATCATAATTATAACAAATAAAGGGTTGAAATATGTCGCTTTGCATGTGATGAGTCTTTATCATCTTTTGGTTTCATCTTTTAAGTTGAATTATAGAAAGAAAGGAAATTCACATTTTTCAAGTTTCAGCCATTAATATTATAAAGTGTCATAAAATATTTTAAAGATTAAAAAGCATCAAGATAAGCCTTTAATTTAAATTACTAACATTATTAAAAAATATGTATAATATAATATAATGGTTCATAATATTACGTTTCTTTGTATTTACTGATGTTACTCAAGTCTCTTGATTTGTTTCTGTGTCTTACAAACTAAGTTATGATAAAAAGAAGTGTTTGAAAAATTAATTAATGTAATCCATCCATACATTTTCTGAGCCGCTTATTCCTCAAGGGGTCGCGGGGGGGCTGGTGCCTATCTCCAGCTGTCAACGGGCGAGAGGCGGGGTACACCCTGGACTGGTCGCCAGTCCATCACAGTAATTAATGTAATTCTTAGTTAAAATTAGTTCATTGAAGAATAACAAAATGACCGGGGAGGCACTTAAAATATATATTTTACATTTTGTGATATTTATCGATAATTATCAATATGACTATACCTTTATCGATAAGCTCTCTTTCTATATCATTTGGCAGTATGTTGGAGATCCAGAATAGATTAATTCTCTAAAATGTTCCAGAAAACTCCTCAAGACACTAAAGATTACAGCTGCCTGTGATCAATATTATTAGAACAATAAGGACTCTCAGAATTGCATAAATAGGGTAGGTGGGTAGCTGGTGTTTAACTTTAATCCCTGCTTTCCATCGGACACGGGAACGGCGCGTAATGTAATAGACGCGTTTTACTTGTGAAATCAGCGGGAGCGTTTCAGACGCGTGTCACTTGCAAAAGCGTTCTATCCCAGAGTCACAGAAGAATTTGCAATTGTATAAAATAAAGGGTAGAATGTAGGGAAAACATGTAACATGTTCACAAGTAGCATAAAGTCACCACCCACTCCCATAACTGCAGATATTTATATCCGTGCCTTCTCCATTTTCATGTTGTCCTTGTAAAAATGACACTGATGTGATATATATTCTATTCAGCTCAGTTTATTTGTATAGCCCCAATTTACAACAGAGGTCATCTCAAGGCACTTCACAAGAAAAGTAATTTCTAAACAATTGTACAAACAGTCCAATCAGTTAAAAGTTTTCTATTCAAGGAATCCCAACAGATTGCATTGAGTCGTTGACTTGAACATGCAGGCTCCAACCAAACCAATGCCTCAGTAATCCCTCACTCTGAGTAAGCATATGGTGACAGCGCAGAGGAAAAACTCCCTCAGAACCTCTAGCAGAACCTGGCTCAGTAGAAGCTGTCATCTGCCACGACTGTCTGGGCTTTTGAGAAGATAGTGCAAAGATACAGAAAGAACAAAGAGAACTGATGTAAGAGTACTTTCTTGAAAGTGAAAAGTTGATGATGTGACACGGAAGATGTTTCGGTCACTAGGAGCATCATCTGAATCAGTGCTCCCTAATCCAACAGGGCGTTGCAGCTGAGCAGGATACCAGACCAGTTATAGCTTCTATGGAGAGAAAAACACTGAGTAATAAAACAAAACAAAAAACAAGTGAACAGCCGAAATAACAGCAAAAATACATCTTTAGTAGAAGAGAAAATTAAGAGTGAAGAAAAGTCCTCAGTCAGTCATTCACCAGTCTAAGCCTATAGCAGTATATCTACAAAGATAGCTCAAGATAACCTAAGCCATACTAACTATAAGCTTTATCAAAAAGGAAGCTTTAAAGCTTAGTCTTATAAACAGACTGCCTCACAGACAAAAACTGGGAGCTGGTTCCACTGGAGAGGAGCCTGATAACTAAAAGATCTGCCTCCCATTCTACTTTACAAATCCTAGGAACTACCTGTAAACTACCTTTAAAAGTGCTCTGTTAGGAACATATGGAGCAATCAGATCTCTGATATATGATGGAGCTTGATTATTAAGGTAAAGAGGAGGATCTTAAACTCTATTCTGGATTTAACAGGGAGCCAGTATAGAGAAGCTAAAACACGAGAAATGTGATCTCTCTTTTTTAATATTCATCAGAACTCTTGCTGCAGCATTTTAGATCAACTGAAGGCTTTTAATTGCATTTTGTGGACTTCCTGATAATAAGGAATTACAGTAGTCCAGCTTTGAAGTAACAAATGCATGGACTAGTTTGTCTGCATTACTCCTCGACAGGATGTGAAAGAAAGAAATCCTGAAAACCTCTTTAAATTGGATTTGAATGTATAGTCTTGGTCAAGAATTACAATGAGGTTCTTTATATTATTACCGAAGGTAGGGCTGGGCAGTATACCTAAAATTTACCATTACAGAAGTTTATGACAGTTACCGAAATCATTTTGCCCATTTTGGTAATTTCATTAAAAAAACAAATAAAGAGGATGTGTTTGTGTTTAGCAGAGAACATGCCCCTATAAGACGTAGTGTACTGCTGGGGTTGAGTCACGTGACTACTGTACGTACAGTACAGTCATTTGACTTCACCCTAATTTGTAATTTGCAGGGAGCATCGCTGCCAATGTAGTTTCACTGTTCACTTTTACTGTTGCTATATTGTATTCAGCCCCTTTAGGGATTCTTTTTTTTAAAAGCGACTAGCAACAGATCTAGTGACTTTTCTAAACTGAACGCTTAAAAACTACAGAAAGAGGGGGGAATTGAACTAATATGCTGGTTGAAGTCCTTCAATAACAAGAACCCGTCACTCTTTCAAGCACATTGTTTAAGTTAGGCCATTGAACATACAGGTCACCTATTGAGGTGACCTGCTCAATATATTGATATTGATTTGCGACCATATCGCCCAGCCCTAACCAGAGGGCAATTTAATCCTATCCAGATGAAGTGATTGATTTAGCAGCTTCTTTATAAATCTTCTGGTCCAGAGACAACTTATGTCTTGTCTGAATTTAAGAACAGAAAGTTTAGCATCGTTCAGGTTTTTATGTCTTTGAGACATGCCTATAATCTACTTAATTGTTTGGATTCATAAAGATTTATGGATAAATATAGTTGTGTATCATCGGTGTATCTGTGGATAGTGCAGGAAGGGCACTGGCAGTTAGCCAGTAAATTTTGTATAAAATAGTATCGTCTTTATATAGGCCGCAGGGTCCAAAGCATGTGAAAAAAGTAGCGGTTTATAGTCCAAAAATTATGGTAAGCTCGTGGTGTTTTTGAACAGCAAATTACAACTCATGTATACAGAATAACAAAACATATTTCCAAAATAGAGGCATTTATTAGCAACAGGAATTACATTTTCAATTAAAATGCTAACCATATTATACTTTTACATCAGACCTAGTGGATTGCAAACTTTCTAAAATGTTCCACGTTTTCCTGTCAGTCAGCAGAATATTTTCCCCAACGCTGTGGATCAGTAGATCAATGTGTTTTTTTTTTATTTAGTTTTTCCAGAATTTAACTTTAATATTCAGCATTTGAGAAAAGGTATGAAAAATGCCATTGTGTGTTTCAGGCAGAATGTAATCTATGTGGAGAACCCGTTCTTTATTGTGGAATGAAGTCATCGACCCAAACCACCAACCTTAACATTATTATCCAAAAACCTTTTAACACCTTACTATTATTATTTTTTCATGCTCTGGATAAGACTCTGTCTTTGAGG
The DNA here is from genome assembly GCA_028564705.1 of Apricaphanius iberus. NCBI lineage: Eukaryota > Metazoa > Chordata > Actinopteri > Cyprinodontiformes > Aphaniidae > Apricaphanius > Apricaphanius iberus. The sequence continues at coordinate 678,621 of JAPXFQ010002080.1, forward strand.
GTAAAGATGGTGGAGTAAGGCTATTTCTACAAAAAGATGTTGATTAAAGATATCACACAATATGATTCCATTACTAAGTACATTAAAGCCTCAGTGCTGCCAAATTAAGGCAACATATTGAATATTACAGCTATAAAAATGTTACTTATATCATATATTAATTGTTATTTTGATAGAGGCATAATTTTGAAGCTGTTTATTAGTGGTTGTTGTACACACAGTATTACAACGAACATGTATTTTTCATACTCTATAGAGTAATATAAGTGTAACAAGCTGATAGTTAATTAGTGAGGTAACTGTGGCTCAGTAGATAGAGTAGTTTTCTTGCCTTCTGAGCTCTGTATCGGTATAAGAATGACAGAGCATTTATCGTTATTTACACTCATAAATAGGTCTACGTTGACCAATTTAGAATAGAAAAGAATAGAATAATCCTTTAATAGTCCCACCAGGGGAAATTCGGTCGTAAACAGCAGCCAAAGAAACAACAAATATACAACATATGTAACAGAAGAGAAAAATATATTTAAAAAAAAATACAATAATACACAGAATATGTACATCAACACAGAATATTTTGTAGGTGAAAATAATGTGCAAATTATATCGGTGTGGTTGTTAAGTGCAAAATGTAAGATACAGTGCAGGTGTAAAATATTTATATTTGTTGGGAGCAGTTTTGGTTGTACAGTCTGACAGCTGCAGGGAGGAAGGACCTGCGGAAACGTTCCTTTGTGCATCTAGACATGTCTAAAAACTTTGTAAGGCAAGGCAGTTTTATTTGTATAGCACACTTTCAACACAAGGAAATTCAAGGCGCTTTACAAGATTAGAGAAAGAGAAATGTGAAAATTAAAACACAGAATCACTAAGAGAAAGCTTAAACGAACATTTGTAAAAGGAACAATAGCATTTGATTAAAAACAACAATTTAGGATAAAAAACATTTAATAACAGCATTGGCAATAATAGTACTATAGTAGTTACTCATAAGCAAGTCTAAATAGGGATGTTTTTATTTTATATTCAAGAGTTCAGTGTCTCTGCATTTTTGCATTCGTTTGGCAGTTTGTTCCAGAAGTGAGGCGCATAAAAACTGAAAGCTGCTTCCCCATGCTTGGTTCTGGTTCTAGGGACGACTTAGAGGACCCGAGTGATCTGGAAGGCTTGTATTCCGATAGCAGATCTCTAATGTTTATCTTTTCCATGTTCATTTTGTGTATATTTCTATTAATTTGAAGGTTCTTTCTGCAATACAGAAATAAATAGAATTGGTTTTTACATTTTTATGCTGACAGTTTCGGCAACAGCTGTCCCCTTCCTCAGACCTTCCACTGATGTTGTTGTGGCGTCTTCCGCTGTTTATTTGTCTCTGAGGAAGGTGACAGGTGTTGCCGAAACTGTCAACATAAAAAGGTAAAAACCAATTCTATTTATTTGTGTATTGCAGTAAGAACCTTCAAATTAATAGATCTCTAATGTACTCTGATGATAACCCATTCAATGATTTATAAACTAATAAAAACACTTTGAAGTCTATTCTCTGAGCTACAGGTAGTGTAGAATTAAATTTTATCAAAAAGATAATTCAGTGCATGTTCAAACAGAGACAAGGAGCCAATTCCCAGTTCTCATTTTTATTTTAAACAGATTAACAAATTGCAGTTTTACAGAGAAACATGCCCATTTTCTCTGGGCCAGATTAAAGATCTGACAATGAATGGTTTTCATGGCATAACTTTTATAGACACCAAAACTTTCCCAGGATCTAGGCGTCTCTTTTCCCTCGGTCTCTGCTCCAATCAGAGCGTTTTTAAAAAGTGTCTTGACAATGACTGGTTGTCAAGAATTATGCAGTCATAAGATGGAAGTGTCCTCCTTCTTGGTCAAAAGTTCATTCTGAGTTTTATGGTTTTATGGTCCCGGTTCCTCCCTACTTCCAGCCTAATCTACAGACATCCTGGTTTTACAGCCTGCAATAAAACTCTTTGTCTCAGAGGTCCTCAAAGGTCACACATACTCCCAACATACACAAGGCCTTTGCTGCTCCTCAAAAGGTGCCCAATTAAAATACTGACTAAGAATATGTTTTACAACCATGAATCATATAAAACAGACTTTTACCTCTGAATAATTAACTGTATATAAAATAGCCCCAAAAACGTAGAATACAACAGTAGCCAGTGTAAGGACTTTAGAACTGGAGTGATGTGTTCTACTTTCGTGGTTTTAGTGAGAGCACGAGCAGCAGCGTTCTGGATCAGCTGCAGCTGTCTGATTGATTTTTTTAAGCAGACCTGTGAAGATACTGTTACAGTAATCAAGGCGGCTAGAGATAAATGCATGGATGAATTTTTCTAGGTGTCCTTGCGTCATCAGTCCTTTAATCCAAAAAATTGTTCCTCAGGTGATAGAAAGTTGACCTTGTTATTGCTGTTATGTGACCTTGGCGGTTCAGGTCTGAGTCCATTATTACAAATACATTTCTAGCCTGGTCAGTAGTTTCTAGTTGGGCTAAAAGAAGTTGTGTACTGATATTTAATTGTGCTTTTTTGTGTCTGAAGATAAGTACTTCAGTTTTGTTTTAATTCAGTTGGAGGAAATTATGTGACATCCAGCTGTTCATTTGTTCAGTGCATTAATTGAGGATTTTGATGGGTTATTCATCACCTGGTGACATTAAGATATAAAGTTGAGTGTCGTCCGCATAGTTGTGGTAGTTGATATTATTTATTGTTATGATCTGCGTTAATGGGAGCATGTAAATGCTAAATAGGAGGGGCCCTAGGATGGAGCCCTGCGGGACCATGCGTGTGATTTCTGCATTTTGTGGTGATAATAGGCTCATTGACACATTGAAGTTCTTGTTCTTCAGGTAGGATTTGAACCAGTTGAACCCAGTTCTCTAAACGTTCCAGCAATATATCATGATCAACAGTGTCAAATGCCGCACTGAAGTCTAATAGTACTAATGCTGTGGTTTTACCACAGTCAGTATTTGTATGGATGTCATTGAAGACCTTTATGAGGGATGCAGTAAATATCAACGCGGTTGTTCATTGTTGGGAAGCTTTTTAACTGTTGGAACACAGCTTTTTCAATAATTTTCCGATAAATGGGAGGTTGGAAATTGGTCTGTAGTTTTGCAATAATGTGCTGTCTAGGTTCTTCTCTTTAGTATTGGCTTGATAACTGCTGTTTTTAGAGATTGTGGAAAACACCTGATTGGAGCGATGAGTTAACTATTTTGATCAGATCCACCCTGATGACTTGGATGACTTTTTTAAGAAAACCTGTTGGTAAGATATCCAAGCAGCAGGTGGCAGAGTTTAGTTTCTCAATAATTTCATCAAAGCTCGATTGATTTATTGTTTGGAAATCAGTCATTTTCTCCGCATGGGTGTTAACTGGGCTCAACGTTGGTATTGGGGTTGAGACTGATGTACTGATTGACTTTCTGATTTTCAAGATCTTTTCAGTAAAGAAGTTGGCAAATTCATTACAGGCTCTCGTGGAGCTTAGTTAAGGGACTACTGTCACAGGAGGGGTAGTTATTCTCTCCACTGTAGCAATTAATGTCCTTGTACCGCTTCGTATCATAAAAATTCTCTGTTATGCATGTTTCATGCACCTCTGCCAAAATCCCAAAACATCTCAGGATGCAGTGTAGCTATAGCATTACTATTTTTTTTTGCTGTGATTTCCATTTTAGATGATTTAAAAAATCTGTATCATGCTATTTTACACCTTTCATCGTCTGGAATAAAAACATATATGATAACATGTTAACATTGGCATTATATAGTATTATGTTGTCCAGAAATATAATCAATATTCTGGATTTATTTTTCGACCACAAAAATTCTGTTTAATCAAGCCCTGTGCCTCTTGCAGCCAAACATGCATTTTCGGCAAGACATTTTTTGAAGGTAAAATAATACAAAACGGTGGTGCTTCGCGGTTGCTACTTGCCGCTCGCACCTCTGAAAAGGTGGAGGGGAGGTTTGTTTGCTCTGGCGGGGCGCCGCGGACATGTCGGACACTTCCTGGTTTCACAGTCTTATGTAAAACACGTAACAATGTCTTAAACCAGGTGTTTACAAGGAAAGGGCGAAGCAGGTGCTCAGTGAGCAGGATTCAGGAGGTTTACTGAGAAATGTTTTAATTAAGCTAAAAGCTACTCTGATTTTTATTTCTTTTTTATAAGGAAATAGCATTACATCATAACATTACATTACATCACATGGTTAAAAGTTTCAAAAACTTGATTTTGCATCACATAGTACCGTTTAGATATTCTTCTTCATTTGGTCCCTTCAACCGATTCAAAGCAAACACCAGTCTACTCCTTTCTGATCAGCGTCAAATGTTAACTAAGAAAAAAAATACTTTCTATTAATGATTTCTAAGTCTGACTTAAGACTAAACTTTGTCTTAATAGTACTGGGAGTTTTGGTTTGTGAGTGTTTTGTTAACTGAGCGTAGTCATAGTCAGTCTGTTGTCACTATAAAATATGAATTAACAAATCTGAGGTCAGTGTGTGAGAGCCTATGTTTGCCATCCTGTTCACTCATAAATATGTGATGTACTCCCTCTCAGGTTATGGCCATGCAGCGCCCAGCACAGACTCAGGGAAGGTGTTCTGTATGTTCTACGCCTTGCTTGGGATCCCGCTCACCCTGGTCATGTTCCAGAGCCTTGGAGAGCGGATCAACACGTTCGTCAGATACCTGCTGCATCAAGCCAAAAAGTGCCTGGGAATGCGTCAGACCGAGGTCTCCATGGCAAACATGGTGACGGTCGGCTTCTTCTCCTGTTTGAGCACTCTGTGTGTGGGGGCTGCGGCATTCTCCCACTGCGAGGGATGGAGTTTCCTACACGCCTTCTACTACTGCTTCATTACGCTCACTACTATTGGCTTCGGAGATTATGTGGCTCTGCAGAGAGATGACGCTCTTCAAAATGACCCCCGCTACGTGGCTTTCTGTTTCGTTTACATCCTCATGGGCCTGACGGTGATTGGAGCATTCCTGAATCTTGTTGTGCTTCGTTTCCTGACCATGAATACCGAGGATGAGCGCCGGGACGCCAAGCAGAAGGCCTTGATGTCTGTGGGGAAGCCCAGAGGAGAGGTGACTCGTCTTTTACCGCTCTCAACCTCAACTTCGTCCACAGTCGTAGCAAACGACACCACGAAGGCTAAAGATTTAAAAGGTGCCTACACTGAGGTGCTGCATTTTCAAACGATATGCTCCTGCTTGTGGTACAGAAGCAAAGAGAAACTGCAGGGCTCCATACCCAACATGATCCCTCAGGAGATGACACTCTCAGATGCCTACTTGCAGCGGAACAGTAACTGTCCACACTACATGGATCCTGGATCAACAGGCTGTGTGTGCAGTCCACGTCAGTGCACCAGCATAAGCTCCATAACAACAGGCCTACACATTCTTTCTCCATTCAATTTGTTTAAAAGACGGAGCTCCGTTTAGCCTTTCCCAGCAACTGCTCGAGCTGGAGCACACAAAACTTAACTGCAACTAGATGTACGTGGTGCTATAATCCTGGTATTCCAAGAGTGTGATGCGCAAAAAAAAAGGAAAATGAACACAGCAAAGTCTTGATCAAACATGAAATGAAGATAGAACAGCCAGTAGTGTAGTTTTCATTTTGAAGTTTCCTGTTTTGTCAAAGGAGTCAGATTCAACCAGTTCGAAGTCATGGGGATCTTGGCACATGAACCCAGTGCTGTGCATCTTGTGCCCAAGAGGCAAAGGCATTACAGTATCAGATTCTTTGCCAGTACAGTCAGCAGAGGGAGATGACAGTGAAATGATGACAAACAAGAGCTGAATCTTGTTGGCTCAGCAGCAAATAAGGATTATGTGTTTTCAATAATGATTGCTGCATTACTTCCTTTATTTGTCATTTCTTTACTCTTTTCCTACATCTTTTTAAAAATATGGGTGTAAAAACATGTTCACGGGATGAGCCAATTTTCAATAATGGGTTCACGAGACAAGATTTTAGCAATAATATTGTTAGAAAGAATCCCCATTTCTTCTTAGTCAAAGAAGAAATAAAATTTTCTCTCTCTCTCCTTCTCTCTCTCTCTCTCTCTCTCTCTCTCTCTCTCGCTCTCTCTTTCTCTAGCTGTTATTACATTACAATAATCCAGTCGAGGTTTGAAAATTACATATATTTACTGCTCATCCAAGCTAATGTGATTTTAATGTGAGCAAGAGTTAGACAAATGCCGCTCGGCCTGTTAAACATATTGTGAAACTGCTCTTTACTTGAGCGCAAATAGGAAGCTTCAAATCAGGATCGAATTTCTGCTGCGATTAGCGGCTAACAGTTAGCCAGATAGGTAATCATTCATATTCTATTGCTGTTTTTTTTTCTTTTCTAAAACGAAACATACAAGATTTAAAAGTGGTGTAAGCTTCTCCGGAATGCTTCTAGTTTTTTCCCCACACAACAGGGCAAATCAAGAACTACCAATTGTTTTGCTTAAGAAAAAGTGTCTCAAAAATGGACACAACATGGTGTTGCATGCACTTTCATTCCTGGGGTTCAGAATAATCACTGCTACTTATTCCACCTGACAATGCCATTGCATAGGGGTTTGCCAGACAGACTTTAATAAGAAATGTAGCATTTCATGAACACCAGAACTCTTGTCATAAGGTACACCAAAGCTTCAAAAACATGATACCTGAAAGATACTTAAGCATTACCCACAACATTTGTGACCCATCAGAACTATAGCTATTCTGGGATACTAGACCAAATTCTTATGAACCACATGTGTAGTTGCCCCAATTATCATTGCTGGTGCCACGGTCACAAAAATATGTAATTTGTTAAGTGGATAAATTCCAAGACAATATGACCACTTATCTTCAAAAAGTTGCTTTAGCTAAGAAGGCCAAGTATATACAGACAATCACTCGCCAAAACACCCTTTTGTTGAGAATTTGTTTTGATATAAAAATCAAAGAAGTTTAACAAGTACATTTTAACAACTCTGACCCACCTACAGTTTATCTTAATGAACTTTATGGACCTTATTTACTAAAGGTTGACGTGTGTTGGTTAATTTTTCCATCCATCCTACTTATTGGTATTTAGACCGTAGCAGGGTTCCCACATGGCAAGAACATCCGCCAATGGCATCAGCAACATCTCATTTAGGAAGCTGTGAGCTGTAATAAAAGGCATTAAGTTTGCCATATGCTGGATAATGGGAGAAATATCAAATGTGCCAGTCTAGTCTAATTGTCCAGGGATCTGAAACAATTTTTCAAACATCTTAAATTGGCTAAAAAAAACCCATAACATTTGTATTAGATTTTTAGAGAATATTCAACTAGAATTTACAACCATAAATATCGATTTAGATTTTTTCAAAGAAGGTTCTCTGAAGTTATCAGCTATTTTCATCATTTTTAACTGAAACGCTTATCATCTGTTTGATACAAGGCTATATTTGCCAAGGGATCTTTATTAAGTTTGTTGCGTTCTCCTCTGTCAAACATCGACTACATTCCTATGCTAAAGTTCTTTGGAGGCTTCTATCTACAATCAGCTTTCAACAAACTTAAATGGATAACACATCTGTTAGCTGCAGGTGTGAAAATGAATTGAACATTTAATAAAAGATGTTTCTGTTAGCTTTTTGGGCATAGGGAGCCTAAGTCTCACCCCCTTCTGGTTGGTCCATGGGTCCCCTAGCAAAAAAAAAAATGAATAAAAGTCAGAGGAGTGATAAAAGTTATTCTATGGTCTGCTTTGCCTTATGATTTTAACGTAATTTGTGATTTATTTGCTTAAAAAAATTCTTAATTAAAATGACAACAAATCATAAATTGGATATAGGAAATTATGGAGCTAGCACTGGCTAGCACTTGAAATAGTAAGACCTCGTACAGCCTCTCCCACATGCAGGCTGTCACTCAACCGACTCTTTCTCCCCCAGCATAGCTATCACTTCCAATATGTGATTTACAGTGGTTTTCTTTACATTTAATGTTATTTTTGACAGTATAGGGACGCATTGAGCAGATACAGAAGGGCCTAACTTAGGCTCTCCATAGTCGGTTTAGCTGTTTTTGGCTGCCTCAGGTTATTACGGTAAACTATGCTAATTATGGTCTACTGGTACTTAGAACTACTCAAAACAATATATTATTGCAATTTTTAATGCAATATCAATGACTCCCACATTTGGTAGCTATAATTTGTGTTCTATACAATAGCACTGCTTTCCAATAATTTAAATGGCTAATCAAATAAACTGTGTTGTGCGCCTACAGCCGAAATATACGTTTAATGATTTCAATTGTACAAAATTTTAAATTCGGAAGTTCAGATGAATTGTTGAATTGTCATTTTGAGGGAAATTTGGGTTACACTCAATCAGTATCATTGCAATATCCAACAAAAAGCTGTACATGCTACTATGTATACTATACTTTTACAAAATATACACTTTGATTTTTCAGTCTTTACAAAATCTGTCTTAGGCATATACTTTTAACATTTTTTGTTAATGGCAACAGAACACAGAGAATAAAAGATCTGCCCAAACAGAACTGCCCTACCCACATTTGATAAAACATGCACAGAGTTATGCAGATAACATCTGGAGCAAACAGTACATTCAAATGTTTTATGGGAGCAATCTGTTGGGGCAGATGGGAGGGGGTTTATCATGTTGGTACAATGGTGTAATTAGTTGGTTGTCAATCAAAGACAGCTTTGCTTGAATAGACGGAATCGAGATGATTGATGGATAAGAAGAAATTTTCTTCTAGCTAACACTTCACGTATTCCTGGGTACAATTTGGTGTTTTTCCTGTGGGTGGTGTGATGCAGAGTTGCATTTGCTTGGTTTTAAAGAGTAACAACAGCATTTTTAGCACAGAAGATTAACAATTTCCATTTGCTTGTCATTGTACTCTACAGCTTAACAATGAAGCAGCTGAAGAAATCAAAAGGAAATCAAATAGAAGAAGTGGTAGTCATGGTAAAAAGAAAGTACATCCTCTTTATGCCAGGGTTTTATATTTTTTGAGTATTTTAAAAGGTGATTGGTCCTTACCAGACTCTAAAAGTATTTAAACCTCACCCCAATTGTATAAACAATTCCCTTTTTCTTTTCTTTTATTAAATAAGGATGGAGGCATAAGAAAAAGTGGTACATGGTAAATTAAGTACACCCCATGCCTTAAAAAATCATGACCCAAATCGCTTTCTACAAACTAATGCAATTGCTCTCATGGCCTAATTTTGAGTAGTTTTTTGCTGTTGGATATGAAATGTCAAATTTAACACTGGGCAGAATTGCGTAGTAACTAGTTACATTTACTCAGTTACACTTACTTGAGTCACATTTTTTGAAAAAAAAAAAAAAAATACTTTTAAGAGTATTTTTCCTATGCTTTACTTTTTACTTTTACCCGAGTAATATTATTAGTAGTATTTAGTATGAGTATTATTATTATCATTGAACTCAACTTCGGTGTCAAGTGTCCTATGTTTTGATAGTAATCTGAATGTTGGGTTGGATTTAGGTCTCCCCCTGGGATTGGGGCGGGGGGGACAGCCTTGGGCCTCATGGAGCTTTGTGGTGCCGCCGCCGTGGACCCTGAATTCGACGTACCATGGCCTCCCACCCCCATCCTCGGACGCCCCTGTCCACCTGCTCCACCATTATGTCACTTATGTAGGGTCTTGGGGCATGGGCACATCACTGGGGTGAGCGGGAGGGGTTGGGCTGCTCTTGCCATGGGGGGGGGGTGGCTTTGGCGGTCTGCTTGTCCCCCTCCTAACGGGCAGGGTGTTCGTCTCCCAGGTGCAGGGACAGGTTGCTTTACTGGGGCATTGGTGCCTGGGCCTGGAGTATGTATGTATGAATGATCTTGGGTGTCCTGGTGTTTTGGTGAGAATTTGTGTGCGTAAGAGGGAGCGTACCTATGATTGTGTGTCTCTGTCTACTTGTCAGTTTGGGTCTTCTGCTTCCCTCTTGCCTGGCCACTGCCTGCTGGTGCATTGGTGGCTCTCGATGTCTGGGGCTGGGGGCCCGGATGCGGTCTGGCTCGGCCCTGGTGCATGCCTGGCTGGTCCTGGGTGGGCCGGTGAGTCGGGCGGCCGATGTTTCAGGCCGATGTCCTCGGGACACCTCTTATGGGGGTGCCAGTTTTGAATAGTATGTTGGTGCCGTTTGGTGGAGAGGCGGCGGTCAGATATGGCGCTCAGGTCTGCTGCCGGTTCTGTGGGTTCTGCTGCCTGGTCAGTTCATTTGGGGGTTTGTGTTGGTCCAGCTGTGGCTCCTGGACTCTGGGGCACTGTGGACGTATATATCTCCGACCTCATTCATGTCTGCGTCGATTCCTGTAGGATTGACAGCGACTTACACCAGCTATCAAACACTTGCATGGGGAAACCTTATTTACACCCGCATGCTCACACACACACACACACATAGGTGTGGGGACATTGGCGTGTACGGAGATATTCTTGGGCTGAGGTTATCATCAACACATAGTTGGTGCCAGGAGCTTACCAGCGTCATTGGTGTTGTATTTATTAATCCATTCTTGTGTGTAGTGAATGTGTAATTCTCAGTTCATATTACTGGAGCTGTTGTTTTTTTTAATGTTGTTCTGCTTGATTGGCTGTTTTTGTTTGTTTTGTTTTTCCTACTTCTCTGCCGTCCAACAGAGGTGGAGGACTGGGATCTTTTCTTGTCTTCTTTCTTACCCTCCCTATCTTGTATCGTCCGTTCACACTCCTACCTCTCCTGTTTCTCTTCTTCATCTTCTTTCTTTGCTTTTGTTTCCTCGTTTTCGTGTCCATAACTTCAAGAAATTCAACCCACAGTAATCATTAAGAAAGATTTCACACACATATATATCAAGTGACATATTATAGCAAAGCTGTAATGCTCTGCTTCAGAAAGTTAATCTGTTGGGCTTGTACTTGGTACTCAGACACCAATTCTGAGTAGCAAATTGCAGACAGGACACGTAAAACCCCCCCAAAAAATTCAAGTTTTTTTTTAACTGCTACCTATTACTTTTACTTGGGTAATAATGTGTTGAAGTAGTGCTATTCTTACTTGAGTACAATTTTTGGGTTCTCTACTCATCTCTGACACTGGGACAATGAAAAACACAAGTGTTCTTGGTTGACTGGTTGAGGTCCTGTTGCTGCAAATTTATCACACCTCCATAATCATGTTTGATAGTTGGTGTGAGGTGTTTTTCCCAGATATTCAGGGTTTTATTTCTTTTAAATGGTGCCGTACATTATGACCAAGCTGTGTAAACGGCTGTCATGTGTACTGATTAGATAGTTCCAGAAGTCTCATCGTGCATTCAGTTTTAACTTTATAAACCCAACAAATTAGCAGATCTGCTGTTGTTATGAAACTGGTCACGCTTCCCATTGATTACGTAATTCTTTACATTTAATAATTGCAGCTACTTTACCTTTCCTGGAAGTAAAAAGAGTGTCTGTTTAGTATTTTTGCAGTTTTGATCACCTTGTACCCAATTTTTGTGTTGACAAATTTGAGCCATATGCCATAGTTTGGTTCATCCTGACCCTTGTCAGTTTGTACCCACTAGAGGGTATCTTATAGTTGCATTGGTAACCATTTCTTTAAATTACTCGTTTTTATAATCTGCCCATAAGAAGATGTGACTGTGTGAGAAGATGTGATGTGATTATGTGACTCCAGTAAATATCTACAGCCAGGAGGTTGTTTAAAATTATTTTTGGTTGATCAGGTGTCATAATCTGTCATATTTGAAAGGATAAAAATGGCCCAAACAAAATCTAAACCAGAAATAATAAAGACTTTACCAAATTTTTCAAAAAACACTATGAATAAACTGTTAATATACATGAGATTTGAACACTTTTATAAGTGATGATCTCTTTTCATAAAAATATCTGACTCCGATGAATAAACTTACAAAGAATGGTTTAAGTACACGTATAGTAAATGATGCATTTCAGGTAAAAAGAAAGGAATTTCGGTGCAAAATGGTGGTACGACTCAAGGAAGGCATGTACTGATCTGGAGCAGTATAGTGCATTTAAGTTTTGATTAATACAGTCATAGAACATCTAAGGGCCATATTTATGTCACAATATCACCGTAGTTTTGCACCAGGGTGTACTTTATTTTCATCATGACAATAGATTAGCAGAAGCATCAGCTTAACTCTGCCAATTATAAACTAAATAACTACAGATAAGAAATTGTTTTTAACTTTCAATTTCAGAAAATGTAATCTTCTAGAAGACAGGACAATGGCGAAATATTTGCTGACAACTCAGTAGGTTATGTTTTATGTTTTTAAAGCCAACAATAATTACCTTAATAAGAGATTTTGCACACAAAATCAGATGATTATTAAAACAGTGCCTCGAAAAAGCCATTACATTTATTTTATTATCACATAGAAATTCTCATCTTAAGCAGTAATATATGAACGAAGGCAGTGCAGATAAGTACAATAGACGGTTTAATCATCCATCTGTGATTGGATTTTGTTGGGGGTTTTTTTTACTTATAAGCATCTAAGACGTTTTAATGTTTGCTTCATTAGGTTAAATCCTGGGAGTCTAAAAGCAACTATTACACGCAACTAAAAGATTATGGAATGTCTCTTCAGAAGATGATCTCATGTAGCAACATCAATGTGTTGTGCTGGTTTGACATACACATTAACAAATGATCATTACAGGAAAACAAAAAGCTGTTTGCATCTAGAACACAATGATCTATTGTGAATTGTATGCAACGATAAAATACTTCAGCGAAGACTTAAACTATTCAGGCAATAATAATCCTATATTTTACAGGCCTGTACATCAAAGAGAATGAGGAAATTTGTTTTCAATTTGAGGCTGCAAGTATTTCATACTTGACAAGAAGTAAAGAGCAGAACCCCAACGAGGTCGTCATAGGTCTCTCCCCCTTTGGAAAACCCACTTACTATTTCCAGGACCACTGGGAAGAAAAATGTTCTTGCAGACTTGGGAGAGAGAACATATTTCTCTGTTCTTGCAGAGTGTGTATTGGTGTATAAAACATTAATATTTTGTCAATAAAATGACTGGTTTGGAATTATTTTGTTGATTGTTTTTTTTTTATTGCCTGATAAATCCTGACTTGATATAAGATACCAACATGTTGATAATTACATTTTGAAGAGGTAGTCTTATACATTTACGGGAAAAAGAAAGTACAATTTTAAGTTCTGCAGATTTCCGAATGCCATTTACAAAGATAATTACACGGTTCTAACCAGTTGTTTAGAATTAGAAAAAAGTAACCGAATATAATGTGAATTGGCATGGGCTGGTAGGAGAGTCTCAAGGAATGGTATTGTCAAGACAAAACGTCAATGTATCGTATAATGAAAAAACAAATTGACAACCAAAAAAATGTGTAACATTATCCAAATGAGTTTTTTAGAGGCTTCCAGTTATGGTTATGGTTTCAAAACAGTTTTATCTCAATCACATTTGTGGCCCGCTTTTAGATGTAATACAGTGACTTTGATTTTTCTCCACTAGAAGTCTATCCCTACATCTGAATTGGTCTTTTCCTCGGTATGAGAAAAATACCTAGCATTCTTTTGACCAGCTTATCATCAATGTGCAGCAACAGGAGGGGAAGCTGGAGCACTGTGTTACTCTATATTTTATGCACCTGGAGAAAACTCTTGACACACTTCAATCTCCCTACAAGAACTTTAAACCTGTACCTTTTGGACTTTTTGGAACAGTATCATGGCAACTGTTTAAGGGTAAACCGTAATAAAAAAAAAATCTGGGTATACTATTTTTGATACGGGCATCCATTTTATTTTCCTAATGCACTTTGCACATCGTACCGATTCACTCAACAGAAACAGAAAAAACGAAGCACCTTTGGCAGCTTTAACGTGAGAAGTCATCTTCTATATGACCTTCTTCTACAAAGTTGCTGGGGAATTAACCGGACGCTTTAGCTGAAAGCGCATGTACTTTCCCTTAACCATGACTGTAAGATGTAATTGTGCAACTTGAGCATTTCCATGCTGTTTATCAATATGTGCTGTGGAAGTAAATCCTGCTGAATGTATAGAAATGGCCATTAGGGCCCAGATGGTTTCCCCCTGGGAATGTTGACTGAACTCCAGATCTGAACAACCTACAGCAGGTTAGTCACGAGCTTATGGCTCACTGGCTATCTTTATGTGTTGCCATCGAGTCCATTTTACGTGGAACAAGAGCGTGTAACCCTCACACTAACAGGAAGTTACAAAGCAGCAAACAGTATTTGGGAGAAGGTTGGTGATTGAGCTCTTATTAGAAGACCAGAGGTTTTCATGCAACATTTAAAACAAAATGGGATTTCTTTTTGAATTGTACACATATTTCATCACGTTGAATTCTGTCTAATTATTTGGCCATTTTCATTTTAAAAATGGCTTTTATTATTACAAATTTGACCCCCCAAAAAAGAGCAAAATATGTTCAATTACGTTTAGGACTAGGGATGCAACCATACCAATTTTTTCAAAATGATACAATACCGATACTTGGGTCTGAGTGCGTGCCGATACTGAGTACCAATACCAATACTTCTACCACACACACACAAAAAGTAAAGAATTGGAAGACAAGTTTTATTTTCTTATCTGCTTGTTACAATAAATGAAGGTAAACTATTGGAGAGTTTCCCCATTTCAAGTATTGGTTCATGGTGTCAGTTAAATAACCGATACCAATATGAGGGCATTAGAATGATATCGGCTCCAATACCAGTATCAGTGTCAGTAAATCCCTGTTTAGGACACTATGTGCAAATAGTGTCCTCACAAGACAAATAAGGGAATTAACTTTCCGTGATTGATCATCTTCACTAAAAGCAACTTGCTGGTTTTTACGTCATTTTTTTATCTTAAATTTTGTGTCTTTATTTTCCTACCCATTATATTAGCCACCCTTCTATTGTGTGTAAGTCCATCATCTTTGTTTATTTAAACTATAAGTGATATCATCATCAAACAGTCAAATTGGGCTCCGGAGTTGTTTGTATGCTTTAAATTGAACAGAGTTCATCTTTCTGAAATGTGAAAGCTCCCCAAAATCCTGGTGCGATCCAAACAAGCAAACAGTAGCTGGCCTGAAAACGTAGGACTCTGGAAAGTCTGGTGCTGGAAAGTAAAACGTATATCTTGCCAACTGAAAAGGGAAAAAGAATCAAGAGCAGGAAAAGATGTATGTTTTAATGACACGCATCTGATCCCACAACATGTTTATCCTTGCAATATCTCCCTCTAAGCGCAGCGGCAAGTGACATCCCCTTACTCTGCAATATGCAGAGGATCCGCCTGGACAGCTGGCTGCCTCTCCTGCCAGTCATACTATGCAGCTTCTTATGACTGAACCTCGAACCACCATCCATCTTAACTGACAGTTACAGAGGTGTCAACCAATGACAGACTGCAGCTAACAAGACCCTGCAGTTAGTCAATTTAAAAAGAAGAGCTACTACCTTGCCACTTCCAGGTAGGCGATTGTAACTCAGTGGGTAGAATTGTAATCTCACAATCTGAAAGTTGAGGGCTTGATTCCAGTTGCCTCCTGCCACATGTTGATGTCCCCCGGTGCAAGGCACTTATCCCCAGGTTGCCTATCCATCTGCATGCCGAGTATAAATGTATCCACATTTGTGAGCGAGACCGGTTGAATGTCGCTCTAATGTAAAGCATTTTGACTGGTCATTATAATGACAAAAGTGCCATATAAATTCAGTCCATTTCTATTTAGATAGGCCTTTATTGTCTTAACTGATGTGTAAGATCAGATTTATTTATTCAAATGTAAGGACAAATCATTGAAACAGGATTAAAAACTTAGAAATAAAAATAGCATAAGATATAAATAAATCACTAGCAAGAAAACCACACACATTTCACAACTTTACTTAATGTTCCACTTCTTTTAGGAGTGAGAAAGATGAGCTCAGTGTGAACTTACTCATTTCTCAGTTGCCTTCTGTTTGAATACACAGTAAGTGGCTGTATTCACCGTATTAAAGTAACTTAAATGCTATGTTTTGATGTATTTGTCTTTGATTTTTAAGTCCTGAAACACCTTCCAGCGACGCAGAAGTTCAAAGATATAATGCTGAGATGATGGACCATTATAAAATGGCTCACACTGGTATTTCTGTATGCCTCATACCATTTCAGATTTTGTAACAGATTCAGTAAGTAGATTTAAGAACAGATACAATTTTTGCTTTTTCCACATGTCTCATAAATTTATTAATATTTGGCTGTGCACATCTAGATGCAGATTTTTTTTTTTTTTTACATTTTTCAAAGTCTTACCTGGATTTTGTCTTGGCCTTTGACTGGGCCATTGTAGCACATGGATGTGATCAGGTCACCAATCCTGCTCTTACAGAAAATCACATGGGTTTCACATGGAATCCCAAGTGTTACGTGGTAAACCCCATGTTTAGCACACAAGGACTTGTATGGTTTTAAAGGGGTTTCACATATTTTTCACATATAATTACATAGGTTTCACATGTAATTCCATATGTAGGTTTGATGGGGAAAATAACATGTTTTATATACGGTTCACATGGTATCCCATTGGCTTCACATGTGAATGCCTGTGCATTTCAGTTTATTACGAAAAAATGTGTCAAAATCACGTGCGGAATGTGTATAAAACACATGTTTTTTAACATGGGAATTTCACATGGGTCAAAGATATCTCACATGGGATTTTACTCCATGTGTTTTTCGCGTAAGCCTGGTCCTGGTGGCCTTCCCTCCTGTGTGTTTTGGGTGTTTCCCTGGCTCCTACAGCAATTAGAGACAAGCAGACAAAATGCAATCATTTGAAATAGTTGTGCTGGAGTAGGGAAACATCTAAAACATGTAGGACAGTGGGCCCTGAGGACCCGGGTCACTCACCTTAAACATTCCATTGTCGCTCTGTCTGCAATGAGAATTTCCTTTCGAGGTCCAACTCATGCAGCCTCTTACAGGTTTCCTCTGAGAACTCTTCTGTATTTGGCTCCATCCGTCCTCCAATCAACTCTGGCCAGCTTTCCTGTCCCTACTGCAGAAAAATAACCCCACAGCATAATCCCACCACCACCATTCTTCACACTGGAGACATCGCGTTCAGGCTGTTGATTTTGGGACTTTCTTTTTCAAGAAGCATCATGGGATTCTACGAAGCCAAGATTTGTGAACTGCACAACTACTAATTGCGAAGGCAGAGAACCCCCGCTGTGCATCATTTTGTAGAAAGTCATCACGACGCAGAATTGTACTTTCAAAGCAGAGACAGGTGACCCCTGATAGAAGTTTACATCCACCACGAGCAGAATTATCCTATCAAATTGTCAGTGAGGGTTAGTAGTATGTTTGTCTTTGTCAAACTGTGCTTGCCACTCCAACTTCCAAGCTGACTGTGAGGCCTGGTCCTGTGTCTGCGTATCAGCCTCGAGCTATTAGACGTGGACCACGGAGAAGCAACAGAAGGAGTATCGACTGGACAAATCCCTGTATTGACCCCCTATAGGTATAGCATCTGCTGTTTTCTACTTTGGCCACAGACCTGAGTATCTATGTCAAAGACAAAAATAGGTCCACTGAGAAGGTCAGCAATGGCATTACATCACTTGGCAATGAGTTTTAAAAAGAAGAGAAAAAGCTCTGAGTCAGTCCAAAGTTTGGTTCATTTATTAAATAGTATAGTTATAGTTCAGAACCTTTGAAGTTAGCTCGTTAGTGGTTATAGTCTTAATTAGATAACTCCCTTGATGTCTTCATGTAGTATAAATCGATGTCTTTAGTCAGAGAGGGGCTGTCAGAGCCAAAATCTCTGACTGCTAAGCTTAGCAAAAGGGTGTCCTCCTTCCATGAGTATATAAAATTACATTTTTACTTGCATCCATAACGGAAGGAGTGTGGTCGGCTTGATGTTACAGAGACCATCTCAGGAGATACAGTTCACACATCACATTAAAAGAAAAGGATGAAATGGCCCTCTACTCCTCCCACACATTCCTTTGCTTCTTCTGTGTGCAATAATGTTTTATGAGCCCGATCTCCTGCTAATCCTGGGAGCACATGTCCTCACCCAAGCACCCCAGAACAAACTCCTGTCTTTACAGATCAATAATGTTCTGCATTCAATAGTTAAAGCACAAAAACTAAATAAATTATAAAATAAAATGGTTGTATTTACAATTCTTCTTACATGGACCACAACCAAATGGGACAAAAAAAACCCTCCAGTTTCAAAAACTCCAATGGGGTTTTTACGTTCCCTTTTTTATTTTATTAAATGACATAAATATTGTTATGTCTGTATTCACACTAAAAATCTTCCCATGTTAAACACGTATAGTGAAACTGTCTGCTCCCAGAGCAAGTTCCACAGAGCAAAGTCACTAGCTGCACACTGCCATGAAGCTGCATTCCCACAAACCCCACAGATGTTTGTTAGGTTGGTCTGCTTTGCTCTTCTCTCTCTAACAAGCTGCTGGCTTCAACCTTCAGGTACTGCTCATCTGCCTATCCACAAACTGAAGATGTCAAGAGTGTTACAGATCCTTGGGAAAGTATTCATGCCCCTTTTTCCTCACACTACAACCCTAAAAGCCAATGAATTATGGGGGGATATTGTGTGACAGACTAACACGAAGTACTGTTTTATTGCAAAGTGGAAGGAAAATGCTACATGTTCATACATTTTATTTTCAGTTAAGACAAATCTGAAAAGTGTGGCCTGCTTTAAACCAGATGCGTAATGTCAGCAAAGTTAAATATATGTGCAGATAGATTCATAATCAATGAGTCCGTTTCCAATGGCGGCGAAGCAGCGCAATTGTGTTGCAGGCCTCTGATCAATTTATGGGTCAGGTTTTATTTTTATGCTTCGCTTCCAGAAGGTGTCATTCTCAACAGGTAAGGAAAGGGACAGGAACTCAGATATAAAACCAGTGTGAAGAATCTGGAAATTTTCCAAATAATATATGATGGTTTTTGTCATAGACCATGAAAAGTTAATACTTGAAGTTAAGAATCACCAAATTTAGTCATTTAAGGACAATGTGAAAAAAGGAGAAGGCACAGACAGAAATAACTGCAGTTTAAGGAGTGGATGGTAAGTTAAGAAATAATTAAATTAACCTAAATAACTTATTCAGTTATGCACTTGCAATTCTCCTGTGATTTTGTGATATCCTGGGACCAGAGAGGGACGTTTTCACAGGGACGTCTGTCTGAAACGCTGCCTGTGGTGAAGGACCCACTGCTAAGCTCGCTGGCAAAACGTGTCTCTTTACGTTAAGTGTGGACAGCAGGGGTCAGTATCACCGCTTAGTAGAACCAGTCTTTGTTGCAAATATAGCTGAATGTGTTGTGTGGTATGCTTATGTCTCTATTTGTTTTGCAAATCCACTCCAAAATTGGTCAAAATGGACTGAGAGCATCTGTGAGCATGAATTCTATAGTCAGTGTGGATTCGAGTGTGGACTATGTCTGAGCCAGTCTAAAACAATGAGTATTCGTTGATTGTAGTTCTGACTGTCTGTTTAGGGTGTTGTCCTGCTGGAAGGTGAATCTCTGCCAGGTTTTCTTCTAGGATTACCTTGCATCTTGCTTCTTCCGTCTTGCCATCGGTTCTGACCGGCCTCCCTTTTACTGCAGAGAAAAAGCATCCCACCACATGATGCTGCCCACACCATGTTTCATCCTGGAGCTTGTGTCTTTGATTTGATGCCTTGCGCTTCTCCTCCTTAAGTTTCTCCCCTGACATGTCAGTTGTGTTACTTGGGCTTCGTGACGCTGATCATGGCGTTCACTGATGTTCTCTTATAAACATCAGTGAACGTATAAACATCAGTGAAGGCATATTATAAACATGCCTTCACAAAACAGCTGGATATATATTAAGACCCAGCGTTTTAAAATGACAAATTAGAGACAAACCCCTAGTGTTCAGTCTTGCAATCCATATTTGCAAAAATTACTTCAACATGTAAAAACTTGGCTGAGGAATATATATATATATATATATATATATATATATATATATATATATATATATATATATACAGTTGTGGCCAAAAGTTTTGAGGATGACACAAATATTAGTTTTCACAATGTTTGCTTCTAAACTGCTTTTAGACCTTTGTTTCACTTGTTTCTGTGATATACTGAAATATAATTACAAGCACTTCACACGTTCCAAAGGCTTTTATCGACAATTACATGACATTTATGCAAAGAGTCAGTATTTGCAGTGTTGGCCCTTCTTTTTCAGGACCTCTGCAATTCGAGTGGGCATTCTCTCAATCAACTTTTGGGCCAAATCCTGACTGATAGCAACCCATTCTTTTATAATAACTTCTTGGAGTTTGTCAGAATTAGTGGGTCTTTGTTTGTCCACCCGCCTCTTGAGGATTGACCACAAGTTCTCAATGGGATTAAGATCCGGGGAGTTTGTGTGTGTGTGTGTGTGGACCTGGTATTACTATCTTTGTGGGGACCAAAAATTGGAAGTTTACTATCCAAGTGGGGACCGACCTCCCTTGTGGGGACCAAAAACCCGGTCCCCACAAGTTTGAAGCAATTTTTGAGGCTTAAATTTGATTTTAATGTCAGGGTTACACTTAGGTTATGGTTAGGTTGGGATAAGGGTCAGGGTTAGGCATTCATTTTTGATGGTTAAGGTTAGGGTAAGGCGCTACGGAAAACATTATGTCAATGAGAAGTCCCCACAAGACATAGAAACCCAACATGTGTGTGTGTGTGTGTGTGTGTGTGTGTGTACGCGTGCAACAAGATTGAGAAAAATGTGAGTGAGAAAGTCAAATTGTCTTAATTGGTCCTTCATCCGACTCGAACAGGGCTAATTAAACCACGCGTTCGGGTGCCATTGAACGTCGCACGGAGAAGCTGCTGTCTCTTTAATGAAAAGTTCAATGTCGAAGAAAGTCTGCGAGTCTCCAAAATGGATCTGAAAGAGCTGGCTGCGAACGCGTTGGCCCAGAATAAGAAAGCGGCTCTTCTGGTCGGCGCAGCCGGAGCTGCACTTCTGGGATTTGGACTCGGATATAAATACATACGAAAGCCAGAAAAAGCCGTTCGTGTGGGCGTAGTGTCGCAGATCCTCATTCACCCTCTCAAGTCGGGCAAATCGGTGCCTGTGAACGTTGCAGAATGCCAGGAAATGGGACTGAAAGCTGGAGAGTTGGAGGATCGGTGAGTGTCGCACACCAAGCATGTTTTATCTTTCAAAGATCTCCTGCTCAGCTTTCACGGTTTTAGTCATGCACTCAGGAGAAAGTGATCCGAGGTGTTCAGAAGCACAAACAACGTGCAATGGAGCACGGCTTGAAAGCAACTATAATGTTTCAAAGTAAACCTGAAAACCTGTTGCAAATTGCAATGCAGATCTACGCTGCTGTTTGCATGCTGCAGATCAGTTGGGCCTGGGAGGAGATGGAAAATACACTGAAGTAGGCCTACCTTTTGGTTACATAAGTGGGCAGCCTGGACTTTGTACTCCTCCACATGTTAGAAACGCTGGTTACTAGTTAAACAGCGTTGTTTCGATGCTCGCCTAAATCACATTTTAGTCACATTGCAACCTCTGTTTATTATTGAGATGTAATGTGATAAAGTAGCCTAATAAATAGCTGAGAAGAAGATTGAAAAGAATACATTAGTGTCAAAGTGAATATCTGAAAAGTGTGGAAGGCGTTTGCACTTCAGAATTATGTTCAACGATTTAACAGCAACATCCAGGACGTATTGTTACCTAATCAGTCCCACCGCATTGGTTCACTGTCCTATTTCTATAGCGCTTGTCCATAAGAGTACAGAATGTGGGGGTTTCATGGCCTGAGCTTGGAACGGATCCAGGTATGCTGAAGGTTCTAGCTGTCTAACGCCCACCTAATGCGCGTTTCTGTTTGCAGACACTGGCTGGTGGTAACGGAGGAAGGCAACATGGTGACGGCCAGACAAGAGCCCCGTCTGGTCCTGGTGTCTCTGACCTGCAAGGGGGGTCACGCTTATTTGAATGGGCCAGACATGGAGGAGCTGAAGTTCCCAGTCAGACAGCCTGATAAAGCCGTCCTCGACTGCAGGTTTCATATCCTCTTCGGTTTAACTGCACGTTTAAAAAAACCCAACAGAAATCTTGGAGATAATTTTTTTTTTCTCCAATTCATTACTATATTTAATAATCATTTTTATTTTCAAACAACTAAAAGAAATCCCATTACGCAACTGTTTGCATTTGTCATAAAGACACAAACAGCAGTGGTCAAATGTTCACATATACCCATCACTAGCATATATGTCATATTAATATTGGCTTTTTGTGATTCAATCAAATGGCCCTTTTTTTATTAAGGGAGAAATGATAAAACCCTGCTTTATCAAATTTAAACAATTACGTGCACAAGTTTGAATATTATGTGAATATTCTCTAACCAATGCATCCAGTATAAGTAAAAGCTGCACATTGTGTGCTGATGAAAGCAGTTTTTTTTTTTATTCGGCCATTATTTTATTTTTCTATTAGTTTCCTGTCATTCCAAGAAGAAAAAAAATCATCATTCTTTTCCTTTTTTCTGTTTTGAAAATCGGTTAGCAATAAAGCAGGTGCCACACCTTCCTCCTTTTCACAGCCGTGTTCATTTTTATCCTTCTTCTTATGTCTGATGTATTGATAATAAACGTTTTCCTGCTTCGCAGAGTGTTCAGCAAGGACATTCAGGGCAGGGACTGCGGCGATAATGTGTCCCACTGGCTCACCAGTTTTCTCGGGGCTGAGAAAACTTTCCGTTTGGTTCATTATGAGCCTCACATGAAGCCAAGGAGGCCAGCTGAGAGCGAGCCTCTTTTCCCCCAGTTTGAGGTAGCCGTTATGCTACTCAGTTCCGACATATTAATAACTTTGTTCATCTCCCTGATGGAATTCAAAAAATTACGATCTTTTTTAATTTTTTTTTTTTTTAACCTTTTATCTAGAAGGTTGCGTACCCAGATTATGGACCCATAATGCTGCTATCTGAGGCATCTGTTAAGGATCTCAGCAGCAAACTGGATCAGGAGATGACCGCTGAGCGCTTCCGCCCAAGCATTGTGATAGGTGACTGTGAACCATTCGACGAGGTGTGTTTTTAATCACACAAACGGTGAAAAAGTTGCAACTAAAACCATCAAACATCTTTATTTCTGCTCCACAAGTATTTATTCCCCCCCCGCCTGAAAAATCATCCCCTCGTCTGTTTGTTTCTGACTAATAGCTCGCCCTTTTCAATGCGAACAGCAGGGACTAAATTTAACTCCAACTGCTTTGCTTTTTCAGGATTCTTGGGAAGAGATCCAGATCGGCAGCGTGAGGCTGCAGCGTATAATGTCATGTGGAAGGTAACGCGGTTGGCCGCTTCACGCAGAACCTGTTGCCGTGTACCGACAACAGCGACGCCGAAGCAGCTGCCCCACACAAATGAGCGTCCCGGGTCAAAGATGCAACAGTTTAGAGAGTGGAGGAGAGTAATCTTTTTTTTTTTTTTTTTTTTCTATCGTTGCCAGGTGCATTTTGACCACAGTTGACCCAGAGACGGGTGTGATGAGCAGGAAGGAGCCACTGGAAACACTGAAAAGGTATGAGTGTAGAGAAAATGACTGATGTATTTAGATTATGGGAAAAAAAATTAAAAACATGACAGCTTGTTACTGGTGGCAGTGTAGGATATAATCCCACTCTCCTTATGTTGGAGGGGGATATTAACTCAGATTTTAATAATAATTCTTAAAAAAAAAAAAAATGTCATAATAGCTTTTTTTTTTCCTTAACAGCTTTTAATAAATCTGCCCCCTGCAGCCCTGTAAAAAGGCTTTAATCACAGCTCCACTCCCATAAACTGCGCCAGCTGACATTCAGATTGCTCTTACAGGCAATAAATGGTTTTTGTTTTTTGTTTTTTGATTACACAAACCATTAGTAGTTAAATATAGCTGCACACTGGTATAGTTGCCAGGAAAAAACAGTTACACGTTTTTACTTCGACTTTTTGTTTTTCTGGAATTGGAGGTACATGAAACTTGGTTGCAATCTGCAGCTTTGACACAAGATTCTGTTCTACTGTCGGTCTATAATTTATTACTTTTTTTTAACCCTGCGTCTTGAACGTAGTTATCTATGATCTGCATGAGAAAAAGAAAAAAAAATCAGGAAAATTTACTTTTGGGGGCGATGGAAACATTTTCAATCCAGAACAAGAGTGATAACTACAATGCCCTGCAAACGTATTCACTCTATTAACATGTTCATGCTAGAACCACAAAGTTCAATGGCTTTTATTGAGATTTAATGAAACGGCAGAACAGTTAAAAGGAGGATTTAAAGGTTGAATATGGAACGTGGGCACCAAAGAGACACCTAATGTGTAGAGGTTGTAATGGCAACAACAAAACGTAATTTTAAGCCGTGCAAATGCCAGGGCCCTCGTTTATCGAGTGTACTTACGCACGGATCCGTGCGTATGTCACGTGTAGGAACATTTCTACGCATTGTGTGGTATTTATCAATTTGTACTTGTGCGTAGAAATGTTCCTAAATATAAGTACATTTCTGATTGTTCGTACGCACAGCATCTAGTGTTAAAGCGGAGGAACTGCAGCACTGAAACAGTTTTACTGTGACAGAATATTGCTCTCAGCAGTTTATCGCCTCCACCAAGGAGCTCATGTTGGCGTCTGTCCTTGTTATAACAACATAGCTTAAAAGTTATGGACGGATTAGCAATAAACTTTCAGGAAATGTTTGAAATTTGCCAAGAATTACATAATTTTAATGTTGGGGGTGATCTCAAATGGAGATCTTGTCACTCGCTATCTGTGCTTTCCACGCGCAGACCACCCCCCATCCGTTTATTTGTTTGTCACACCAAGCGCTTCAGCTTAATCTGATTTTGTCTCACCTTTATTTAAAAGGTTTGCAAACTACACCGTGACAACTAAACGGTCCTGCTTATCAGTGAAGCATTTTTTTTGTTGTCTGCTCTGCAGCAGAAATATAATGGCTGGGTGGTAGCCTATTATGCAGACAAACTGCTGATGGCAAAAACTATCGGTGGTAAAATGAATTCGTATTGAATTACATTTTTTAAGTTCTGTACATTATGAATACTTTTTTTATTGTTTTATTTCTCTCACTGATATTTAATTTTATCGCTCTTTTGGCCATTATTTTAAGGAACAACATCAGGACTCAATGCGTGACAGATGATGTGGTGTTACCAAATATGGTCAATTGAGGGCATTGCTGTATGCAAATGACTGTGAACGGGCACGAGGACCTGGGTACGCATAAGTGGGATTTATCAACACACGATTGCGGAGGAGCGTGCGTACGAGGGGCCACCGCACATTTCATAAATCAGATTTCTGACTGTTTCCTTCATAGGATGGAATATAGGACAGTTTGTATGAACGTTTGATAAACGGTTGACGGTTTGACGGTTTCATCATGTCCAGTGACCAATCTTACAGGATAAGAACTATCTTGTTCCATTTTCAAGCTTTAAATGGTTTTCATAGTCTGTTACGTAAATAAAGACTATGAAATAGTCTACTGACTGACCCCAAATAAACAGCTGCCAACGACGGCACAGTATCACTTTTTACTTTGTAACGTTATCTTATGAGATTTCCGCCCAGCGGAATCAGACATTAGGGAGGTTTTGCACACATTATGTGCCTGAGGTGGCAATAGAAACCCAACCAGGCCGTGCCGAGTGGCACCGGGCCAGGTCGAGCAGACGGTTGTGGAAGAGGGACATGTCATGAGAGAGCTGGCATAATCATTGCACCTGATACGCTAGGAGACAAGTGTCTACTTATCTTTTGACCTTCCTTTTTATGCCGCTGTTTAGGTTTTTCAATTTCTGGCGCCAAATACAGAATCACTAGGATTCTTGGTCAATTGCTTTATTTTATAGCATCAAAAGAAAACCACATTTATGATGCAAAACTGTTTTTTACAGACAGAACAAGATAAACATCTAATGAATGTCTTTGACTAATCATGCAATTTATTATATATATATATATATATTCTTTTTTCTGATCAAGAGAAGGAAAAAAAAAGTCAAATATCACACAGGCCATTTTTACAAAGCAACATCGACTGATGAGGAATTCTTTCCACAGCTATCGAATGTGCAAGCCATCAGAGACACACATCTACAAAAAGGCTCCATTGTTCGGACAGCTGCACATTGTCAAGAAGACGGGCCTCCTACACGTCGGCGATGAGGTCTACAAGATCACCCATTAGAAACAGGACATCTGATGTGAACTCTGAGCATTTAAGTGTATGAAGTGTTGAAAAAAAAAAATACAGAATTGAAATCAAGTTTTGAAGCACGAGTGTCACTTAAATTAATCAGTTATGATCTTTGAATTTGCTGCATTTACATCCCAATAACTAGCGAAACATGAATAAACAGCATTCCTAACTCTTGCAGATTGCATCCAATTTTGCTTCTGAACAATTTTAAAGTTTGGACAACACCATAATACTTAAGAACTAGTAGTGCTGATGGGTATTGCTTGAATTGAGTTTGAGTTAAGTACTCCCTTTACTAACAAACCCAGGTAAAGATCAAACTATAGATTACTTTTGTCTGGCTCAGGACATTCCAAAAAAAGTGAAAAACAAAATTACATTTGATGGAGAGTAAATGAAGAAGACATCCAAATCTGGTGTAATTGTTTTAATTTTTATCTCTTATTTGGAATTGATTATTCTGAGGTGATCTGTTTTTTGTTTTTTATGAAATGGGCAAAATCTTAATACACAAAACATGCTCCATAACAATGCTCAATTGGTCCAGTTTTAGTTACATACCATGGCCACTAGAGGTCAATATGTATGTTTTAACCGTGAACAGAGAATATAGAAACACAAAATAAAGTGAATGCTATTTTTTTATAGCACTGACTACTTGATTTGTATTTCATTCAACTTCAAAATTATTCAGATTCTATCTATCTATCTATGGTTACCCCAGAGTTGTGCATAATTGTATAGTGGAAGGTTTTGCAAAAAAATTAAGTGGGATTTATTTCTATTCAGTCCCCCTCAGTCAAAAACACGGCAGTGCTGCATTGTATCTTTGTGAAATGTAGGTTTTAAAGTTGTTGCAAGTGAGTCCCGTAGACTCTGTTTGGCCGCTACATTTACACTGAATGAAAACGTGTTTAAAGGAAAAGGTCATTTGATGAGTTGATGTCCCCGCCGCCTCCTCCTCCTGTTCTGATTTTTCTCCAGGGAATGTTTCTACGAAAAGCAGTATGCTATATTCTTGATGTTTGTTCATTTTGCTCTAACAGATTTTTGGGACATATTATAACCTCAATACATGATGGACTAAAATAACCACTTGATCTCAACAAAAACTAAAAGCCTGGAGAAGCCTGTTTTCATTCGAGTGTTCTTAGAATTTTTAAATTTGATCTTTAAAGTATTTAAATTGATGTCTATGAAGTTCAAAAAAAAGGTTGTCTGTCTGTCCGTGTTATGAGGTTCCAAATCTGCCAAACCGTGTATACTGTATTTGTAAAATCTTCTGAATGAATATGAACCCAGACAAACTAGTTCTGTGGCAGCTCGTTGTCCTCCCTCCAGGAATGAGTCTCGTGGCGTTGCTACATTTCTCATAAAGCTGAGAGGAGCTTACCGGCACAGGAACTCTAGCTTCAGTTCAAAGAAGAATCCATTTGTATGACCAGGTCAATTACATGTTAAAGAGAAAACGTGTTTCCGATACGTCCAAAACGTAGTCTAGTAACCTTGTTTAGGCAAACAACTTATCTGTGGCTATCTCAAGCTCTATTCACTTAAGCAACCTGAACCTCCCTAATAATATTCCTGCTGTTGCAGCAGCTTGAAGTGAAAGTACAGTTTCTTGCCACATGGACCTTAGTTTTAGCAGTCATTAAGGTCATTTACTCACCCAGACTGGTTTGGAGTCCTTCGGGAGAAGTTTATATCAATTCACGATCAGCGTATGTCCATATAATGGGTGTTAATAGGGCAGCAGAAGTGCAGCCTCTAAATAAAGCATTCTTTGCCACAAAACTCCTTCAATTCATCAATGATTTGTTATTAATCACTATTCCCCTGTGAGTCTGGAGCATCTTGAAAGTTCTTTGTTGTTGTCTGCAGGGGAGTTTTACAGTGTTTTAATCCAACTACACAAAAAACCCAATTACAATTATGTTATCGTTTAGACAGAACTTGCCATTGCAAACAACAGGTTTCGCATTTGCAAATTGAACAAACCAAATGATCAATTGGACTAAGTTCAGCTTCCACAGGCTCCCTTTCCGCAACCTACGCAGACTACAGCTGCAAGGCCAGATGGCAGCGTTGTCATTGAAGTCACCGTTTACTGTAAATTGGAATCAGTAGAAATAAAAACGTATAAAAATAGACCTGCAGGCAACAACGCAGTACCTCTGAGACACTCCAAACTCACAGGGGAATAGTGCTAGCGATGCATTACAATAAAAGGGTGAAATAAAGGAGTTTTGTAGGAAATAATAATGCCTTATTGGAAGAAGCAGTTTGGTTGCTCAATTAACTACCATTATATGTACACTGATCGCTTTTCACTAATGGATATAAAATTCTCCCGATGGACTCCAAGTGGCTCCAACCCTGACTGGATGAGAAAATCAATGTAATGGATGCTTAAAATAAGGTTCATGTTGCAAGAAAATGTATTTTCCCTTAAAGCAGAAAAGAAGAAATATAGTCTCATCAGAATCCAGATCATTTTAGACATTCAATTTATTACACTGAATTTTTATCCTGCATAATTATGTATCTGAATTTGTTTTTAGTTTAAATTTGCAAGCACAAAATTCCTCTGCAAAATTTCACCTGCAAAAATTCACCTGTCAAAAATTTATCTGCAGAAATTCGCCTGCAAAAATTTGCCTCCAAATGTGGTGAACTCCAGAGACTGTCTAATACGGAGAGACGTGCCACGCTCACTGACTTCCTGCTTCTAAACTGGTTGCACTTCCGCTCTGGTTCCATATGAGTGCGCTCTCATGACGAGTGCAGAACGAATGGAGGTGTATGGAGCAATACCCCTCAAAATCCACTTTTCTTAGGATATCCTTTTTGGTCTAGTAATTTGAATATTGTATTCGAAAGGATATGCAAAGAAATTACAAATTGCTGGGTGTTACTTATTTACTTTAAAAAGTATTTTCAAATGTCAATGACGTCATACGTCGTACGGCCAGAGATGCTGCTTTACGGCAATCCTTATTTTTCCATTTAAATTTCACAGTACATACATAACATAGGCAGATTAAGGTGCCAGCAACCAAAAAAAAGTTGTTACGTAAAAGAAAAAAAAGAAAAAACTTCAGTGAAAAAGTCAGCTTTAACGTTCTGGTGCCACTTCGGATGCTACGATGCCGTCAAGCAGTACATATGGTTGCAATCAGTCCTTCACCGACCAATCAGCGTTCATTAGCACAATGCTAGCATGTCATGGGCAACAACAACTCAAGCTGTAAGAAAACGAAAAACCTACAATCAAATCTGAGATATCTCAACGGCAGTTGGGTGAAAGACACAAATTTAGCCGCCTAGCTTCATAGACTCCCATTTATCTTGCATTCGGCCTCAGTGGAACTCTGATAGAACTTCGGAATTTAATCAAAAGCACAACCATGCTCCACCAACTCTTGCCAAACCACAGACAAGGAGGATGCATGGATTACCCATCAGGCATTTTGATAGATTGTAATTTACACCTCTGACCACTTGGTGCAGACACACAGACATTTTCAGCTTTATGCATTAATGAGTTTATGAGTTAAAGTATCTGAATCAATCCAGAACAGATTACTATGAAAGGATCTGAGCATCATCTCAGACCTGGACACAATGTATTTAATGCATCTCGCTATCTGGGAGTTTATGGCATGTTGAATTGTGAAGGAGGACTTGTGACTATACCATATACAGACCGCCTATGACAGATTGCTGCATCCTAACTACTGATGCAGAGGAAGCACATGCAGTGGAATTTCCTTCAGCTGAAACAATCCGGAAAGCTATCCTTCAGAAAGTCTTGCTGAATTCTGATCACTTCAGGTGGAGAAATGTTCCCCGATTTCAGACTTTTGATGAAGTCCTGCCAAACCCACCCACAACAAACACCCAACACACAACAAAACCAACAAACACACACCAAAAAAAAAAAACAACAAACCCACACACAACAAAAAACACAAACACCAACACAAACAAAAACCAACAACCACAAAACCACAAACCACACACACCACCCACACAACACCCAACCACCCAAACCCCAAAACACAACCACAAACAACAAAAAACCACAACACAACCAAAACACAACCCCCCCACAACAAAAACCACAAACAAAAAACACACACAAAACAAAAAACACAAACCAAAACCACAAAAAAACCCCCCCAACACCCACAAACCCCACCCACACCCCACCAAACACACACAAAAAACGGCCCAGGACCAGTCCCAGCCTGGTCAGCGGCGAGCATGAACTGATGAAGCCTCTTGGATAAGAGGTGAAACGTCTTCCAAGACAAATTACCAAGTCCAGTTGCGTTTGATTGAAATTTCCTTGAGATGTACTTATTCCGCTTCTGCGTTTGGATCCATGCATTCCACCGCACATCACCTGACAGAACATTTATACTGAAAAATGTGTAACATCCTGTTGTTCATTCAAATTAATAACTGCCATTTCAAACAAGATAAAATTATTGATCTGATCGTAAAACTAATTCTTTTTGCATTTAAAGACATTAAGTTTGATTTATACTGAACTAAATATCTGTTCAAAGGACCCCAAACAATGTTTTTGATTTCTCTCAGTTCTTTTTCTTTTTCTTCATAACCTGCAGGTAATATTTTTAGTTTGAGTCAAATTAATTGCTGTGGGATTAGTAATGTGCGGGGTGCAATGTGGATAACCATGTTTTCGGCTGTTGTCTTCTGTTTTTGGCGTTTACAGCATTCTGGTTGTCCTTCTGATTTGTCTTTTTACAGCATTCTGATTGTCCTTCTGATTTGTCTTTTTACAGCATTCTGATTGTCTCTTGATTTAAACTACCCCTGACTGCAGAATGCAGTGCTTAACCTCTTCCACTGAATCCGCTGGTGAGTGAGCGCAGCGCCGTTGTGACAGAGAGAAGTAGCGGACAGAATGGAGGAAGGCAACGTTTTTCATTCTGTCTTAACGATACCATGCAGTTGCTGTGAATATCATATAAAAGTGGACGTAAAAACTCATTTTCTGAGTTTCATGTTATTGTCGAAAACTAAATAAACCTGGACTTAAAAACTCATTTTCTGAGTTTTATGTTATCGTCGAAAATTATATAAACCTGGACTCAAAACTCCTTTTCTGAAATTTAGAGTAGTCTAATATAATATCTGGCACGACGTAGCTACTGTTCAGGGGGAAATATTTTCTTCTACAAGTCTATGATGGAGAGTGTCATCTCTTCGTCCCTCATCGGTTGGGGTAGCAGCATCAGAGCCAGGGACTTTAAACGGCTCAACAACCTGATAA
Organism: Apricaphanius iberus; assembly: GCA_028564705.1. Taxonomy (NCBI): domain Eukaryota; kingdom Metazoa; phylum Chordata; class Actinopteri; order Cyprinodontiformes; family Aphaniidae; genus Apricaphanius; species Apricaphanius iberus. Next base: position 710,351 of record JAPXFQ010002080.1, read on the forward strand.
AGAAGGCTGGTTCTGTTCTGGTTCTGTTCTGGGGACGACTGTGGAACAACTGGAGATAATGATGCAAAGAAGGATTCTTCATAAAGTTAAAAATATTATGGACAACCCTGAGCATCCTCTTCAAGAGACTATCCTACAGCAACAGAGTATCTTCAGTCGGAGGCTTCTTCAGTTTCGCTGCGACACAGACCGCTACAGGAAATCCTTACTCCCCACAGCCGTCATGGTCTACAACAACTCCTTGAAAAACGGATTAGTAATGAGCTACAACAACACTTAATGTCCGTCTGGGATCAATAAAGTTTTTTGAATTGAATTATAGCTGCGGGGAGAAAATTTTGGATCATTATTACGTTTTGGAGGAAAATATGTTAGTTATTTTTTATTGTTGTTACTAAATATAGAATAAGATAAGAATAATGTAAAGCCAATTTAACACATTTTTAACTGTTTAATAAATTATGTGATTTAAGCACACTTTTTTGCCTTCTCCAACCTATGTTTTAATGTTTATTGTCTTTATTTTTGATTAGGAGTTTGCTCTACTTATGGACAGCTTTGAGGCAGCAAGGAGGTGTAGCACAAGATCCTTCAAGGGAAAACTTTCCCTTCCCCAGGTTATCAGCATGGACAAGGAAAAAAATATGAATGTTTCCATCGTCTCCTCTGTTGCAGCAATAAGACCCGTACTTTCACTTTGAACTGTCCAATACCTGGACTCGTGTATCCGTCCAAACAATTTAGGAATGTGTTTAGTGTTTGTGTCCGAGTGAGTGTTAGGGTTGTGATTTTTTTTGTTCCGTTTCCACATTAAGTTGTTTTTGGAGGTTTTCTTGTTTCTTGTATGCTTTTTTGTTCTTTTGTTTCTATGCCTGTGTTCCTGCGTTGGCTTTTGTTTGCGCTAATAAATATACCTTTTTGAAACATCAAGTCTGCATCCTTTGGTGCACTGTCTCAAGGCCCCACCTCAAATCCTGGCACGTTTTAAGAAGCATCAGTGCCTCTTTAATGTAGGTGATATAATTGAATGTACAAAAATGTAACGTGTATCTAGATCTATACTGTTTTTACACTCACTTAAAAAATGAATATAAAGAAAATTAAATGAAGGCAGCATGGATAAAATAATGAACTTATAGAAGAAAAAAGGCTTGACAAGTTATAAATAGAAATGTGTAAGTCTATCAAGTGCATGAACCTTTTTCATAGCTTTTTCTGCTTTAAAATAGTTAGAAGCCCAAAATTAAATGTAATGTTTACTTCACTGCTCCAGTTCAACCGGCCCAAGTAACAGATTTTGAGCTCACTGGGAGCTGAACTTCATTAAAAAGTTGTGTGTGAAGTTCTCAGGAATCATGGAAATGTAAGCGTATATCCATTGTTTTAGTATTATTTAATTATACAAGAATATACAGAGAGAATATGATCTAATCTTAGTATTTTTATGTACGCTGGTACTTACATTTAAGATCCATAAACGTGTTTTACCAAAGATCTACATTTTGGCACCAGACATGCTCATGATATAAATAATACTGAATTGTGCCCCCATACAAAAGCCTTTTATTTAATTATAAGCTAGCTGTGACATAGTCAGAACTGTTAAAGCAGTAAAGGTCAGTTTACAGCATAAAATTTCCTTGGTGTCAGGTGCAATAAATAAAAAATGGTACCAAAAATATATATATAAAAAAAACCACTATAAATACACAAATACCATAAAAAAGAATAGAATAAAGAATAATATCGGAACAGATTTTAAAAAAATAGGCACCTATTTTATTTAACTATCATTGTTATGCTTGATAGGGGTTTTTTAACATGGCGCCTGCATTGTGGGCGGAGTCAAACGTTTGACGCAAGCACATTAAAGACAATTTTGTTTAGAAAAATTTAAATATATTTTTTAAACATATTCCTTTGTAACTTTTTATTTAGAATGTTATAACTGTTGTTGGTTTTTACTGTTATGTGCTTCCTTCCCACTTATGGATGTTGAGTTAATGACCATAGTCTCACATCTGGTCTGATCCATGGGATCAAGTGGAGGAACATAAGGTAGCATTAGATATGATTACTTGATAAATTAACTTAGGCTTGGGCGTGACTTAGGCTTCCCGTTGGTCGAAACACATAATCAGATACATGTTTATTAAATTTTGAGTTGGTCTGTGTAAAAGATAACACCTCTGTTTCAGTTGTGTTCACCTGTTGCTCCCGGTTGTTATGGAAGTGTTAACTGTGTTTAGTGACTCAGAATGTGTTTAAGGTTTTCAAGAAAAGAGGGCAAATTGTGTTTTAGTACCTGATCAGTGCTGAAGATTTCGGCCAAAATATTCTAGGATACAAAAAGTGAGTTTAGGCCACTGGTTTTTAGAATGGAGTTTAGTTGTTTAGCAATTAAGAAAAACTGTAAGGTCTCTTTTGTAGCTGGCATTATGTGTTATGTCTCACCTGTGCTAATAAATTAGTTGTTTTGCTTGTTTTTATTTACAACCACACCAGAGGTTCATTCTGCTAGACATGATTTTGGTCTGTTATTTTGACTGGCAGAGTAAAGAAAATCTGGTTTTAATGTGATGGGGCGGGGGGTGCCTGTCTCCAGCAATTCTCTTAATAATTATAGTTAATACTAATACAATAGTATTTGTATAAGTGGTATTCCGTCAAATAACCTGACCAGAGAACTACACAAAAAAACGAAATTAAACGCTTGCGCTACTAATAGAAGACCTCTTGCAGTTCCTGCACGGCACGGAATGAAAATGCTCACTTTTCTTTTTCTTAATATAATAGTCGGAGTGTTGCAGAAGTAATTGACATGAGGTTTTAGATTTTTTTCCCCGCGGACAGAATACATGAATCCCATGGGTAATCATAACTGTTCATCTGCAGTGAGAATCCACGCTCTGCTCCATTGGAGACTGCAATTACGCTATTCACTTCAGACAAAAAGTTTAACATGAGGAAAGATCTCTCCTATTGTAATAACCATAAGTCGAAGACTCTCACAACGAGCCATTTCCTGACCCGTAAACTACCAGAGGAAAGCCTGCAAGCAGCAGCGGGCTCAGCACACCTGTCTGTAGCACACATCGGGCTCTGTGGCCCGCGTCTAACCTGGCGCACTGGGATGGGTGGACTGGCGACCTGTCCTAGTTGCACGGCACCTCTCACCTTATAACCGCTGGAGAAATGCATCAGACCCCCTCCTTAGACCCTTCGAAGGAGAAGTGGGATAAAAGATGGATGGAATATATTTACCTGGACTCCGTGTATAGAGTTAAAAAACGTCTGCACATTACGTAAAGGGTTCAGAGGCAGGTGTGAAAACTAATCTCTAAACGTGATGGAAACTTTCTGATTTTGTCGGTGAGTGTTCTAAAAAACTGGTCAAATACGGAGAATATTCAGTTAGCTCCACCCCTGATTCTCACGTATTTCAATGATCAATTTTTTTATATACTTCCCGTTTAAAAACCTTCCCCGGATGCAGTGTTTTCATTTATTTAAGGTAGTGTCTAATAAAAGTTATTTGGTGAATATTTTTACTTGCTGTGTGAATGAGGTGAACCCATCGTTGGATTTTGAACACATGACTGACTTGGAGGTGATAATTTGATTCTGACAGTTAAAGTCTGGTGTTTTGTGAATGTAGTTAAGATTTCTGGATATGCGTTTAAGATTTTGAGAAATTGGTAGGAGGTTTCAACAAATAGGTTTTGTGTTTTCCAGAAAAACTGTAATAAATACAGTCAATCACAGCCATTCAATGTTGATACCTTGTGAGGGAAAAAAGAAGTCAGATTTTAGTTTAAAAAAAAATTCAACTTAGAGTAATACGGTATCACAAGGCAATTTTAATTGGATAGCATCCTTTTAGAAAACAGGTGTTTTGGTTGATTAGCAAAAAGATAAAAAAAACAGCAGTAGAACAAAAATAAAAACAGAAAACAAAACATCAAAGAGATAAAGAATATCAAAACATGCAACTGTTATAAAGTTTAAGCTGTTATTAATCAGTTAATAAAAGGCAGCTCTAAACAAATAGCTTTTAGCTTTGATTTAAAGTAACTCAGTGTTTCAGCAGTCGTTTTGAAGTATATGTTTATCATGGGTGCCTCGCATGGCTTGCGTTGCTTTCATAGCTTTGCGTTTTTGTCATTTGTGCACATCCTCTGAAATTAACGCAAGGGGTCCACACGCAGCAATATGAGCATTACCACTAGGGGGATTGTAAAGCACTATTTGACCAGCTGTACATACATGGAGTCAAGGGTGACAAAAGCAATAGGAAAACAAACACGAATAGTGATAAATATGGTCTTACATACCTTCTACAACACTGCTGTTTTAGTGAAGCAACCATCTAATTATCTCCTCTGTGGTCACCATTGTTGTTTTCTCTCCACATTACAAATCCGCCACTATATCCAGTCTGACTAGTGTGCCTATATAGAGAGAGTGGCGACAACTCGGTTTAGAACGTTTGGGACAATTCGGCGATCCGATTGGCTCAGAGGCTGTCACCTGCTTCGTGGGCGCCACATTCGATACCAACTTGGCCAGTATCACACAGAAACAAATACAGAAACATACGAGTAGTGCATCTTGAGATTGATCTATGATTATCTAAAAAATGCCATGCTGTGCAGCGTGCGGGTGCAGTACGAGACCCGGAGGTGTCAAACGGTTACATTTATTTCCTCGGGATGCAGAAAGGAGGAAATTGTGGGAGCACAAAGTCCGACGAGAGAAGTGGAAGTCCAGTAATTATTCTTTGTTGTGTGAGGTAAGATCTGTTTGCGTTTTGGCGGAAAAAAGCCCACCGACGAGAAATATATCACTTTCGATGTATAAGAAATAATTTCAACTTTGAGATTGTAGTCTATAGATTGCGAAGTGAACAGATTTTGATCTAAATACTTTATAGAAATAGTAAAGTGATGTATGATGTATGTAAATGTATGATGTGTAACCCCAGCAATTTTAAAATCATCTGTTTGAATGTAATGACTTTCCATTGGTGTGTTTGCTTGCCTTTATTACTTGAATGCAAATAATAATTGAAGGTGAAGGGTTTGAATACCTTCTAGAAATGGTAAACAAATTGAGATAAATGTATATGTAGGGTGACCATATTCTGAGAATCCAAAAAGAGGACATCCACTAATATGGATTCAAGGTAGAAATACCCTAATATCAGATTGTTGAGGTAAATGCAGTCAGATGCCATTTTCATCTTTCTTTAATGAATTGAAGGTTTGCTTTGAAAAAACAACATAATAATGATGCCTGTGGGCAGTGGATGCATTTAAAGTGACGAATGACGGTCAGTGAAACAATACGAGGTTAACCAGGACATTTTATGATATGTCCCCTGGGACATAATTTTATGGCCAAAAAAAGAGAACATTTCCGGGCAAAAGGGGACGTTTGTCACTTTTACCAGCCTTTTCCGAATATTTAGTTCTTGGTCATACATTTTTGATGCCTTTTAAATATTGACGAACCATAATTTAGGCAGTTACGTGAAAGTTGAAGGTAAGATCTGCGATTTATTTCATTCTGATACATAATCGCCAAAGTAACGCATTGAAAGATGGTAGCGAATATGGCGTCCATGTTTCAAGTTGTCGCCACTCTCTCTAAATAGGAACACTAAGTCTGACTGCCTTACTCTGCCCCCTACTGGAACTCTCCAGAAGTACATGCACTATGCAAGCAAGTATGTCCCCAAGACGCAGCCCGCTCTTTGTGTCAATGGGACGTTAAAGGAGGTTAAAAAGCAAGTATATTCCCGGCCTGACACTGAGTGAAATCCGCTGAGTGTAAAAACACTTAGCGAACTACAACTGAAGAAGTAGGAGGCAGATGGCTGTTGCCCCCAGGACGGATGAAGGAGCATTAAACATGGAGAAAACCACTATGAATCTGACCGTTTGGATAGTGGCAGCTAAGCTGGGGGTGAAGCAGTCTGTGGCGTGAGAGCCAACAAGCGGGAGAAGCTCCACAAGTTGTTGGTGAGTATTTTAAGTGCTAGCTAGTGCTAGCTAGAGTTAGCTCGGTGGTGTTATATACTGTATGCAACTTCTGAGTTCGGATTTGTAGGCCTGTCATGGTCTGACTGTCTCTGTCTGTGTCAGCCCTTCCACCTTATTTGTGCTTTGCCGGCCAGCCACTTCCTGTGTCATTGTTTGTCTCATCGTCTTCAGCTTTGTCCCGTTTAGTCTTCTTATGGTTGCCCTGCCCTTTAAATACTCCTGACAAAAATTGCAGTTCAGCCCTCATCCGCTGGGGGCTGGCTGCAAAAAGGAGCAACTTCCCATTGACTCCCATGTTAAAAAGGCCAACTTTACAGCAAAAATAAACATGTTTACAGCATGTTTCAAAAAACCATTTTAGGTTAGGTAGTTCAGGTTTACCATCATGACAACTCTGAGGGGGGTGAATTTTTTTCTAACTCCATTTATTTATAATTTAATTTTGAAATTATGAATAATTAGGGGCGTGTATGTTTGATTGACAGGTCCGTCTAGGCTAACGCTGGTGGCTAATGGTGGCTAACTGTAGCTAACAGCCTGCTCCGTAGTCTGCTTAAGGAGCTCTTCACAGCCTGGGACTAACGTAAAGACTTCAGTCATTTGGGGTTTCTGAACTCCACTATCAGTTGCCTATTCGGTTTTGGATGTTAATCTGCAATTATTGGGCAAAGATGGCTTGCTGTGGTTTTTTTTAGGGGATCTGAATTTTCATGATGACTTTGTGACTACTTTTTGCTGGATGTGTTGTTAAGATAAGCTGACTAAGTCCTCACCCTCCTCCTATGGTAATGAAAATAACACAATATCAGGCAGTATTGATCCGACCCATTTTGGTCTTATTATATTGATCTGTTTTCTCTACTCGAGATGTTTCTGTGTCTAAAGGGATCGTTGTTGAAAAACGGGGTAAAAGTCTCTCAACCGCGGTCTTCTGGCTGAAACTGGCTGCAGCCTACGTTAGCTTCAGTTAGCTCCCGACTAGCTTCTGACTAGCTTGTAGCTACGTCGGCTCGGAGCGTTAACCCTCCGCCCCCAGCCTCACAGCGCCACTCTCAGCTCCACCTCTTTGCCCATTTTTGGAGTTTCTGAGAGTGACGAGGCGAGTGACGCGGACAAGATGGCGGCGGTGGGAACCGCCCAACTGGCCTCATTTTTGCTATTCAGAAACCTATGGGGGACGTACCGGAAGGTTAGTCCATTGTTTTATACAGTCTATGGTCTCGTCGCTACCCCTTGTCAGTCTCCTGTCGTCCAGCCTTTGCCCCATTTTATAAGTGCTCTTGCCTCACTTAATTAAATAAGCCTTTACTGAAAACCTACCTGTCTGCGCCTGAGTCTAAACCGCAAAACATGACAAGGCCTTTTAATTGCTAATTTTTTTAATCAAATAAATCCCGAATCACTTGACAAACACACTTGAAAGCACATCATTATTTATCATTCAAACTGATAAATAATCATATGTGGGATTCAAGGCTTAAGACAAAGCAGAACAGAAAATAACTTATATCTCCAATGACTTCCATTCATTTTTTATTTTTTTTGAAGAAGAGAATTTTGAAGCAGATGAGACTTGGGCTCCCCATGGCCTACTTTCCTGCAGGAACCCACAATAAAACGTGTGGCAAGGTGCACAACTAGGGCCTGAGTGGGATTCAATCTCCTGACTCCTGGGTGAAAGTCATACATGCTTACCAGTCTGCCAAAAAGTATATCCATGGCCAAATTTGCCAGGGTGCATTATCAATCAGAACCACACTGACAGGACCCCCCACATTGTCACACATTGTTTATTAAACCGAGGCTACAGATTCTGACACGTCAAAATTATTTCTGCACCTGAGCCCTGCCAGGCTCTGTACTTTTGCAAGGCACTGCTTGGTGAAAAATAAGGATTTTGGCAGACTTCACTGACCTCTCTGCTTCGAGAATTGGTACAAAAGAGACAAAAATGTCCTTTCAGCCGCTTCTTAGAAATATAAACTCCAGAGGATTGGAAGCAGAGTAACAGCTGGATCCTTGGGATTTATGTGAGCCAAGTGTGTAGCGGCGCACGTGGAAGTCAGATGGCTTTTAATTTACTGCAGTCGTTATGCGAGCCACAATCACAGTGGTTTCGGTTATGATCAGTGCTGTGGCATTTAATTACAGAGGACTGCTGAGATGTACAGACACTTTTAATGTTTATTTTTAACCTATGTGTGGCATGTAAAATTATCCCAATCTAAAAATGCTGAGCTCAGTATAGTTTTTGTAGGGTTCTGTGTGTGTACTGGTTGGTAATTTAGACTTTCAACTTGTTTGATACGCTCCATATATAGACAGGAAAGAAACCAATGGCTTTATAATAGTTAAAAATAAAATGTAAAGGAACCTATGTAATTACTTGCATAATTGTATACATTAGTAGCTTGGTGTATACCATAACGGAATGGCTGAAAGTTTTGGGAGATGTAGTTTTTATAACCAAAGCCTGATGAGTGAATCAGTGACATTGTTGTGGATTTTTGGAAAATTTGAAGATAAAAAATCCATTTCTAAATGTATTGTTGTGTTAAAACCACACACCTCAATGTATTTTATTGGGATTTTAGGTTTTATGCTTATAATAAACAATAAATCTTAACCCTTTCAATTCAAAGAGCCATTTTTGCCTAAAGTCTAGCTAAATAAAACTCTTTAGAACCACAAATATTACATAAACTCTAGAAAATGCATTTAGTATATTTTAATATGAAGGTTTAATGCAATTATTGCATGGAAACACTGAAAAGTTGTCTGGTCCCTGCATTTGTTGATACAGTTACATCTAAAAACTGTTAGAAATCGTAAGTGGATTTTTTAAAACACCATGGAAGGTCCAACGGTTGCAGTACCCTTTTGATAGAACAACACAAAGTAACTTTCTCTGAAATCCTTAAAAAAATCCAGTCAAAGCAAGTACTTTCAGAAGTTATCGAATTAAAAAACAGACACCACCTACATGTAGTTTAATCTGAATAAACAGTCGTTTACGTTTGACAAAGCATAAACAGTCTATGCAGCCAGAAGTAGACTGTGGCAGTTTATAAAGTGAAATCTATAAGTTTTCTTTTTGACCTTTGGCATACAAGCAAATAAGCATATTTCACAAGATAAAGCAACTCGTACGCATAAATATACAAAGCTGCAATCCATTAACAGAATTAAAATTTTTCTAGTGTTTCGGCATTTTTTATTTGCATGCTTCTTACGCGAGGTAACTTCTTTTGTTTCTTGTTTTTTACAGTGACATTTGTTTTGGTTGTATTGGAGAAACTAAGATGGTCCTTTTCATTTATTTTTCTTTTCTGTCCTGTTGGCATATGTGCACTTTTCATTTTTGGATTACTTCTCTTAGAGTTGATTTTGTTATCTTTCAGACTGTTGGATAATAACTTATTGTTTAAATGTTTTGTGGCATTCTGGTTTGTCTTTAGTTTAGCCTTGGCTCCGACAGATGTGATCTTAGATGTCTTCTTTCCCTGCGGTTTCGATTTCCTACTCACAGCAGTCTTGTCTCTTTGTGCGTCTCTCTCCTTTTGCTTTTTATCCTTCTTCCATGTTTTGTTCTTATTCATGGTGACAGCCTTGGGGGGTGCTTTTCTGTCCAGCTTGGCAGCAGTGGTCATGGTAGTAGTTCTGGCTGCAGCCGTCGTAGATCTGTGCTGACCGCTTATCACCGGTGGTTTGGTGGTCATTTTGTATTTTCTTGATGGTGGTCTCGTTGGTTTCTCATTTGTCTTCAGCACAGTCTCTGAAATGACACATAAGATAGTAATTACTTGTTTTGAACAACTTTGCAGCCAAATATGTTGTACCTTGTAAAAATCAAATATTTGGCACCCAAATCAGGTCTGGGAGTTTGAAATGCTTGGCTTTTCCTTTTTTTAAACTTCTTTGAAGGGAGAAAATGGGACAACGTTTTATAGTCTTATAATGTAGTTATACAAAATGTATGTGAAAAGAAATATAACCTAGCTCATTGAGCAGGTATTCTAAAGATAAATACATTAAAGCATTATAAGGACACTTTTCAAGTGGTTCTATCAAAATGTTATAAGCAATTATGATGGAGATTAGTAAAAGCAGCAGAATGAAGCTAACAGCTAATCTGTAAGGGATTTCATGTGAATATTTCAAATTAATTAGAATAAATTGATTAGTTACATTTTTAGTAAATGCAGCCAGGGAATATATTCCAAAGACATATTCAGAGTGTTTAGATATCAGCAGGACACCCTCTGACCTCATTTAATATACTCTACAGCATGAAGTCATTTAACCTTGTGGGACCAGACATCATGACAATATAGGAAAGAGTGAAGAAGATCATCTTTAATTACGGTAGACCATATAATTAGGTGTATGTAACAGTTCTGGGTGCACATTTTGTCTCACGATATGGCCACTCCGCTAATAAAATATCTAAAATGCCTAAAGGACGTCCAGTCCCATGTTTGTTTAAGAAGAAGCTGTTATTTCCACAGAGACCAAGCATATAAAACATTTCCTTAAAGACATGACAACAATTTCTGTTCACACTGATTCTTAAAGCTTTACCCAATCTTCACATCTGCATCAGGTAGCTATTTATACAAAGGCTGTTGATTGTTTACTCAGGAACTGGAAGTACGGTAGGAGGCGGTGCGCCACCAGTAATCTTCTTGTGTCAGATATGAGAACAGTAGATGTAAATGCTTTTATGGCATAAAAAACTGTCTAAACAGAAAAAGGATGCAATATAAAAAAGTAAAGTATTCGTATTTGTATTCGAGTAATGTTTAAAACAGGCAAAAAAAATATATTCTCTTACACTTCTAATTATGCATATGGAATATTGGTTGATGTATTTCCATGAATCCAGCAAGTAACAGGATGCTACTGAAAAGAGACCAACAGGGGCAGAACATTTGGGGGACGATTGTACCCTGCAAAGACTTATTAGTGATTTGTTCATGTTAATTGTAGAAGGTCTCCATTTTACGTTATAGTTTGTGTTCCAAATGTAGTTGTATACGTTAGCTATTCTTTGAGTTATGTTGCTGTCAGTGTTTGGTGGTTATTGTCTGCATACCATCATATAGACTGCGGTACACGGGAGTCTGGTGTCTGCCTGACAGGTTGCTCTTATATTGCCTGTTTGTGCAAGAGCTGCAAATATTATTGCAAAGACACGAGGAATGAGACTCTACCTTTCTCTCCACCCAAAGACAAGTATTTCTTGAGATATTTGTTTGAAATAAGTATTTGTAAAAAAAAACAAAAAAAACATGTTATTTGTGCCTTTCCGAATACTGAATTTGGTTTGGCTCCACCCTTTATTGGCACATTTAACATTTTCAATATTCTTAAAACTGCGTTCATACTTTGCTGTCTGGGCACAAAAATTGTGATTCAAATCACAGATTTTGTTGTATGTAGTTTTATTTATTCTTTTCTGATAAAATGGTGAGCTATGGGGTGGCAGGTGAGGGCAAGTTTGGATTCAGATATTGAAGCAGCAGGCAGGATTGAAAAAGAGAGAAGCAGGACCAAGCAGTATCATAATTGCAGCAGTAGGGGGATTTAAAAATTGTCCAGCAGATGGTTCTATATCAGGGGTCAATTTTTTTAGCTCTCTTTCTTTGGAGAAAAAAAATGGAAACATTGTTACTTTTTTAGCTGGTGCAGCTCTCTTTTCACACTTTGTCAAACGAATAAATCCTTTTGATCAACATATTCACTTCCTCGCTTGAGGTAGCCCTGCATTAGGAAGCACTGAACAGGTAGACTTCCTGTCCTGTGAAATGTAAACTAACATGGAGCGGAATCAGATTTTATCTTTTTTAGGATTGCTGTGTTGTGTTGTGTTGGGCAAATGGGACATAGAATTCCAGCTGTGGACTCAGGATGAGCAGAAAATGAGGCAGAACTGTTTTTTTGGTTATATTTACCCAGAATGCCCTGTTTTACACTCTGCTTCCTGCTTTTGGAGAGTCCCCCGGCCCACTTAGCTTTCACACATGCAATTGAACAACGGCATAATTTACTTCAATCGAGCCAATACCTAGGTTTTTAGTTGGACCAGACTTTGCTTTTTTTCATCAGTTTGAATACGCATTGACACCTCCCCATGTAAACTGGACTTTCTGGGCAAACAAACAGCAGTTCAAATAAACTGGATGAAACGGGGGTGATGTGAATAAATTAAGGCAAAACAAATGTCTTACAGTTAAGAGGTTCCAACCTCCTAGATTTCAACCCTTTAAGAAATTACTCAAGATCCTCTTTAGGTAACCAGTAAATTAATCTGGATTACAGTTTCAGCTCTAACAAACATGATAAATTCTTTCCAGGGTGGTGGCTTTTTTCTTTTCAGATTGAATGCAAAAGCGAAGCCGTTACTGTTGTTTGTCGACCTTGAAAAAGTAATCCATCCATTCATCCCACCTGGACAATTATAACACTTTTCAAGTTGTCATTAGAATGTCATAGCTTGGCCAACTGCAGTTGGTCCAAAATGCTGTAGCTGACAATTAACTTGACTCACGCAAGAAAGAGCATATTTTAAGGTCTTATATCATGCAAAATCAAATTTGGGGAGCTTTCAAACATGTTGTACTGCTGTTTCCTTATAAAAAACAAAAAACAACAGTAGTTTTTTGCTTAACTTTCTCAGTAATCGTCCTGAATCCTTCTCTCTGAACTGCTGGTCCACCCTCTAATAAATAACAGATTTAGGAAAAAGTTATGTGTTTTTTGTCAGAGTGGTCGATCCCAGGTCTAACCAGCTATAACCTGTTTGTCTGTGTTATCACTTCACCGATGGTTGCTTTGTGAACCTTGGCCGGTATCAAAGTGGATTGTTCAAGAGATTAACTCTTGTAACCGGCGCCAATTCCCGCCATAAAATGCCTGATGAAGTGGCCATAGCAGTACGTAAATCAAAACGCTAGCTAAATGTATATGATAATGTGTGTTAGCCATTTATTAACCTGTCTCACTTGTCTCAACTGAAGTAACTTAATTGGCTTGCTACTGCAATACTTATATTTCTACTACTGCTAATGTTGCATCTCAATTTTTTTTTTCAGTTCTAAGAAAAAGGATATTGGTTGAGTGATTAAATTATCACAAAAGTGTTATTTGTCTCCTTTGCATTGGCCTTCTAATCCTGCCTAACTGTTTTTATGCTAAATATGTGTAAGTAGGAGGGCGTAGTCTTATGTAGCACTTTTTATCCATTCTTCTTTCCTGATAAGGAATGGTTTCTTCTCCATTCTTCTTTACTGATACAGGAAAGCCGTTTTCAGATAGATGTTCTGGAATATTCACAGATAATTCCATTCTGTCTTTTCAGGAGCTTTACCTGACATTCTGGACGCAAGAACCCTACCGCGACAAGTCTTCTCTTGTTACTGGGCGACTGTGGCTCAGTGGTAGGGTAGTTAGCTTGCAATCGGAGGGTCGTAGGTTCAATTCCAGCTTCCTTCCTTCAGTCACATGTCGATGGCACTTAACCCCAACTCATACACCGAGCCATGTTGGCTAACGGTGTATGAATGTGAGTGTGAATGTGGCTTCAATGTAAAGCACTATATAAGTTCAGTCCATTTACTAGGGCTTCAGGAGATAATATACTGTTAAAAGGTATCTGCACAGAGTTTGCACACAGCAGTTTACTTCAAACTCAGAAGTAAAACTGACTACACAGCTAGAAGGTCCTGGATTCGATTCCCGCTTTTGTGTTGATGACAGTTTGATTTCATGAGGGTGTGTTTGTTCCTCCACATCAAAGGCAGCGAAAAGACCTGTGTGGAGTTTGCATGTTCTCCCTGTGTTCCTTTGGAGTATGAGCTACTCCCCAAAAAACATGCATCAGTCCAGTTCTGTCCCGTCCTGGCTGGCTGGTTGGGGTGCCCAAGGGGGTGGGGAGGATCTGGCTGGAATAATGTGCTAGGGCCGCAGTTGGAAGAGGAAAGCAATGTCCAGGACTGCATTTAGATCACTGGGTGATTAAAAAATGGGGAGGAAAAACCATGAAAAAAAAAAAAGTTAAACGGAAACGGACAAAGTCTGGAAAATTATCGTTTTTCATGGCCCCTTTGAAAGGGGCTTAAATGTTGCTTCACAACTGCCCCTTTTCTACTAGGGCCAGTACAGTACGGAACAGGTAGCTGTTTCCATTACCTGTGTCCAGTCCGAGCTGACCCCTTTTTTTGGACTGCCTTGGTCCGAAGCGTGCTGAAGCGACCCAACACGGTGTTGGGTCTGTCTGGTAGACTAAGTCACCCAAGCATCCCTTGCGCTGATTCAGCAGCCATTTTGTAGCCTACCAATGATCTCATTGGCTACTTCAGTGCCATCTGATGCAGCAGGGGTGAGCCAGTACAAAATGCGCCGCTCGCCATGGAGCCACTCTCTCAAGTTACCTTCATGAACTGTTATGGAGGGAAACTTGAATCGCCGCTAGTGTATCCCTTTTCCTTTTCGATTCTACAGGCTGGTTCGAAAGAGTCACCCTGCACTCTCCGGGTTTTCCAATCTCTGCGCATCAACCGATCTGAGCCAAAAAGCTGTCTGCAGTCGGTGCTTTTCACTTAGTGTGTTCCTAGCGGCCACAGGAACGCTCAAACTCATTCCCCTCTCAACGCGAACTGAGGTGGACGAATTAAACCTCATCTCTGACCCTTGATTACTTATTCTTCATCGCAGAGTCCTCCGTTTGTGGACTGAAGAATTCTCAAAGGAGGACATTTTCTTAATACCTGGGTGGAGCAGTTTTTGATGGAACTACTTACTGATTGTTTTTAATGTTAGTTTCTCGTTTTCTCTTATTTGTAAGCAAAATCAGTGTGTTGATTGTTTTGTGTTGATGACAGTTTGATTTCATGAGCTTGGGCTTTGTGTAGCGCGGTCGATCTATTAAGAGAGGAAAAGCAGCAGCCATTATCTGAGCTTCTTTGCTCAAGCCACAAGGCTAACTAGTTATCACCATATTTTCCTTTGTCTTCCCTGAATCGATTGCACGCATTGATAAATCACACCTTGTTGAAAAAGCCTTTCTGTCGCTCTCTCCCCTCTCTGTCCCACAACACAGCTATTACATAAGCAAGTGAGGTCGGATCTTCCAGTGATGTCGGTTTGTTTTGATTCTGTTTTCCACATTTCATTTATCTTCTTCCTGTCGAATTGATCCATCCTTTAGGATGAGTAGCGTAGCTCATTTTAGACTAGATTGAATTTACTTTGTGATTGTTGTGAGCAGTCTGGTAATAAATTCCTTAAACTTTAAATACAATCTCTGTGCTTTCTTTAGTGTTGTGTGTGCTTTATTTTCTAATTTTATCACTGATAATTTGAGTTTCATTAACAATTATCCCAGTAATAGGTTATTGGTATAAATGTTTCAAATTATTATTGACTAGGCAATCAGAAGTCCTCAAAATCCACAACAACGACCACTTAACTGATTGGTCCAGTAATACGATATCCCTCTCACTCCTACCTAGCACCGTTAGTCGCTGATTCGCCTGGAGTTGTTTGTTTGAAGCGATGTCTCAGAATGTAATTACAGTAACAGCACCAAAGTCAGAAATATTCTCCATAAAATTGGAAATATTTCAATTTTAAGAGAATGTTCTATTTTTCTTTGCTTTAAGTAGCTCCATATAAAGAAACTGAGTGCTTTATAAAGTGTTTTAGAGCGTTTAGGGACGGTTTTGGTTTTGATAAAGCTGAAGCCGAAAGGTGACGTGGAGCATCTACACTGTTAGAGGCTACAGCTTCACCTGCAGGAGGAGAGAAAATGGTTTGATAAGGACTGCAGCTTCAGCATCTGGGACATCGGAAAACTGTGAGAGATGGCATATATTTTATCAGTTTGCCAAGAGGAATGGAGCTGCTATCAGGGCTGTTATCGTCTTCCACACGCAGGCTTCCGTAGGGTAGCGGTAGCAGGCAAAGTCTGTGTGTGATAGAGGGAGAAGCTGGCAGCAAGCCTGCGGTGTCGGGGAGGGAGAAGCCAATATAGCAGCAGAGAAGCAAGAGGTCAGCACTGATCACAGAGCTGGATCAGCTGCAAGGTGGCAGATTCGGAGTCCCAACAGACTGGATAATCGCTGATTAGATCAGTACTGTCATGAGGAACACAGATCAGGAGGTGGAGGCATGAACAGATCGATGTCTGAGAGATGTGAGGTGAGTCAAAAGTATCTTAACTTTTGAGAGGACCTGTTTTTTCATGATGACTTTGTGACTGCTTTTTGCTGAAGCTTTTGAGCCATAGACTGTAAAAAAGAATAGACCGCGCCTCCTCACTCATCCCCGTTTACCAGAATGACACACTTTTATGGGGTAAATCATGGCGGATTCACAGACTCCTCCTCCCCAGCTCTGACGAAGCATGTTCCTAAAAAGGGCATAGGGGCGGGATCTTCACTGTAGACTCTGCCGTCGCGGGGCGTGTATGGGCGTGTAGTTCGGGGCGACTGTGGCTCAGTGGTAGAGTAGTTGGC
This sequence comes from Apricaphanius iberus, assembly GCA_028564705.1. Classification (NCBI taxonomy): domain Eukaryota; kingdom Metazoa; phylum Chordata; class Actinopteri; order Cyprinodontiformes; family Aphaniidae; genus Apricaphanius; species Apricaphanius iberus. The sequence goes on from JAPXFQ010002080.1 coordinate 726,912, forward strand.
TTGCAATCAGAGGGTCGTAGGTTCGATTCCAGCTTCCTCCAGTCACATGTCGATGTGCCCCTGGTCAAGGCACTTAACCCCCAAATTCTACATTGTCCTACCGAGCCATGTTGGGTGTCGGTGTATAAATGTGAGTGTGAATGGGTGAATGTGGCTTCAATGTATAGTGCTTTGAGTGGTCAGTAAGACTAGAAAAGCGCTATATAAGTTCAGTCCATTACCATTTAGTTCGGTCGTAAACACGCCCATTCTGCTCCCGCGTCTTTAGCTCTGATGCTAAACTTGGCCCTCATTAATTATGCAAGATTTCAAAAAAATTATCTTACAAAAAGCAGCCTGGTGCCCAGGTTTTTTATGAGCCGAGCGGTATCTCAGGGAGAATATGTAGCCATAGAAAGTTTAAAACAATGGGGCACCAGGCATTAAAATAGTTTTTAACGTGTCTAAAGTCCAATGCTTTTCAATGGGGGCCTAGCGGCCAAATGGAGGTACTACAGCAAGGGAGGAGCAATGGCTGCCTCCATGGCATGCGGTCAAAAAGCAGAGCAGCCAGCGGCCATTGTTTTGAGCTAAGCCTGTCCATGTCCTCGCCCACTACCATTCTACTGAGATGGTGATGGAAACACAACCTACCTGTTCTAGGCCGTACCATGCTCTACTAGTGGGTCGCTTTAGACCCACTAGGGTCTAATGTGACCATAGTGGGAAAGGGGCAAAAGCTATGTAATGAAATGGGCAGCACTCAAGGCAAGCACTAAGATCTGCTTGAACAATATTTTCTTCTTCTCAGAACCAGGTTGAAACAGCCTTTACAGTGGCTCCACCCAAATTGGGGAATAGACTGCCCTTTTACATTATATATTTTCAAAACAAATTTAAAAACTTAAAAACTGCTTAAGCTACTGCCCCCGCGACCCGACCCCGAATAAGCGGAAGAAGATGGATGGATGGATGGATTTAAAAACACTTTTATTATTAATTGGCTTATAACCGTGATTAGTTTTTTTTCTATTCACCTAATTTTGTCTCATCATATTCTAAAAATTGTGCATTACTTTGATCAGATCTTGTACTTTTTAAATAGATTGATTTTTCTTCAGTAAAAATAGGTTTACTATCTAATGGGAAAAACTGGACACAAATCTATATGATATCTTAATCATAATATATGTTAAAATTGCTATCAAGTTATTACATCAGCTTATGACCTTTTTAACAGAAGCTCATTTTGAAAATAATGAACTATTCCTTTAAAGCTGAATTCAGACAATAAGCTGAGAAGAGAGACAAAACAGCATTGAAAATGTATGACTCAAATGGCTTTTTTTAGGTGTAAAGTTAATAAGCATTTAACTTACGTTCCCTTGCAACAAATGGAAACTTTTTTCCTCTCACTTTAGTTGGCAATGGTTTCTGCTTGCATTTTCCTGGAGGAGCTCTCCTGCAAAAATCGAAAGGTTAATCTAAATAAGCTTTCTTTTAGTATCATAACTTCGATTTTCTTTTTTATTACATGGAATGATAAAATTTCAAGTTACTGAAGTTGAAAAAATGTTTTTTACTTGGGCTCAAAATTGTATATTTGTTCCATGAATACCAGCAAGCAAAGGAGTAACACCCTCTCACCATATTCTGAATCTTGACAGATGCCCCTCGGAGCAAGCATACAACCTCTATAATTGCTCCCATCTACACATGTCTTTAATGTGTTCTTGTTATAGCTTGTGTTTAAGTTGCTGTTGGGGGTATACTCATAGTTTTGAGATGAGTTAAAAGTTAAGGTCAAATTCCTCTACCAATTCCTCGCAGTAAATTCTGCGATAGCACAACATGAACCTGAACACTCCTATCAATACCATTTTTCGACCAACCTTTTAAGTAAAAAGATTACTTTTGATGGGGGTAAAAATATGAATATTTAGGACTGATGGGTAATTGATTAATAATTATGTAAACGGTTGGGTTACTTGGCTTTAAGAAAAACTGATCTGTTAGAGTCTAATCTTCAAATAAAGCTGTTTTTTTAAAGGACTTGAGCTCCACATTTCCACAGTCAGGCTGAATGATATATGTCTCTGTTAAATGTGTCCTTTCTGGCAGTGTGATACTCAGAATTGGTATCTGAATTCCAAGTACCAGCCAAACAGATTTACTTTCTTAAGAAGAGCATTACAGCTTTTGCTATAGTATTCCACTTGATATATATGTGTATAAAAATCTTCATTAAAGATTGCTGAGGGTTTAATTTCTTGAAGTTATGGACTCAGAAATGAAAAAACAAGAGAGAAGAAAGGAATAAGATGAAGAACAACAACCACTAAAACGGAGCGACATAAACCAAACAAATAAAATAAACTAAGAACTACACAACCACAACAAACAAAAATGAGTATATGTATTTAACAACGTCACTGAAAAGCTATTGCCACCAATTATCTATTAATTATAACCTCAGCCAAGAATGTAACTATAAACACAGATGTCACCACACCTATGTGTGTGTGTGTGAGCATGCTGTTGCATGTACGTTTTCCCCATACGAGTGTTTGATTGCTGGTGTGAGGAGCAGTCAATCCGTCCCACAGGAATCGACGCAGACGTGGAGGAGGACGGGGACACGGACTCCCAGAGGACCCAGCAAGGGAAGGAGCAGACAGAGCGCCTCCACTTCCTCCAAACTAACCCAGGGTGTCCCGTTCAGGTGGTCCCAAACAGGCCAAACCACAAAATATGGGGGTAGAAGGGGTTGGCCATGTGGCATTGTTTGAGCATGTGACAGCGTTAGTAATGCAGTGCAGGATAGAGGGGGTTTGCTTAAAGCAGAGAAGCAATGTCAATGTTCTTTTTTTTCTTTGTGTTGTTGAATGGGAAGGGAAATGCAATGAATGTGTATAATATCGATAATTATGAGTTAGCTGCCATAACAGCAGTATTAATATCAAAATTTGTTATTGACCCAATTTTCACAGTAATCTTAGACATCACTTTTAACCCAGCCTGTTGTTTATACTTCTCCAGCGGCAGTTTTGCACCCAGATGCAGACCTACTGACGAAGACATTTTTCATTTACAGTACTCCATTTATTTCGCTCCATTGTGCAAAGCACTTGCCGACCAGGAGAGCAGGGGTTGCTAACTCTTCATGGCGGGTCTGCCTACCATTGCAGCATAGTTTCTGGTTAATTAGAGGGTTTTTTCATCAGCTTGTGAAAGCATCCCCCCTCAAGGAGCAGTAGATGAAAGAAAGTAAGTTTTATTTAAGCTGTAAAACTTTTTACTAGAAGTGCAGCTCATAGATTACTCAAAATGCATGTAAACAAGCACAGCAGCCTGTTTTTGTTGTTTCTTTACGACTCCTTGAGCTCAAAATCGGCAAAAGAGCAGATTAGATAAGTTACCATTTCAATATAAAGCATGTTTTGCCCAAAAGCTGCATTGACTACTGATTACAACGATTATAGAGCCCCGTTTTCATGAAACGATATCTGGCTGTTGCTGAACTGACAAATCACAGGCATATGCTCTACGTTGACGGAGACGGATAGCTAGAAAATGGGGCTTAACTCCGTCCGTCCTTGCGTATGTGACGGAGAGCCCTTGAGTTGACAGATAATGACGCTGCGTCAATCCGTCTCTGTCAAAATACATAAGTATAAACTAGGTTTTACCCTTCTAATAGCGGAAGTTATATTAGCAGCATTGTGAGTAATTTCTCAACCACTAACGCATAAATGCCGGAAATCCTGACTGCACTTACAGAGGAATACTGAACATTAAAACATTGGGAAAGATAAGATCTGCTGCTTTATAAAATCTACGTTGTGAGAAATCAAACAACAAATGTAGTTATGCATATGTTGTCAATAATAAAGTTAGTTTTGAATGGTCAAGCAGAATCCGGAAGGCTACAAGTTGCAAGGTCCAGCTGGGATCCATCCCATATTCTTCACAGTTCACCCATCCAGGATAACAGCAGTTCTTTGTTCCTAAAGCAATCTCTCCTGTGATTTTTTTGAAGAGTCTCACAGAAAACTGGAACCTCTGATACCATGATGGTTTTAGAGTAAACATTATTATTGAAAAAATATACCACAATTTCCTTCCTCGTGTATGCATGTGTTTACTCTATGGCTGATAAATAGCAGCATATTTTTTAGAATGTTGTATTATTTGTGTAGGTAATATAATTTTACGCATTTCTGTACTAATGTCAATATTTGCCCCTGTAAAAAGTAGGTTAAATTTACAGCGGCATTTGCTTGTACTCAAGTGCTCATGACCAGTTTGAAATTATGAAGCAAACATAAACATTGTAGTGATTAATCTGTGACCTATTCAGGGAAAATGTGGTCAAAACTTTCCCAGAATTAATGTTTCAGAGAAATTGAGTACACATCAAAGCCATGGAGAACTCCAACTGAACAGATGCTGGAACTATTACTGTGCTTGATGCTCTAAGAAAAGGTTTACATTATTTGCGAGAGCAAGCAGGACATAAATATATAATATTTAAAATATTTAGTTATAATATCATGGCTTAAAATTAAGATAATAGTGATAATGATTAATCCATATTTTCAAACTTGCATGTAACATACTACAAAAAGAGTTTTCGAACATAAAGCAAGAATACTTGTGTTAATTACTAATAAACTAAACATGTGATTTGAAACATCACACTGTGGAATCCTGCATGTAACCCTTTTAGTTTACTCATGTCTATGTTAATCATCAAGTTTGGTGGCACAGTAAAGCTACCGGAGAGATAACAGATCACAGAAATGAATAGGCACATGTAGGGGGAGGTTGAAGGGATTTGGGCACCTGCCCCTTTCCTCCACGATGCCCCAAGTTCCCCTTTTTTTAAGGTGATTTTTTTGTTGTTTTTTTTCGTGTGTGTCGGGGATTTGCTTACACCTCGCAACAGTAACATTTACCTATTAATAACCATTTGGATTTTTTAAAAATCTGGCTGCCATCAGTCACGTGACGATTAACCGATGCTCATCCTTGACACTCTTCTGCCTTTACTTTGCGAGTAAGGCTGCGGTAATAAGCTATTCAATACACTACACAGGAGTACTACATTATGATATACACACGGTCAAGTTGTCTTGTGACAACACAGAGACACACAGGAAATACAAAATTCATCGCTTCAGCGTTCCCTCTGAAGGAGCCCTCTGCCTCGGGAGAGGTGGTCATCTGTTGCTGCCTGGGTGCTCTCCAGGTAGTGCTTGGGTGGAGGTGCGGGTCCCAGCCTCCCTTCCTTGGGTGCCCTAGGCCCTAGCATGTTTCAACTGCTGCTGTTGATCTGCTGCTGCCAGTGCAGATGGCTCCCTTGATGCTGTTTCCTTACCTAACCTGGCTCATCTGTGCTCTGCCCAGTGTCGCTTTTATTGTCTATTTTAATGTCCTTTTAATTTTGCTCCTAAGTGTGTCCAAATATGGGGATAGGATTGGGAAGTAGTGGGTATAAATGTTTTAATGCTTAAACTTGTTGGAGGGAGAGGGTGATATGTGAGGGGGAAAGCACTTTATAAATCAAATGTGATTGATTGATTGATTGAGCACATTACTATATTTTTACTAAGGTTTTGGGCCATTAAACAGTTGTCTTGTATATAGTTAGAGGGTATGTTAGGTAAAAATTTATGGCTGGATGGAAAACTCCAATCTGCACCGTTAGATTGTGGTATTTCTTTTAAACTACAAAAATGGCTGAACGGGGGTGGGGAGGTTCTGTCACCTGGAGGGGGGTATGCTGCACCTCGACTGGATTTAAAGAGACCGCACCAATAATCTGAAAACAGAATGATTACCTGCAAATCTAATGACATTGCTGACCACTAAAACTGGGTATTAAACAGAGCAAAAAGCCAAGGTACTCTTAGTACCTATGGAAGAGCAGCAGATGTTATTCCTAAATGTATTGACTCGGGTTTGGGAGGTCTGTCCATATGTACACTATGCTTTCAAATGTTGTAAAAAAAAATAAAAGGAAAAAACAACATTTAATTTTTCTTTGAGCTTCCAAAATGTTTCTTTGTGTTGTTCCATCACATAAACTGGCAATAAAGCTTATTATGGTTAATTGTTGTTTGGAGTTAAAATGTTAGCCGTAGGAACAATTTTGCACAGCAATTTAAGAATTAAACAGTATCTGTGATACTATACCTTGAAGGGTCCATGAATTTAAACAGTGTTCCAGACGGGGACATGGAGCTGGGGTACGAAGTGGCCAGAAAATAGAGCTCCCCTAGCAGGAAATCAGAAACAGGTTGTCAAATGGTGCAAGAAGTGGACCTACCAATCTGACATAGAGGAAAGCCAACCTGCTTCATCTTCAGCGAAAGAGATGATGAATTTGTGGTGGTGATTGATGAGACCAGGAAAAGAGCATGTCGTTGTACTGCCCATGCATATGCTCTTCTCTTTCCAGGTTCCAGCTGTTCTGTCTTCCTCCAGTGCCATAAGTCGACTAAATGAATGTAAGGAGTCATAAAAACAGAAGAAACAGATGTACTTTATCATGTGTGTTTTTCTTTTCTTTTCTTTTTTTTAAAATCACAGCTGACTGTATTTTTTCCGGAGCGGAAAACCTTTTGTAAGTGACAGATTACCACAATCTCACCCATTCATGAAGTCTCCAAAAATGTACAGGCCGTTCAGATTGGGTGATTCACATCCTCTGTAAACATAACCCCCTGTCACAGACTTCCCAACATGATGGCTATATGCAAATATTGGGAGGATGTCATCTGTCATGGCAGAGAAATACACGTCAGATTTAAGTACAATCTGAAGTGGATGGAAGACGCGTTTTTATTCCAGAAACACCAGCTGGTGAATGGATCAGAAAATAGCGCCTGATTTTCAATTTTCCGCTAACAGGAAGGAGTACTTACTCAGAGAGGAGTTCTGGCACAGCTTAATGTCGTAGCACTCGAAGCCCTCCTTCGCCCTCCACCCATAGTTTCCGCCGTTGATAATGATGTCAATTTCCTCATAGCGGTTTTGACCAACGTCTCCACAGAATATGCGCCCCCTGCCATAGCCACTCACTGGGTCACCCCGGTCCACAGAGCATCGCCACATGTTCCTCACCCCGTATGCGAACACCTCTGGTCGAGCATCTGGATCTCCGGAGAATGGATTGTCAGGTGGGATCATGTACGGTTTCCCTCTGTAGTCACTTCCATCCACATCGATGCGCAGTACTTTTCCCAACAGAGCACTCCTGAGCAATGAGATAAAAAAAAGGTTTGGTTCATCTTAAATGCAGCAATCTACTACGTCAGATAAAAAGCTGTGTCTTTATTATATAATTTCATCTAAAGGTGTCTCCTATTTTTTATAAAAACTATGCTTTTCCTATTTATAATTATGGAAGGATAAATTAAAGCAACACCAAATACTTTTTGCTCTCTGGTCCCCCTACAGGTCGGAAGCGGAATTGTCTATTGTCGTCAATAATTAAGTCTACTGTGGCGTCACACGGAGGTTATTTGTTTGGAAGCTATCCTGGACCGGCTTTGTAAATAACGATGTCCAGTTACAAGGAAGAATATGTTGCATGACTTTATGAAAGTATGAAAACGAAATAAAACATAATAATGACATTGTTTGTCATTTATTTTTGTGTGAGACTGACATACTTTTGAAACTGTCTAGAATTAGCCAGATAGGTTTACACAAGGATGAAGAAAGAAAAAAAAACAACGTATTGCCTAACAGTTAAATATGTAATATCCATTTACATTGTCTGTGAAAATCTTGAGAATGTTATTGTAAAAAAAGCTCAGAGAACGTTTTAGTTTCTGCATATTTACAATACCAACTGTATTTTGTGAAGCTGTAAGTCGCATTTGTAGTCTCATTTGAACTACAAAACCGACGCCCCAAACTTACACAGTGCGGTTACGACCGATAGAGGGCCTCAAAGCGAATGCTGTTATGAGTTGATGAACCACTGAAACGAGTTTGGAAACATTATTTCAAGGTTAAAAAAACTCTTTGGTGTTGCTTTAATAAAATAGCAAAAAATATAGTTTTATTTACTGACTGATATAAATAAATCCGCTCCTAGACATTTATTCATTTTCCCTAAAGCCGACCCTTCAGTCATGAAAAATGTTGCTGCTTCCAAAAGTCTGGAGGCCTGAGATTATCTTGTTTCAAAGAGAGTTAGGCTGATCTCTGTGAAACCGTGTTTCTGCTAAAAGTGGAGATAAGACAAGCAGAAACACAGAGTGATTCACATCAACTGTGGGTGATTGCTGAACTGCAAAATCCTAAACGCAATTAGAAAGCTGAGTAAGTTATTTATTTATCTATGTAGTTATGGAAATGTAATCGCTGTTGTACAAGTTGTGTTGTCCTGTGGCTTGAGTAATACAGTGGCGTCTGGTCTCAGTTATTTTTTTAATCCAGTCTTGGAGAAACATGTAGCAGGGTTAATGATTAAATAAATTAGAAGCGGCTCTCTGGATCAGATTTACAGCTACTACATGTATATAGACAGGGTGCTGATTGCAGTTTTGGACACCTGAATCAGAACGCGAAAACAATATAACGCAGAGGATTTTAAAATACTCACGTTTTTTTTACATAAACATTATCTTAATAACAAATACATGATCACATGGACTTACCATGAACAAACTGAGCCTCACAAACTCTGTCAGTTGCTGCAGGAATCCAGAGTTTCTTTTGGGCATCCAGGTTTAATCTCCTTATCGCCTACAATCTCTTTTGTTTTTTGAAAAAAACTATTAATCAGGCCCTTACGGCCCATACAGTTGACTACACACCATGAGTGTATCATCTGCTTCGCTAAATACTCCTCCAAATATGCAAAACTATCAAATTACAGGCAAAATACGCTGTTTCCTGCCACCCACTACCATGGTCCATTGCAAGAAAACCTAAACATTGACGTCACATAAAAATCTTTCTATAATACTGTAGTTTTAAAATATCTTTATCTTAATTGCAGCAATGCCTGCTTTTCCGTTTCTTTTCCAAATTACCACTGTCTGTAATTTCTCTGCCCAGAATGATTTCCAAACAACCAAACATATGTTTCCTAAAGTCAAGGAAAGCTGTGGTAACTTCCTTATAGCCAGCTATCAGGCATTGTTCAAGTACATGTGGCGGAGTGAAGGTGCCCCTGTATTTTATGATGGAACATTTGGGCAGCTCTGAGATCCTAATTGTATAAAAACCCAGATCAACAGCTTTATCAATAATCAGCCCATGTCTACTATCCATTGATCAATTATTTGCATCAGTTGAATAAAGTAACTTTGTTTTCTCTGTTTTTTTCTGTCCCACAGTCGGTAAACCTCACCCAGCGCTTTTATCTTTAGGTCTCTTTTCTGACATCTTACCCGCCAACCGTCAGTGATCAGATACCTATCCTTTTGAAATGCTGTATCTTTACACATTTCACAACGATGAAGCAACTAAGAGGCCCTTACTTGTTTTGTGCATTGCCATGTTTCCCAAACGGATCCCCAGCTTTTCCACCGTCTCCTGTGAAGATGTACAGGTAGCCATCTTGACCAAACAGCAGCTGGCCTCCATTGTGATTCGCAGCTGGCTCCTCAATTTCTAAAATAACCCTGTATGTGAAGAATGATGCAGTTCATTACAATTGAATTTACTCTCTACACACCCCCCACCCCCAAAAAAGTACCATAGATCATGGATAATAATGAGCAGACATCTATTGTTAGATTGCAATTTGTGTTTTTCAACAACTTTGGAGCAAGAAACTTTCCAAAATGTCTTTCGATATTGAAGCATTACATCTTGGAAATTGGAAATAAGGGGTGGAGCTCAACTCCTGAAAAAAAAATCCCCATGCATTAATCCCCTGTAGACCAAATTTTACACCTGACACAATGCAGTCATTGGCGTTCTCCAGAAAACCGCACACAAAGATGAATTTTTCATCCCTAAAGCGAAAAGGTTTCCACCCCTTCCATCATATTCTTTACATTGCACTCGGTAATGTAAGGCTAATGGAGCGTTCACTGCAGTTCTACTCCAGTAGATTGTTCTAAAAGTCTTGAAGTTGTACATCATCAGGGTCACATAATTAATTGAATAGAATGCCGAACTTTTCGTTTGCCTTACCTCTCCGAGTAAGGATCAGCAACATTCATATCAGTGCTGGACACGGTCATCTCACTGATTCTTACTTTCTCCACTTGGCTGTTGAACTGAATGGAGTAGTAGATAAAGAAGCGTCCATTGTGTCTGTACCTGGGGTGGAAGGCCATGCCCAGAAAACCCCTCTCATCCCCTAGCCAAGGAGTGGTCAGCACATTCCCGCTCAGATCCAGAAAGGGCTGCTCCAGCCGGCTGCCGTCATGCAGGTACACCCAAACAAAGCCAATCTGCTCTGCGATGAACATCCTGTGTGTGTCGTCCCCACTGTGCAGCATCAACACTGGATTCCTTAGACTGTTGGCCACCTCAGTCAAGCACACCTGGAGACACCCTCTGGGGTCCTCCACCACTTGTCCCAGGTTGCTAATGAGGTCAGGGCTCTTCAGAACTTTGGGGTAACAGTAGTCTTGGTCAGAGAGGCCGACAAGGCTGCAGAACATGGCCATGTCCCGTCCAGAAGTGTCCAGCAGCAGGCGGTTCTCAGTCAGATACTCGACCACATGATGACATTTGGTGTGAAACTCAGAGCAGAAGCCAAAGCAAAGTCCTGGCAGGTCTCTGACAGGAGTGTAGGGGTCTTCTGCATCATAGAGGTGGGCAGCATATGGAGAGCACTCCTGGGTGACCAATTGAGAGACGTTTTAGAAAACTGGTGCCATGACAACACACTCAAATAGATTAAATTTGACACAACAAGGTGCGTCCAAATTGTCACACAAAAAAATCGTTGAACCTTTAATTTAGTGTTGGATTCAAATAAAGTCTCCGAAATTAAGTCTATTGCAGTTCTGGTGAAATTATTTTAATAAATCATCAGCATGGATGAAATATTAATTTAGAGTTTAAAATGATATATTTAAGTTGTTTTGTTTCCAGAGTGGAGTAATAATACAACACACAGATTTAATTATTACATTTTCTTGTTGTGCCAATTACAATATTTACATGTAAATGATTACTATACAAATTGTAGGTTAAGCCAATGTTACATTTTTTTCAGTGAGGGGGAAGTTCAGTAGTGCTTAAAGGTGTCAATTACACAGCGGGGACTTCTTTTTTGGGCAGGACCTTGCATGTTAGTGTCAAACTCACTTCACTATGGACTGCGGTGTACCAAGATTTTTCTGTGTATGCTAGATCTGTTCTTATATATCACAATACATTTTCCTTTAATTTGAGTGAGAAGGTTTGGTTCAGAAGACAGTTTGAGGTTTTCAAATAGATGATAATCACAAACATACTCTTGATCTTTTTTTCTTTTCTTTTTTTTGATGGATTCATGAGGAACATAAAATTCTGGAACAGTCGCTACATACACGCAGTTGAAAACGTATAAACCATATTTATAAGCATTCAAAGTGAATGGTCAAAATCCGGCCAAAATTTAATTAGGGGCAAAGAGAAGCCTGTTTTTATGAGCAACTAGCTGAGGGACGGTTATATCAGTGTTTTTATTTTATTTTTTCAGTTTTATTTTTGCATATTTTTCAGGTTGTATGTTTCATTTTCACCCAGTGTAAATTAGATCAATAATTTTCAAACTTGTTTTAATCACTAAATTTGTTTATAATCCCTCCACCTTAAAAGAAGAACATCTTAAAATGTATCATCGAATACCTAACATGACTTTAAACCATTGATGAGTGCAGTGATCTGTCCAAATGTTTGAAATTGACGTTATGTTTGCATTTTTTTTCTTTTTCGCGGCCAGTGATTGCTATTGACAAGCTTAAACATTATGCGTAGCGTCACTAACTGCTTATTCATCTTCACCTGGATGATTCTGTAAAATACCTCTTGGCATCGCCAGAAATATTTTTACATGAATCCATATCAGCATCGTAATAAACTCACTTATAGAGATAATAGAAGGCCTACCTGGCACATAATTTCCTTCAGCATGTCTTCACACAAATCATAGCCCGCAGTCTCCAGCTGCTCGATTATGTCCCAGTATCTCTCTGCGATCACGTTGTCGGTCCTCTGGTCGCAGCAGCCAAACTCCTCGTACTGGGAGCAGAACTCCAGGTGCCACTGAGGTTTGAAAGGAGGCTCAAAGTCCAGGCACTGAGGATGAGCTGATGCTGGCTGGATCGTGACAGAAAACATCACAGAGATGATGAGCATGATCTCAGCTGCGCTGGGTACCTTCTTTGGGGAATTCGGACCTGCCGCCGTGCGTAAAAGCACGCAAACGGGACCGCCAGGTCGGATAGCATTGCTCGGCTTTCTTGTCATTGTTACCGTCTCACCTCCAGTTTCGTTTGCCACTGGCTCCCCTTTATATAGGAAGCAAGTCTCGTAAGACCCTCGTGCACGTACAACACGCGCGCAGAAAGGAATGCACGGTACTTCTTGTGACTTTTTTACCACTTCAACGTTTTTTCAAACCAGACTGATTAGTCGTTTAGTTCAATTAACAGACAACATAAGCATGGTGGACAACTAAATCTAATCATATTTTAATTTTATGCTTTACCAGTAGGTGTGAGGGTTCTGCAATGCAACAAAGTTGGCAGAACTTTACGCGCAATTTCAAAAAGGGGCAAACACACACGCACACACACACACACACATTGCAGGGCACAGTGTCGAGGCATGCAAACAAAAAAAGGATCAAAAGAACGGAAACTGTAATAATGTCGTGCTCCATCCACGCAGAGCTGTACATTGCCCATAATGTAAAGTGTTATAGCATGTCGGAACTAATTTGAATATAATTTCAAGTCAGGTGTGGATTATACAATTTTGTGTCGCTTCCAGTGACAAGTCATACCTTAAAATGTAGATAGATAGATAGATAGATAGATAGATAGATAGATAGATAGATAGATAGACTACGCATATATGCTGTATTGGAGACTTATATGTGCATATAAACTATATATATATATATATATATATATATATATATATATATATATATATATATATATTTATATATATATATATATATATATATATAACATTCATGTAGAAATATGGAGAAATAATCAAATCGGATAAAATAGTTTCCTCATGTTTGTGTTGATCACAAAATCGAAAAGCGGCTAACATTTGATTTTCACCTTTTCCATCATTTTGTCTTTTATATCTAGTATTCAATAAGAAAATCCGCTCCCCAGAATATATTCCAATCGACCCCAAAGCGTCTCTTCTTTCTGTAGTATTCGCTTATGTAGATGTATTGTAGTTACTATGTCTTCCCAGCTGATGGCAGCAACAAGCTGAATGCAGGCAATTGGAGGCGGAAGCGGAACTACGTCATTCTCTTCTGGTATTTGTTTTGGTCAGCTCAAAAACGTTTAAACTGTGCAGAGAAAGCCGTAAAGATCCGCATTACCCCTTCACTATACAACGATGAAATCCATTTGTTCAGCCAGTTCATTTCTAAAGATGTGAAAAAGACAAGGATAGCGTTAAAAATGTAAAACTGTTAGGGTTTTATTTTTAGCGTGAATGTTTTATCTTCAAATGCTTCAATCCAATACAGGTAAGGCAACAATATTTCTTTATGTAGTGTTATTTTATTGTTTTCGAACGGTTGTACTTTCACATTTAAAAAAAATGTTGTACAAAAATTATTAATAAACGTTTTGTGTCCCCGTTTTCGTCCACAGACTTCAAGTCTATAGGAAGAAAAAGAGCACATAAAAGCTATATTTTGCTAGAGAGAAAATGTTAAACACTCAATGATGGGGCCAAAATTTCATAGTATGGTAGCATTGAGTAGAAGTACCTTTGTTTTGGGGCACTTGCATGAAACTTTTTAAAGTAAGATGTATAGCAGGATCTCTCCCTTTAAAGGAGACATACTATGCCCCTTTTTCAAGCAAGTTATAATAGGTCTGTGGTCTGTTAATAAAGTCTTTTGCACAAAATCAATCTCATATAAAGCGATCTCACAAGCTCGTTTATTGATAATTTCAGTCGCCCATCTATTTTACTAGGCTCTGGGTTTGCATAACATTGTGTTTTTCTTCATTATTTATTTAATACATGCATTTATAGTATAATGTTGAATAGACGCCTGTTAAATTAGAGTTGTGGATTTCAAGTGTTTATTGTACTGAATACTATACCTTTTTGTCATTATCATCACTTTAGAGAGTGACACAAGTAGAACATTGACTTATAGTCTGGTTAATTAGTCAGGCTATCTTCTAAAGTCTCTTAAAGGACCTGCTGCTCATGAAAAATATGCTTTTTAAAAGAAGAATCACCCTAATGACACTGAAAGTGGGGAGGCAGGGTTGGGGAGTGGCCGTCTTCACATCTAGCAATCTTGCAAAAGAAGCGTGGGTCCCTCTCTCTAGCATAAAGCATCACGCTTTAAACTGTAAACGTAAAATATTAGTGGTTTTATAGTCTTGGCTTTTGGAACTCCTTCTCCCTGCATTGTTTCTGAGTAATTACGCAAAAACACAATCATACCCCATCCTTCAACCAAATAACCAAATAAAGCAGCGCCAGTGGATAAGAGTGTTGTTTTTTGTTTGTTTTTAAATCACATAGCACAAGCAAATACCCAAATGCTCAAAAGTCCTGTCCTAATGGTGGGACTCAATATTTAATGGGGTTACACAAAAGTTTGAGAACTGCTGATCTTAAAGGAAAAGTTTGGGTTTTTTTTAAACCTGGACCTTATTTTTAGCAAATATTACATTCAGTTACTCACCCAGACAACTTTAGAGCCACTTGGGAGTGCTTTGGGAGAAGTTTATATCAGGTAATAATGATCAGCGTATATCCATACAATGGGAGTCAATCAGGGCAGGAGATTTGCTGCCTGTTATAAGGCATTATCTGCCCCAAAACTCCTTCATTTAGCCATGGTTTATTATGAATAGTTATTGATATTCCACAGAGTTTGGAACGTCTCCGAGGTACTAAGGTATTAGCTCCTGCAGGTTTAACAGGCTTTTAATGTGACTGATTTCCACTTGCAATAACCTGGGTTTTAATGCATCTGTCCACCATTGCAGCTGTAGGCTGCATAGGTTGCGGAAAGGGAGCTTGTAGAAGCTGAACTTAGTCCACCTGGTCATCAGGTTAGTGGAATTTGGAAACATGCTAAATAGAACTATGTCATCATGTCTGCAGTAGCAAGTTTTGTCTAACGGACCCCCGTAGAGCACAGAGTGAAAGTCCTGCTCAGACTACATCCAGGATCATCTTAATTGCACAATTGTGTAGTTGGATTATTGCCCCTAAATCACCCCGGATCACAACTAATAAGCACTTCTGATATGTTCTGAACTCCGAGTGGAGTAGTGCCAACCAATAATAAAGAAACCTGGTTAAATGAAGGAGTTTTTAGGCAGATAATACCTTATTACAGGTGGCAAATCATCTGCCAAGATTGACTCCTATTATATGAATATACGCTGATCATGATTGCATATAAAATTCTCAAAACCTTCTCTGGATGAGTAAATTAACGTAATATTTACTAAAAACAAGGTCCAGGTTGAGCTTTTCCTTTAAGTTACGTCGCGCCTTTATTTTGAAAGACTGTGTACTGTTTCCGGTCAGATTGGAGCTAATCCTGTTTGTCTTGATGGGCGGCGGGGAGGCGCTGCAAAATCTGGCAACAAAATAGATGTTGTACTACCGCAGCTCTGCTGCTATAATGCTACGTTCTGGCACCGTAACCGTGTAACGGACACGAAGGGAGTTCATGTTCGGTATCTGACTTTATCCTGTCTGCTTTTCTACGGCGGAGCCTAGACGCTGACCCCCAGAGACACGAACCGCGGTGCGGACAGGCTGAAGCCGCCACAATGAGCTCGGAACACCAGAGCGACAGCGAGGACGCCGACGAGTCGCAGGATAGGCCCGCCAGCACCGAGAAGGACGAAGACCCCGTTAGAACACCAACACAGTCGGTCGAGGAAGATGACGCCCCGCAGAGGGTCTGTGCTTCGCCGCCTGGGAGCTGCAGCGAAGACCCGCCTGAGCGCCCCGCTGGCTCCCCCCGGCTGGAGGACAAGGAGCGCTGCTCACCGGCCGCCGCTCCGCAGGCAGGGAGCGCTGGGAGCTCCAGCAGGGGGGGCAGCCTGTTTTCCTGGCTGCAGAGCAGGACTATTAGACGGGGGCTGTTTGTAGACCCAGCCAGGGACAACTTCAGGACAATGACAAGTTTGTACTGTTCTATGAATCCGGCTGTGGAGTCGGTCAGCCTGAGCTCTCAGACCCACGGAGCGGTATTCAACCTGGAGTACTCACCGGACGGGTAAGTACCGAGACTCTACGGACATGATTGCACTGTCACACGCAAAACCACGCTTTATAAAGACAAGCTTTTATCTTTGGAGCTTTTAGCTAAAGTTCACTTTACATGCACGTCTTTAGAAAACTCCCCACAGCAGTCTAAGGAGGGCAGTCCCGTCTCCTTGACTAGACGGCAGATGCAGGACCTAAATCCTGCAGCCAAACCGGGTCAAGCTGTCTTGCCTGGGTCAAGTTTGTCTGTGTGCTTGTGTGTGAGCGTTAAGTCCTCCTGACCAGTGTTTCTCTGGCTTCAGTGTGCTGCATATGCAGGGGCATTACAGTATCCCATATAGATGGATTACACACAGAGTGGTATGTTTCAAGCGTTTATTTCAGTTCACTTTTTAAAAAATATTATGGCTTCCACCATATGCTAGGTACCTTTGGTCAGAAGATATCAGCATCTCCATACCGCTTAAGAACACCTGTAGACAGTAGGGGTGAAACATCTCGGTGTTGGGAGCCTCATGATTTGATTCACTTATTAAACGATTATCACACTTTTTGTGGCATCCCTCCCCCCTTTAGTTTTTTTGTTTCTTTCATGTCTCCTTTCTACATTAAAATCCATTCTGTTTAATTGAAGTATCCAAATGCTTTATTTATGTCCCGTCTTTTATTTATGTAAAATCACACGTAAAACCAACACGTGTCAAATATGTTTCATAGTCATATCAAGGTCATATTTTCCATGAAAGCTACAGGAAATTAGGCATGTGTATTGTCAAGAATCTGTTGATATGTATCACGATACAGAGGAACAATATGATATATTGCAATCATATTAGTAAGATTATTAAAATGGGATTTATCTGTAGAAAAATGTTACAGCATTCTAAAAATTCCATCCTATTTTATACTAAAAGCCTCCAGTTTTAATTTCTAGAACAAAGAAGGTGAAAACAGCCACCTACTAGTGGTCAAACTTTAAATTTTACTACAAAAATTACTGCCATTAATAGTAGTTCCATTCGAGATCTAAAAAATAAAGAAATCAACCCATTGCTTTTGATTATCTGTACAATACCATATCAAAAATGTATCAGTTTGTTGGTGTATATATTTTTCCTTACATCCCTACAAGAAATATTTGTTGGCAATTGTAACATAAAACAAAACCAAAAAAATAAATATGCATATTTTAAAACCAAGTAATAATATAAATATAATATATAATTTATAATAATAAAACTTTGAAAGATTGAAGTTCAGTTTTCAGGGGGAAAGTTGCACAATTTAGGCAGCAGGGAATTCTTGTCCAGGCGGTTGCCATTCTGATTTCATAAAAACCAAACCGTTTCCAAATGCTTGCTTTCAAATCCGCTGAGTAAAGTTTGCGCTGGTGCGTCCCCTAAAATGTCCGGGCGGCTCGCCACACTTTAATCTTCCACTCATTCCATTATTGTGAAAAATAACCAATTTTAAATTCTTCCTAATTTCCATTGCTTTGGCACGTTTTACATTGTAATTAATCGGTTGAATAGTAAATCAGCTCGCCCCTGATGGACACCTGAGCTGAGTAGACTCATTAAAACCCAGCAAACCAACCGATTCCCCAAACCATTACTCCACACAAAGTTTTTTTCTGAAACACTTCTTCCTACCACTCAACTTTTCAAACATATGCTTGGATACTACGCGTGAAATCGATCGAAATGCGTCGTGACTTTCAAAACAGAAATGGCGGCATCCAGGGGCACTTTCAGCAACAGATAAAACACTAAGTTTTCAACTTTTTTACTAACGCTATGTATTTTACCCTATAAATCACCCAAACACCCCCACGTAGAAGGCATATACTCATACACACGAGCAGACGCACACACACACTCGTATACAGAAATGAACACTCAACCTCTTTAAAAGCAAAACTTATTTAAGCTTCTTAGCTGCGTCTGCTGAATGTTACTGCAATCTGTTTTGTTGGTTTTTATTTGTGAACCATGTTGGCAGAACGAGTCGGAATGCGCACAGACTGATTATGAGCCGAAAATGTTAGTGTTATTTGGCCCCGGTAAACATGTTTGTTAACAAAAGCAATGCACTAGCCTACCTGCTAAACGTAGCCGTCGTGGACAATAATACAACATTGTTTAAGTGCTCGCACAAGCAAACTAACAACGAACTCTTGATTGTCACGTTTAATAATGCCTCATCCTGTTTAAATACAATTTTTTTTACTTCAAAGTTGCTATCTAATAACTAGAAAAATGTCCCAACATTTTATTGTCTCTCTCTCTCTCTCTTTTATTTTTTATTTTTTTTGTAAATCTTATGTCACAGAAGCAAGAGAAAAAAATAAATATAAATGGGGTTTTTTGTGTGAATGAAGAGCATTTTTTTTTTTGCATAAAGTGAATGTTACATTTTGTTTGTTCAAAGACAGCATTGCTGCTTTATATATTTTATATATTATATTTTTCATTTTTCATATGATTTGTTTGCACAACATTTAACTTTTTGTTAAATACAACCTCTAACATAATATTTTTTTTTATTAAAATGTGTTCAAATGAAGAAATTTGTTTATTTCATTGAAATACATAAATTAATAAATGTCAATACAATCAAATGTACGAATAATTAATAATGAGTAAATCATCAGTAATTGACTCAAAATCGAATTGAAAAATTAATCGATAGATTAATTGATGCATCGAAAAAATAATTGCTAGATTCATAGATTACAAAAATAATCGTTTCGCCGAGCCCTATTGGATAGAACATTCTGGAAAGAGCCAGCTTCTTAAGCGATGACTTTTAGTACCTTACGCTTCTTGTGAGTGTCTGCGGGTCATCTGTCTGCTGTCTTCCTTTGAAACGTTTTTTATTTTTTTATTTTATTTTTTTTTTTTTGTAAAAATGCCTAAAAAGTATCTTTGTTTTACCTGAAAGACATTGTCATTAAATAAAACCGGAGCATACACCTGGAATACATCACTGTGTGTGCAATCAATTTGAATAGTTTCGATTTTACTTTTTGGCTGGAGTCCCTGAAGGAAAATGAACTTTTTCTATGATATTGCAAATGAGCTACAACATGATATCAGGAAATAAGTCATTTTGATGCTGTGGCTAAATAGGATTGAATATGCTGATATTGATTAAAAGGATTTTCTGACTTTCCTTCTCTTGATCAGACAGTCCCCACCACTCTTTGCATCTCAGGCACCAAAAATAAACATAATAATAATCAAAGTGTGACCCATTGAGGGCACTGACTAACCAACGCACTGAATACAGTGTTGGCATGCAGAGTTAACATGTTGGGAACTAGAAATATAATATCCCGTCATAATTTTGCATCCAAGTAGTTTTATTTATTTTATTTTATACCATGGTCTGGGTGAATACTCGATTCTGATTGGCTGGAGGGTGTAGGTTAAAAAGTGATAATGTACCCCTAGGGAAGGCGTCCCGTCAAATTGCCTGATGACCGTTCTAAATTATTGCGCTGGCTCAAATGGCAACAGAGACTCAACGTTATTTCACAGTTGACTCATCGCAAAGTTTTGCATCATCCTCTGGACACACAAGCAGTAAGTAGTGCACTGGCCTTCTGAAATGATACTTTGTATCACGTAATGTAAGGTAAAGCCATCATCTCACTTCCCATTACTGATAAACCGCTGCGGTCTGCTCGCTGTGGCCACGTTGCTTGGCAATGCTTACGGTAAAGGGAGAAATAAAGTCTCTTCTCCGCTATCCACCATAGGTAAAGAGAGGCTCTATGCGCAGCGGCCAAATGACGTATCAGTTCGAGCTGTTGGCTCAGGGCGCTGCGTCAGCATTGCCTGTAGCCAGCAGCACGTATAGTAGCAAACAAGCACAGAGCGCCTAGCGCTAGCATCAATGCTAAGGAGCCTCTTGGGGAACTACCTCAGCTTTTGTTTCCTTATTCGCAGTGTGTTTAAAACATATAGGTTATAGCTTATGGCTTTAAACACCTCGACGTTGTGGTCCTCCACAGTGCGATATATGGATTTCAGTTTCCTCTGTTTCTCACAGTACGCTTCTGTGTGCGCACAGAGCACACAAGATAAGCAATTTCAAGACGTCACGGGGCGGGGCGAGTGTGTCTGAGAGAGGGAGGGTATCTCTGTGAAGCCATGCCTGTGACGTACACAATGGAAAAGATGTACCACTATCAGCCAATCAGAAAATTCAAATGCAGTACCCCCCGATTACCATGAGCAGCAGCACTGACATTTGTTTTTGAATTTAATAAGTTAACACGATAATGTCAAAAAAATGCCCTGTAACTGAAAGATTGCCTTGGTAAAGATCCATTTATACATTTTATAAGCAAAAAAAAAAGTTTAAATGATGCGCTCGACTTATAAAAAAAAATAAAACCCTCACGATTTTTACTCTAAACAAATTAAAGTATTATTGATTACATTTTGTATTTTTTTCGTAAGTGACCATGGTATAAGCTGGATAAATTCCCTTCGAGGTGTCCATTATCTGAAATTAATGGACTTCGTTGAAGCCTCCGCGTAACTACTTCGATACACCTTTATGGTGGAACTTGGAGACTAAACGATGCACTAAAATCTTCCTCTGTGGCATGAAAATGCAGAATTAGTAGCCGGGACATTGGGGGTGGGGGAAAAAAATCGATTCACATAAAAATCTCAATTATTTGCCCAACGATTTTGAATCGATTACAAAATAAAAAGAATAGATTAAAAAATATCTCTTTTTATTTTTTTACATGCAGCCCAGGCTTGGAAAAAAAAAGTTTAAGTTCACTTTATTATGAAGTATATTTAAGTAAATAGCAGTTTATTTCAGAAGTCTTTACTTTTCGTTCATTCTGTTGTAAAGGGTTAAGATGTGGGAAGTAGAATATTCAGAAAATTATATATCTTTTCAATACTATAGTGAATAAAAAATATGCAATATTGAAGAATCTCAATTGAAATTTAATCTGCGTTTACAAAAAAAACATAAAAGAATTTAATCGGGAGAAAAGCATATTGTCTCAGCCCTACAAATTGGCACCTTTTGTTTATTTTTATTTTTTACTAATAGTGTTGATTGTGAATTGATTCTGAACCGAGAAACGATGTTGAATCGAAACGTCACTCCACGAATCAGAATCGAATTGTGAGTTGTTGTAAGATTCACATCCCTAAGGGACATCCCTCACCATTTCTTTGCAACACTCATTGTAGTTTTGTTTAATTTTTTGGCTTTTCATCATGACTCCAAAGCACTCAAGCTTTGCTTCTTCATTGCCATACTTTTGTTTTTCTTAACCTACCCAGTTTCTTAAATGCAGAATCACTTGGATGGTGGCACAATTAAACCTTCTCCCTCTCTTCTGTCGGCCAGTAACCCTTTTCTGTGTGCGCCCTGCTTAGGTCTGTTTTGACCGTGGCCTGTGAGCAGACAGAGGTCCTCCTGTTTGACCCCATTTCGTCCAAGCACATCAAAACTCTCACGGAGGCCCACGAGGATTGTGTCAACAACATAAGGTGCGTTTCTCTCGTTACGTGGAGAGAGAGAAATAAATGAGAGTAACGTATTTTTCAGTTGCATATGTCATTTAAGATTAATGATGAAAAAAGATTTTTTTTGTGATTTCAAGGGTTTTTTGTCTGTACATTTAAACTTTTTTTTATTGGGATCAAATTTTGACCTAATTCTTCATATTATGTAATGGTAAAGTGAAAAACAATCCATCCTTTGTTTTTCCCTCTAGTGTGACCCTAAAAATAAGTTAGAAGGTACTTTGTTACTTTTCATTTGTTGTGATATGTATATTTATTTTCTTCCTCTAGAGCACTTCGGTGCATCTGGAGTTGTTTCTATAAATGAATGAACGAATAAAGTTGGCTTAAAAGGCCTTTCCTTCTTCAGGTTCTTGGACAATCGCCTGTTTGCCACCTGCTCCGATGACACTACTATTGCATTATGGGACCTTCGTAAGCTGAACTCGAAAGTCTGCTCCTTACATGGCCATGCCAGCTGGGTGAAGAACATCGAGTACGACACAAACACTCGCCTCCTGGTCACATCTGGCTTTGATGGCAACGTCATCACATGGGACACTAACAGGTTGGTTCTAACTACAGGACTTAGTGCTGTAATTAGAAAAAATACATACATGGATTTCTATCTATCTGCCTGTCTTAGATTGATATATAGATATACACACACACATACACAATGGAAGTAAAAAAATATTGATATGCTGATATAGCGCGATATTTTATGTCACAATATTGTATTGGTATTCAAAAGACGTATCGTTTTTTTAATACATTTTAATTTTTACAATTAGAATGGAACCGTTAATAATGACATTCTTTTTTTTTTTTTTTTTGTAAAATCAAAAGTATGACCGTTGGTGGCTGTTTTCACCTTCTTTCCAGTGGATCAACTAGATCTAGTAATAAAACTGGATGTATTAAGTATGAAAATATGTGTTTAGAATGCTGTGACAGATCTTCTACAATTAAAATCAGTTTTAGAAGTAAAAATATATAGTCTTACTCATAGTATCGCAATATATTGATAGCAATTTCTACACAAAGAATTCTACCCAGTTTACTTGGAAATTGAAGGTGCAATGGTACTCGTATTTTTTCCGAAATGACTGTATAAGGTTCATTAGGGCTGGGCGGTACGGCAAAAGTTTCATTTCACCGTATTTTTAAAAACATCTTGGCATTACGGTATTTATAGTTTTGTTTTTTTTCCATACAAGACCGTTCATATCCACATTATCTTATAAGAATGAAGAATATAAAAATGTGCTTTAAATAGCCCGTTTTACTGCCATATGGACTGCATCATATTGTTTTTTCCATACACAGGTGAATGATATGAAAATAATTAAAATGATTCTGATTCTGGTAGACATTCTTGATGTTCTAAGGCTGAATTTTTTTAAACCTCACGTTGGTGCAAGCCACAAATTGCTTCTTCTAATTGTTTTGCATGTAGTACTGAAGAACCGCGCTAGGCAGGCAGAGTATAGACTCAGATCGGATTTTGCCAAAGAAGAAGTAAAATAAACATGGCCACCGTAGGTGATTATTAGCTGGTTAATATTTCAGATAACAACAGAAAAAAAGACGTCAGAAGTATCGTAGATGGTATGTAAAACATACTTACCGCTATTAATGATTTGTTTCCTACTGGTTTTGCTGCTGTTGACCGCGTTTACCTACAGTCAAATAGTGCTCAACGCTTCCCCCTACTGGTTACTCTCAATAGCGTTTGTAAAAGGTATGCCGTTCGATTCTCGTCTGACATTTTAAAGCCGATAAACTTTTTAAACTATAGACAAGGCTCCTCTTTTTTTTGGAACTACTTCATCAGAATTGTGTGCTTCACTCCTGCCAGCAGCTGCACTTTGTTAAAAACGTTATTTTCTACACTGGTGAAGAGTGTGTAGCAGTGAAATGGGTCCGGACTGAAACACTTCCCGTCATTAAATGTTCCAGAAGTTGTCCAAGCTATTCACCGGTATAGGGGTATATTAAAAATTCAAATCATAACGAGAATAAACACCGATTTTCGGTATGAACCGGTATATTGCCCAGGCCTAACGTACAGATGCAGTCGTGTTTTGTAACTGAACACATACATTTTTTTATGTGCTCTTACAAAATGAAAAAATAAATAAAAATACGAGCGCTCCCAGGTATCACTGAACTCTGCTGTTTGGAATTATTAAGGTTTCTGCAGTGGAGTAAGGTGGAATGAACCAGAACTTTGGTGTGTTGCTCGCTCATCACTTAACTGAATCGCTCACCTGAAATAACGCCTTGCTGAATGTATAAAAATCACTGATAATACAGAAGACTCAGCTGACATCTAAATGGCTTCTGCATCCAATTAATCCAAACTAATAGGAGGGGATTTTTCCCAACAGCTGTGTACGCTGCATTCAGGTTCAGCCGTGACACCTGGTTATCAAAACAACTTTTATTCTCACATATAAGCAGTCTTTTTTTAAATTTTGTAAATGTTAAATTGACCTATATTAATTTGACTAAATTGACCTTAAATTAACTTTAAAGCTGCATCATATGCATTTCTTTGTGTGTTTTTCATGACAAGGGTTTGTGCATGACGTTCAAGATAACGGTGGTTTCTTCGGCGCATAATCAATCCTCACGTTTTAACTTAGCCGGAGCATTGTATAGGACGCAGGGTCCAAAATGTGTGGAAATTGTACCAAAAATTAGATATCAAAGTTACATTTATACTTTAAATAAAATCCACAATAACTGTTCAAAAAGGATTAGGGTAAAAATAATGCTTCTTTTCCACCCACTCCTACATTACTTCATACACATACAACTGTTTTAAAAACGGAGCAAAATGCAAAAAACGTACTGACTTGACCATCACATCAGAACTAATTAAAAGTTATATATCATTCTTTGTTGTGTTTGTATCTGATGAAACTCCTTTTACAATTTGTTTTAAATTGCAATATATTTACACTTAATGTCAATTATTGTTCCTGTCACATGTGTATTTATTTTACGGTTTCCAAACATGGTTTCAGTTTTATTGAAAATCAATGGTAATTTAGGTCAAACCGTAATTTAACCATAGCCATTTCTGTAGTAGCCATTTCCAAAATGTTCTCCAACCCCCCCAGAAGCAAACACATTGCTATAATTCTCACACACACACACACGCACACACACACACACACATAAAAAACACATTTTAATGCTCTGGAAACGGCACATACGTCAATTTTATACGATAGAAATAACTTGGGGCCCACACTGAACCCTAAGGTATTCCACAAGAAATGCTGAGCCATGCTGACTTGTACTTATCGATTTGTACAAATTGTTTACTGTTTAAATAACTTGATCCAACAGAGAAAAACTCGCCTAATATGCTTTTTTAAATAGTCTTTATTAGTAGTGGGCAATATAAAAGTTATTAGGCAGAATTTATATACATTTATCCAAAGATAGAGATTTTGACTCTACCGCCATACTGTGGTTATGCATCTAGATGATGTCATTTAGCTGCACCTACGTACTTTGTACCAGGTACCCAAGGATACTGATTTTCACTGGGTTTTTTTCTTCACACTGGATTTTGAAAGTTTAAAATGTGTTGTTTTTCATTTAGCACTGAATTTAAAGAAGTAACCTCATTTAACTGACAACAGTGTGTAAATGTGTCCACATCCCCTACAGTGCTCTTCAGTTAAACACCCCACAATCTGGATCAATGTGACTTAATTGAACAGATGGCACATGACTAACCGCATTCTCCTCATGAACACAAAATAGCAACAAGACAGAGATAAAAATAGTTTTTTCTTTTAAGCGAACACCCCTGTTCTGAGGAGTCTAGTTAATAAGCATAGGCTGTTTATATAAATAGACAAACCCTCGTTGACGCCACCCATTGGTTTCTGAAGAGAAAAAATAAAGCCAACTGGGCGGTTACCACCGCCGCCATCTTGTCCTCGTCACTCGCCTCTTGACTCTCAGAAACTCCAAAAATGGGCAAAGAGGTGGAGCTGAGAGTGGCGCTGTGAGGCTGGGGGCGGAGGGTTAACGCTCCGAGCCGACATTGCTAGAAGCTAGTCGGGAGCTAACTGAAGCTAACGTAGGCTGCAGCCAGTTTCAGCCAGGAGACCACAGTTGACAGACTTTTACCCCGTTTTTCAACAACGATCACTTTAGACCCAGAAACATCTCGAGTAGAGAAAACATGTCGATATAATAAGACCCAAATGGGTCGGGTCAGTACGGTCTAATATGGTGTTATTTCCATTACCATCAGTGGAGGGTGAGGACATAGACGGCTTATCTTAACAACACATCCAGCAAAAACCAGTCACAAAGTCATTATGAAAACTCAGATCCTCTCAAAAAAATAAAAGGCTTTTGACTCACCTCACATCTCAGACATCCATCTATATGTTGACTGCATTAGTGACAACACTTTAACCCAAGTACTTGTAGGATACCACATAATTATAGTAATGCGATGTTCATAGTAATGCTACTATAATGAGGTTAATATGTCTTCAGTTCTATTCTGTTTTATATAGTGCAGACTCACAAGATGTTCCACACAAGACCCAATGGTTGCTGCGCGGTATGTTACTGCTGGCGTCAACCTAACATGTTTATTGTTAGGATCATGCGTTTTTCAAGACTAAAGACTGAAAAATAATCCAACATGGTTTCTGTGATAGTAGTATTAAGACGTATGTCATCAGGGAGCTAAAATACCGAGCATATAGTACTAACATAAACAGAAGGTCCAATGGCAATCCTATCAAAGCATTGTATCATATCAAAACAATAAATGTATTTCTAAAATAAAATTTACCATTATTTTAGTGATATTTGAGCCTTACCGCTTTGCTCTGTCCATTATTTCTATCGTCAGAAGGAACTGACCCCTCAGTAACACACAGTATTTTATCAAATCCTTCATGATGCTGGCGGAGGTTACTGAAGCTCTCATCCTTCCAACAAACAAACAATACTTTTCCCACAGACTATGGAGGGCGATATGGCCAAATTTTAACATCTCAAAATTGCTCATTTAATATTCCGATAACGATATACTTCACGATATAGCAATTTTTCTGTTAATTTATTTCATGAATAGTTTATAAAAATGTACAACATGAAAATGCAGTTTTAAATGATAGATGACAATAACACCATCCAGACTCATCATGTAGTGATCTCCTTCCAGGAGAGCAGCTCAGCTCAGCTCTACACTCTACCTTTGCATTAAACATATTATTTAAAAAACATAATCATTTTACCACAAAACCTGCTGTCACTCATTTTCTTCACTTTACAGCTCGTTTTGGCAGCAGCGTTTTTTCTCTCTCTCCATGTAACCTCTGGTTTTAATGTTTTTCACTATCTGCGCATCTCCTATGTAAAAGAGGGGTGTTATGTCGATATGTGTTCGGGCTTCAGCCACACGCGAGGCGGCTGCTGCTCATTCTTGAACTAGGATTACGAACTCGCAGCGAGATATAAGTTAACTGAATGGTAAATGGACTGAACTTATATAGCGCTTTTCTAGTCTTACTGACCACTCAAAGCGCTTTACATTGAAGCCACATTCACCCATTCACACTCGCATTCATACACCGACACCCAACATGGCTCGGTAGGACAATGTAGAATTTGGGGTTAAGTGCCTTGCCCATGGGCACATCGACATGTGACTGGAGGAAGCTGGAATCGAACCTACGACCCTCCGATTGCAAGCCAACTACTCTACCACTGAGCCACAGACGCCATAAAGATGGTGGATTCGCTCAGTGTTTTTTTCAGAAGTCCAAGGCCTTGTTTAGCAGTTCCAGTGTAAGAAAAGTACGGTAATGTAATAGTTAAAAAACGTAATAGATAATATAAACACAACACAATCATTTTCTCCTTTGAATCAGTAGGTCAGATGTATTTCTTGGCTGAATTGCGACCAAAAAATTAAAATTCAAGAGCTTCAAAGGGTTTAAATATTTTAGCAAGGCACAGTATGGATGGTGATGAAAGAGACTGTAATCAGCTCTAAACCACAGCATACCTGTTGTGTATTTCTGTAGGGTGTACCATGGCCTATTCAGTGGATTTTAGTTGTGCGAAGTTCTTACCTAATTTGCTTGTTTGCTTTATTGCGGTTCTAGCAGGAACTGGTCATTTCTTTTCTTTTCAAGCATGCCTTTTATAATTGCTTTTCTCTTCATCTCTTCTTCTAATAAGAGGAACTAGAAGTTGTTTGACAGAAAATAATGCTTCAAGTCATAAACATTTTTGCTATTGACCAACTCACCAAGTTATTTCCTCTTTAATGTTTTTTATAAAAATCTTTCTGCGAGATTTGTATCATTTTTCACGTTGAGCCTTACATTCTTCAAATATTAGATCCCGATATATTAAAAGCTTATAACTTTTCTTCCCTTGCAGGTTTACTGAGGACGGCTGCCCACACAAGAAGTTCTTCCACACTCGCTATCTAATGAGGATGCGTCTGACACCCGACTGTTCCAAGATGCTCATCTCAACCTCCTCAGGGTATCTACTCATCCTTCACGACCTGGACCTCACCCAGTCCCTCGAAGTAGGCAGCTACCGCATGCTGCGAGCCCGACGGACCCCCCTCAGTTCAGGTGAGGGCGGAACCAAATTTAAGCACCCTTTTTTTATTATTATTACATCCTAAATGAAAAAAAGATCACTTAAAAAAAAATGTGTATACTTTTGTAGATGGAGGTACATCAGCGTCCAGATCGACTGCGAC
Organism: Apricaphanius iberus; assembly: GCA_028564705.1. Lineage (NCBI taxonomy): Eukaryota > Metazoa > Chordata > Actinopteri > Cyprinodontiformes > Aphaniidae > Apricaphanius > Apricaphanius iberus. Next base: position 755,637 of record JAPXFQ010002080.1, read on the forward strand.
GCCCCGCCAGGGACACGACTCCAAGATTCATCCTCACAGAGAAGGTCAGATATTATTTAGATGGGATATTGATTGCATGACGTCACTTCAGCCTCCTGACTGTAATCAAACCTCCGTTCTTCTCAGGTCTCTCCCCAAGGAACAGCCTGGAGGTTCTAACTCCTGAAATCCCCGGAGAGAAGGACCGAGGGAACTGCATCACATCGCTTCAGCTTCATCCGAAAGGCTGGGCCACGCTCATCCGCTGCTCCAGCAACATGGACGACCAGGAGGTGAGGAACCTGTTGCCGCGGGCATTTCATATCTGGGAGTTGCCATAGAGGAGAACCTGTATTGGAGCAGAAACGCCTCTGAGCTGCTGAAAAAGGCCCAACAAAGGCTGTATTTCCTTAAACGACTCAGTAGGAATAACATCACACAGAGATCGCTGGTTTCCTTCTACAGAGCCTCCCTCGACAGCATGCTACCATACTGTATGTGCATCTGGTACATCAGCTGTACAGCAGCTCAGAGGAAATCGCGCCAGAGGGTCATAGTCTGGACCAGAAGTTCACCTTCACAATGTACGGCCATAGACGTGCAGTCAGAGGTGTACAGTTGAAAGGTTTAGATCAAAGTGTATTTGGGTACACCTTGGATGTTTCAAAGGTCCTTGCACCACTCCCTGATTCTCCCTCCCACTTCTCTGGAACAGAGGCTTCATCCTGGCTGTTGCACATTAGATTAGGGGTGCAGCGATTCGTCGAATAACCCGATTTACTCTATTCCAAAAATTGCTTGCGGCAAAAACTCTGCCTCGAAGCATCGTTAAATTCCTATGATGCGGACCATAGGGCAGGGATCTGATGGTTCCACACGGACCGTTGCTTTGGATGCACCTGTGCGAAGCACAACAGCAGCGCGTGATACAGTTTGAATTTAGTTGGTAGCGGATAGTAAAGATGCCCATAAATGGCAGAAAATGTGTAAAGTTTGGGATCGTTACATTAATAATGTATAACAACAGTGTAAATACTGCAAAGTAGAGCTGATGTACCACAGCAGTACGAGCTCAATGATCCAGCATCAGAAAACATCCACAAACTTTTTCACCCAGCGTCGCTGAAACAAGGTAATGGAACCTAAAGCCTGTGTACCCTGATGTTTGCTAATTTTAATACTGTATTTGTAGCGATGTCATGATGCTGTTTGACTAGATATGATGTTTAGCTTTGATCTTTTTTAAGTAGTAAATGTATTCACTTTCAATTGCAAGAGAGCCTTATCTACACGTAGCCGGGTATCTCTACGGTTTGGAATGTCATCCACACGTAAACGCAGATTTTCGGCACCAAAAAAAAGGGAATCTTTTAAAAAAGAACCCTGGCCAAAATGGAGAACTGCGTTTTCTCCATTTTCAGTATCTGCATGCGGATGGATGAAAACCGTAACATTACTATCCGTGACAAAAAAAAAGCTGCAACCTCACATTTAAATTAATAGACCTAATGCTGCACTGTGACCAAAGTAAGAAAAAATATATATTTTCTCACTCTCTCCTGACAAGGAGACTCCTGTGAGTTTTTAGAATAATTAATAAGTGACTATTCAGTTTTTTTTTTTTTTTTCAGTTTATCAGTTTATTGGCCAAGTATGTCACATACAAGGAATTTGACTCCGGCAAACTTTTTCCTCCAGTACAGAACTTGAATAAGTGAAATAAAAAAAAAAAAAAAAAAAATAAGAACAAAAATAAGTAAAAATACAAATAAATATCAGATCGTAAATAATAAAGGATAATATATACACCAAGCCGGGGTTATTTTACAGTGAGTATGTACAGAAGTGCAGAGTTATAGTTTATTGTTATGTGAGTGCACTCACACACTGTGACTAGACAGAGTTCGTCAGAGCGACAGCCTGGGGGAAAAAACTGTTTTTGTGTCGGGTGGTTTTGGCGTACAACGCTCTGTAACGCCGACCTGAGGGGAGGAGCCTAAACAGATTGTGGCCAGGGTGTGAGGGGTCAGTGGTGATTTTCCTGGCCCGCTTCCTGACCCTGGCCCGGAATAGGTCCTGAATGGAGGGAAGATCGGTTCCTATGATCCTCTCTGCAGTCCTGACTGTTCTCTTTTCTTAAATGTTCAGTGCTGCTGAGCAGGGGCGTATCCAGGAGGTTAATAAAGACGGGCTAAAGGGGCCCAGGGTGGGTCTGGGGCTGTAACATCAGAATAAAAGCAGAGATGTTCTTCTAGTGGGGACCCAATCTGAACTGGTCACATTTTAGAGTTTTCAACTGTTAAAAGGACATTTAGTCATTTTCTTTTGCTAAGGTTTATGTGACAATGTTGTCGTAAACTCTGCTTGCTTTTCAACGAAGTTAAGTGATTGGCCATAAATAAATCACAAAAACACAAAAGTGGATGGACTGTTAATTTGTTAACTTGCATTAATGTTGTTATCAAATAAATAAATAATTATTGTTAATGGGCTTAATTTTGGAGCCAAATGTTGGACTTAGAGTTATCTGATTTTTTTTGAGAAATAAAATGCAAATGGTTGATCATTTTACAGCCACAAAATTTTCGATATGCCTAATTTGTTTCGATTGTTTGAAAACGTAAAAAAATTATCAAATTAATCGAATCGATAAAGTGCTAGATTAATTGATTACGAAAAGAATCGATAGCTGCAGCCCTACATTAGATCCTTGCCCTCCCTCCCCCACCCGCCCAGACTTCTCTTATGTTTGGACTTTGTGAAATATGTGCTTCAATATACTGAGGCTTTTTTAGTACCCCGGTCCTGCCCCTTCTTTTAGGACAGGGCATAGGTGCCTCTTTTCCTCTCAACCATACCCTCGACCTATGGTTCCCCCCACATACATCCGCATCGCCTATATATGGTGATCCCACAGATGCCTGACCTCTTGATGTAAGTCGGGACTCTGTTTTTCTCTGGATGGTTGTGTTGGAAGTAGTAGTGGGCAATATAAAATGTATAAGGTACAAATTATGTAAAACTAGCCAAAGGTCGAGATTTTGACTATATCGCTATACCGCGGTTATGATTTTTATGAAGTCATCAAGTTGTGCCTATATACTTTTAACCAGGTACGCAAAAATACTGATGTTCACTGGTCTTCACACCAGATATCGAAAGTTTAAAGTTTATTTTTCATTTACTGGAAAAGAAAGTTTAAGCATTTTAAATTCAAATAAATGCAGGTTTATTTTTGTGCAATATTAAATCTGTGAATAAGTAACCAGAAAAGCAGACAATGTTGAAATTTATTTTCATAAGTTCATAAATTTTATCTTATTCAAAATGTCTTTATTTATCTTTTTACCATTTTTAGGCTGCATTATTTTGGCAAACATTTAACATTTTATAAATGCATTCTGCACAATAAATGTTCTTTAAATGGCTTTTTAGACCTTTTGGAAGTTGTTCTGCTGCTATGTATATGGAAAGGGAGAATGTTCATAGCAGTCATTATAACATATACAAAGAAAAAAAATACAGCAATATCGTCATCGCAGACGTATTAGATGATATGGCAATATAGATTTGAGGCCATATCGCCGAGCCCTAGCTGGAAGTAATTTCGTTGTCCAAAGGGTTACAATGCCAAACAAAGTAATTCATTCATTCATATCGCAGGGCAATACAGAGACACACAGGACAAACAAACATACACACACTCTCACCACACTCATCAATACATCCATCTTCTTCCACTTATCCGGGGCCGGTTGTGGAGAGCAGTAGCTTAAGCAGAGAGACCCAGACTTCCCTCTCCCTAGCCACTTCTGCCAGCTCCCCGGGAGGAATCCCGAGTTGTTCCCAGGCCAGCCGGGAGACCTATTCCCTCCAGTGAGTCCTGGGTCTTTCCCTGGGCTGCCCGGAATACCTTACCAGGGAGGCATCCTGACCAGATGCCCCTGTCACTTCAGTTGGCTCCTCTCGATGTGGAGGAGCAAAGGCTCTACTCTGAGCCCCCTCCGGATGACCGAGCTTCTCACCCTATCTCTAAGGGAGAGCCCAGCCACCCTACGGAGGAGACTCATTTCAGCCGCCTGTATCCGTAATCTCGTTCTTTCTGTCACCACCCAGCGTTCGTGACCATAGATGAGGGTAGGAACGTAGATCGACCGGTAAATCGAGAGCTTTGCCTTTTGGCTAAGCTCTCCGTTCACCACGACAGACCGGTACAGTGCCCACTTAACTGCAGACGCCTCACCAATCCGTCTAGTGATCTCCTGCTCCATTTTTTCCCTCATTCGTGAACAAGACCCCCAGATACTTAAACTCTTATCCACAGACGATCTCCTAATCTAACTAAAGCCTAGTTTATACTTCTCCATCTGCGTAGGTACAGACACATGCAACGGCATCATCCATCGATGCGAGTGCTCTCCGTCATCTATGCAAGCACAGCCCAGTTTTCTAACTGATCATCGAATATGCGGAGCCATTGCTCCTTGAGTGGATGTGCGTGTACAAGCTGAAGATGTAGACAAACTCTAGTTGACCAGATATGACACGGCAATGGTTGATAGAAAGATAAAAGTCAGCACCCCCTGCTGTCATGGTGGAGAATTGCTTTGCAACGCTGACACACAATGGAGAAGTATGAACGGGAAAAGCCTTCGTAAAAATGTGTGTGTGTGTAAACTTGCTGATGGAGAAGTCTAAACTAGGCTTAAGCTGTGCAACGAAGAAAATCCAGTTTATGTGTAAAGCTGGGAGAGACACCCCAGAAGTAACTGCAGTGACTGTTTCACAAATAATCGACTCAGGCTGAATACCAATTCATGCTTTCCTTTTTACATTTTCATAAAAATAAAAATAATTAATGAATTATTATTACTATTAATGTGGTGGTTTAACACACGAAATCTCCAATAGAATACATTCATATTTACGGTTGTAACTGTAACTACAACTTTATAGGTTGCCTTCTGCATGAATATTAATATTAGCTGTGACTAGTTTGGGTAAAGTCGTCACCTTCTGTAGTTCATTAAACATAAAGTCGATACACTGATGTTCAACTGTCACTTTTTCTCACACTTCCACTTTCTTTGTCATTTTCCTTAAGTGGACGTGTGTGTACGAATTCCAGGAGGGGGCGCCCACACGGCCGCTCGTGTCTCCCCGCTGCTCCCTACGCCTCACCCACTACATCGAGGAGGCCAACGTGGGGCGGGGCTACATCAAGGAGCTGTGCTTCAGCCCCGACGGGCGGCTCATCTGCTCCCCTTACGGCTACGGCGTCCGCCTGCTGGCCTTCGACGAGCGCTGCAGCGAGCTGGCCGACTGCCTGCCCGTCCAGACCAGCTGCCTCCGGGAGATCCGCTCCATCTACTCGCACAGCGACGTGGTGCTCACCACCAAGTTCTCGCCAACGCACTGCCAGCTGGCCTCGGGTTGCCTCAGCGGACGGGTGGCGCTTTACCAGCCCAAGTTTTAGCATCCAGTGTTGTTAAAAGCCGGAGCGCTGCAGACCTGGGTGAACATGTACTAATCCTGACCCCTGTACATAAAAGAAACGTTTTGCGCCTTTGTAGCATTTCAGTTTCATTATTGTGAGCTTAGGGACAAAATGATACCCGCTTTATAACGGTTTACTATATCAAAACGAACAAACAAACTTTACAAAACCAAGCTCTGGTACCAGAAGATCTTTGATCCAGAGCTTGGTCAACTTCTGCTTCTTTATTCCTGAAGTCTGACGCTAAATAGAGATGCACAAATCAGAATTGAATTGCCAATTTCCAACCTCTGCTTTTACCCAACAATATTATCTTAAATTAAGAATTTAAAAAAGAATTACTATGGTTTGCATTTTAAACTCTTTAGATTCTTATATAAGTGACTATTAGCAATATTGGCATAATGAAAATGACATTCTCTGATTTTCTGATGAGCTGCCAACGTTTCCATGTTTAATGACACAGAAGCTCGAAATTATGACACGGAGCAAGTTTGATCTACTCCGATCAGCCTTACTGTTATCTGTTGAAAGTCTTGCTCTCTTTCGCTTTCCTGCAGCCTTAATCAATTTCAGACATGTATCGACAATAGTTTCCCTTATAATAACTTATTACACCTCCGTGCTTAAAGCTAAACACCTCGCTCATCTGTCGAGTCCAATAAGGCAGAAAATCGTCCAGTTTCAGTCACCAGCTGGATTCTCGGTGCATCACTAAATCTAGCTAATAGACGTAGCTTAGCAGTGTGTTCCCTACGTACACGACGACCCAGGTCTGCAGCTGTCCAATGGGACGTGTTTAAGGTGCTAGCTGTCTAACAGACAGCCATTGACTGGGGTAAAGAAATAGGGACTGAAGCTTTCAGTGAATCGCCAGGTTGCAGCAGAGGACGGACACTTTGAGCCTCTTTAGCACTGAATTTAAAGAAGTAACGGAAAAAGAAACCTCAAAGTTGAAAATACCAAGAAACTCCATTTTTGTTGGTTTTTTTGCAGACAAAAAACTGATTCAGACCGAGCAGAAGTTTGATGCAACTCCTGAGCAAACGATCGCTTGTTTGTGGCTCCCTTTCTTGCTAAGGACTGCTTTATCGCCGCTATAACCTTAGAAAACTTCTTTTTTTGAGACCCGGCACATCCAGTTGTGGCCGTCTCAGGAGGACAACACTAAAGGTGCAAAAACTCAAGTATTGGCGGATCCCGGAGACAAGCGGACGCGAGCTCATTTTGACTTCCTGGTGCCGCTCTCTGCTGCTTCACTCATGCCTTCCCCACAGGTGCTGCTTCTCTGCTCATACAATCTGAACTCCATGGACCTGCCCTCCTTTACCCTGCCTGCTGCTGCTTTTTTTGTTTTGTTCCAAACCTCCTATCCTCTTCCACTGTCCAGAACTTTGGTAGTTTTTAGTAGTTTTACTTGGTGTATTAATGTTGGCACTAATTTTGGCACGGTGTTTTATTTGATAATACTGACACTTCAGAGTTGATGTTCTATAATCCCCTGCCGACACACACACAGTTTATGCTTTTATCTGAAATTTTAGATAGAAACACATCCATCTGAGAAATTGGCCATCAATTCAAAGTATGGTGTTGGTTAATGATTCTGCACAGATCAGAGCTTATATTCACTAATTTTTTACCAGCATGACTCGAGCTGAATTTGCCCAATATTTCATATGAATTAAAATGCTACCAATTGCAGAAGGTATTTTATTATCTATTGAGCTCTGAGCTCTATGAAGTGAGATAATGGACGCTGACAAAGATTTGTTAAAAGCCTTAAAACAAATGTATTTTCACAGCCGAATCTTTAGAAAATTTGAGAAGAAAACCCTAGAAATATTTATTTTAACAAAATCACCAGCGGCTCAGTTATTGGTTCCCCTACTGTAAGCACTGTTCCCCTCTAGATTTTCTTAAGTGAGCACACACAGAGGGATGTTTAGCCATCCCTCCTCACAGCCTCTCCAGATCGTCCAACGTCCAGCTCGGCCCACACCTTTCTTACAGGATTTATTTCCTTAAATTGAGATGAGTGTCTTTTTTTAAGTTGTTTTGTTCTTGATACAGCCACACACAATTTGCATTTTTCCGCAATTTGCATTTGCTTTTCCACTTATCCATCTGGAGTTAGTTGCTGAGGAAGTCCGTTTTGGTTTCATCCTGCCGACACGTGTAGTTCCAGTTTAAATCCCAGTAGAACGTAAAAAAAACGTCAGGTTTGTAGTGGATTGAAGGGCAGAAAACACTTTTTACTGAATGACTTGGTATGTAGATGGCTTCTAATGGTTGTTATGGAGATTTGGTGACACCTCCACTTTTTAACTGTTAATATTACTACTATTAAATATGAACTGTCTAGTTGTAATAGCCTAACAACTAGTGCTTAAAAGGAAATGGCCTCTGTCTCACATCATATTTATACCCCAAGCCAACAGAAAATCGTAAAACCTTTTTGAAAAAAACCTTCAATTGCATTTACTCTAAGCTATTGTCGGAGGAACCAACAGTTGCGATCAAATGCACTTGACTTAAAGGTTGGATTTTCTTTCTGAAAAGGATTGATTTATTTTACACAGCTCTTTAGATGTGGTGCTGTACAGGCAGAACCTGCTGACTCCAATGCTTTATGTTGCTAACTGAATTCTCCGCTTTTTGGACTATCTACAGATGCCTTTCCTTCACTGGTCTCGTTAGGAGCCAACTTTAATTGGTCGTTACGGTGACCAACCTGCAACCATGTCCTCCCTTTCATCACCTCCCGTTGGGAACACCCTGATCACTGCAGTTGTCTTTTTTCTTCTTCGTTTTTTTTTTTTTTTTTTGACAGACAGAATAAAGAAGCGATATGAGTATGTGCTGTGGTAGTCGGGTAGTTGGTCGATCGTATACCCCAGCCACTGCACTGACTGAAGGGACGCATTGGAACTCGGCGAACTGTAAACTTGCTATGCACTCCCGCCTTTCTGATTCCCCCTTTATTATTTCTGCTCTATGCTGAGCCTTCAGTTGCCAAAATATAATTTATGGTGCATTAAAGTAAAGCGTACTGAGGACTACCACAGAGCATCTGCTGTTTTATAGATTTAAAACAAAAGCTCTATTTTTGATGGACTTTATTTCTGTCCACTGAAGAGGGTGCTGTTGCGCTGTTCCCTCTGTTTGCGTTTCCCTGCAGTTGATGAACGCACCTGCAGATCTCCATCTGTGTTCATTTCTAAAACATCCAAGTCGGGGAAATCGAGCCAATCTGATGTAAATTTTGGTTTAAAAGCGACACGGATGTAAACGTCTAGTTCCCAGCTTCAGAGTTGCTCCTGTAAGCCCCTGTTATCGGCAGGACGCTCTCACGCGTCATACCTCGGTTAACCGCTTTTGTAACCTGCAGTCTCTCAGCCCGTACCTGAACAAACGTGGTTTCTCCAGTCTAAATGCTGATATGCACATTTGTAGCTACATTTATTGAGATTTGACTGAGCTGAGTGTGAAGGGACGCTGTACATTCTCCGCTGCTTTTACTTCAGCTACACTCACAAGCTCTTCAAAGTGTCTTATCTACTATTTCAATCCATATATTTACAGAGAAAGAGAAAAAACTGGTGTTTATCATGACAGGCTTTGTGTGTTCTTTTGATCCCTGTGTTGGATTTTAACTTGTATTTAGCCATGAGTTTCATGAATGTTGACACTATTACTTTTTTTTTTCATGTGTTCACCAGTAAGTGAATACATCTGAAGGATGGGTAAACAAAATAAAACACGTTGAAATGCTTAAAGCTGCCTCCAACCTTTCTATTGCCTATACAGCAAATACTCTTACAGAGATACATAAATAAAGGATTAAGGTGTTTCTTTAGCACTGCTTACTGCCATGTATTAAAGTCCAGTAGCGTCACAAAGTTTTGTGCATTTATATGAGATATTCTGTAAAAAGACCAGCAGAAGGTAACCATAAAGTCAACGTGCTTTTTCAGACATTTCTTTAGTGATGCAGCGATGCCACTTTTCTTTCAAATATACAATACCAGTACATGGATCTGAGCACTTGCCGATACCAAGTACCAATGCCAATACTTCTACGGCACAAAAAAATTGGTATCTCTCTGCTTGTTGCAAAAAATGATGGTGAATTAGATTTTTTTTCACTAATAAAAATTAACAAAAAAAAACTAAACTAAAATTTCAAGTGAAATTACTGCAGTTTACACATTTTAGATATCGGTTTATGGTATTCGGTTAACTTCAACGAGTACAGCTGCATTAGAATGGTAGGCTATCACGATCACAACTGGATATAAACTTCTTCCAAAGGACTCCAAGTAGCCTCAAATTTGTCTAGGTGAGTAAATTAACGTCATAAATGCTAAAAATAAGGTCCAGGTAAAAAAAAAAAAAGAACTTCACCTGATTTTCTTCTGTTATCTTGAAACCCAGTTCTTAATGCGAAATCAGATTCAATTCGAGTGTTACAAAAACCAAAGCTCAAAATTCAGCCACAAAGTTCTGATAGGTACCTCTTTAAAATGAGTAAATGCAAAGAAGAGGGGAAAGACAACGATGTGGGGAAAATGTTCTGACAGCTTTCCTGTTTCTCTGCTCCTCAAGCCGAAGTAGACTTTTTGTACATTTTCAGGATTTCACTGCGAATGTGGTCTGTATGAGAATAATGCAGGGGTGTCGAACTCATTTTCATTTCAGTCCACAGCTAAATTATGAATGTCCTCAAAGAACCGGAATTGGCAGAATATATTGGTTAAAAAAAAAAAACTGCTAAAATATCATAGCTTTCTTTACATTTGATAAGTACTTTTTATGAAGAAAATATTTAACATCTGTCCATACTGATGTAATTTGGCACTCTAGAAATGAAATCTGATTTGATTCGACTGATATGAAAAGCATTTACATGTGCAAAATAATTTCCAAGTTGCATTTACATGTACCTCTATGCTGGGCCGCATTTTGCACACAGGCCCCGACTTTGATACATGTGACTGAGAGAATTCAAGCTGTCATAAAAGCAGGACAATGCAAAATAAATTACTGAGAGAGATTGTTTTCCATCCTGTTTGCTATTTTCAACACTGAGGGATAAAATGTTCCCTTTTAATTAACGGGGGTGGGGGGGCATAATTGTTACATAGTTTTCAGATTTCAATGACAAACCAGAATATTTTGCGTTTACATGTATATCGACACAGACAACACAGCAGTTTGAACACTGTAAGGGCAGCGATTCCATAGTTTTACCAAATGTTGTTAGCTAACACCACAGCCGTGCACCCACAGGAATTTTTTTTACCATTCTTGCTGATACTTTATTACTGTTTTAACCTTCACCATACATTTAGACAATTTGCAACAATATATATCACATTTATTTGGGAGCAAGGGGGCCCCCCTGAAGGGCTTCAGTAGAAAAACAGTGAAAAAAATGTGACATATCAGACCAGCTGATATTGAGATTCACATTTTTGTTTGTGTACGGACATAAAATAAAGAACAAGAACAGAAATATTCTGAATGTATCTCTAATTAGCCAGTGTTTCTGATGTTTTACAATTAGCTCCGTGCAAAAGTTGTCATACCCCTAAAACCCTTTCACATTTTGCTGTCTTACAAACTTCAACCGTACCAACATGAATCCCGAGAAATCCACACTTTTGTGCACTCATTTCACTCTTCTTGTTATTCTAAACTAGCTTAGAATTGAAATGATCTATAAGTAATCTGTGATCATTCTTGGACAATGTATAATGATTTAATGTAAACACTGAGATGTGATTGAGATGCTACTTCCAGGCAGAGATATTTTTCGCAGGTCCGTTCTCCCTAGAGCTGTTAGACTTTACAACCAAGTCTCCTCCCAACAAACTTAATAATGTTCACGTCACTGCTTTTAATTTGCACAAACTCACTAATTAACATTTCTGCTGCTGTTATTTGCACATATGCTCTTCTCAGTTTATATTCTGCTAACTCTTGGATATAATATGTTTACTTTTTAAAAGCACAAGTACAAATGCACATTCTCTACATCTTTATCAATATATGCATATATATTTTATTATTTTTTTAAGTATCCTGCTCTGTTGCACGTTCCAATCTGGATATGCCGCTTTATTTATTTTTTTGTTGACTGCACAGTACTCTGGTTTTTGTAACTCTGCCCATAATGCTTGCCATCACCATTATGTGAATGTGTGTGTGAATGGGTGAATGTAGTGGGAAGGGCTTTTGGGTCCTCTGGACTTGATAAAACGCTATACAAGTCCAGGCAATTTACCATTTATTATCATTTTGGTAGTTTAGGCTTTTTTCTCCCCTGAAGCTTTGATGTTCACCATCTGATGATGTCACTATGGCCTTTATCGATTATAAGTATAATCATAAAGACTTTATCAGTGGACAATGGAAGATCAAACTCATTCAAAGCTCAGACCCAAACCCAATTCAAAATATGTAGGAAGTCCTTAATTATGCTGATTAAAAATGTCAATTCAATCTGACTGAGTTTGGATTATGCTGCACGTGTAGAAAAAAAAAATGTGTTTGTAGATCTGCAAAGATGTGAGAGAAATACCCCTGAAACACCTGCTTCTGTAACTGCAACAAGTGTTGACTCATAGGGCTTGAATCTAAATGCACACCGCACTGTTCAGATTTTCATCTGACTTAAGTTGTTTTCCTTTCCACTTCACACTAATGTGCAACTTTGTGTTGGTTTATTACTTACATTTCTGATAAAATATATGAAAGTTGTAAAATGAAGCATGTGTGTGAAAAAAGTTGAAGTGGTATGAATACTTTTGCAGAGTACTTACGAATTATGTGTGTTTTGGGATATTTGCTGTTTTTGATATTTGGCTGATCTTTCAATAGGAGACATAGTTTTCATAAAAGGGAGTTACATTTAACTTTCATTTCAGAGGCTTCCTCAGCCCTTCGTCCTGTTCTCTCTGATTCCAACATGGCTCAGGAGGAGCTGGCTCTCCTGGTTTGACTTTCTCGGCGGCGGTTGATGGCTTTGGTGCTGGCCCGGAGCTTCCGCATCCTGAGAGCACGAAGTCGCAGCTGAAGGTCCTTCGGGATCTTCTGTCCTTTGGCCCGGATCTCCTTAAGCCTCTGTATGGGTGTTTTGGTGAGGGTGAAGTCACAGATTGTCGGATGAGGCTCCAAGCCGACGTGGCAGCGACGCATGGATGGGAAGTAACCCTCGGCCCAAACAACAATCTTGTACTCGCCTGGGTTCAGCAGACGCCAGTAGTCGCCGTCAGCGGCTGTAGGAGATTAGAGGCAAAAGGTATAACTTTGTTAGACTGCCAATCACTGTTTTACCTACGCAAACTAGAATATTACCTAACTGCATGTTTTGTGAAACTAAGTTATAAACAAAAAAACAATTTATACATTTTAATCCTCACGTTCCATAAATTAGCCAACTTTGCCATTGGTGTCAGTTTATCTGGGCAGAAATTTGCCCCAGAAAATTGTCCCGGTTCCAGAGGTGGTACTTTCGGTATCAAACATTATCAACAACATGTACATGGCTTTTTTATTTTTATCCTTTTTAAAACTTAATAATTTTAATACTTTGCTAGAGTTTTTATTGCTGAATTGATGAAAAGACACAATGGGAAATAAAACTATTCTATATCTAGCCTTTCTTTTGTTGTTGATCTTCAACCAGTTTCAGGCAAATAGACTTTCTCGATTGTTATCCAGGTAGACTTGTACACTCACGGTGAACACCTGTACCTGTTGTAGCCGAACCACGCTTCCACTCTACCGTTGGAATTGATTTGTGGAGAGAAGAGAAAACTAAACGGATGGAAAAGGACACCGAAGGGATGAATACGAAATACACTTGGGAGGATAGACTGTTTACCCCCCCTTTACCAAAGATAACTGTCAAAAATTATATTTGTGAAACAGTTTGTGTGCATTTGTGAGACAGATTGTGTGCATTTGTGAAACACATCGTGTGCATTTGTGAAAGATTGTGTGCGTTTGTGAAACAGATTGTGTGCGTTTGTGAAACAGATCGTGTGCATTTGTGAATTTATATTACAAGTCTTTTTGAAAATTATATTTATGAATATCCACGTGTGAATTTTTGAAACAGACCATGTGAATTTCCGAATGAGCATATGCATTTGTGAAAAACCCTGCGATAATTTATGTATTATGAGACTTTCTCGGCTCCATACCATGCCTACGTCACAGGCACGGTTTCACAGAGACGCCCTCCCTCTCTCAGACATGCTCACCCCTAAGGAAAGCCAGCTAGGACAATTACACGTGAAATTTCGTCTGTCTTTGACACGTATACAACGCGCAAACAACACGCATTCAACACATACTTTTCGTGTGAAGATATTCGACCCGAAAACAACATGTGTCCAACGCATTCGGGACGTGCAAACAACATGTACTTCACGTGTTGGTTTATGTCGCTACTGTTTGGCTGACAAATTCTTGCCATGATCCATTATGCTGCATTCAGACCGCATCCGTTGGATACGTAAAGCAACGCATCCAACGGATGAAGTTTGACGTATATACTTTTTGGCTTCCATAGCCTGCTTCTGAGGAAAAAACAAAGCATGGGCGGGGCTTCCTCTGTTGCTGTACATTCTGAACTATGGTTGACCGTATCGAGGGGCTTGGCTTTATTAGCTAGATAAAGCTAGACAACGTTGACATCGGGTGCATCAGCGCCCACTATTCAGATGCGTTCTGAGTTTGGGGAGTTTAACCATTTGCTCCAGGAGCTGCTTATGGATTAGGTTCACTTTCAGGCCTACTTCCGTCTGTCCCGCACCTAATTTTACGACCTCTTCGGGTGCATCGGAGCTTAAATATCCTACCAGGACACCAACTACAGGTTCTCTGTTCCTCTTTAGGGGCGCCTGTCTATCTGACTTTGGTAAGTGTCATTTATGACTTTTTTAAATCTGCGGTTGTTGAAAATGTTTTCACTGGACCCGCGCTTCATTCATGATACGCGTATAGTGACATAACTACTGTGAGACGCTCTGATTGGTTGCCGCACTGCGTTAACTGCGTTGGGTCCGTCAAAAGCTCAGCTTGCTGAACTTCTGTGACGCATGCGTTGGTACGTTGCCATATGAAACGCAACCGTCGTTGACGGAACCAACGTACTCAACGCAACGCAGAGCCTTTGACGGACCTCTGACGTACTCCACCATAGACTTTACATGTAATCTTGCCGCAACTGACGCTGACGCATGGGCTTGGTCTGAATGCAGCATTACAACAAGGAAAGGGGGGAGCTCAGCAGATCACAGCAGGCTGTAGGTAACCCCGTTTTTGTCATCTGCTAGAATCTCCTGAAGGTGATATTTAGGAGATACTTGGGGACAGGTACAGAAATAATTTTTGGAGAGCAAGAATCCGTACCCTCGGTTTATTAAACCATGCGCACGGATTACGTATCCGTGCCTTAAGTTCTTGTAAACTGTGACCGTTTGGGGGGTAGGGGCTTTCAGCTTGATAGTAATCCCTGCTTGCTCTTGCTACACATGTCGCTGCTTTGGCAGAGTGGTTAATATATAGGATTGAGGATCTGTTCACTAGAGGTTCGAAACGTCTAGTCAACAATTGTACATGTTGTTTGCACGTCCTGAACGCACTGGATACGTGTTGTTTTCGGGTTGAATATAGTACGTGTTGAATGCATGTTGTTTGCACGTTGTATACGTGTTGTATACATGTAAAAGACACACGAAATTTCACGTGTAATTGTACTAGCTGGCTTTCCACTTTACCATAGATAAATACAGCCGTTACGGAGCTTGGCGGCAGCATGCCATGGTTTATGGAATAATGGTAAATCAATAAATAAATTCAAGTAATTGATTTTCCATAATAGTTCAGCCATGACTGTCTTCCAGACCACTCCTCCACGTCCCCCCCACACACTCATCCTCCACACTTGACCATGCCCCTCCGTGCCTCCTGGTCCTGCTCACGTTTTCAAATGTTGCCTGGGAGAGGGATGAGTTCATTTCTACCATTTTTAAGAAAAGTAGCGTATTTGATATTTAGCTGCTACCAGAAATGGTTTTTGTTCCACCGATGCACACGGCACTAAGCATAATTAATTCAATATAAATCACTATTTTTAAGATAGAGCCATATAATCATCCTACTGTCCTACCTAAATGGCTAGGACATAGCCATTATAATCTTATAAAACGTTGAAACTGGTAAAAATTACACAGGCAAATTTAAATACTGTGTTTATGTAATTTAACATTTTAAAGACTTTAAAGTGTTATTATTTAGTTGATAAATATTTTACATCCTTTCTTAAATCATGTTCTGAAACATTCAACCTATCAGCTATTTTCTGTCATGGATTAAATTCTGATTTTAATAATTCACAACAGACTCCAGATTATTTGGCCCTACCCAACGAGGTAATGGATATCTCAAATAAGCCTCAATTTGTTGAGCTTACTTCATGGAATATCCCCCTGGTCACTAAGGCCTCTGGGCCAAATAAAGTCAGGGTGCTTAAAGGTTGTATATGGAACATTTTCATAAAAAGTTCTATTGAAAAAGAAACATCCACAGGACTTTTAGAGGGGTGCAGAATTAAAGTACAAAATCTCCATAACAATTTATATTTGCATAAAAATATAATAAAATGTACACACGTAAATCGGGCATAACAATGACGTAATGTTTATATCTACCAGACAGTAACGACAGCAGGTTGTGTGTTGACAAATACAGTCTCTATGATCTAACTATATGGTCAGCTCAGTTCAGCTGGTACTGGGAAGAATGAGGGAGTCAGCAAGTCAAACAGCTGCTTCAGAGCCCCAGAGATATTGTTATCTGTTATCTAGGAGAGAAATGACCGCAGAAGAACAGAAACTAGAGTAGTTTTTGGCAAAGCCTGCACCAGATGGACACACAAAAAACATTTTGAAGGTGTTATGTCAATATGTGTTCAGGCTCCACCCACACGTGAGGCGGTTTCTGCTTGTAAATCATATTAGGTTGAGGCACTGGATCCCGAATCGTTGGTTTAGGACAATAGTCAAGTTATGGTTAGGGAATTCTCCTCTAGTCTTAGGAGTAGAACATCATTTAGGGTTAGGCAATTGCTGTCGAATATTAAGATTAGTAAAAAAATAATAAAACGGTCAACCAATCAGAAATGACAAAGGCAGGACCTTGCCCCACAACAGATAAAATAGTGGCAATGTAGGTGGAGCCGAAACACATCTCCAAGGGGGAACACATACCGACGTAACAAAGGCATCAAACACACGCGGAAACGGCAACATTCCTCCTGGATCGGTAAGCTTACTCATTTGCTAACGTGGCTAATGTTAGCTGTCAGTTAAACTCCTCTAGAATTCCTCCTCTACATTCCTCACTGGACACAGTTCAGGTTGGTCACTGGGCGTATCGGTTTCATGTTTGATATCCAACCTTTAAGAACTGCTCTGTTCCGTCAGGCAGGGCTCGCAGTGTTTTAGCAGCTCCTACACTCTGGATGTAGTGGAGGGAATCAATAATATTCCCAGTCCCCAAACAGACTTGTACAAAGGAAATACAGGACTTTAGGGCAAGTAGCACTCACCTCCATTTTATGCAAAGTTATGGAGAGAGTTGTGGTCACTAGCCGTCTGTCATGATCTCACCCAGGTTGGGCCTACTACAGATATAAAACTCATCGTAGCATTGACACGCCAGCCGCACTCTGTTAAACACGGTTTCCAAGTGACTGGACTCCGTACACCCTAGCATCCGCATCTTATTTATAGTTTTTCGTCTTATTTAACACTGTAAATATTAACACCTTGTCGCACCGCATTTTAGACCTTCAGGACTATCCCAACCTTGTTTTATGGACTCAAAGTTTTTTACAGGGAAGACAACATCAGGTTTACATTACCCCTACTGAGTTTTCTGGTTATCGCTGGCAAGATAATTCAAAAGGTTACTTATGGATTTTGATGACATTTTCAGGAAATGGGACCAGGAACAACTGATTAAAGTTTCGAGTTGACTCGACATGAAGAGCGTACCCACCCACCAACCAGCGGTGCCATGTAGGACTCCTCTCACGTCTCAGAGAGCTCACACATTAGCTGTATGGTTGCTAATTGATCTCAGACATGTGAATCTCCCCTCTGCTGGAACAGCACAGCGACAGCACGAACACAGACGAATGTCTCATCAACAGATATTTAGTTGGAAAAGTACTGAACCTAAGAATTAGATCACAACATAGGGATCAGGTCTTTGCTATCTTTTCTACTTATATTTTTATCCCTTTTTAAATGTTTGTGTATTGTAAAGCCTTGTCAAAGGAACATTTTTGTCACCTTCTGGATAGACTATAAAGTTTTATCTAATCTTATTTATAGATGGAACTTTGTAAAACGGAAGGTGATAAACATTTTATGTCCATAAAATATTTACAGTATTTCCAATTTTAAACTATTTGACAATTCCTTTTTTCCTGATTATAGTTTTTTGACCATGAGAACAATCACTGGATTTCATTGTAAGCATTCTTTTGTGAACGTTTCCACCAATACACTTGGAGAGATGCTAAGGGGGGTTTTATGTCGACAAAGATGTTTTTTTTTTTTGTGTGGAAAAGATGCTCCTGCTGCGTGATTAACAGCTGTGACTTTCTGCAACAAAAATACCAAAACAGACTCTCACACGGCGACTAGACTTTATAACTTACATGCAGTCACCGAAAGGTCGAGGGAAAGTTAGAACTGCTAAAGCAGACTCCCTGGCTCTGTTGCTGCTGGGGTAACAGGATGGAGAGACAGCTCTGGTCTCAAGCGTCGACGCTGTGAAACTGAATTAAAATGTCCTCAAAAGTGGAGGAAGGTTATTGCATTTTTAGACGTTTAATGGATAAATGTTATCATTTTACACTGTGTACTTTTAAATCCACAAAAACACTAAAACGTTGTTAAAATATCGATTCAAAGGAAGAAAAGATTTCCCTGTTATCATCCGTGGAGGCAAGTGGCCTTCTCAGTTCCATTTTTTGGGATTTCCAAAACTACTCCCACCCCCAAGTATTTTGGTATATCATCAGATTTCCTTCTCTAGGGCAAGTAGTGAAGCCTTTAACAGATAAATGTTGTTTTTTTCAAACCCTCTTCTGCCAAATAAGGGATTTGAACTCTGTTTCTGAGTGTAACCATTGTTACCAGGTTGTATTCCTGACTGCAGATCTCCTACCCTCAAATTTTCCCTACTTCCCAGTAGACAAAGAATTCTTCATCAACTTGATTTAGAGCAAGTTACCAGATTGTAGCAGTTCTGACTGAACTGTTGCTAATAGCTTTATAGCTGAAAGTAAAAGCTTTTCATTTTCTCTCTCCAGCACGGTGGCTGACCTCTCCAAAGCGGCATACTCAGTCCAATCAGTACCAGTAAAGTAATTTACATTTAAAAAAAGCACTCTGATGTGGACGGTGTAGAAATACAAGATTCAAGGAAGTCAAGTTCTTGTGGGAGGAAACATGTCATGCCGCACTGTTGGACACACCTATCTGTTTGCTACTTTGGAAGAAAAAAGGCTATAAAGACACCTTGACATCCACAAATACATTTTCTGAACTTCCCCCAAACTGAAGCATGGAGAATAACCATAAAAGTACATTTTTCCTCCAGGTTTTCATTTGCTCCAACAGAAAAGGAAGCTAAATAATTGAATAAAAAATGCTTTATAAATAAGGCGGAGAAACTTTATAAAATAAATACGGAGTAAAATCTGCGCGACTGACCTGAACGGATGTCGTGGTCGTGGTCTTCCACCTTGATTACAGCATTTTCTATTCCCTGCTTGGTGATCTTGTCTCTGATGACGCCTTTAATTCCTCTGTGAACCTGAGTGAGGAGGAAACCTTGCATAGTGAGCTCATTCTCAGGGCTTCATATGAATGACTTGCAGGAACAATCACGGTTTAAATAGTTTTACAATTTTCATTAATTTAATTTTTATTTAGTTTTGACTTAAGATTTCAAATTCTATTTTAGTTTTAATTAGTTTTTACCATTTGTTAGATAGCTTAGTTTAATGTTATTTTTATTTGAAAATGCTTAGTTTCAGATTAGTTTTTATTAGCTTCAGTTCTAGTTTTAGTATTTTCGTTAAACAAGTTTAAAAAAAGAGAAGAAATGTATAACAAAATCCCATTTTAAAAATGTATTGACGTGGGTCAGATGAACAACCTTACTAATCAGGCAGGTATAAAAGATAGATGGCAGAGTAACGTTCAAAGTTTTTTAAACACATAACTGCACCTGTGCATTAGAAAGCCCAACAATGAATGCAGGTGCTACAGTTCTATAAAAAACTGACGGTGACTGAAAATACAGCAAAACAAAAGCCAAGCCACCATGAGTACTATGATGCATTTTGCACATATTCTAGAAGTAGGTAATCTCAAATTGGACTCTGGTGCTTTCCTCTCAACCTCTGCTGACATGATGCCAGGCGGACCGCAGCAACGCAGACATCTCGACTGACTTATTAACAGCGTTGGGTGGAATGCGTTACAAAGTAACTATTTACTGTAATGACATTACTATTTTGTAACATAGTAGTGTAAGGCGTTACTGTGGCGATAACTGTAATGACATTACAACTACTTTCGAAAATATTATGTGGTTACTAAACTCTTTCCCTCCAGGAATTCGCAATGTTGCGATTGCAACTGTTAACTTTATCTTTGCTCCGTCTTCTCTAACCCTAACCCTAATTCGAGTCAGTTGTGACAGACGACCGCTCGCACTGAGCCCGGTTCTGGTTCGGCTGGTGGTTTCTTGCTGTTAGGAGGAGTTTTTCCCTCTCCACTGTTGATACTCGTTGAGTATGATGGATTGCTGTAAAGTCAACGACACAACACAGGCGCCTGTCTGTGTGTATGTATGATTGAATGGAAGTTATTTTTGTTTTGTTTTAGAAGTGCCTTGAGATAACATGTTGTGAAAGGGCGCTATATAAATAAACTGCATAACATTTGCTGCATTCTTGACATGGCCTTACAACCTTTTGCTGACTGAGAGATGACTTTGTTTCTCATTTGCTCTTGAATTTCTTTAAATCTGTCAGTGACATATTGCCTTTTGGGATTGTTTAGTTTACTTGATACTGTCAGACAGGGTCTATATAAGCAATGATTTAGTTCAGTAATCAGCCCTGGGGGTGGGTAGTGAAACTAACCTAAGAGAATCTGGTTAATCACAGTTATTAATGATTTGACTCAGGTTATCTTAAAAAAATCGATCTAATCTTATGCGATGAGTTTATTCTGGAATAAAAAAATCGTAAATAATTTTTAGAGGTCTAAAAAAAGATGTGACATTTACATAGAAATGAATTTTCTTGTTAAATGGACGTCAAGACTGACCTGCTCCATATAAACTAGAAGAGGCTCCTTATTGTTCTCCCACTCGACAGGAAGCTCGCTGGCATGAGGGAACTTATCACAGGACAGCTCCACGGTCACCTCAAAACAGTTGGTGTGTAAGTAACTGAAATCATTCATACCTGCAGAAAGGATACACAGCAAGTATACCAAACTGCTACCAATAGACAATCATTTCAAAAGGCACAGTCCAAATGCTACAGGAAGTGACTGTATTGTCCATCAGAAAGGGCAGATTTCAATCACATTTTGAAGACTTCACCACATCTGATCTTAAGATGGCTGACTGGCATGATAAGTTAGGTGGCAACTCAACACCTATTTGCAGCAACAAATTCATCTGCAATGCATACAATATGACTTTGATCAATAATACTGATTGCCATTTTAATTAGATTATTATTGTTTCTATATTAAATTAACCACATAAAATTGCACACACCTACACATAAATTAAATTTTATCTAAATATAACCTAAGAATTAAACCTTTTTTTTATAGCCTACATAAAATTGCAAATAAAAGGTCACTCACCAGTGTTGGTCTTCTTGGGGGGGAAAAAAACCCTTGCAAAATGTTCATCTTTTCAGTAAATGAATAATTTTTCAAAAAAAAACATTCTCTCTATAATCATCTTTAAGTACTTGAACAATGTAAAAACCCACTGGCTGGTGACATCCCATATGTTTAATCTCTAATTTCAGTTCAAGAGGTAACGTGCTAAATTCAGACTTCATCAAACGATCTTCTCCATTTTTTTATAAGTGTCTTGGTAACAAGCAAGAATATTAGATGGCGGCACACTTCTATCCAACAGAAGGTAAATGTGACGGTGGCTTTTCTGATATTTGAATACCAGTTATGCTGCACAGATATTTGCTTATTATTTCTTCGGTGGTTAAATTTTCTATATCTTCCGCCATACTATATATTAACTGCTGACTTTGAAAAAAGTCATAAAACATGTCTTGAAAATTATCTCCCATAATGTGGACATTTAGGAAATAGGTCATTTTCTAACCAAACAGGAAATGCTTAATGTGGTTTAACGTCAGACAGTAACAGAAAAATAGCTGTGTAGTTTTATGCAGTTTATCTAAATGTATGGTGTTCAACCTTCAGTTATTAAATGTTTTCATCCAAAAAAACAAGAATTCAAGAACAAATATCCCTACTGAGAACTATTTTCTATTCAGAATTGAAATGGCTTTATTCCCTGATTTTGTATTAACATGGTATTTTGCATCTTAAGTTAAAATATACATCAAATGTGAGGACAGGCTTAACCTTAAAACAGTTCAAGAATAATTTATGCAGTGGAATTTTTTTCTCTCTGCCTTTTTAATTGAGATTAAGGTGAAAAACAGACAATGTCCTCCTAACTTCACTTTTCTGCATTTTGGGGAGGATGTAATAATTCAGATTCCGTCACGTTACTCACTGCCTGGGACTGTGTGCCAGGCCCCGCCGTTGATGATGTTGTTGTGCATCTGGAAGTCCTCGTAGTGGCAGATGCGGCGGTCGGGGTTGGCCAGCACCAGGTGAGTCGAGGCGTAGACGGTGGCCAGCCAGCGGAAGAAGGCGTCATCGGCCGTGGGGGTGTCTTCCTGAGGGGCCCAGTCGCGGGTGCAGTCGAAGGGATAAGTGACCACCAGCTCCCCACCGTGAAGGTTTGCACTGAGAACAAATGGGATATCCTGCATCCAGCGGATGACGGCCCGTGTCTCTGGTGCAACCTGAGCAGTGGTGGACGGTAGGAGCACTTGTCAGTCAAGAAAAGTTTTTCACGTTGCAGTCACAAATTTCAGAGTCTATCATTTGGTTTTTAATGTGATAGATCAGCACAAAGTAGCGCATAAATTTGAACTGAAAGGAGAAGGATACACGGTTTTTAACTTTCCATAACTAGCAAATTCTAAAAAAATTATTTGTATTCAGCCCAACTTATTCTGATATCCCTAAAAAAAAGGTTTACCTAAGTAGTATAAAGAGTCCAGTATTATGAAGACCAAAGAACACAGCAGACGGGTTGGGGTTTAAAAGTGCAAAGACAGCAGTATTAGAATACCCAGAGTCCTGACCACTGAGCAATCCAGCCATTTTCTGAAAAACTAACATATAGCACAAGTGCAAATTATCAAGACATGGCTGTCCACCCACACTGAAAGCACATATGAATCCAAGAAGTTCGTAGCCAGTAGGTTTCTCGGGAGGAGATTTAGAGATTTACAACTCAGGCGGGAGTATCTACGAACTTTAAATATGTGCTCTACAAATTAAGCCTCAAAGTAAAGCAGCATGAAGAAAATTATTGTTATAAGAAGCATTAAGAATTCCCATGGTAAATTTGCCAACAAGCCTTTTAGGTGACACATGTGGAGGAGGCTGCTCTGGTCAGATGAGATTAAGTATTATTGTTAATATTATTATTGGCTTTCAAGGAAAAAAAGCAGGTTGGAGTTCATGGGAAGATGAATGAAGCACAATATTTCATTTCAGCTAATATATATACATATATATATATATATATATATACATATTTGCGGTTAAAGGTATAGCGGAGAATTTTTCTGAATTTCCCGAAAAAAACGCCTTCTCCACTTTCAGAAAGGAAACGTGCATGCACACCACCGAATCTTCTCTGGAAAATAACAATATAGACGTAGATAACTACTCCTAGTAATCGGAAATGCATTTCTCCAAATAGCATGCCAAACTTTAGCCTACCTCTCGAGTAGAAACTTGGCGACGGAGGCATCAGTGGGGAGCCCAATCTTTGCGCCATCGTTGGAAAGAATTTTCTAAAAATACTCTGGTCTTGTTTCTCTCTCCTAACGCCTTTCTCTTCCTCTCATACACTTCAAAGACACTTTTTCTCTTGCCATTTTCTAAGGACCAAGTGAGAACTGTGAGGTAGAATGAACGAAAGGCGTGGCGTGCTAGAAATAAACACCTGAGAGTGCGTATGTGCATCCGAACTCTCAGAATGATTGGCATTTAGGAGGACCAATAGTGTAGATGATCCACCCGGAAGAAAAAGATCCTCCACCATACCTTTAAATTCTATCCAAAGAACGCATCCTTTTTGTTTCACGTCACTCTAATGCATCATTTTTATTGGTCTGTCACATAAAATCCATATAATGATTCAAGTTTGAAAATGTAACATGACAAGATTAGAAGTAGAAAAAAGAGTAAGGGGTTTAAATACCTCTGTTAGGCAACAGATAGAATGTAATGCGCACATTTAAAAACAGCCACCATTTTTTAATGTTTAAGATGAGAAAAATATGAGCAATTTTTCAATTTTTTCATTTGGAATACATTTAACATTTTGTCCAGATTTCAGGGATATGTCACAGGATAACCTTTAATAAAGTTATTTTTACTTGTGCCTCTCCCAAAGTCCTTTTAGTATGTTTTTAAGCAATAGTTCACTGCTCTCATAAAATTCCAAAGCTGTGAAATTTATAGTGAGTATAATACTTTGGTGTTCAGAGTCATACTGTACATTTTGTTCCATAAATATTTTTTTGTTTGTTTTGTTCCTTTTGCCTCCAGTAAGTTATCAATATTAATAGAAGCAGCAGACGGTTCTATAGCGAGGGGAAACGACTTTTGCTCCTTACTATAGCGTCTTCCTTAGTGTAGTATTCTGGGATGGGGATGTAGTGGTTGGACACCTTAGAAGCATCAGCTGCAGCCTCCTGGGCGTCCCACATAATGTTGTTAAGGTCTGGAAAGTTATGATTCATGTCGATTCCTTCGTAACTGTATCGCCCCTCAGCCCAGCCGGCCAGTTCAGAGCCCTGCAGCGTTTCAGATCAGACAATCAGAAATAATATGTGGAATTTTAATAGATGCATTCAAATGAAGGTAACATGCTGTATAATACAAGAAAAAAAAGGTACTCACACCCCGTTACGTGTTCCACATTTTGTGAAATGACAGACCTATTCTAAAATCAGTTTTAGCATAGTTTTGTTTTTAAAATAATCTAGACAAAATAGGATTATTTAAATGGTATATCAGAGAAAACTGCCACGTGAAGTCAACAGAATTGTCTGTGGACCTGAGAGTGTGTCAAAGTTCGGAAACACCAGGACACTCTACAAATCTGCCAAACTGAGCAGTCAGTGAAGAACAAGCCTCGCTTTAACACTATGACTGAAAGCACACCACCTAAGGAGTCACAACAGTAGCAGTCTGTGTGGGTCCTTTAGTCGTCTAACCAGATCCCACAATTAGAATATGTAACTAAAGTGCAGGGGATGTGAGTACGTTCTGGTGGTACCGTGATGAACTCAGTCTAGCAACACCCACCTTCTTATAAGCGACTTCATATCCATCAGGGTTCATGGACGGTAGAAGGTGGATCCGCGTCTCCGTAACCAGGCGCACAACACGCTGGGTGCCCTTTTTGTATTCTTTGCATAAATACTGCATGAGGTTCAGGACGAGCTCCCGACCCAGAACCTCGTTTCCATGCATCCCCGCCACGTAGCGGAACTCCGGTTCACCTGCCAAGACGAGAACTCAGAGGGTCACTTTGTCTGCCAAGAAATAAAGGTGGAAATATGTTGAGTTGGGTTGACTGAGAGGTGAGAGTTCATTTGCAATCTGATCCTCAGATTCCACTCCCAGAATGGTTTTTTTGTTGTTTTTAATAACCACTGTTGAAATGGACCACTGTCATACTTTTATGGCCTAGACGTAAAGTGCAAAAAAAAAAGTAACCAAGATCTCGCAGAGTTCTCTCAGAGCTTACAGATCTGGTGTTCTTGTTTTTTATTTTATTCATTATATTTATTGGCACTGGCATCATACTCATAGTAATGCGCAAAACGTTACACCCAGGAACCTTAAGTAGGAAATATTATTATTATTATTTCTATTATTATGACGGATGCACTGATACGATACTGGTACTGTGTTTTGGGGAAGATACCGTTCCAATGTACTCATATTAGTATTAGTTAGTTAACCATTACCGTGAAACTGATACCTAAAATGTGTAAACTCAGCAATAATTTCATAGAACATGTTTATTTTTCACTTGACATTTTAGTTTTGTGTTCGTTTTTATATATGTTTTATTTTTGTGTCTAATTCACCAGATTTGTTGTAACAAGCAGAGAAGAATATAAAAGCTGTCCTCCAATTCAGTGCATTTTTTTGTGTGGTAGAAGTATCAGCATTGGTACTCGTTATCGACAAGTATTCAGATCCAAGTATTGCTATCGCATTGGTTTGAAAAAAAAAATACATTTTTGCATCACTACAAGTTAAAATAGCATCTTAAACTGTTGAATTACTTAAACTGAAATTTTGTGAATAAAAGTCAAAAAGTCTAACATCCAATTGAATTCTGAAACTCTGGTTCCCGTTGGATTTTCCGGATTCCTGGAGCACTCTGAATAAACTACTTTCAATGTCTACTCCAAGCCTCTTCAGTACAAACCGCAACCTAAAGCTGAGTCAAGTCAGCCTACAAAGCTGCCTCATTTAAGCTGCCTGTATCCAGGATCTCATTTTTTGGCTAAGAGATAAGTGTTGGAACACCATTAAAGTGATAAATCAAGAGCTTCTCTTTTGGCTCAGCTGTGGCTTGACCTACCATAGCTGGTGTAATAGGCACTTACTGACCTGAACTCCTACACTCGAAGCATTTTTTCTGATTGAAAAAAAAATTAGTAGTGCACCCTTCAACTTCGACGTTTATTTATGTTTGATTCAACCCATGTAGGGGAGCAGAGCAAAG
Organism: Apricaphanius iberus; assembly: GCA_028564705.1. Classification (NCBI taxonomy): domain Eukaryota; kingdom Metazoa; phylum Chordata; class Actinopteri; order Cyprinodontiformes; family Aphaniidae; genus Apricaphanius; species Apricaphanius iberus. The sequence goes on from JAPXFQ010002080.1 coordinate 782,326, forward strand.
ATGGAAAAGGTGCTTTGCTCAGATGAAACTACAAGTGACCTTTTCTACTTGTTAAAAAAAAAAAGAAGCTATGTGTTGTTGGTGGTAGCCTCATTGTGTTGGGAAGTTTTTCTTCAGCTGGGAGAGGGAGGCCAGTCAGAGTCGATGGGGAAAGATGGATGGAGCTAAGTATGGGGAGGTAAACTGTTTGAGGTTGATAACTGAAGTTTGTGGTTTGTGGACTACTTTTGCAAAGCACTGTGCATGCTGTCAAGTAAGGGTAATGGAGTCCATTTAAAATTGTATTTTTTTTGTGTAACAACACAGAGGAAAATTGTATGGAATCAGTACAATATCAGCTTGAAATGAAACTGAAAAAAAGGCTCTGAAACTAAAAATTAGCATTGAAAAATATCATTGCAACAGAAAATCTAAATTTTGAATATGAAATAAATGTAGTGAACATTTCTGTATTGAGTATTAAGTATTATTAAGTATTAGTATTATGTGAAACAAAAATTGAAAGTGAAAAATCTTTCAATGAAACTCAAAATATATGCATTAAAACCAGTAACTCACTTACGATCAAGTTTTCACAGAAGTACAGAACTACAAGGGACCTTTATTTGCTGGGTTAGAGAATGGATAGTAAAATGGCCCAACTCACTAACAGCTGAAATCTAGTAAATGCGGCTCTCAATCCAAACCCCTCAGGTGTGTTCACAACGTGAAATGAGTATCTGCTAAAAAGCAGCAGCACTGAAAAAAGATTCTTGTTGAGAAAAAGATTGGCATTGAAAAATAAAAAAGATAAAAGTATGAAAACTTGATTGTGAGTTGCATATAATTTGAGTTTCAATGAAAAGTATTCCACTTTCATTTTTTTCCCTTTTTTTTCACAGACATTTTCACATTTATTTCCGATTCAAACTTAAGATTCAGTTACAATTAAAATTTTCAATTAAGATTAAGTTTTTCAGTTACAATTATATTTTTCAATGCCAATTTTTATTTGCATTGCCAATATTTATTTTTTTTCAGTTTCAGTTTAACCTGATATCGTACTGATTCCATAAGACTGGAGTAGAATATTAAGCCTGGCACAAACAAAACCTGTATCCACTAAACATACACAAATTCAATTCAATATATACCACATATTATACACCATATAGGCTGAGTAAATTAGGAAATGGGACCTCTAATAAGTGCCAAATATGTCATGTTTCAGCTGGATCTGTTGTTCACATGCTGTGGAGTTGCTCTCGTCTAAAGCCCATACTGGACTTTCATTGCAGGAATTTCTCGGGTTTGTGGACGGGTTCTGGACTTTTAAGCTAGGATTTGGCTACTCTGGGATGTAACTTTACTTCAGTTAAACTCCAATTTGAAGCCCTTTTGTGTTACTGGCAGTAACAGCTGCTAAGAAGTGTATCCTGAAGGAGTTGAAGAATATTTACCCCCAAAAACAAACCAGAAAAGATTGGGCATTCATCCGTGGAAACAAGTTAAACAAATGTAAAAATAATTCTGACTCCTTTTTTAAACACTCTAACTTAACTTAATATAGCCATTGACTAGCTGTAAACCTGTTTTTATTGTCATTTGCCAAATTTATCACTGTGTTGTAGTTTTGTCATTGGATCTAGAGAAAGGATTCTTTTTGTTCCAGTTTTTGCTTGTTTAACAAATGTAAAATCATACATAAAACATTTTAAAATATTTTTTTCCTACAGAACAGTGAGGACCATATTTATGTTCCTTTTCTGTGTTAAATAACAATGTTAAACTTGCCAGATTGGCCCGATTTAACAGCAAACATTACTGAATCTTAAAAAGCCAAGATTTGCACTCAGGACACATTTCTCCGAAAATGACAAATCTTCATGCCCGCCTTGTCTTTGGCGTTACGGTCACATTTATCCACATGGCCACTTTTATTAACAACAGCTGTAGATATAAGGGAGAGAAAAAAAGAAATTCCCATCATCTCCTTTTGGTAGTGAAGGATTTAAGAACTATTTCTTTCTGAGAAAAAGAAAAAAAACAGGACATGCTGCACCACATTTGATCTATTTGTGTTTTTTGGCTTTAACTTTAAAGCAGAAGTCTGAATGTCTGAAGAGAATTTAACAAAGGAATCAAAAAGTTGGTTTACACAAGAGGGGCCTTCTTTACATTCCAGACCTCCCCGTGGGGTTCTGCTGAAGGAACCATGCTGTATAAACACTGCAGGATGTTCAACTGGGCGTCTGAGTAGCTAAAATGTGAGTAAATGAAGAAGTTCAGTCTAGAAATACAGCACTGTGACAAAGCATCTGCCCAGTTGAGGATTTCTTTATGCTTCAGATGTTTAACGAAACATTAATGGCCCTACGTGAAAACATTTCTCACCCCCCTTCCCACTTGTAAAATCATAAATCAACCTAGATTAACCACCATTTTTGGAAAGCTGTTTTCGGTTTCACTGGTCCTACCCAGGTCTGATTACCTGTAAAGTCAGAAAATCACCAATAAAACAGCTGCAGCTGATCCAGAAGGTTGCTGCTCACGTCCTCACTAGAACCAGGAAAGAAGAGCACATCACCCCAATTCTAAGTCATTACACCCACTCCCCGTAGCTCAGAGAATACAATTCAAAATACTAGTTTATAAATCATTAAATGGCTTAGTTCCAACAAATATTTTGAAGGCCTGCTGTCATTATACTGACCCCCAAGCCCACGCAGATTCTTCAACTCTAGCCTACTAATTACCTCTACAATTTCCAGTTTCCACGCTTCCTTTATCTGGAACAAACTTCCCGATGAATGCAAACCTGCTCAAACACTGAGCTGCTTAAAATAAAGATTTAAAATTCATCTGTTTAGAGCTGCCTTTGAGTAAACGATTATTTGACAGTTGACGGTTTACTTTCTGTTTTTTTTAATGCGTTTGGTGTTTTATTCTGAAGTGCTGTTTTTACTTTCCATGCTTTTATCATGTTTGGTTTCATTACCACCGAATCATGTGAAGCACCTTGAATTACTTTGTTGTTAAAAGTGTGCAATACAAATAAAATTTGCCTTGTTAAACAAAACAAAGTAGTTTTGATTCAAGCCAAAGCTCAGCAACTAGGGCCTAGAAATCTATAAATACCATCTACTCCTCTTCTCTTTATAAAACACCTTCTCACTCAAACTTCGTTTTTACTCTTTTGCTGATGACTCCCAGGTATATCTCTTCAGCAGGCCTGATTCCCCCGTTTCCACCTTCCTTACTTACAGACTGTTTATCTGAATTAAAGACACGCTCCTTAACTTTAAGAATGTGTGCCTTCTATCGCCCTCTCAAGGCTTTTACATCATTGTCGTAAAACCATATCTCTGTGGAGCGCATCTGAAATAGCCAGTGTGTACTCACGGTTTTACAAGCTGGCTAACAAAACAACACAACAAAACACATGAAACTAACGTCGTGTCAGTTGGTAAACCGTCAGTACCAAGCAGGAATGTTAAGAGACGAGGTTCAGTATTAATATTATCAATTTATCTGAAGCATAGTGTATGGTAATTACTGCAAAAATGCGCTGTGTGTACTACAGTAACAAGCATTTACCGTAAAAAGGTTGACCAATGATGAGATTCTGAACTAAAATAATCTATGTAAAGGAAAACTAACATTGTTATCAGTGTATCAGTGACAAATAGATAAGTTATGCATGTGGGGTGATAAATACACCACAGTCGTGTCCTTTTTACATTGAAAAATTTAAACTTGTTACCAGACAGCATTGGCGTTCCAATACTTTTTAAAAACTTTTCTTTAACTAGTCTTGACTCACAGGTATCAATGGCCTCTTCAACGTCCTCAGAACCCCAGCAGTGCAGCCATGACATAATGTTGTAAAGCGAAACTCAGTCAGTACTTCTGGGAGGTGTGCCGCAACAAAAAAGTTTTATAGTGCAGTTTTCAAAGGTGGGACGCTTTCAGGCAGTGACAACTCCGAAAATGAACCTAAGAAATATTGGTGAGCTGCTGAAACATTTGAAAAACAGGTTTTAGAAGATTTAAAAGTTGCAGTTACATTACTACTCTTTCCATCCATCCTGCCTGAATCCATTCTTCTTCACAGTCTTGTTACCTCCCGTATTGACTGCTGTAATTGTCTCTGCTCCCAGGGTCTCAAATTATCTTCCTCCGGACTTAAGAAACATTTGTTCTCTCCTTCAGTTTAAATCTTAACTCAACAACTGTTCCAGTCTGCATATTCACACTGAATGTGTTCTTTTTACTCAATTTCATTTCATCTTATCTTATTTTATTTTTTCTTTTTCTGTTACTGTTTTAGTGCTAAGTGTCCTTTGGTGCCTTGAAAAGCGCTTTTGAATAAATTATATAAAAATGAACACATTAGATACAAAAAACATATCACAAGCACTTCAAAGTGGTTCTCAGTCAAGGTTCATTTTTGCTTTCTCCATGTTTTTTTTGTGAATGGATTGATGTAATGGTGGAGGTAAGTCAACCAGCCTCTATTATGTTCAAGAAGCCACTCTATTTGCATTAGCAGCAGCTAATCACCTGAGAAAGTTTTAATGATGTTGCCCTAACCATGGCATCAGCATTCTGCACAACCTGACAACGTTTTTGGGAGGTTTTAGTTAAAGGGGCTATATCATGCCAGCTTAAAACACTTTTATTTTTTGGATTTTTTATTTTTTCTCTGTGAAAACGCCCGTTTGGCTGCATGGATTCCAGGACAAAGACGGCTGATGGACAGAGAAGTAAGTAGCTACATGCTAATACTAATACGGGTTAGCCATTTATCAAGCTGCTTATAACAGCATTATGTGGTTAATTACTTGATCTGTAGCATCTCAGAATGTTCAGTTCAGGTGTTCAGATGCAAAAGACACCCACAGCTTTATAAACTGGGCTGGAAAGATTTGCTTAGTAGATGCAGCTGCCTTGGTTTGGGCTCTGTCTAAAGCCTGGAGATTTAGCAATTGAGATAGGGTTTATTGACTCCATAAAAAAAAAAATCTAATAAACTAAACGTCTGAGCCCTCAACATAACAGAGTTTATTTGTGGTACTCTGGGATATTCAAATTATTAATGACAATTCTGTTTGTGATGAAGCTTAGCATTGTTTGTTTCAGTTTGATCTGCTCCCGGCTGTGCAGCACGGCGGAGCGGAGCGTTGGGGTGCAGGAGGCGGGTTTATAGAGAAAGGATTCGTTTCACTTTGTTATCTAACATTACCTACGGGATACGGGAATTTGTTGCAGATTTTCCCCATTTTGAGTATCTGTTCATGGTATCGGTTAAGTTTAACCGATACCGATACCAGTACCTTAGGCAGTATCGGGGCCAATACCCGATACCAGTATCGGTATCGGTGCATCCCTATATAACACCAACAGTAACATTTTATCATATATATATGTCTATCCCAGAAGTTGAAAACTTTAAAATAGCATGATATAGTCCCTTTAAATATTCATAAATGCATTTCCATAATTCAGACATGAAGAAAACAAAAGCGTTTTTAATTATTAGCAGTTCAGGAGAAGATAAATAATATTAATTTAATTGATAATATTTTGCTGCCTTAGGACCTGCCATTACTGATGCAATAATGAAGGTTTGAGCATTCACTTTGTGCCCTTTAGCTCAAGAACATTTGACTTACTGAGCAGGATAATGACAAATAGCAGCAGTAAGTCCTTCTCTGCAAGGCCAAAAATAAATATATCACCAAAACCAATTTTGGAGCGGCTTAAACAAAGTTCATATTATAATTAGGTTTAGATTCTGAAGCATGACCTTAAACAAATCGTTCATGCTTAAACAAAACCTCAAGAACGCCCGAATTAATAGAATTCTGCAAAGAAGAATGGATGAAATTTAACAAGACTTATCATTGGTTATCACAAATCCTTGATTGTAGCTGATAGTCTGGCAGTTATGACCTTAATCAAGGTCATGGTCAAGGTTACTTTGAATAGCTAATAATATTATATATAATAGTAATAATTTTGTAAGTTCATCTTGTGTTTACTCATGAAATCTTGGATATAAAAATGTGTTTTATTTTCTGAAACCTTTTTGACAAGTAAGCAAGAACAGTAAGGGGTCAAATACTTTTTCATCCCCCGATGTAAAAAATCGAGATTTCATGTCAACTCTTGAACTGTTCTTACCAAGTTCATGTTTCCCAGGGTTATCTGATATCTCCATGACGTACAGTTTGAGGCCAGTGTAGCTCTTGCCTATGGTGTAGATGCGGGTGATGTCTGGACACTCCTCACTCACAGACTTCATGAGCTGCATGGTCAGAAAGAAGTGAAAACCTCGGAGGGGTTAAATCTGGAGTCAATCTGTAAACTGTTAACAGTCTGAGTAAAACCTCCTGCTTCCACTTTATGGGAAGGGAAGTTACTCATTGTCTGGTTTTTAACCTTTCTCATCTCTTTGTAGTTGTGGTGTCTGAAGTCCAGATCATCCCCTGATCCCCTTTTCTGCCGGTCGGGATAGAGCTCTGTTGTATCTATGTAGAAACACCATCAGAACGTTTCAGTAACTTCACTTCCATGTTAGTTAGTTTTTGCTGCAGGGGATTTGAGTTAGATATAATCAGTGTCATGTTTTGAAAGTAAATGACTCACTAACTGTGACACACGCTGTAGTTTTTGCACCGTAAATTGTGTTTGTACCGTGGACAGGGCAGCCGAGGATCTCGGTCCTGAGGCAGATGGTCCCGTTGGAGTACCAGGTTTGAGGATTGATGCGGATGAAACGGGCGACAGTGGGAACCAGAAGAAGCCCAAGAACCGGGGTCTCTGGATCCTGGTTCCCTTTGAATATCTGAACAGAACAATTAAATACATTGCCTTGCAAATGAACTCATGCCCTTTGAAATGTGACATTTCTGTGAAAAACTACGAGTTTTAAAGTATCTTATTGAGATTCTGTGAAGACAAAGGTTTAGCCAAGGCAATTTATTTTTATAGCACACTTTCAACAACAAGGTAATTCAAGGTGCTTTACACGATTCAATGGTAAAGAAACCAAACATATGATACAAGCATGGAAAGTATAAACAGCTATTAGGAATAGGACACAAAAAACGTAACACACACAGAGCAAGAACATTAGCGAAAGTGAAAAAAGCAGCGTAAAAGCAGTAAAAGCAAAAACAGCATTTAAGCATAAAACATCATTAAAAGAAAACGATTAGAGAGCAAAATAGGGAGATAAAGTGCGATAGAGGTGAAACTGAAACAGATGTTCACCTTCCAATGGGACAATAACCTTAGAATATAAAGAAAGAGCTGAAATGGAATGGTTTAGATCAAAGTGTATTTTTGCTCAAAGATGGCCCAGTCGAAATCCAGAATCTCCATGCAATACAGGAGAGCTCGAGCTGTATGGAAAAACTATTTTAGTTTCATACTTTTAAAGTCTTCCTTCTGTAACTGTAGCAATAGTTGGTTCTTGGTATTGATTCGGTGGGGGCTGAATCCAAATGAACCCACCCCATTTCAGTATAAACGCTCAATGAAATACCTTGAAGTTTGTGATTGTATTGTGACATTTTTTTGTTGTTGGGATTCTTAGATGTTTTTACTTTTTGTTTCATTGCAATCTTTTATTTATCATTTTCATATCTGACCATTTTCCTCTCTATTACTTCTGTTTTAATTTAATTCTCTGATTAGGATTATTGTTGTGTAATTTGAGTGTTTCTGTTTTTATTTCCTATCCTTTCTGTTGTATGTATTGGTGTTCTCTTGTGCTTCTATATTCTCTATAATTTACTTAGATTTTAATATCCTTCGTTACACCTCTGTGTTAGTTTTGCCTTATGAATTTAGGATTATTTTCTGCATGGTCTTTTCTTCTGTTTTATACTTCAACCTTTTTCCATCCCAATATATCTCTAAAACAGCTCTGCCTTCCCTTTCTCTCCCCTGCATCTGCTTTGTCACCATAGACTGTAAATACAACAGACAAACCCTCGGGTGACGTCACCCATAGGTTTCTGAAGAGCAGAAGTGTTTCTCAATGCCAAGGAACTTCGCCTTGGTCCTGCCCCCGTTACCTAGGAGATACGTCATCAGGAACCGCCAAGGCAAGTTCCAATTTTCATATGCTACAGAGGAATCTGTCCTCCGTTTGTTAGCCGTTTAGCTAACTGACCAAGGATACATCAGAGGTGCCTTGATGCCTTCTCTCTGTCAAAAATTTCCCAGAATATGTAGGAGCCGGCAGCAGCTGCTTCGGAGAACTCTGATAAAAACTGGAGCAAATTCCTTCATTTCATAAAAGAAAGATACAGTTTTTGCTTTAAATCTGTTTGACATGTTTTTGGGGTTTTTTAAACTGCAAGGGATCTCAGTAACCTTTGTAATGTAAGTACCGATGGATATACAAATACAATTTGGAGCCTTTCAAAGTACGTAAACTGTAGAGCAACACTGGACAGTAGAACACAATTCACAGGAGTAAAATCCTTTTGCAAAGAGGAAAAAGATTTACAGTCAGATTGGAGCCATGCTTTTATTTTCTAAAACTTTCCACCCAACTTAAAGACAAAAACAAAAGTCTGAAAACATGAGCTCCTTGGCATCTTTAGTTGTCTTGAAATGAAATTAAAAACTCTAAAGACCTTTTTCCCCCCTTTCTCCTCCTTTTCCCTGGAAATAAATCAATCCAATTTTCCCACAGATAGGCATGAACATCTGCTGTTAAAGGAAAACTAAAATACCTGACGTAGATTGCAGACTCAGAACAAAGCTTGGATGTTTTTGGACTTGCTGACTTCAGCGTTCATCAAAACATAAAAGAGGCTCTGGATATTTAGTGTTTCATGTCTAATTTTGGCATTATAAATCCCTGAATTTTCCAATTGTTCTCCATGGTTGTTTTTTTTTTCTTTCACTTTTGCACAGCTGCTGTATTCTTTGGTTCTTACTGTATTATTTTTGGGCAAGATCTTCCCAGCTGTAATGGGTCCACTGAGGTCAGTGGAAAAAGAGCTCTTTCCTTTAAATCAAACAATTCAGAACGTTGCTCTCACCGCCTCTTCTGTTCCATTCATGCAGGTCTGCCACTCCACAGAGTCGTTACTCAGCTGAACTTTGTAGGTTTCAACCCAATCCCAACTATAACAAAAGAACCAGAACAAAATACATATTTAATCGTTGATGCAACAAAAAGTCTCTATGTCTACTTTCTACACTCTCAACAAAAACTTTCTCTATGCTTTTTTTAATGTTTTTTTTTCTTCTTCATTTTTTCTCATGTGTGATGATCAGTCATAGAAAAACTGTGATACTACCTGACCTCCAGATAGAGTTCCTGCCTTGCAGGATGACTCCAGTAAACAGGGTAAGATGAATGGCGTCCACTTCAATCCACTGATGCCGGTCCTTAAACTCGGCACACCATGCTCCATCGTACTCATCTCCATCTTCAATGCCTGACTGAAAAAAAGGGATGGGGGAGAAAGGGGGTATTTTTGTTTCTTTTTTTCTGTCAGCTGCAGAATCCATTAAAGAGCTTGTCATCCGGCCTCGGTGTAAAACGCTGCATGGAAGTTGTTAGTATTGCATAATTTGACCTACTTATAACATAACTGCTTACAGATGGCTGGTTTGGAGCTGCAGAACAGAGAGAGTTCAGTGTTGGGGCAATAATTTTAAGATCTGGGTTTAACCAAATCTCTGACAGATCTAGATATACATATATACCTAGATATAGCAGACTTTTTAAATGCCAAGAACTTATAAAGATGCCCTCCCTTGCAAAAATATTCATACTCTAACCTTTTTTTCTTACTTTTCTCGCAATAAAACCTCAATCTTTCACGTATTTTGGGGAAATTTTATGATAGGTCCAAACAAAGCTGCACATGACTGTGAAGTGGAAGGAAATAAAAGACGAAAAAGGCTGGACAAAGAGAGCACCAGCTAAAGTTACTCTGGGGGAGCTGCAGAGATCCACAGTTTCAGGCAAGAGATTCTGTCAGAAGGACAGGTAATGGAGATGCACTCTACACATGAGTGACTGTTAAAATACTTTGTGTCTTTGCACTTTGCCGCAACATGTAGAATAAGGAGCTCTGGTCAAACAGGCCCTGAAAAGAACCTTTCTCGCCTGTATGCAAAAAAACGTGTTTGGTAAAACATGGTGATGGAAGCGTTATGGTTTGGAGAACCTTCTCATCAGTGAAGACAGGTAAACAGGACACATGTCGTTAAAACCTGTAAGGGGCTTCAAAAGCCTTGAGATTGACCTTTCGGCAGGTAAAACCCAAACATACACCCAGACCTACAACGGGATGGTATTGATCAGAGAATATTCACCGCCCAGTCAAAGTCAAGATATAAATCCAATTCAAAATCAGTGGCTATAAGACATTGATGCTCACTGATCCTTTTCATCCATTCTGACTGACCTTGAGCGGATTTGCAAAGAAGAACGGGGAGCGAGTTTATATACCGTGGACATGTAAAGCTGGTGGTGACGTTCCCCCAAAAAGACTCGCAGCTGTAATCTACAAAAGTATTAACTCCAAGGCGCTGAATACAAAGACACACTGCAGTTCTCGAGTTACTACATGCAAAACATCTTGAATCTTTTTGATTTCCACTGAACAATAATGCATTACTTTATACCGGTCAGTCATATAAAATCCCATTCAAAGTACAATGATACTTGTGGTTTGAAAACATTTCAGGGCTATTAATGTTCTTTTCTAGAGTTTTGTATTTCTACATGTTGAATGCATGATGGAGATGTATGGTTGTAGGAGAAACCTGTTTAGGAGAGGCAGAGTGTGTCATTCAAGGAATTGTTGCACAATAACCAAAATCAAGGATGAATTTTTTCAAATTCATTTCTTAGGTTTCATTTGTATAATAATATTCACATAGATTCATTGTAGAATGCGTTTTCAAACACAGTAAATGTCGGTAAACTGGTATCACGTTTCACTTATGAAGCAAACTAGATCCTGAAGTACTTAGCTATCTTCCTGAATGAGCTTTAAAATAATGCAAATGGAATGTTGGTTGAAGATATTAGCATTATTGTTGTGTCCGACATCTGTTTTTGCTGTTACGTGCTGTGCGTCATTTTTGCAACAACAAATAAATGTGCATATATCAGCTCTCCGTAGGTCTTGACGTGTGCGTTCTCAGTGTTTGAAGGCTGACCTGGATGTTCAGCCTCCCTCTGTGTGGACCCAGACCCGTTCTCTGCTGGGATGAGGCTTGGATCTGGCTGTCGTCGACTCTCAGGGATTCCAGGCCGAGAGGAGGGCAGTCTGTGAGTAAAACGACAAGTTGTGAAGACGCAAACATTATGTCCTCAAATGCAGATCCTGAGCAGAGGCAGTCAGAAACTGCAGTGACTGAAGGTTTAAAAGTTGACTTTTTGGTTTCCCGAAGAATGCTATCAGATGACGGATGACGTAAAAGGAAGTCTGAGCGGTTATGTGAAATACTGCTAATCATGCAGAGTCAATTCAGTGGAACAGTTGAGGCCCTCAACTCCTCCAAAGATTGGATTGGAATGGAGGAGGGTGCGGATAAAACAAAGTCGCAGAGAGTTTGAATGTAATTTGAGACATGCTGAGAACTAGAATAAAACTGTGTAACAGAGCAACGCGAGAGGAGCTCCAGCCGCAAGGTAGTTCATGGATACACTTTAAAATAAAGGCATTCAGCCTAAGTATGCTCAAGAAGTTTGAATAATGTAGTGATATGATCAACATTTGTCAAAGAAAAAGTTTTCTTAGGAGAATAAAATACACTTTTGACTAAATCTATGGCTCTGTTATCTTGTGAAGTGATCATCTCACTTGAAACTTAATCTTAACTATATTATTGTTTGTTCCTTTTGATATACTGCCTTTTCTGAGAAGCAAGGTGGATGGTGCATTATGCTGTCGGGGAAGTTTACTTCCTAGCTGAGTGGTCACCCTGAACACCCAAACCTACATTAGAATGCTTTAGGTCAAATCTGTTGCAAGACGTAACAGTTGAAGTCTGAAGATACTTTCCATCCAGTTGGACTGAGGTTGAGCTATTTTTTTAAAGAAAAAAAGCACAAAAACCTTTGTATCTAGGTATATGCCAAATGTCTGAGGCTATAAGAGAAAACCAGTCCCTGAAACTGCTAAGCTATGGAAAGAATCCAAATCCGAACTCCACACTTCACTAATATTGAAAAGCTTGACTTTCCAAACAAAATATATTGAAGCATGTAGATGTTAACTTACTTTTATGAAGCACTGTATACAATAAATGAAAAGTCAAACTCACCTTTAGACTGTTCTACCATAGAGGCTTATTTTGCAGGTTTGAACAAGACTATCAGTGAAAATAATGAAACTGATACCGGTATCGGGGCTGATACTGTTTGAATTGTACTTGTATCGGTAGCGGTTGCTTAACCGATACCATGAACAGATACTTAAAATCTTGAAACTCTACACTAATTTCACATAGAATGTGTATTTTTCAGTTAAAACTATTAATATGTATTTTTTTTTTATCTAATTCACCATAATATGTTGTAACAAGCAGAGAAGAAAATAAAACTTGTCTTCCAGTTCATAGCATTTTTTGTGTGGTAGAAGTATCTGCATTGGTACTCGTTATTGGCAAGTACTCAAATCCAGGTACTCTATCGTACCAGTTTTATTAAAGTAAAATGCTTCGACCCTATTTACAACATAGAATAAACAACCGTTGTACCAACTGAATTATTTGATTCACAAAGTCCCTGAATGCATCAATAAATGGTTGTGAGTTCAATTGAAATTCCCAAAAGGATGTCTTTAAGGTATTTATTTTTTATTTTTCCAGCCTTACCCAATTCTGCTTGTTTATCTTTTATTTGGGGCTCCTCTCTGTTCTCTTCTTCCTTCTCATTTATCCTGTTGTTGTCTCCATTGACAGCACTGCCGCCGAGCTGCTTCTCTTTTACAGTGCTGCTCAGAACATCTGTTCCCGATGTTGGAGTCACTCCGTCTCTGCTCCGCTCCTCCACAGTCACAGCCTCGGTCGACTTTACTGGTGCAGGGGTCGTGTAGTTTGATAAAAAAGAAAAGCTCTCTGTAGTCGATTCAGCTCCAAGCAGAAAAACTCCAAGAAAAAGCCAAGAAGCCAAAATGCACAGTGACTTTTCCATGTTGCGTAGGAGTTTTTTTTTGCCCTGCAGAGTTGTGTTAGGGGGAGAAAATTCTGGGTAGTTAATATCCTGATGGACCCAGACCTCCCTCCTCTTCAGTCCCACCTCCTTTCCTGTCTCCCTTCATTCCTCTCAGCTAAAATTCGATCTCGGTTCCCATGAAAATGTCATGAAAAATGGTTTATTAATGTACTTTGCTTAAAATGTGTGTTTTAGCAGTTTATAAAGAATGAAATAGAGATCCCATCTTAACCTTGGTTATGTAGCACTTTTCAAAAGGAGTTTGACCTAAACTTCTTTAACAAGCAAAATTAAAAATAAGGAATGTGTATAAAATAAAGAGAGATAGCTCAATCCCTAAATTGCGTTGAAAGGTAATGATCGAAAAAATAAGAGGTCACCACTAAGGACCTCTGTTAAATTAAAGATTGTGCTTCAAATGTAAGTCTATTATAGTAACCGATTACACTGAATGTAAGTGATAAAGGTGGGACCATAGACTGTATATAAAGAAAGGGTAGAACTATGAAGGACCAAAACTGACATTAACTAAAAATAAAAGCAGAAATGTATAGATTTTGTCTTTCCTTTTACTTATTGTGTATTTTCAGTGAAAAAAAAAAAGATGTTTCGTTTCCCTTATACATGCATTTTTGGCACAAAAAAAAAGTTGTTTTTCCTTTTCCTTATACGTGCATTTTCTTTAAGAAAAAAAAATGTTTTTCCTTTACTTATACATGCATTTACTGTATTTAAATTCCCTCTTCTCCTACTTTACCTTACACATATCTGCCCTTCTTGGTCCAACTCCTCTACTAATGCTTTTATAAGGAAAAGGGAAAACAAAATATATATTGTTTTCGATGAAAAAGCAAGTAGGCTTTAAGGAAAAATTATTTTTTTATTGACATAAATACATGTAAAAGGAAACAAAAACAAAATATATAAATTCCATCACAAAAAAATGCACATATAAGGAAAAAGAAAAACCAAATATATATATTTCTGCTTTTATTTTTAATGATGTCTGTTTTGGTCCACCATACAGAACACACACGGGTCAAGGATATAATAAGAAAAATAAAAAGATCAGTGTTTGATTTCTCAATTAACTTTTCTAAAAGAAAACTGGAAGCAGACAAAACAAAATGTCCAAAACCAGTACTCATGTGACGTTCATGCGCTTACTTGTTACTCCGACCTCTACATTTGTCAGATGCAATTTTGCCTCATTTTTTAGCAGTGGGCAAAATTATTCTATTCTTGCAATAAAACCAATTAAATGAAAAAAATCTTTCAGGTATAATAGACCCCTCACAATTTAACATTATGAAGGCAATCATTTCTCGTTCACTCTATCTTTTATGGCTTTCGGGTCATTTGTGTCAAACTCTGAATCAAAGACAAATGGCTGAACTCCTTGGAACAGAAATGCATCAGAAATACTTTAGCATGTGTGTCCAAATCTGTCTAATGCCGCTCATTGCTCATATTCTTTTTAAAGCTACCACATAATTCTTGGGCCTCTTATGACATCAGCATGCTCTTATTAGTGAAATAAAATCCCTACTGGATAGTGTCTTGAATGTAAAGTCATATGCATTAACATACCCTGAGCTTTAATATAAAGTAGTTGCTTAGAAAGTAATTCAGTGTTTAATTGTCAACCTTGAGGTGAATATTTTGCAGAGCAGGTGCATCCTGCATTTTAGTAAAACCAGGAAGTTACAGTGTAACGGTTTTCATATGAGGGTGTTATTTAGTATCATTTTATTTCAGCACATCATTTGCGTAATATTTTAATTTAATTCATACCTTTTTAAAGAAGTCTTCCTGAGGATTAGAGGCTGCCGGTCTGCATTATTGACATAGTGTTATGCAGATTTTGTGATGTTTAGATTTGGGATTTTTTGGGATGTTTCAGTTTCCCCCTTCTTCTACCATTCTTTAATTCTGCAAAAGGACGGAGACCTAACCTAGAAAAAGTGTATGGCCAAAACTTGCATTATACATCTTTCTGTATGCGCTTACCTTTGTATCTCTTAGATAGATGCTTTTCTGACTCTGGTTAAGCCCAGATCCTGTTTCTTGTATTGACTCACAGACTGTCAATTCCTGCTCCAGAAATCTTCAGTGCGTGAATTATTTACCTTAAAACACAGAGGCAGACTAAAAATTAGCTGTAAATTTGCTTAAAAACTGTATGTGACAATAAAAGGCATCACACAGAGCAAATCCTGTTCACATAAATATCCATTACATATGCTCCATTTAAACATTACAGCAATTAAACACAAATGGCGTTGGCTTTTGCACAGTTTTTGTAAAGTCTGCAAAAGCTAATATCATAATAATTTTCTGCGTACAATTAGGATCAGAATCTTTTCTAGAGTCTAGAGCTTAGCATTAACTGATGTATATGAGGAAACACTTCCTTCCTCTTTGGAGATAAGAACAGAGAGAGACAAATAACTGCTAAACCAATCACGAGATTCACAAGTTGTTTTTATTAGTCACCTCCTGTCTGAGAGGTTGCAGTGCATCTGCTCTGTAGGTGTTGGGATTCGGTATTCTGATCTTAGTCAGCAAAAGAAACTCATCTAGCTTGCGGTGAGAATCCATTCTGAACTGTAGCATTCTGAACTGAGCTGCGTATCAACAGGAGGAACCTCTGGTAGTCAAAAGTCAGTCAAAAGCACTTTTAGTGACTGAAAGAGATCAGGATGATAAAGATATATTTCTTTTTCAAATACCAGTAAAGAATGATTCCTTGAGAAAAATAACCATGGATGCATAAGGTCTGACATTCTGAAAAGCTACAGTACCTGACCAAAGTGTTGCAAGGAAAAAGGGTGAGCAATCTGATCTGCCATTGGGCACATTAGTGCAATCAAGAGTCAGCATCCGTTCCCCCCTGCCGTAGGTGGAGAGAGGCTACCTTCTTATTCACTGGGCTAAACGCCAAAGTAGAGACACCAAAACAGAGGCAACTCAAGAGTGGAAAAGAGTCAAACACCTCTCCAGGAGACTGGTTCCAGAGCCGTGCATTGACGTGAGTCAGACGATGTCCACCTCGAACCTCTCAACCTCAGACACCAGCTTAGGCTCTTTCCCCACCAGAGCAGTGACATTCCATGTCCCGAGACTCAGCTTCTGCAGCTGAGAATCGGAGCACCGAGGTCCCAACCTTTCACTCACACAGCACTTGACCCCAAACAGGTGCTGGGCTCATGCGAGCGGCGGCCCATCTTGTCTCTTCGGACTGAGCCCGACCTGGCCCCATGGGTTAAAGCCTGGCTACCAGGTGCTCGCCATTGTGCCCCACCTCCAGGCCTGGCTTCAGAGGAGAGCTCTGGTGAACCGTATCTGGGAGAGGGAATGCTAGGTCCATTCGTGTCCTTCATCATAGTGGTCTTCAGGTTGCACTTTGCCTGATCCCTCACCTAGGACCTGTTTGCCATGGGTGATGCTACCGGGGGCAAAAAGCCTCTGACAGCTTAACTACTAGTATAACTGACCCACTCAAAAGGTTCCACTGAGATAAATTGGCAGCCCGGGGAGAGGCCAACGTATTTATACTCCTAAAACCTTTCCAGTTTGGTTCACGTAACAACCAACTAAGTGTAGAGTGCTGTGATTTTATATGTAAGACCATAATAAAGTACAAGTTACTTGTGAGGTGGATGCATTTTCTTCTATAGGGTGTTAATATTTGCTGAAAATTATACGGAATCAAAAGATAATTTCAGCACTAATAAACGAAAATGATAATTATATCTTACTGGTACTTTTAGTGTCATTCTGTTATGGAAATTCAATCCAGTTACTACTTTGTTGTTAATATGGTTCTGTTTTGGAGACTACTGTGGAAAAACTAGCGAAGTGAACAAAATTATGGACAACTATGAGCGTCTTCTTTATAACACTGCTTGACAAATGTGTCTTCAGTACAGCGGCTTCTTTACACTTGCTCTAATACAGACCACTACAGGATATCATTCCTGCCAACAGTCATCAGAATCTACCTTTTGAAGAAACTTAAAGAGCAACTCCTACCCCCTACCAGAGTCTTAGTCCACCCACATTACCTGTTTAAAAGGGGCTGTTTGAGGGTTCTACATGGGCTGTGATTGACATCTTGTTTCTGAAGAGGCACAGACAATGAGAAAAATGGAGAGCATTAGCGATGCAAGCTCCTTTATCTCAGAGTGATCTTTTGAGGTGAGGGATTTCTCTCCACCTCCTTCACCAGAATAAAGGGAGGAAGGTTCTCTAAATGTGGTGTGGATGGACTGGAGACTGTTTTTTTCATACCTCACAACAGCAGGGTGGTTGAAGCATGGCTAATGTCAGCCTTCACCACAGAGCGAACAACAATGCCTTAATCAAATTCAAATACAGTACGATGTTCTAACTTGAGGAAGGTGCCACACTGACAGTTTTAGACAGAAAATGTAGATTTTTATTGATATGCAGTAAAATACCAAAATGATAACAAGATATGAAGACAGGACTATTAGACACTTATTTATACAGTTTATCAGATAAACTTTTATATAAAAATGAAAAATGAGAGTGTAACAACGTGTGCTTTTATTTATTTATTTGTACCGGATCGGTGTATAACGATTTCTGGTATGGATTGGATGGATATATGGCGGCGCCCCAGGCGGCCATTGTTACTGCAGCAAGGTACTCTTGAAAAAAATGAATGAGAGTCAATGGAGCGATAAAAGTTATTTTCTGATCCAGTTTGAAATGTACAGTGGATCAAACATATGATGTCCGTGAATTTTAAAAACAAATTTTGATGCAGAGAAAACGCCGATTTCCGACCGGAGGTATCAGTTACTTTAGGTTTTGTGTGGAAACGTTTAGCGGACTACAACTGCAGAAGAAGAAGGAAAGCCAGGGTCGTAGCCTCCAGGACGAAGAAAGACGCATTAAACACGGAGAAAACCTCTATAAATCTGACCATGTGGAAAGTGGCAGCTATGTCAGGGCTAGTAGTCGGTGGAGTGAGAGCCAGCATGGAAGAGAAGCTCTACAAGCTCTAGGTGAGTGTTTTACTTGCTTTAGCTCGTGCTAGTTCCCGTTAGCCAAATGACGTCATATATGCGACTTCTGATTTGTAGGCATTTTAAATGCGAATTTTTACAATCAAAAACATCCCAAATCACTGGACAAACACATTCGAAATGTACATCATTAGTTATCATTTGGATCAAAGTACAACATATGTGTGATTCAGGACGTGAGACAAAGCGGACCAGAAAATAACTTTCATCCCTTCATTGACTTCCATTCATTATTTTTTCAGTTTGGGGACCCATGGGCCAACCGGAAGGGGAGGAGACTTAGGCTCCCCATCTGACGATTTTATTTTGAAATGTAAAATACCTCAACCCGATTGGCTCTTTTTTCATCTGACGTGTACACGTTGGAGTCTTGACGCAGACCAGGCGCAGCGAATCATAAAGCCACAAGCGAAGTTGCTGTTGTCGTCCTCATGTCTCTCGGATTTTAGAGCGATATTTCTCGGTTTCAGTGACAGATATAGCTTCTGTGCTCGAGAAGTCGAAGTTATAGGGAAAAGATGTGTGCAGTGCAGTGAAGATATGGTCGCTGTGAAGGCTGACCAGCTGGAGATAGCTTTGGTTAGCAAATGGCTGCTCAGCTGGGATGTCTGCCACTGTAAGTAAGTGAACTATCGCTACTTTTAGCTGCTTTACCACATCCATCCGCTTTATCAAGCCCACAGCCTCTTATGCTGCCGCTTCAAACACAACAAAAAAAGCAAGATTTTAACTTTAGTTTGTTAGAGTTAGTGGCCAGAATTAACCGCTCTTGGTGTTTCCCTCCTCACACAAACTCTGCTATTTGATTTATTTGTTTTGTAGATGATAAGACGCGGTGTTTTGAAGCGGCGAGAAACCCGAGCCTTCCCCGGACAAGCATGTGACAAACGGGCTCCAGTGTGACCAAACCATTGGTTGCAGCCAAGATGCCTCGTCTGGATGAACTGGCAAACATTGCCCTCAGGGTGCCCAGTATTCTGGTGCTGGACCTGCTGTATAAATGTGACATCGAGGGTCTAACTGAGAATCTCAAGGCTAAAAATGAGGACATGCTCTTCAAATACAAATATGTCATCTGGAACCTGTTCTATCTTGGTAAGTATGTTACAGCTACAGTGTCCTGCAAAAAAAGGATTCACAGTCCTTGAAGTCATTCACATATTGGCATACTACAACCACAAACTTCAGTCTGTTTTGGAGGAAATCCGATGTGTTAAAATAACTGTGGAGTAGAAGGGAAATTATGCATTTCTCTACTAGCTTTTTACATCTAGATAATGGTAAATATGCTGTACAGTAGTTCAAGTTTAGATTTGCTAGAGTGTCTATGAGTAGCACTTTTTTTAATAATCTGGATGTTAATTGGTCAATTCTACCACATAAATTCTGATGCACCTTAAGCAGGTCTTCCATTGCTGCAATGAATGTAGCTCCGTTCATTTGGGCAGGCAATGCAATTTTAGTTCTATAGCACACTTTCAACGACGAGGCAATTCAAGGTTCTTCACATGATTCGCGGAGAACAACAGTAAAATCATAAAAATACAACATCAGAGCGACACATGACTCGGCAAACGATATGAACATGTTTATCAATTAGTTGTTACCAGCTGTGGTGTCCCTACGGAACATAAGCATTATACTGCCTGTGGAGATGGTCAGATTTATGACTGGCTCCATGTAGTGTTCAGTATAGTTACAATTTTACTTATCAGATCGATGTCTGTGTGTTGGAAAATGACTAACAACACCAAAGTTTGTGTCAAAATATCGTGGCTCACCAATGAAAAAAACCCAAAACAGCCATTTTTAACATTTTTATTTCACTCTCTGCAGCATAGAGGGCGTTCTCAATGGAGTTTACATTTTTTAGAGTGGGCTTTGCTGCAGGAGGAACTGGTACACTTCAACGTGGTTCTAAATTTGCCAACAAAGTTAGTTTCAAAGTGGGTTATGGATTACAAAATCAATGATCTTGAGTGGGTATCAATCTCAGTCCTAAGGTAGAGCAGTGGGAGCGACTACAAACCTAGACTATTGTGAGAAACACAATGGTCTCATTGCTGTGGCATCCAGCAACTATAAATGATTTCAGTAATCACAAGCTGCCGAAAAAAGGAAAGGTTTACCGCTATCTGCAAACGGACTGTAAAGGGGGGAAAACATATTTGCGAATCTTTTTATAAAGTGCACATAAATATCTGGCTTCAGCTGTACATGATGGTTTTGGTCCAAATTAAACGAGGCTTCTTTTGGCTAATTTAAGGGTCAGATTCGTGGAGCACATTAAAAACTGTGAATCTCTGCAGCTATTTTAAAGTTGCCATGGGTGTTGAGTCTTTGAGGCAGGCTGTTTGCACTGGATTTTATTTAGGGGAATCCCAGCTAAAGGGGCTGAACACAAATGCATGTGAGATTTTTTTGTTTTGTTTTAATCAAATTGCAAACCACATATTTCCTTCACATTTCTGCATTTAATGTTGATTAATGACATAAAATCCTAATAGAATG
Source organism: Apricaphanius iberus (assembly GCA_028564705.1). Taxonomy (NCBI): domain Eukaryota; kingdom Metazoa; phylum Chordata; class Actinopteri; order Cyprinodontiformes; family Aphaniidae; genus Apricaphanius; species Apricaphanius iberus. The sequence goes on from JAPXFQ010002080.1 coordinate 803,080, forward strand.
TCCACTTACCTATTGAAAGTCATCAGGATGTGAGTCACTCTGTGTAGGGACTGTATCTGAAGATTGCATCTTGAGCTTGCTCATGTTTCCTGCTCTTTATTTTTGGTGAATCTATGGCGCGCTCGAACAAAACATGACGACGGCGCTCTGCTTTGTTCCTACAGCTCACCTCATAAACCTGGTTGTGTTAATCCTGCCACTGAGACACATTGTGACGCTCTACCTTCATATCCTTGTTGCCCTCCTTCTGTACATGGCACATCTGATTTCAAAGTGAGTTATTTTTAATATCCTATCGCCTCTAAAATACCAGGAGATCAGGATCTGCTTTCACCACCCAAAAAACATTTACTTTCTTTTTTTTTTTTTTTTTTTCATTATGAACCCCTTCAGACTTAGCTAGTGTTCTTTCTAAATTTAAGTTAGCCAAACCTTTGAGTTAATTGTGGCTAAGCAAGGGAAACAAGATGTTACAGTTTTGATGTTTTACAGAGGTTTAAAGCAAACATTGATGTAGCATGAAAAAAACCCATAGATTTGGCATCACTTGTGTTTGAAACTTTGCTATAAACTTCAAGGGCGCATATTATCTATTTTTTTTAGACAGGTTTTAATAGGTCTATGGCCTGTACAAAATGTTTCTGAAGTCATCTGCCTAAAATAAAGTGATCTCAGCAGCACAATACTTTCAATATCAGTCCTTTTCAAAGCGAGCCATTTTAAGGGGGCCCTCCCTTTCATGCAAATTAGTGATGGCAGACAATGCCCACACATCTTGGTACTAGGCTGTGGGCAGAGGTGGAAGTATCTAGTTGCTTTTACTCTGTTACATTTACTTGAGTAACTTTTTTGGGTGGGAAATGTTTTTTTTGAAGTGTAGTTTTACCACACTATACTTTTTACTTCTACATGAGTAATATTTTTGTAAAGGATAGTGACTCCTACTAACACTTCTGAATAACTACTGCGAGTAACTTCATAGAGGAAGATCAAACTCTTTTTAAATTCACCAGAAAAACACCCACACTTGAAAATTAATAAAGGAGGCCACCTAGTTCTGCAAAAGCTTTTTTTTTTATCTGTTTAGCTTGGCGTTTAATTTTAAGGTTAAGATACAGTAAACTCCATAAATAGTAATTGTATTATATTGGGGTAAAAAATGACTTACAAAAGTGTTTCGATATTTTGTAATTGAGTTATATGTGTCAGTGGTTTTCATAAGTCTTTAAAGTACCAGAATTTCTCCATAATTTTTATATTTCTCTATGTATGATAACATATTTTCAAAAATATAAAATTCTTTGTCACTCTGAGACAACATGATTATGGAAAAAGTTTAGCTTACGTAATATATCCCTTTTAACGTTAACTTAAGGGGAATATCCTGTAATTGATTCACTCTTTGTTTCTTGTTTAGGGATTATATTCATGAAGAGATAAAGCTTGGCTATGAAGAAGCTGTCTATCTTAATTTTGTCTCCATTAACCGATTTGTCTCTACCTTGACCAGTGAGTATCTCAGCCAAGCTCATCCTAAGTGTTTCTAAACGTCTCCTGGCGTTTCGGCCGGTTGTGCACATCCCTGTTCTGTGTGAGTGTTGCTCGTGAAACAGGAACTGCTGCGAGGACGAGTCTGGGAGCCCGAATGTTTTTAACGGATTTATGCGTGGTTGAATCTATACAGAGAAAATAAATAGGGGCATCACAAAATGTACAGTCAGGTCCATAAATATTGGGACATCGACACAATGCTAACATTTTTGGCTCTATACACCACCACAATGGATATCAAATGAAACGAACAAGATGTGCTTTAACTGCAGACTGTCAGCTTTTATTTGATGGTATTAACATCCAAATCAGGTGAATGGTGTAAGAATTACAACAGTTTGCATATGTGCCTTCCACTTGTTAAGGGACCAAAAGTAATGGGACAATTGGCTTCTCAGCTGTTCCATGGCCAGGTGTGTGTTATTCCCTCATTATCCCAATTACAATGAGCAGATAAAAGGTCCAGAGTTCATTTCAATTGTGGTATTTGCATTTGGAATCTGTTGCTGTCAACTGTCAAGATGAGATCCAAAGAGCTGTCACTATCAGTGAAGCTAGCCATCATTGGGCCGAAAAAACAAAAGAAACCTATCAGAGAGATAGCAAAAACATTAGGCGTGGCCAAAACAACAGTTTGGAACATTCTCAAAAAGAAGGAACGCACCGGTGAGCTAAGCAACACCGAAAGACCCGAAAGACCAAGGAAAACAACTGTGGTGGATGACCGATTAATCCTTTCCCTGGTGAAGAAACTCCCTTCACAACAGTTGGCCAGATCAAGAACACTCTCCAGGAGGTAGGTGTATCTGTGTCATAGTCAACAATCAAGAGAAGACTCCACCAGTGTGAATACAGAGGGTTCACCACAAGATGTAAACCATTGATGAGCCCCAAAAACAGGAAGGCCACATTAGAGTTTGCCAAACAACATCTAAAAAAGCCTTCACAGTTCTGGACAGATGAGACCAAGATCAACTTGTACCAGAGTGATGGGAAGAGAAGAGTATGGAGACGGAAAGGAACTGCTCATGATCCTAAGCATACCACCTCATCAGTGAAGCATGGTGCTGGAAGTGTCATGGCGTGGGCATGTATGGCTGCCAGTGGAACTGGTTCTCTTGTATTTACTGATGATGTGACTGAAGTGTTTTCTGGCAATATTATCTGCTTATATTCAGCCAAATGCCTCAGAACTCATTGGACGGCGCTTCACAGTGCAGATGGACAGTGACCCAAAGCATACGGCAAAAGCAACCAAAGAGTTTTTGAAGGGGAAGAGGTGGACTGTTTTGCAATGGCCAAGTCAATCACCTGACCCGAATCCGTTTGAGCATGCATTTCACTCGCTGAAGACAAAACTGAAGGGAAATGCCCCAGGAACAAGCAGGAACTGAAGACTGTTGCAGTAGAGGCCTGGCAGAGCATCACCAGGGATGAAACCCAACTTCTGGTGATGTCTATGTTTTCCAGACTTCACGCTGTGATTGACTGCAAAGGATTTTCAACCAAGTATTGAAATGTATAAGTTTGATTTATGGTTCTTATTCTGTCCCATTACTTTTGGTCCCTTAACAAGTGGGAGGCACATATGCACACTGTTCCTACACCGTTCACCTGATTTGGATGTAAATACCCTCAAATAAAAGCTGACAGTCTGCAGTTAAAGGACATCTTGTTTGTTTCATTTAATATCCATTGTGGTGGTGTATAGAGCTAAAAATGTTAGCTTAGTGTCGATGTCCCAATATTTATGGACCGGACTGTATTTCAGAACAAGATATGGAGAGGATCCATGTTCCTTTGCATTATGACAGTCAGACATATTTTAAAATATTTTTAATGGTTTTATGGTTTGCTGAGGAGAATAAGCATGTCCCCATTTTCCAAAGTTGCTTCAGTGAATGAAATATAAATTCAGTAGACATTAACCAGAAGAGTTTTTCTTCTGATAGAATTATTTGCCTGTTTTCTTTAACTTTAATAAAAAAAAATCTAAGAAAAATCAATAAAATATCTACAGTGGGGAGAATAAGTATTTGATACACTGGCGATTTTTTTAAGTGTTCCCATTTACAAAGCTTGTAGAGGTCTGTAATGTGTATCAAAGGTGCCCTTCAACTGTAAGGGACAGAATCTTAAACAAAAATGCCGAAAATCATAGTTGATGATTTTTATTAATTATTAATTTCCATTTTATAGCATAATATAAGTATTTGATTCATCGGACAAACAGAACTCAATATTGGGTACAGAAACTTTTGTTTGCAATTACAGAGAGCTAACATTTTCTGTAGTTCTTGACCAGGTTTGCACGCACTGCAGCAGGGATTTTGGCCTAGTTCTCCATAAAGATCTTTTCCAGAGCATTCAGGTTCCGGGGCTGTTGCTGGGCAACACAGACTTTCAGCTCTCTCCAAAGATTTTCTATTGGATTCAGGTCTAAAGACTGGCTAGGCCACCCCAGGACCTAGAGATGCTTCCTACGGAGCCACTCCTTTGTTGCACTGACTGTGTGTTTTGGGTTGTTGTCATGCTGGAAGACCCAGCCACGACCCATCTTCAATGCTCTTACTGAGGGAAGGAGATTGTTGGCCAAGGTCTCACAATACATGGCCCCATCCATCCTTCCCTCAATACGGTGAAGTCATCCCGTCCCCTTTGCAGAAAAGCAAACCAAAAACGTCCACTTTTGTCTCCTCAGACCACATGACCTTCTTCTCTCTATCTCTATCTCTGTAGTTCTGGGCTCATTCCTCACTGTCCTCATGATTATTGATGCCCCATGAGGAGAGATCTTGCTTGGTGCTTCAGACCGAAAGAGATTGACAATCATCTTGAACTTCTTCCATCTTCTAATTATTGCACCAACAGTAGTTGGTAGTGAAAATACGCCTATAGTGGACTTCAAGGTCATTTTCTCAGAGCGGTGTTTGAGCGAGTCTCCGTGTCTCTTCCGGGCCATTTCAGGAACAAAAAAAGTGTGGATATCATTTGCTCATCCCCTAAACAGACCGCTATCTGCTTGACGATCCACCCGTGAAAAAAATTCAGCGTTCAGTCCACCGTTCTCACGCACAACACTCTGATACAGAGCGGTTTACTTGTTTTAAACTTCTCCATGTTCCACTGTGAAAAACCTCTTATGTTTTAAGAGCAGTTTTGTCTTAGTTTTTATTATTTATTTTTTTTAAAGGTTGTAATTGGTATTTTCAAAACTGTTAACATTTTATCTTATTCTGTTCCTTATGTCTTCTTTTTCACCTTATTCCTTTTTTTGTGCATAATTAATCAAGAATTTTTTTTTTTTATGGCCATTATGGTGTTAAAGTAAATTTAATCTTAAAATTGTTTATAGTATTTTTCATTTAATAGGTAGTTAATGTAGTTGACTGAAAGGTAGAATTTGAACAGATTTTTGTAGATTTTTATGTTAAGGTGGATGAACTGAAGCACAGCATGTAGGGGGGAAACTTTTTATCACAGCTACTTAAAAAAAAATCAACAACAACATAATCTAGTTAAAATCAAAATAGGAGTAGTTCAGTTTGTCCTTCTGTTTTTCTGTTTCAACTACAGGTCAGATCATGCTTAGCACGCTCTGTGCCCTCCTGATGCATACCAGAAAGGTGTGGTTATTCTCTTTTTACTTGCTCCCCCTGCTGGCCCGACTCTGCAGTGTTCCTCTGTCCATGCTGCTGACAGTCAACACCGTCTCCATGGGGCTGACGGTGGCAGGAGTCGTCCTGTTCCTCCTCGCCAACCTGTTTGTGCCGTATCGCCTCGCAAGGGCTGCCTTTTCAGAACTGCTCACCACTGAGGTAATCAAACACCCCTAATGCATGGAAAAGTGAAAACCTGGGGGTGAAGGGTAATTTCCTTTCTTTTTGTATGCGGTGCCTTCTTAAAGTATTCATACCCATTTAACCTTTTCAGAATTCGTCACATTATAACCAGACGCTTCAATGTACTTTGGGGGATTTCATGACAGACAAACGCAAAGTCTTCAATGCAGATGCACTCCACACTTGTCAGATTAGTGTTTTGGAAAATACTGTACATTTTCTTTCATTTTGCAGTGATGCCCTATTTAGTGTCGGTCCATCATATAAATTAGGGTTGTAATGGTGTAAATTTAATGCATACTCTGGCTTTGATTTCACAGCTCGGTTCCTTCTCAGTACAGTCACAGAACAGGTTGTTAGAAGGAAACCTGCTTTTAATGTAACATTTAAAATCAAGCCGTATTTGAAGTACGTTTTTCATACTGAATGTTCTCAGTTTACATTAAGTTTAGTATAAAATAAATAAAAATGACTTTAAATATTTCATTTCAGGAAAAATCTATACTTTGGCTTTCGTTTTTTATTAAGTTTAGTAGTTTTAGTATACAGAGATTATTGTTTTAAGTAAGTAAGCATGTTTCCAAAAGCATTTCTGACTTCTACTGAACAATAGCCGGCACAATGCTTTTGTCTTATGAAATAAAAATTCCCTTTATTGTTCCACACCGGGGAAATTTCAAAGATGCAATTAAATTAATATGGAGAAACAAATAAAGAATAATATATCTTTACAGTAAAGCTGAAATTACAACAATAATATACTGTGCAGTATGTGCAGCTGAGCATGATCATTTGAAAAATATTTACAGTATATGCATGTGTATTTGCTATGAAGAAACCAAACATGTATTTGTCTGTTCACGTGCGTTACCTGGAAGCGGAGATGTTTCCTAAACAAGAGGCTTTAACGAGAGAAGCGTCAAGTTTCTGCTCTCGATCTAAGTCCTGCTGACCAGAACTTCTGCTAGCAGGAAGCTGTGCTGCACACAATTTGTTTATAAGGTCATGTATGTTGATGGTTAAAGTGGAATACAGTTACACTTCCATGTGGAAACTCGGTTTGCCTCTGTTCCGTACATTGCAAAAAATCCAAAAGCAAATTCATGTACAGTTTAAAATAAATCACAAAAATATGTTGGAAGTATGTGGGTGGAATTGAAGGGAGATATACTGCATGTAAGATTTATAACCAAAAAATGTATTGTAGTTCAAGCACCCTTTTGTTATAAAGGCTAACCACAAATTGGTTGATCATGGAAACCCATATTCAACTTTGATAATATAACTGAAAAGGAAGTGACTAAAATCATACAATCTATGAAGTACTAAGCTAAAAAAAAAAAAAGTATGGTTTAGATGCATTAGCATAAATTAACACAAATGATAAAAGGAATCAATTCCACACAATACATTCCCTAGAGTTTAGAAGGGTGGTGCTATCACTGCTATTTTAAATCTGGAATGAAAACACTGGAATCTAATTACAGACCAATTACTATACTTCCAATTAAATCACAAATGGTGCAAAATGGGTGGCAACACAATTAATGGACCATCTGGAAATGGTTGCATCACTTAGTTTGGTTTCTCTGCACAAAATTCTACTAAATTAGTAAATTATTTCTAATAAAATAAATATTAATTAATATATAAAATTAAATAAAATGTTTATTGGATCTTAAGAAGGCATTTGATACAAATATTACTAAAAAAACTCATTTTTTTTTTCTGAAAAGGCTAGTCTTTGTTTTAACTTATTTATAGATGACTTATAGATAGCAGTGTGTGGTTGTTGATGGAGTAAAATCACCTTATCAAAGCTGTTTTGCAGGTGTTCCGCAGGGATCAATCCTTGGGCCTTTATTATTCACTATTATGTACATAAATATTCTTCCGGATGTCTGCTCTGACATAAATGCTTAGATGTTTGCAGATGATGTGGTTATTTCTTTTACACACAGAGCAACAATAGATATAGCCATTAAGTTAACAAATGCTCTTAAAACATTACAGGGGTGGTTAAGTGAAAACAGTCTGGTGTTGAATATTAACAAAACAACATGGATGATATTTACTAAAGATCAACAAAAAATTAACTCGTGGTTACACTAAGTAATTATGTTTAAGAATTAGTGCATCTGTTCAATATTCTTGAAATTACAGTAGACTAAACTTTTACTTTAAAAATGCATCTAAAAAATTGCAAACTTCATTAAATTTAATCTTCAGAGCTTCTAACAAATTCGGCCCTTCATTTAAATAGCCACTGCTAAGTCCTATTTGCATTGTGTGATTCTGTCACATATTGAGTATTGTTATGGTCGTTACTACTCTGAAACCTACAGAACGGTTATTAAAGAAAGCCTAGAGAACCTTTGCAAGAAAACCTTCTTTCTTATTATTGTCCCATTTTAGCTAAATATATTTTTTCTTAAGTTTTGACAATTTTAATGCATGCGTTTATATATCACTTCACGGTTTGGCTCCTCCACCTTTGGAGTAATTTGAAATGAACATGAAATCATTACAATTTTAGATAGTTAAACCATCTGTGGTTTTAATGGTTGGGAGGTAGTTTATGTAATGAATTACTGATATAATGTTGCGATTGTATTGTATATTGGTATGTTTTGTTTAAGGACTGTGGATGGAAAGTAACACTTGGCTATATTTGGCCCATTCTCATTCATTGTACAGAACAGGGGTGCACTGATACTGATACCGGGGCCGATACCACTCATATACTGTATCGGTTACAGTTAACTGATACAATGAACCGATATTTAAAATGTGGAAACTCTGCCATAATTTCACAGATAATTTTTCATTCAACGTTTATGTTTTGTCATCATTGTTATTATTTTTTTTATCGAATTCACCATTTTTTGTAACAGAGAAGAAAATAAAACCTGTCCTCTTTTTAATTTCATTTTTTTTGTGGTAGACGTATCGGTATTGGTACTCTGTATTGGCAAGTGCCAAATCCAAGTATCTGTATCGTATCGATTTGAAAAAGTGGTAAAATACTGAATTTTTTTTTTTAATGTGCACTGTCCTTTTTTACATTTGTTTTAATAAACCAATAATTAATTTTTCCTTACAAATTAGTGAGTAGTGCCTCCTGCTGCTAGCTTTTCAGCTTTTGAACCGTGTTACACACACATTGGCGTGTCTAGGGGGTGGCCTGGGGTGTGCCACCTCTAGAATCATGTTGCAAGTTGTCTGTTGTTGCTCAATGCTTTAGAATACACCAATTGTTTTATAAGAGGGAAAAATGCCTGTGTTATTTTAAAACATTTATCAGAAAGAAGGCGCGGGACATACATTTCTTTTTTTATTTAATGCGGCTCCTTTATTTACGGGTGCCACCACAGCAGAACTAGCGGCCCCTCCTGTGCCACCCCTGGGAAAAAAGAAAAGTCTGCACACGCCACTGTACACACATTATCACATATGCTCTCCTCTGCTGTCCCGTAGGTGGTGGAGCTGTACAGACTGCTGAATTTAGGCATCTCTCTATGGAACCAGCTGGCTGTTCCAGCTCTCTTCAGCGTCTTCTGGTTCGTTCTGTTCGCCGTCCAGATGGGCTCAGAAATATCTGCCAGCCCCTCTGCATCTTTACAAGGATTCATGTTCTTTTTGCTCACTAGGTGTGTTATTGTTTAATTTAAATTTACTGTTCTCTGTTAGCATGTTGTAATTTTTATTTATTTATGTAATTTTGTTTTCTGTGCTGGCTGAACCCTGCAGCATGTCAGAATGTTGCGCAACGCCATACTCTCTTCTGGGTCTCACCTTCGTGGTGTCCTATCTGGCCCTTGCACTTCTCAACCTGTGCAAGTTTTACCTGGGAGGCTACGCAGCTGTTCAGAATGAGAACGTCATGCACAGGTGGGATGCTGTCACCTGCTATTTTTTTTTTTTTTTCACTGTCTATACTTGAGTTCACCATAAGATGCGATTTTAATTATTCGAAACTTCTGAAACATCTGAGGTGTAACACTATTAATGTTTGAATTTATTATATTGTGACGCTTCATACTGGCTTGTAAAACTTCGCAGTCTATGATGGGATTAGATGAGACACTTTCATGTATTAAAGACCTTTGAGCAGTTAAAAGTCACAGTTTTTAGCTCTAAAAAAAATATTGGCTTTTATTTCAATTTTCCACAACTCTCCCTCCTTTCATCGGACCAGCAGTTCTGAGAATTCAAAGCATGGCTGTTCACACCAAGCAATAAAAAACTATCCTGAGTGATTGAATCACTATCAGCTCAATATGCAGATAAACATGAAACCATATCACATATCTGAAATGTTTGCGTCTACTGTTCAGTTACTGTCGAGGATGACGCTCCAATCAGCTTCAGAGCTCCTTCAGTGACAGACTGTTGCATCCTAGATGCATGAAGGAGCGTTTCCGCAGGTCTTTCCTCCCTGAAGCTGTTAGACTGTACAATCTAAACTGCTCCCAACAGACATAAATGCTTACATCAGCGCTGTTAAATTGCACTAATCAACAACACTGTTGTAACTCGCACATTACTTTTTAACACACTACATATACTAACTTATTGAAAATTATTGTAATTGCACAGCTCAACACACAATCCGTACTATTCTACATTTCTAATTATGTTTTAGTTACTTTACCAACTACATGGTACCCTATAATACGTGATGTAAATAAAAATTGTGTGTGTTTCTGTTCTGTTTCCTGTTCTGTACATGTGTTTTTTGTGCTGCTGTTGCAACCAAATTTCCCCCTTGTTGGACAATTACAGGATTATTCTATTGATCACAGGGGAGCTGTCAATCATGATTAGTTAACATTCTTAAATATGACCGAAACAAAAAAGGATAAACTTGATGCCGTTGGTCTGTTGTTGTTGGTTTTTTTTAAGGAAATACGTTGGATTTGCATGGAACTTTTGTTTTGAACTATGCTGTCACATTCACAGTTGGATTTTTTTTTTTTTTTACCTATTCATCGTTTAGCCAGTTGCCAAGGCAAACTCACTGGTTAACATTTTTTTATGTTAATCTGACTGTTTCTTCTAAACAATAAAGGGATTATTTGTTTAACACAGTGGATTTGCATGCAAATAGCTCTGGTTGCCATTCGCATTTATGGTTATGTTACAGTTGCAGAGTTGGTTAACGATGCTAGCTCGTTCATTAGCCAAGGCTTACCTGATATGAACTGATTGCTGCAGATTTTTGCATTTTTAATCATTGTAACCAAAGTCTTTTGTTTGCCTTGACATATAATTTAGACATATAAAATTACAAGAACAACATCGAGTACAAGGGTATAATTTAGATAAAAAGCAGTAAAGCAAGAAAACAATAACATTTAACCTTTTCCTATAACATTTTTTGCGCCCAACATCTGGCTCTTTAAATGTTATTTTGCAGTGTTTTTTGTTGCATTACAGACCTTTACCCACTAGTACCTGGACAGGAAGGAAGGCATAGAGAGAGAAGGGGAATAGATGCAGCAAATGACCTGTGGCCGGGAATCAAACGTGACTACTAAGGATGTAGCCTCTATATTTGGTGCGCCTGTTTCACCAGTGAACACCATGGAGGCCACAGCTAAAGCCTTCTCTGTCGAATTGGATGGAAGTGACGCCATTATCCGTTAACGCAAGGTCTCTCCGTCACCTAGGTAACGACTGACTGAGTAGAGCCCAACTTTCTAACTATCCCTCTCCGTCAACAGAGAGGCGTGTGTCTGTGATTGGTCAGCTCAACATCAACCAGAGATCATTTCACCACAACGGTCCTCTATAGTTGATGTAATCAGTAGTCAATGCAGCGTTTGGGCACTAGATGCTTTCTATTGAAAGGACAGTTTGTCTAATACGGCCTTTTGCCCATTTAGAACACCAGGAGGTGTAGAGGGCAACAAAACAGACCACTGGGTTTGTTTGCATGCGTTTTTAGAGTATGAGCTGCACTTCTAGTAAAAAGCTTTCAATCAAAACGTTCTTATGTCGGGCATTGCTCCTTGAGGGGGAAATGTGTTTACAAGCTGAAGAAGATGAACTCTAGTTGACATGGCAATGGTTGGCAGGTCTGCCATTAAAAAGTCAGCAACCCCAGCTATCCTAATGGGGAATTACTATGCAGCACTGGCACACCAACTTAGTAATATAAAAAGGAAAAAAAAAAGTATTTGTCAATACATCTGCATCTCGTTGCAAACTTGCTGACGGAGAAGCATAAACTAGGTTTAAAGCAAATATTTCAGTCTCTAGATGTGCAAAGCTGCTAGAGACAAAGGACTTAAAGCAAGTAAGGCTTCTACTAATTACTTTAGAACGTTTTTAACAATAATTTGTTTTGGTCTACTTCACATTTTCTGCAGTGCATTCTGTTGGTCTATCACATTAGATGTGAATTAGGCATGTAGGTGTGTGACTGTAACAGACAGTTGAAGCTCAGTTTGTTAATCCTGTAGTTGATGCTTCCTTAACTTCTCCCTGTGCTCCTTTTGTCAGAGGTGTAACAGAGGGAGTCACTATGCTCCTGCTTGCCCTTCAGACAGGCCTGTTGGACATGCAGGCCCAGCAGCGCACCTTCCTCCTCAGCATCATCCTCTTCATCGTGCTGACTTCGACCCTGCAGTCAATGATCGAAATAACGGATCCGATCGTTCTATCCCTGGGCGCGTCACGCAACGGGTACCAGCGGCACACGGAATCTTGTTTCCTTGTCAAGATGCAAGTAAATCAGAGCTGAAGAAGCTGTAAAATATCGTTTTGTCCTGTTTTGTCTGTTTGGTTTTTAGAAGCGTTTGGAAACACTTCCGCGGCCTCAGCATGTGTCTGCTCCTGCTGGTCTTCCCAGTGTTTATGGCCTATAAAATCTCCCAGTTCTTTCACATGGACTTCTGGCTGCTTATACTGGTGTCCAGCTGCATGCTAACCTCCCTTCAGGTCAGTACTTTTTGTTTGTCTGTTTATATAATGTAAAAGAAAAATTGTACAGTAGCACGGCATCGCTCTAAATCCTGTTTTTTTTTTATTGTGATATAAAGCATAAATGGTAGAATATAGGAAAACGGAGAATGTTATCTATGTTTCTTTTAACGCCACGTCATGCAAAAGCCGTGAACAGAATTTCTTGTAAATGTCGTCTTTAAATAGTAACAGATTACTGGATGATTTTTGCCGCATTTTGTCTTTGTGGCACATCTCTGTGATCTTTACTAAAGTGGCACAGGTATGGAGGCTTAATATAAGCCGTGCATCTCAGTTGGTATGATTGTTTTACCATAAATAGGTTACACTGTGATGTTTCCCTTTTACTTTGTTTCCTTTGGGGGTTTTTTTTGTCTTAATTTTTTTTTTTTGGCCTGCTAGGCATATCTGATGATGATCTCTCCATTGTTTGTGTTAAGAATTATAGCTCAGTAGTTATTTTCAGTTCCATGTCTGAATAACATTTAAAAAATGTTAATTAAGATATTTAAATCAAAAGTGAAACAAAAGCAGTCAACACACAAATCAGACTGATGCAGCAAAGAAACGACATTATGTACAGCACACTGAACTTGGTCGTCTTTATAACACAATGTCCACCAAGACAAACGAAGCAATAGCATACAGTCCAGTTTCGGTTTAAAGAGTAAACCTTTACATACAAGCGCTCTTGTAGAATTGGTCCTAGTTTCTGTACTGAAGAGATGATGCTAAATCAATTTCTTAGGGTGATATGCACTATGACTAATTGCCCCTTTGGGCAAATTTTACTGCTTACCTTAACATTTTTTGTTAACAATTAAGATGAGATCAAAGCTTTTATCTGCTATATGGCTGCTTAAAATATTGAACAACAAAATGCTTCCCTGTTTTGTTGTACTTTGCTTTTTTCTTCTTTTTTTTATGTATTTGGTCTAGAACCACCACTAGATTGAGTAGTAACAGGTTCATTATTAACTCGATCCAGAAATCAGTAGAAAATACATTAACTGTGAAATATATTTGGGTATATGTATATATATATTTGGGATGCACAGATAGTGGTATTGGGGCAGATACCTTTGTATTGTTCTCATATCTTTTAGATAACTGATACCATGAACCCATTCTTAAAATATGAAATCTCTTCAATAATTTCACAATTTTATTTTTCACGTTTTATTAATATTTCATGTTTTATCCAATTCACTAGTGATGCACTGATGCCGATACTCGTATCTCTATTCGAATTTGTTAGTTAGCCAAAACCATGAATCGATACTTAAATAGTGTAAATTCTGCTATAATTCTGCAGAAGGGTTTCCTTTTTCTTTTTTTTCTTGAAATTTTTTTTTTGTGTTGATTTTTTTTTATTTTATTTTTTATTTAATTTACCATCTTTATTTTGTAACAAACAGAATGAAATAAAACCTCTGTTCCAATCCATTGGATTTTTTTGCGTGGCAGAAGGATTGGCATTGGTACTCAGATGCAAGTAACTGTATGGTACCGGTTTGAACAAAAGTGGTATTGTTGCATTCCTATAATTACACCATCATTTTTGTAACAAGCAGAGAAGGAAGAAGCCTACTAATATATATAATATAAAGAACTTGGTTAACTTTGTAGAATATCTTCTCCCCTAGAAAAGTTTTATGTTACAAACAACCCTAGTGACCTCCTGGGTGCTCTAGTAGTTACTGACTTTTGGTTAGATTTTTCTAGCTAAATCAGAGTTCTCACTGTGTCTAAAGCCAGAAAATAAATGTACCTTTGATTATATTAGCAAGCACAGCTCTACCACTCAGTGTGAAGTTTAACATCAAAAAATATATTAAAAGAGCAGATGGTACTACTACTTTTAATGCTGTAGTGGAAAGGGATTTTGAGTTACGTCGCACCAAATGGCCTTTTTAAATCTGGTGCGGTACATTAAAAAAATTCATAAAGCACTTTCCCATTTGACCGGCGCCAGTTACTAATGTGCAAATTCCCACTTTAAACACAGGTCACAGGCACCATTCTGATCTACTGTCTCTTCATGGTGGAGCTGTTTCGCAGCAACCCAATCGAGAGCCTGGACGAAGTGATCTACTGGGTGAACGCCATCGGCAGGGTGCTGGAGTTCCTGGTGGCGCTCTGTGTGGTGGCCTACGGTACCTGGGAGTCCCTGTTCGGGGAGTGGAGCTGGATGGGCGCCTCTGTCATCATCATCCACTCTTATTTCAACGTCTGGCTCCGAGCTCAGTCGGGCTGGAAGAGCTTCCTGCTCAGACGAGAAGCGGCTAAAAAGATCAACTCCCTTCCCAGAGCCACAGAAGAGCAGCTGGAGAAACACAATGATGTGTGCGCCATCTGCTTCCAGGTGAGTCACTCGCTCTAGAGGTTGGTGACCGCAGTACTGATAAATGTGTGTTTTTAAAAGCAGCCAAGCAACAAATTGAAGTCTCAGTTGGCCGTGGCTGAGAATATGAGAGAGATGCCAGAGTATGTTGGAGGCATGTTCTTGTGGGCGTCATTAGTTGGTGCTAAAATACATGCTACTGCTTGTGTATTTTAATTCCCAAACCTCAAAGGAAAACAACATATAATAACATGAATAAAACTGGATGTTGTGGTCATTCTAAAGAAAATAACATCTTTTATATACCAGTAAATGCCAGAAACACGATCAGCTCTGATTCTCTTTGCAGTGATTTATCACAAAACCGAGCTTACACAGTCGTCTTCATTTCCAAGGGGTAAAGTAACAGCACATTGATCATTTACAAATAAAGTTAGAAGTCACAGTTCAGAGCTTTTTGTTCAAATTGGGTTCAAATATAATTGTTTATGTTGGTTTTACAGACTGCAAATATTTACCATGATCATCAGTGAACAAAAAAAAAATCTGCTTTTGGCTTTTTATGCTTTAATTAAATTCAGTCAATAAAGATTAGCTATTTGAGCCACTGTATCGTGTCAAATAAAAGGTGTGTGCTGTATTTACAGATGACACTAGAAGTGTACATGCATTGATTAGGTCAGTTAACGTGACCAAAATATTTATTTGCTAAATGACACAATAATGAAAGAAAGAATATGTCAGGTATGTATTTATTAATGTCATTAAAATCATAAATCTGCTTTAAGAAATAAGAGAAAACCCAGATGATGATGTCTTGGCTTTTGAAGCTTCTGACAGGTTTACCGACATATTTGAGTTAATTGGAGGCACACCCGTGGATGTATTTTAAGGCCATACCTAGAACACTCTGCTTTCTGGTCTGAAAACATGGCAAAATAAAAATCAACCAAGATGTCAGGAATAGAATTCTGAAGCTTTTATTAGGTATATGTACACTTCAGGTTTTAAGTGTATATAAAGACACATAGCTGATCTATAGAGGGATTATCAGTGTATGTCAGTCCTTGCTCTATTGGACATGCCATCTGCAGAAAGAGACAAGATAATGTCTCGTCATGCTGTTGGTTGTTTGAATAAAAAGCAATAAAACCTGTAAGTTGTATAAAAT
This sequence comes from Apricaphanius iberus, assembly GCA_028564705.1. Taxonomy (NCBI): domain Eukaryota; kingdom Metazoa; phylum Chordata; class Actinopteri; order Cyprinodontiformes; family Aphaniidae; genus Apricaphanius; species Apricaphanius iberus. The sequence goes on from JAPXFQ010002080.1 coordinate 818,957, forward strand.
CCTATCGACTCAAAATCCTTTCAAGACAAACTAAAGACGTCTTTGGTTGCAAGCGAGCAGAATAACCCGTTGGAACGATGATTAAAAATGCAACGATCTGCAGCGATCACTTCATATCAGGTAAGCCTTGGCTAACAAACAAGCTAACATTGCTAACCAACACTGCAACTGCAAAATAACCACAAATCATGACAAAGTGAACCAAAACTATGAGAAGGAGCGGTGTCTCATTTTGCCAGGTTGTTTGGGTATCCGCTGTGTTGATAACAAAAAAAAAACATTCATGCCTTCATGGTAATAAAAATCTAAAATGAAACTTCAACACAAAAAAACTTCCTGCATAAATTCAACCAGGAATTTGGTGGCCAATTTCCAAACACTGCTTTTTCTGAAAACATAAGTTTGGTTTTAGAACCATAAAATAATACAATAACTTTTTTCGGGCCACGTGATTAATTGAAAATGTAACTGTGTTGACAAGTATAATAAGATTGTTTATTTTAAAAAACAACCCAGGCTTCCAGAAATGCTTTACAAGCCAGATAAATAAATACTAAAACATTGCCTGCAAGACACAAAAATGAAACCTTATTCTAGCACTACATAGTTATGTTTAGGTACACTAGGTGTATTGATTGGAAAGAAATCTCTGATTTGGTTATGAGTCCTTCAGAAATAATAAATCTGATATTTTTAGTCACCAGTCAGTCTCTTAGTTTGTCAGTTTTGATTAGGGATGCTCCGATCAGGTTTTAGGCTGCCGATCATCGATACCGAAAAAGCATGGTTTTACTTTTACAAGAGAAAAACCCCCAAAAAACTTGCAAGTACAATGCAGCAACAGTTCAGTCAACCTTTAACTGAAGAAGACTTTAAATTCTGTAATATCAGTAACACAATCTGTAAGATATTTGCTTAGCTTTTTGACTGTCACTAAGTAGAGTGAAGGGGAAGGCTGGACTACAGCGCCTCTGCCGGCTAGAAAGAGTAAGCGCTTCATAGTCAGTACATAGACTATAAAAATAAAGTCAGTACCAGTACTTGTGATCGGAATGAATGAAAGGCAGAGACCTGCGAACACCGATCACACACTTTTCCACAGAAATCGGCCGATAATTATCTGTGGCCGATCAATCGGAGCACCCCTAGTTTTGATTGTTTTATTTTCCATTTGAATGCAGTTTTGGAGATTTTTTTAAACCTCGTAAGATCATGGAGAGAATAGAAGGGGTCTGCTTTAGCTTCCCTTTAAGCAGCTGTTCAGGTTGGAACAATGCTGGGAAATCCTAACTCTACATTGAACAATGTCCCCAAATTCTGAATCCGCCACGGTGTGTAACCAGGAGTCCAGAGCTGTCCTCTCTGGCTTCACGTCCCCTCTGTAAACAAGCCACAGCCAACTGTTAATGGAAACTGCTTTACATGCTGTGGGCTTTAAGACGTGTTGTTCCTGTTTTTCCAGCTCGGCTCCACCTCCTCTGGTTCACGCTCTGAGGCATTTCCTTTTTGTTTGCCACGGTGTAAATGCAGAGTAAAACCGAAATGCATAAATGATCTGAAACGGAAAAATAAAGAAAAAGCTCATCTGAAACTATTATTGTTTTTACTGTACAATTAAAAAAATCAAAGGTTTGGTTACTTTAACCGTTTTTAATAACAGCAAGAATAAGAACATGTAATATGATCATTAAACAGACACATTTCTGTAAAATGCTTATTGTAGTAGAATATAATGAGCTAACTCACCTATTGTTGTAAAACCCAGATTTGTCTCTCTTTACAGGAAATGAACTCTGCTGTTATCACATACTGCGGACATTTTTTCCATGGCAACTGCCTCCGCAAGTGGCTGTACGTGCAAGAAACGTGCCCGATGTGTCACCAAACAGTCCGACGGATGGCGCCAGGTCAGGGCCCGGCCGGGTCAGGCCGCGGTCCAGCAGATCCGCCTCAGGTGGACGCAGGGCCCGACCCGGCCGCACAACAAGGAGAACAGAGAGACCCGGAGAGCGAAACCGCAAATGGAACGCCGAGCGCCAATCTTGAAGGGGCCTGGAGAGAAAGCGAAGACCTGCCGTCTGATCCGGACAGTGAGGCCGACGGAGATCGGAGTTCTGGATCCGAATTGGACGTCCTGCCAGTCTCTTCAGTGGGATCCGCTGGTTCCCAGAATCAACTGGGCAGAACTTCTCCGAACCGCCACAGCCAGCTGGAAGCGAATGGCACAGACTCTTCTTCATGGACTAATGTTGGAGCTGTGAGTGACAACCCGTCGGCCTATGAACCGACAGGACGTCACAGTTTCGCTTTGCATCCCAATGAAGATGGGAAATCAAAACAATCTCAACCCGGCGTCAGCCTCCGTCCGCTTGAGGGAAAGTACGGCGATGAAAATCAAAAGCTTGTCTCAGGCGACGGGAGTCCCGTTGGTGCCCAAACATCTCTCGAATCATGTAATCAAATTCGTGACTCCGTGAACAAGCGTCTCGGTCTCTGCACATATTCCCAGTTGGAGAGGCTCAGTCAGGGTGAACCTGTCTCTCAGATCCACCAGCCATCGTCCTCAGGTACCACGGAATCAACCGTGACTGACTGCTCTCCATCGGTGCCTTGAATGGGGTTCAAATCAAACAACACATCTGCCTTCTGTATGAACCAATATGTAAAAAAGAAACTAAAATATATCTCACATCAGGCATTGTATTGAATGTTCTTCGCAGTTGCAAAAAAATTAGCATTTGGACAGATTTATGTGGAGATTACTGTATAATTGTAAAGCTAAAAACCATCAGAATAACTACACTAAAAAAAAAAAGCCTCGTCCTAAAACAATATTTTGTTTTAGCTATTTATACCACATTCATCACCCAGTTTTTCTTTGTGTTTGTTGAGCTAATATTTTTTTTTTTTTTTTTGTAGTTTAAGAAAAGGCAGCTTTAACAAACGGACACATTTAGTCTGAAGGAGTTTGTTCAGAAAGTTATTTTCATCCACATTTTGTCAAATATTTCGCACCGGTACATCTCCTTGAATTAAAATCAGATGAGAAATGTATTTCAGTCATTTCAACGGTGAAACTCAGATTCATCAAACAAAAAGAGTTCATGTTTCGACCTGGAGGAGTTTGTTATGGAGTATTACAGCGTAGTACACGATTGTGATTAAAGGAGAATATGGTATGATGTCCAGATTTTTATATATATAAATAAAATCTATGGTGGTTTAGAGTGCATTTATTTTCAGCCCTCCTTTCAGACTTTGGAGAACAACTTTTATCTGCCGTCAACTCTGCCAGTCTCAAATTTGATTCTTTTGTAGGTTTAACTATGGAAAAGGAACCTCAGGTCTTTGTCCATTTTTTTTCCAAAAGTCTCACCAGCTGTCTCCATTCCTGCTGAACAAAGACATCCCCCACAGCATGATGCAGTTGCAGCCATGCTTGATAATGGTGAATGGCTTGTAACTAACTTTAACATGAGTTTTTTTGTTTTTTTTATGGCTTTCTTCTTTGCTCTTCAAATAAAATCCCCATTAATAGAGTACATGACTAAAGTTAGACCTGTTGACAGATTCTCCAACCTGAGCTGGGCATTTCTGCAAATCCTCCAGAGCTACTTTTGGCCCCTCGGCTTCTCGTGCCTTATTTTTCTCACAAATATCTGAGGCCTTCACAGAACAGCAGGTTTTATATTTGGATCAAATTACACACTATTTACTAATTAGGTGCCTTCTGGTTTTGCTGAATTACACTTCAGGAAGTTTGTTCCAGATTAGAGGAGCATAAAAACAGGATGGCGCTTCTCCATTTTTGGTTCTGATTCTGGGGATGCAGGATACATTTGAACCAGAAGACCTGAATGGTCTTAGGGTTAGTGTGTTTAAATGTTAAGCCCTTTCAGTGACTTCTAAACTAATAGAAATATTTTAAAGTCTTTTAAACTCTGAATTACAGGTAAACGATAGATAGATAGATTATTTATCACCATAAAAAGGGGGAAATTAAATTTGTCCAGTACTCATATATTTCTATATAAAATTTAGATTGGGAGACACTAATTAAAATATGAAACATGTTTGATGTCCACCACCATCTCCTTAGTCTTGGTGTTCAGAAGAAGGCAGTTTTTGTTTTGTTTTTTCTCCAGTCAATGAATGTCTCAAACGCCACAACAGCTGTATCATCTGAGTACTTCTGGATGTGTCAGGACTACTGAGCAGCAGCGTTCTGGATCCGCTGCAGCTGTCTGATCGACTTTTTAGGCAGACCTGTGAAGATACCGTTGCAGTAATCAATCCGACTAAAGAGAAACACATGGATGAGTTTCTCAAGATCTTGCTAGAACCAAAATATTCTTCAGGTGATGGAAGGCCGATTTTCTGATTGTCTTCATGGATACCCGAAGGTTCAGGTCTGAGTGCATTGCTACAACTATTTATGGCCTGATCAGGAGTTTCCAGCTGTAACTGAAGCTCTGTTGACTCTTGATCGTTCTTCTTTAGGTCCAAAAATAATTCTTGCAGTTTTGTTTCTATTCAGTTGGAGATCTGTTACACCGTCTGAATGGATTTATAGTCACCTAGTGGTGTTGTGGTCTAGACCCATCATCTGTATAAGCATTGTAACTAATGTTATTACTATCACTTCTAATATGAATTCTGATTTCAAATGAGTTTTAAATGTATAGAATTATCATCGTTGCCCCGCAGTCGCATTCCTTTTCAGGTGTCGTGTTGCGTTTTACTAGTGGCCAGTTTGAAATCCCAACCATGAAGCACAAAACGTGTGTAAATGAATGAATGTACGTTGACATCTGCTTAAAGGTTTACATGTGGTGGCTGGTTTGACAAGTTTTTACCCTAGGCTTGTACCCAATATGCCATCACATCCGCTGCGTCACTGCGCATCTAGCTCCGCCTCCACCTTCATAAAGCTTCACACATATCTAGACTATCGCTAGTTACCTAACCGCGTCGACTGAAACCAAAAAGACAGGACCTCAGTCGACTAAGGATTCTTTTTTTATTTTATCGATATAGGCACTTATTTGGCTTCAAACGTGGATACTAAGAGTCTTATAATAGAAGCTGCCGCTGTGCAAAAAAAGGACAGTTTATTGAAAGATACTGTAACATCTGGTGTTTGAACTCCGCGCATACGTAGTTTTAGCTAGCCAGCTAACTGCGCTAGCTGAAGAAGAAGAAGAAGAAAGGCCGTCGAGTTGACCCAGCGTCAATAATTCCTATAGAACCAATTCGCCCTGGCAGATTACAGCTGGCCTTCACTAGACGGACCGCAAAACATTCACCCTAAAGACGAGAACACCGAGAGAGGATGGCTCTGAAAAGGATTCACAAGGTGAGATACCGTCGTTAAAATGTTATCCAGCAGCGTTAGCCGGGCTAGCCACCCACAATGCAGCCGTATCCTGTGAAACCAGGCGGTGATGCGTGTTCGAGGAAGCGTCAACCTCACCATTTCTTCACGTACAACTGTTTCATGAATTTTGACTCTGGTTAGGTGACTGGTTGTGAATGTCTTATAGACTCTGTTCCTACCGGCTCGCACCGATAGGACGCGGGTTAGTTTTTTTTGTATTTGCTTAAACACCTAACAGCTCGTTGGCTATTGTTAGCAGTTGCAGTTACTCGCTAACTTTGTCCGTCGAGACGGGTTGACAGCAAGATGTCGCATAGTTGCCAGTTTTTCTTGCCTTCACATCTAACCGGGTTCCAAGGCCTTCTGATCGCTCAAGAATCGCGGTTCCGAACGTTTCTCAAGAGTCCATGACTCGTTTCACTTTCTGAATCTGACTTAGTGTTCTGAGCCGGGTGTGTGTGTATAGATATTTATATAACTCCTTGGTATGCGATCGTACTTATTTAGGTAATTTACATTTCTTTGCGCGTAGATCTGTTGGAGGGTACACACGGCCACCGAAAGTGTTGACAGGGCGGCTTCATTTCTTCACTCTAGAATATTCCTTTAAGGAAATCCCTCAACTTGTTTGTGAAATGGTGTCTGAAGGCCGGGGTGGGGCAATGCTTCCACCTCACTCCAAAATAGCTGTATACCCGTAAATAACAGGGCAGCTCAAACTGCGTGTACATGAGGGCTCAATTTTTTTTTCAGATCACTGTGGAGATGATGGGTTGGTGGTCCGTAGGTAGAATAAAGAGTGGGGTCAGCAGTGACAGTGGATGTTGGGGAAAGTATTTAGATGCTTTAAATTGCTTTGAAATTCTCCATGTTGTCCTAACGTCACTTTTTGCTAACTGGTTGTTTTGAACTTTGTTCTTGTAGGAACTAAATGACCTGGCTCGTGACCCCCCAGCACAGTGCTCGGCTGGCCCGGTGGGCGACGACAGTGAGTTTTAACCTTTCTTTTCAGCAACTGCAACATCTTCTAAGAGCATTTAATAAATAACAAACGTTTTATTTGGAAACATGTACCTGTTTGGCTCGTCCTGGCCTACCAATTGTAGCCCTGACCGATGGTTTCCGTTTGCTCCGCTGCCATACTACTCTTAATTTGACCGTTATTATATGATAGAATATTATGATAGAAATGATCAATCTCATAAAACTAAAGTGTATCAGAGAATATGGCTATTGGATAGCACATGCTTGGGCCAAGAATGCTCAGATTGTAGCTTTATTATGTCTGATGTAAATAAGTAGAAACATAAATCTAGCATTTTACCGGCTGATCAAAGGAAAACTATGCAGATTCAAATCGTTCGCAGACTGATTTGTGCCTCTGAAATATTTTTAAAACACCTTTTGATGGCCAAAGATTTGAATCAAACCAACAGGGTTCTTCGTTAACCCATCACCCTGCTTCTAAATCTGTAGAGGAAACAAATGGTGTCTGTCGGGAAGCTATGAGGACACCCAGCCTTAGTACTTCCCGTCAGATCACATACCTGTGACCTTTCACCATTTTCTAACATTTACTTTCTGTTCTCCACAGTGTTTCACTGGCAGGCCACAATCATGGGACCAGTAAGTATTTTATGGCTTAATAGTTGAACTTTAATGTAAAATAGAGATGTGTTCCTGACTGCCTCTGAATGTTTTCATATGATAAAGGTCAAAATTTGACTTGATAATGTTGATCAACGGTCAGGAAGTTTAGATGAAGCCTTTCCTAAATAAAAAGCAAAAGCCAACCTACGCTTGTGTTGTTTCAGAGCGACAGTCCATATCAGGGAGGAGTTTTCTTCTTGACAATTCATTTTCCAACAGACTACCCATTCAAACCCCCCAAGGTGAGCTATTACACCTGATCAAGAGTTGGACCAGAGCGTTAAACCAGTAGAATATGAAGTTACTGCCTTGTTGTTTGATTTGATGTAAATAAAACTGTTAATTTGGTTTTGGCACGCTTTGTTTATTTGCTTGGAGTCCTGTGACGCATTACCTGTCATTCCAGAAGCAAACAGTCAATGCTTTGTAGAAAGGAATTTAAATTATGAAGCAAACGTGTGCAGCTTAGCTTTGTCTAACGCTGTATATGTTCTCTCTACCCCCACAGGTTGCATTCACGACAAGAATTTACCACCCAAATATTAACAGTAACGGCAGTATCTGTCTGGATATTCTCAGATCACAGTGGTCTCCAGCACTTACAATTTCTAAAGGTATGAATATTTGAGTCGACTAGTGAGAATAAAGTTTTATACTAATAAACATTTTCATTTTATGTATATAAGCTTGTTTATTTGCTGTTAAATTAAATTACAATATCTCTATGCAGCATATTTCGAGATGGTTTGTTTTGATTAAGCAGGTCTCGGTTGTGATGGTGACACATTAAATTATTTATTATCTAGATAGGTTTGTTTGTAATGTTTCTTTTCATTTTTCTGGCAGTTCTTCTCTCCATTTGCTCACTCCTATGTGACCCAAACCCTGATGACCCACTAGTGCCAGAGATCGCACGAATCTACAAAACAGATAGTCAGAAGTAAGTACATGAAAACTCTCGTATGAACAGTTTTATATCAAAATATCAGTAATTTGCACCATGTTTTTTTGTTTTATGTTTTTATGGTACTGTAGAAACAATATTAAAATGTCTATGGTGCTAACTTTAAAATGGCTTGGATCTGTTATGTAATCTGGGTTTACTTTGTTAGGTACAATAAACTAGCTCAGGAGTGGACGACAAAATATGCCATGCTTTAGGGTAAGGTGAAGGGTTAGTGCTGCATCTTGGCTACTGCAATGAAATTGGATGTGCTGCGATGCTCTGATCTCATTGGCCTAACCACAGGCTTGTCTGTAGTTTTCACAGTTCTGTCGATGCATATTAGACTCCATTAGTAGGTTTTGATTGATGCTTTTTTTTCCTCTTTATTCCTCATAAAAGTATTTGTAGTTTCACTTTGACACAACTTCTTAGAAGGGCACCAAAGCTTTGTATTGACGTCTGTCAGATTTTGATTTTTTTTTTTTTAAAACAACTTTTTACCCCAGCCTAATTTCTGTCACGTATGTCTTCCAATGCTAATAATGCCTCCTTTTTTTTATTTATTGAATATAAGAAATGTCAAATGTTTTAATATAATTTAGTCAGAGTCATTTAAAGGGACTATATCATGCTATTTTACAGCTTTCAACTTCTGGGATAGATATATATATGCTACAATGTTACAGTTGGTGTTATACAGTATGTATTTGTCCTAACATTTAACAGTCTTGTTTGGCACAGAAAATAGTAATTTGAATTAAGAGTCTTAACCTTACATCTAGCTAGCGTGTTGTAACAGACACATTAGAGGTTAAGGCTCGTGGCTTATCTTTGTTAGTGCTGTAAGAAAATATAGATAGGATGTATTGCAATATTTTTCTATCGCAGCAATATTCATAATCGATTCATCTCTTTCTCTTTTAAGAATTTGAATGGAACCAATAACGATGACTGTAATATGTGTAGTAAAATTAAAAGTATGACCACTAGTTGGTGGCGGGTTTCATCCTCTTCATTCTGGTGGATCAGCTAGATCCAGTAATGAAACTGAAATGCTGTGACATTTTTTCTATAGCTATATTGTGTTTTTGTTTTTTGTCTTCAAACCAAGTTTATCGTACTGTCCCCTCTGTATTGTGATGCATATCATATCTCCACATTCTTGCCAATACTCATCCCGATTTGTGAGACTGTAGGCTTTACTTAAAAATGGCAGCCAAACCAAATAGTTTTTTGTACCAGCGTTACCTGGTTGCAATTGCCTGGGGTGCATTAAGTAATATGGGGGGGGGTTAGTCTTCATAATACAGGTTTGGATTATTACAACTGGACAGAGTATTATATAAGCTTAAGATAAGAACATTGTACATCTGCATGTGGAAGCGTACTAACTTCAGCATGGAGGTCATTTCTCTCTGAAGTCCCCATGTTGTGTTTAAGCAATCCCTGGTTTTGAGCTTCTTTGGGATGTCATGGTGACCTGACCTGAAGGTGCATGTGCTGAAATGGGTTTAATACTGTATGACACCATGCACAGGTACACCAGCCTGGTCTAAAAATGTTGACATTCATCGTTCGTGAACTTGTTTCTCTTGACAGATACATCAGAATGGCGAAAGAATGGACACAGAAGTACGCAATGTGATGGCATCCTTTCAAGAGCAGGTGGAACTCCTTGTTGGTTCAAACTTAAGATTACGGGATTCAATTTTTGTTTTTCACTGTATTTTTGGTTAATCAATGCATTTTATCCCCCCTCGCCCTTTTTTTTTTTTTTTTTCATCTGCACGCTCGTAAGAAGATAGTGTTTCCTCTGTAGGTCACATGCCAGTTTCTGTCATATTGTGACTCTAACTTTTTTTTTTTAAGTTGAAGAAAGATCACAGCTCTTAACACTCATGTGAGTGTGCTCGACATATTGTCATCTACACACATTAAACTCTTATACAGCTGTTCTCCTGATGCTCCAATTTGTCGTCTGGCTGGTCTGTCTTTCTCCTGGAAGGCATTTGGCCAGAACATTTTGAGTTCCCAGTATCCTGAAAATTGAAAGATTCGAATTGATATAAAACTGCATTTTTATCAGATACCACATTTTGAGTGAGGAATCAAGTCCGTGGTTCTGTTTCATGGCTTGAGGGGACATCCGTATGTCTGGTGTGTAAACCATACTATAGGAAAATGCTATCTGATAAAAGTATCTCATTCCACTATCAAGGTGTGTACAGAGAAGCCGAGCAGCATATATCAATGTTAAGGACTCAAATATAAGAACTTAAATGTTGTATTTTATGCATGTTAATAAAGGTAGGGCTATTATCTCACGTTTCTGCAAATTAAGAGACTTGTAAGGTTGAACAGGTGGAAAAAAAATGGTTCCTCACAAATGCTTTCCGTTTCTCCTTTTTTTTTATTTTTTTTTTATTTAGAAGCCAGTAGACGAGCAGTTAGTTTTTTATGCCCACTCAAACACTGTCTTCTTGTAGCCCTGAAATAACGATGCAAAGCTGAAGGTTGGCCTTCAACTTGTGGCTCTGTTTCTTTTTAGTTTTTACCTTCAATAAAGTTTCTCCAACCAATTCTTTTGATGCCGTTTTTCATCGATTGGAAAAACTGTTGTGCTTACTCAGTGTGTCAATGCTGTGGGTCAATTTGAAACAGATTTGTAGAACTGCAATAAAGTGGTTTGATTACAAATAGGATGAATACTTTTGTTGTGCTCAATCTTTGTCATCTCATCTTTTATCCGAAACTGACAGAATAGCACCGTTTTGCATCCACACCTACCATAGTTCTGAAAGTACCTGTTATCACTTTTAATGATTGGTTATATGTAAAAAAATAAACTGGGGAAATGACACTTTATATCACGGTTTAAAATATTCAATTTGTATAGGTTTTGTTAGTTTGCTGCTGTGCACGTTCAAAATCAATGGCAGCCATAAATCACCTGAAAGAAAAACAGATTAATGCGCAAAGTTGGACTATAGGCACGTCATCATGTTAGCCCCGCCCACTGACGGTAAACAAAAAATGATTTCATGTCCTGCTGCAGCAAAAACAAAATGGGGTAATCTGATGCCGTACCGGAGTTATATTTCTAATTTGAATGAAAACTGTAAGATTGCTGCTGTGGGATTATGAGTTGAAGCTTGCATATGTATTTTTTTTTTTTTTGTTGTAATGTTGCATTGATGTTTAACACTTATTTTCACATACCTTAAAAGTCTGTCATGGTGCGATAGCATTTTTTTTGCCTCTTGCAATATTCATGAGCTTTCCTCACTTGAGGCTATCTGATGCTGAACTCTCAAATTCTGATTCAAGACGTTTTTTTTGGTCTGCTGTTTATTTTATGATGGAGCATTATGGTCACTATAGACAGAATGAAAATATTTTTTGAGTAGCCTAATTTGCCAAATATGTTATGTTGACAATTTGATACGTTTTCTAGACAAAAATTCTCATTTAGGAAAGTCGAAAAGTAGAGAGAGAAAACTCAAATGTTTAGATTAATTTATAGATGCCCATCTTGTAGATATAAAACCTAAACCTGAAAGGAATTCCATTTTATCAGGTAAATGACTCATTTAAACAATCAAAACTTTTATTTCCCTCAAATTTATGATTTCAATCAAATTTTCTCATCTTGAGAAGTCGAAAATATGCGGGAGAAAACTCAGATGTTCATGATTAAATGCATAGATTTTGACATTTGAGCTACCAAGATGGTTTCCGAGTTTTTTCCCCCTCTTCTTTTCTGTAAAATATGTGACTCTAAAAAAATGTTTTCTCACATATTTTCGACTTTTCAAAATGAGAGAACTTCCGATTTTTTTTTTTTTTTTTAACGTTTTTTTCCGGCGGGGGGTGGGGGCTATTTCACAGTATTTTGGCTACAGTAGACCTCCGTCGTATCGCTGCACTTTCTTCGTAAATGGCGGTGCTGCTGACAGAAATGGGACGTCTCTGCACAGAGCCCTTGCTTCAACAGATGATGGCGCTGACTGACTCCGCACCTTTAGATAAATTTACAAACTCTCTAAGACAACGATACATCACCAAAAAATTATCATTTTTTTTACAGAATTATAACAAGGCTTTCAGAGTATAAACCTGAAACACCTTCAATAAAAAGAACAATATTGGTTCAGATTTTCACATATCAAATCGACATAATGTGTCTCCGCACCTCCGCTGACGGAGAAGTACAAAGTAGTCAACATTTTCCGCGCCATTAGAATTCGGAAGAACGTCAGCTGGTTATCGCAGGTCTTGTCACGTGATAAACACGGAAGCGCCCATATGTCACCTCAGAAGCCAACCAACCTGTGCGCTAAAACTAATATGTCTCCATGGCGCATGTTGGGAGTCCTTTAAGCTGGGGTGTGTTGTGGGTGGTTGTCGGAGTTCTTGCAGTTCTCTCTACCGCAGGCCACCAGCGGCTGGAACTGAGTCTCGACGGCAAATGGAGGCTGTCGAACGGTAACGGGTCGCTGGTTCTGCCTGCAGAGGTACCTGGCTGTGTTCACTCTGCGCTGCAGCAGCAGCAGTACATCCAGGTAGGAAGAGGGGACAAAAGAAATGCTCTCCTGTGCCGTGAATGCCAAGTTGGTATTATAGTAGATCTCTGTTAGGGCTCTTGCAGAACAAAATCCTTAAAAAATTGTGAAGGGGGTCTATTTTATGTAAATGTATTTAGTGAAAAACTTTTAGGGCCATTGTAAACAAAAGATAAATGTTTTGGAGTAAATTTCCACCCAAAAGACTCAGAAATTCTCATATAAAAGTCACATATTTTTCAGAAGAAAAAAAACCTCGTGAATGCTCTGTCAAAAAGTAGCCAAAAATACGAATAAAAACTCGCCAAAAAATGCTATAAAAACTAAGTTCTACGATTAAAGGCTTACACTTTCGATATAAAAACTAAGATATTTCGGACAATGTAAAGTCAGAATATCGTAAAAAAAAACCGAAATAAAACTTGCCATTAATCCTAGAAATTTATTAGTCTTTTTCTCACAAAATTTCTACATCAGAGAATTACGCTTTTTTTCCTAAAAATATCTTAAATTAATTTCAAAATTCTGTCTTTTTACTTGTAATTATACTATTTTTGGACATCAGAGAATTTCCGTGTTTTTTTTCCCTGGAAAATATGTGACTTGAATCTTAGACTGTGTTTTTTGGGGACGGAAATTTACTCAAATTATATATTTTTTTGTTTGCACTGGCCCTGATACTCAGTCGTATACCCTAAGTTTGACTTGAGAGTTTAAGCAAATAAATATATTACATTTTAAGGAATTGTGAAGTTTAGTTTGCAAAAGTGTGAAAATAATTTTCGTAGTGTGATAGTTTTACAACAATCTGACGCTATGAATTTAATCTATTTTTCCATGAGTACATCTCCACTAATGATATCTAGTTATCACCAGTTGCTATCATTGCTGAGTGGTGCTGATGTCCGGAACATGATAAGCCCCATATGAGTTTGGGCCGGCCCAGAAAGTTTTGCAGGAAGGAAAAAAAAACCCACTTATTGCTGTCACTTCCTGTTACAATGCAGATTAGTTTCTTATTTACAGAAACAAAGTCTTACAAATGTAGTTTGTATTTATTTAAAATCCTTGATAAGGATATATGGTGGCTTAGCCATTATTATGTCAGACTTTCTGTCTCCTTGATGCGATACAGGTCCCAAATTCTCATAATCACCTTGCATCCATAGTTCAGTAAAGTGGAGGATCTGTGATGCTCTGTGCCCGTCTCCCTCCTGTTAATACCTAAAGAAGTTTGTCACCGTCCATGGCATCATGAAACTCTTTAAAATACCCGAAGATTTTATGTAACATTTTAAGTAACCACTGACAGAAAACTGAATGTGGGTCATGTATTTTAACCTTTCAGGCTCATCTCAGCCCCCATACTGTAAGAAATCTGTGAGGTGAGCTGAAAGGAAGATGGTCGAAGGACTATTGGACCTAGATATACTGTGTAAAGTGGAATGCTAAACGATTCCTCGCATTGTATGCTGCAGCCTTGTGAAAGTTATCTGTGACATGAGGTGAAGCCTGTTTAAAGTATTGACAGTGCTGATAATAGTAGCACTGGTTATTTTGGTAGAACAGGTAATGTTCAACATGGTACTTTATCCCTCTGAAAACCATCATGTCTGTCAGACTTTTTTTTTTTTCAATGCGTAATTGTGAGAAGATGCTGTTCTTACAAAAACTGAATATATTTTATTAAGTCCTGCATATTTTCCTTAATCTTAAAGCGGACATAAGCAAATTTCCCTTTTTTCTAACGGTCTATTGCAGGGTAGTCAAACTAATTTCCAATTTGGGCTATATTAAGGTAATAAATGTCCTTAAAGGGCCAGTTCTGGCATAAAGTATTGATAAAACAATTTTTAACAAACCTCAAAGATGTTAATAAATATCTGCCTAAACGATTACATCTTTTGGTTTGACAAGTACTTCTTAAAATTAAATTATGCTGATGTGATTTAGAACTATTCAAATAAAAACTGATTTGAGTAATAAAGTAGTTTTTCGGTGCACATAAATAGAACTTAAATATTCAATTTATAGGATCCTCTAGAGTTTAGAGGGTCACATACATGGCTATGGCGGGCCAGATGTGGCCCCCGGGCCTTGCCTTTAACACATATGGTCTATTGCAATTTGGTTCTCTGCTTGTTATGAATTCGACTACCTTTTTACGGAAAAAATTCTGACAATTAGGTCAATCGGTGCAACAGCACCAAACCTACCACCAGTGTCACCTCTATGTAAAATCAATGTAGAGAAAATGTCTGAGTTCAATAAACTAAACCAACCACAGCTTGATGAAATCATTATACAATTAAGCTTCTCCTCCTGCTGCCTCGATATCTTACCCACAGCTTTTCTAAAGAAAGTCTTGTCTGATTCAAATAGTTAAATCATCCCTCCTGTAATTATGCTGCATTCCATTTGTCTCGGATACTCGGGCGTCCGAGTTGCTGTACACCAGAAAGTGACGTAATTCCCCACTGAAAGCGTTCCAGTTTGTCTCACTACACTCCGAGTCGGAAAGAACATGGATGCTTTGAGGGCAGCAGCTGTCGAGGGGCGGGCTAGTCATTGTTTTTTTTCCAACATTGTTTTTATTTATATTTTTCATGTTATTTAACACACAAGCAAACAAACTTTCCACAGAAACAAAAACAAACTTCCCTCATAGACACGTACATACATTTCGGTAATTATACATATAAAATGACACCAACACAGAGATTGTTCTTCCTCTTTCAGTCTTTTCAGTTCAGTCATCTTCGGATCAGTCGTAAGTCAGGTCCATGTTTTTCGCAAATCCAATAAATGGTCCCCAGATTTTTTCAAACAAGTCTTTTTTCCCTTTCAGTATGTAAGTAATTCTTTCCAACGGTAGCGTAATTAACATTTGTCTGAGCCACTGTCCAATATAAGGCCTTTGAATACTCTTCCAGTGCTGTGCTATTATTTTCTTGGCCTGTAACAACCCTAAATCAATAAAAGCTTTATTATGTTTTGGGAGTTTCAATTTCTCTGGATATATACCAATAATTATTAAGGGGGGATCTAATGGCAAATCTTTGCCTACTATTCTATTTAGAGTCAACTTCACTTCATTCCAAAAGTATTGTATTTCTTTACATTCCCACATGCAATGGAAGAGTGTTCCCTTTTCATCCCCACATTTTGTGCAAGTGTCTGGTATGTTTGGGTTATATCGATTCAGTTTTTCGGGAGTGACATATACCCGCATGAGCCATTTGTATTGCAGAATCCTGAGTCGGGAGTTAATGGTCTGTTTATGGGCCCTGCTGCAGGCAATCTCCCATTGTTCTGGAGGTATGTCCATATCAAAGTCTTTTTTCCATGCTTCTAATTTTGAGGTTGAGTTTTCTGAGGTCTGGGATAATATAAACTTATAGAATTCAGATATTGCTCCTTTTTTTGAACCTTTTTTATTAATCAACTCCTCGAGCGTAGATTTTGGGGGTTTGTGTAAATTATTTTGTTTTGTTCGAATATAATTTCTCAGTTGAAGGTATTTGTAGAAAAATTTCTTTTGAATATTAAATTTACGGCACAAGTCATCGAATGACATCATAAAGTTGGAGTCTTTTAGGAATAGGTCCTGGATTTTTTCTAGTCCGTTTAAGGCCCACTGCTTAAACACAGTGTCGGCTCGCCCAGGAGTAAGGGCTAGTCATTGTTATTGTTGTTAGCGACATAGCATCTTCGGCATGAAAAGCAAAGCTGTACATTGTATTGCACGGACAGCAAGG
Source organism: Apricaphanius iberus (assembly GCA_028564705.1). NCBI lineage: Eukaryota > Metazoa > Chordata > Actinopteri > Cyprinodontiformes > Aphaniidae > Apricaphanius > Apricaphanius iberus. The sequence goes on from JAPXFQ010002080.1 coordinate 835,250, forward strand.
CTGCGCAGTGTAAAAATTGGTGACCGGATTAAAGCGGAAATGTAGTCAAGTGTGAAAGTGCATTTAAAAACGACATTGAAATTACCAACATAGTACAAATAAAAAGAAAATACATCTCATCTTTATTTCCGAGCTGCCTGTTCTACTTGGTCTACTATAAGAGACCCGAGTTGGATCTCAAAATTTCCGAACTAAAAGGGGCATTTCTCAGGGAAATGACGCGAGACAACTGCGAGATTTCCGACTTGGAAAGGTTAACTGGAATGCAGCAAAAGTCTTCCCCCAGACTTTAAAAACAGCAGTTATAAACCAATACTGATGAAGAACAACCTGGACAACGTATTAATGCCGAACTTGAGGCCTATCTCTAATCTCCCATTCATCAGCAATATAATAGAAAAAACTGTTTCAAAAGTTTAATAGCTTACTAACAATCAACAACTGCTTTGACATCAATCTGCTTTCTGTGCTCACCACAGCACTGAGATCCCCTCGTCAACGTTTTCAATGACATCTGCATAAATACAGACTGTGGTAGAACCACAGTGCTGGTTCTGTTAGACCTCAGTACAGCGTTTGACACTGTTGATCATAAAATACTAGTGGAGAGCTGGGTCGGTCTCTCTGGTACAGTACTTGGCCGCTTTGGGTCCTACCTGAGGAACAATGATTTCTTTGTGTTGATGGCAATTTCTTCTCAGAACAGACAGAAATCACATGTGGGGTCCCCCAGGGTTCCATCCTAGGGATCCTTCTGTTCAATATCTACATGCTCGAATTAACTCAAATTATAACGGCCAATAAGATTAGTTACCATAGCTATGCAGATGACTCCCATCTTTACATTACAATGTCACCAGGTGAATTTGAACCCACCCAGACCCTAAATGAATGCATTTAGCAAATAAATAGCTGTATGTCTCATAACTTTCTCCAGCTGAACAGAAAAAAAACTGAAGTAGTTATTTTTGGACCTAAAGAAGAACGATCAAGAGTGAGCTTCAGTTACTACAACTGGAATCTAATAAGCAGGCCTAAAATCTAGGTGTAATAATGGACGTCAGACCTGAACCTCCAAGGCCACTTAAAAGCAGTAACAAGGGCAGCCTTCTATCACCTGAAGAACATTTCTAGGATTAAAGGACTAATGTAAAAACGGGACATTGAAAAACTCCTCCACGCTTTTATGGCAGCTAAGACTAAGCTAAGTAAGCAACCAATCTGTGCATTTTTTTGACCGACGAAGAGACGCTGCATTGTGATTGTGCATATCCTGCTTTTACTCAGTCTGCTTCACCCCCGCCAGCATCTGTATACTGCTTGTGTGCAGCTCGAGGCTAAGTAGTAGAATGCTAACATGAAAGGGGGGCCATGTCGCCATCTATTGTTGCGGGAGTCTTTTCTGAGTAACATGTAAACAGGGATTGTTAGTCCGATTACTCCAAAAAGCTGGATTTAGATGTGCATACTTTTAGTGTCCTCCTATTGTTGAAATTCATTGCAATTATTCCACGTGAAACTAGTAAACCCTGTATTCATTATATATTTTTTAAAAACCTTAGTTGGTTTCTTTTCTTACCATCTTTATCCAAATTTGTTATGAGCTGTTGTGGAAGTTTCAAAGAGCCACTGTCATGGACCCAAAGGTTTCAGAGCCCTGGTCTAGAAATTATTGACAGGAGATGAAAAATGTAGAGTAAAAATGTTAAAATTGGAAATAATGCTCCTTCAAAAATAGAAAAAGGAGTTTAATATTTTAATTGCATTGAAATTATCACTGTTAATTATCAAGATATGTGCGTATGTTCCAGTAAAACTCTTGTTACTTAATTCAGATATGCAGAAAACTCTTATTTCAGCTCCTAAATTGGTTTAATTTGTTTCGTCTAACGAAATGAAATGACCTAAAACTTTTTTTCATTCCAGGACCCATATTTCAGGTTTAACGATTTGCATTACCAGTGGATCGCCCTCGACAACTGGACATATGCGACCACATTCTCTGTATCTCCCCAGATCCGGTAGGTATTCTCACTTGTAATGTTTTTGGGAGATTTTATGGGCGTGTCTCTGACCCGTCTACCTGTTTATTCTCTACCACATCAGAGTCAAACAGAAGGCGCTGCTTGTCTTTGACGGCGTGGACACGGTCGCATCCATTTCTCTCAATGGGATCGTTGTTGGGAAGACGGACAACATGTTCCGCAGATATGTGAGCTGAGCTTAAAAAGAAGTGCGGTGTGGATTAGTACCAGTGCATGATCTGTGAGGTGCTCCCTCTGTTTCTGGTGTGCAGGACTTCTCAGTAAGAGATCTGCTGAGCGACGGTGAGAACGTGCTGGAAGTTCGTTTCCTTTCACCGGTTCTCTATGCCTCAGAGCGGAGGAATGCTCATGCTTCCTACATCGTCCCTCCTGAATGTCCACCAGATGTCCAGAAAGGGGAATGCCATGTCAATTTTATTAGAAAAGTAAGGACTACATACGCGTTTGTATTGAATCTGAAATTTAAAAAACACAAATTCTCTGTGTATTATCAAATAATAATTTGAGCTCATAACGCAGTTATTATTCTAGTTAAATGTAAAACTTACAGGGCTAGGCGATAGGGAAAAGATTGTCATTTTTTTTATGCCAGTCAACATTGATATATATCACAATAGCAAACACATTACAATTTGAACAGTTAACAGTAGGGCTAGTCGATATGGCCCCTATATCTGTTGATATATAAAATAAAAAAATGACTGTTTAGGAACATTCCCACTTTCCAGATACACCGCAGCAGAACAATTACGTCAAAAGGGTTTAGAATGCCATTGAAAGAATATTATTTTGCAGAATGCATCAACAAAAATATTCAAATCTTTTTCTATAATAATGAAACACAGAAATTGCCACAACATAAATACAGATGAACGAATTTTTAATAAAATAAAAGCCAAATGTTATAAAAATACTTTCTTGGTTAGTTATTTATTTATTACATTTCACACAAAAATGAAGATGCACAAATTAGAGTTAAAAATGCTTCAATTTTTAACAGTTTTCTGATGGATGAAAAACAAAGTATGTTGGCACAGTTTGCTGACATCATTAGAATGGGCAATTGCAGTTGGGCGGTACAGTCAAAATCTCTACCTTTGGCTAAATTTATGTAATTTCTAACATGTACCTTTTTGTATTGCCCACTTCTTGTGAACAGGACATTATACACAGAAAAATTAAGATGGTCAGTCTTTGCGATTATGGATTAAAAATGGCATCGCAGATAAAAAAAAAAGTCAAATTCTATTCTTAAAATCAGTCGCTTCTTTTTTTTCTCCCTTTTTAGTGTTAAAAGGATATTACAAATGACAGAAATTGTTTGTGCGTCCAAAGTCGAAAAAACATGGAAGGCCTTGGGTAGGCTGACATTACTCGGAAACTATGGATATAAACAGAGAATTGGATATATAAATATAATTGAGATATTGGCCAGCCCTAACATACTGTACCTTTTGTAGCCATGTTTGTGTCTCTTAACGTTTCAGCCCTTTGTTTCTTATCCTTTTAGTCCGATATGATTGGGAACATCAGTGAACATCAATTATCAAGTCTGGGCGCAGATTGTGTATTGGATGTAGGTCTGGACTTTGACTGGCTCAATCTAAAACATGAGTCTACGTTGATCTAATCATTCCATTGTTGATTTGGCTGGATGTTTAGCCTCCACCTCAGTTTCTAGTTAGTTTTTTCCAGCTTCTCTTCCATGACTATCCTCCATTTAGCTCAATCCATCTTCCTACTAGCTTCCCTGTTCTTGTAAAAAGTGTCCCCACGGCATAATGTCTCTCTCTCTGTCTCTCTGTCTCTCTCTCTCTCTCTTGTCCAGGACGCTATATTATGTTAGGTCCCCTCTACATTCCCCTCAGGGTGAAAGTTGCCCAGAAATTTGGGTTTTTTGTCATTCATAAACAGGATTTGTATTTATTGGTTTTGATTCAAGGGTGCAGAAATACATTTTCTTTAATTTTTTTCTAGATTTTTATTTGTATAAAATTGAAAAAAATCTTGTATTATTTTCAATCCACTTTAGCACTTGTCTAGGGTCTTTTTCGCAAAAATGCTATAAATGTGTTCATTGGGGTTTAAATCAGCCTCTACAAGATGTACAAGGCGAATCTTGGTACCAAAATAAAGGTTATCTTTGGGACCTATCATTAAAGTGAAAAATAACCACACAAAAAAATGTTAGTAAAAATTAATTTGAAATAGAAAAATCTAATTTCTGTCTGAATAACAAAACCTATTTGCACCTAAAACTGTAGTTTCTTTGTCAGTGATGAAAAAAATAAGAGAAATGGAAAAGTAAACATAAAGTGTGGTCCCTAAAGTCAACATAATTTGAGTAGGCCAAAACACTAAAGAGTTATACATGTTTTATTAAACCAAAAAAAGTCCAGGAGGAATCCAACTGGTCCAAATTGTGCCAAATTTGGCACAACCTTGCAAATATTGATTTTATTTAGTTTTACTGAAATTAATGGGTCACCAAACTTTATTCCCTGTCTAAAAATAACCCATAATTTCAAAAAATATTACACAGTGGCATTTATTTGATTAACGACCATTAAATATGTACAACCAAAAGAATTGAAGGAAACAAATCAAATCAAACTTTATTTATAAAGCGTCTTTCAAACTACATAGCTTCTGAAAGTGCTTTACAGAGGAGGAAGGGCTGCAATACCTGGGAAGTTCCCAGGCAACTACAGCCAACCACCGCCCCGATTAAGAGGAAACACTGGAAGGATGACTAAAATAAGAAGTTAAAAAATTAAAATAAACAGTAGAAAATAAGATTAAGTAGTATTTTACTGGTAGCATTTTAAATGATCAAGTGTAAAACAATGACTAGATAATCAAATAAAAATGCAAAGCAGATAAATAATTAATGAATAATAGCCGGTTAAAAGCTAAACTAAAAATTCAGTCAAATAATACATGAAAACTGATTATAACAGATATTAATAAATAATAATCAGTTTAAAGCTAATCTAAAAAGGTGAGTCTTGAGCCTGATCTTAAAAACATGAACATTCTCTGTTGCCCTGAGGTCCTCTGGCAGCCTGTTCTAGAGGTGAGGGCCATAATAATGAAAAGACGCCTCACCGTGCGTGTGTGTCATGACTTTGGGGATGACAAGTAGACAGCTGTCAGAGGAGCACAGAGACCGCAAGGGTTTATATGGTAAAAGCATTTCTGTAAGATAAGGCCCAAGACCATTAAGACACTTGTAAGCATTAAAATAACCTTCAAATCGATCCTAAAACATACGGGGAGCCAATGCAATGATTTTAAGAAAGATGTAATGTGCTCCCACCTCCTGGACTTCATCAGGACACGTGCTGCTGAATTTAGTAAAAGCTGTTAACTTGAGGTAGTCTTTTTGGGAACACCAGAAAGCAGGGCATTACAATAATCAATTCTACTAGTGATAAAAGCATGCATTAGCGTCTCTGTATTGGCCCGAGAGAGAATGGGGCGGACACTGGCGATGTTCTTTAGGTGATAAAAACCTATTTTGGTGATATTTTTTATGTGGGGGATGAAATTCAGCTCAGAGTCAAAAATCACACCCAGGTTCTTCACTTGTGACAATGGATTAAAAGACAATGATTGTAACTTTGGTAAAAGTTTCTCTCTCTGAGCCTCAGGAGCAATAACTAAAACCTCAGTTTTGTCCTGGTTGAGCTGGAGAAAGTTTTCTGCCATCCAGGATTTAATGCCCAAAATGCAGTTAAAAAGTGCATCCATTGGCCATGTGTCATCAGGAGACATGGAGATGTACAACTGTGTATCATCAGCATAACTGTGAAAGTTAACCCCATGTCTTCTGCTGACACCACCAAGAGGGAGCATATACAGGTTAAAAAGCACTGGGCCTAAAACTGAACCCTGGGGCACACCACATGTGATCCTGTGAACCTTAGAGGAACAAGATGGGAATCATTTATGAACAGCACCAGACAGGCCAATCTGTTTGGTGCTGTTAAAAGAATAGTGTGATCTATATTATCAAAGGCAGCGTTTAGATCCAGTAGAACTAACACTGTCACCTTCTTAGCATCATAGTTTATTCTAAAATCATTTAAAATCTTTAAAAGACCCGTCTTGGTGCTGTGGTTCACCCTGAAACCAGACTGAAATTTCTCTATGAGTGTTAATAAAATCATTAAGTTGAATTAAAACAAGTTTTTCTAAAACTTTGGTTAAAAATGGTAAGTTAGATACCGGTTGGTAGTTTTTTAAATCATTCAAATTTAAATTGCTCTTCTTCAGCAGGGGCCTCACCACCGCCGCGTTAAAGGCAGCAGGAAAAACCCGTCTGAAGGGTGCAATTCATAAAGTTTAATATCCCGTCTTAAAAGAACCATAAAAAAAACTGAAAAGTCTTAGAGGTATGATTTAGAATACTGTCAATGGTGGAAAACAGAATTTTTTGATTATTTTTATGTTCTGAGATGATTCTGGAGAAGTATGCATTTCTGGAATTTCTTACAGCGCTGTGTACGATTTGAGATTTTCTATGTATATCTGATTTATTGTGATTGTTTTTCCTTGATTTCCTTTCTGCCATCCTGCAGCTCCTCTTTAAATTTTTAATGCGTTCGTTTCTCCCTGGTATCGTACATTTTGAATGTCTGTTTACAACTTTAAGTGGAGCCAGCAGGTCGAGAGCAGATTTAAGCCTACTGTTAAAATCGTTCACGATAAAATCACAGGGGGCAGGTAAAGGTACAGGAGGGAACTTTTAAAAAGCTTCAAGAATACCTGCATCCACCTTAGGGGTTAGATGACACTTCCTAACAGTTCTCACAGAGGTCTCTGGTAGAAAAGAACAGTAGAGGTCAGAGACAGCCAAGTCAACAACAGAGGACAACACTGGTGGACTGGCCATATGTGAAGACCAAGTCCAGAGTGTGTCCTCTGTTGTGAGTCGGCTGCGTGACATGCTGGCTAAAATCCACATAATTCAAAAATATTTTTAAAAAAATTTGTGGATAGAAAATCTAAGAGGTTATCTAAATGTAGATTAAAATCACCAGCTAAAATTATCCTTTCATATGAGTTTTGCAAAATTGATAAAAACTCTGAAAATTCTTGAATAAGTACACTCATTTAAGGAGGTCTATAAACTGTGACATATAAACTCTGAGGAGTTCCAAGAAGAGTCGCAGTATGTTCGAAGGTAGTTAAATTATTAAATAAAACAGGTTTGGCAGAAAGAGTTGATGAACTTATAAAAGCAGTTCCGCCTCCCCTACTCGTCGCTGAATAAGAAAAGTTAAAATTAGGTGGAGAGGCCTCTGTAAGAACAGCAGGGGCATCTGCACTCAGCCATGTCTCCATTAAAAATAAGCGATAAAGATTATGATCTAAAGTCAAATCATTTATTATAAAAAGTTTTATTCAGCAGAGAGCGAACATTTAAAAGAGCCGTATTAATAGTGGTTGGAGGTGGAATGATTTTATGATTAGCTGCAGGTGGGAATCTTTGTAGCTGTTTAAGATTTATTTAAGTTGCATTTGTTCATTTTATGATTAGTTATTTGCTCTCTGCTGATAATAACAGGTATGAGAGAAGTAGAGCAGGGTCCGAGTCCGGTAAGTGAATTACTGTTCAAATCAGGGGTGAGTTCATAGGAGCAGGGACAAGCTGCACATCAGGATGTGGTCGAAGGGGCAGAGAGGGCAGGAGCAGCTGGGGCCGGTGTGGTGGGCGAGGGTATGCCAGGCTTGATTCCAGCATGCGTGAGCCTTGTCTGTTAAGATGGGGTCCATATGCCCCAAACAATTGAATCCTGCCCCGTAAAATGTTAAAAGTTTGTATAAAACCAATTTTGTGCATCGCGGTGGCAGAGGAAAGCCAAGTGTTTAGAGAAAGGAGCCTGCTGAAACGACCTATTCCTCTGCCGATGGTGGGAGTGGGGCCAGATATAAAAACAGATTGGGGTTTGTCTCTTAAAAGATTAAAAAGATCAATGAAATCCCGCTTTAAGAGCTCAGACTGCTTTTCACGAATATCATTGGTTCCGGCATGAATTATAATTTTACTCACAGTTGGTTGATTGTTGGATGGAGTCCAGAATCTGTTCAGAAATGTCCTTCACTGTAGCTCCATGAAAACAAAGAGTGACAGCTCTTGTTGTCATATTTCCGATCTTTCAACCTGAACTTCATTCACTCGTCCTTTTCTGAAACAGGAACAGAGCTCTTTCAGTTGGGACTGGGGACCTTCCTTTCCTACTCTGGGCCTTTGGAAAGGAGTCCGGCTGGAGGCGTTCGACATCCTGCAGCTTATCCAGCTTTCCTCTCTTGCTCTGTACGGTAGGTTCTATCTGATCCTCATCAACTTGCCTTTTATAGTCGGAACTAAGAACCAACAAAACAACAAATATGAGAAATGTAGAATGGTTTAATCTGAATCTTACAGATCTCTCTCAGCATCGCTTCCTGTGTCATTGTGGTTTCCTAAAACGTATTCCTTCGTTCTGCTTGTCCAGATCAAAGCTACTCTCAGTGGAAGCTGCAGGTTGAGCTTCTAATCGACTCTGCAAAGGCATTTGACGGCAAAGTCGAGCTCTCTATACCTGAGCTGGCCTCAAAACAAACTTTTCAGATGAAGTTTCTCCAAGGGAGGTTTAAATACAACTTCACCTTAAACATCAATCAGGTGCTTGAAGCAATTCTGTGAATATTTTTATTGATTTAAATGCATTTTTTATATCAGCAACATCATTTATAATAAATAAAAATAATAATAATACTCCTCTTTAATTTTTTTTTCTTTGTGTTTTTATCCAGAACAGAGAGGTGAAGCTGTGGTGGCCCAGTGGACACGGCAGTCAGCCGTTTTATCTTCTCGCCGTCAGGGGATTTCTGGGGAACTTTTTGACCCTGAGCAAAGAATCCAAGGTGAAACTTTAGTCTTCCTGTTTACACTGCGATATACTGAAATGCGACTGATTCATGAAAAATACAAAACACAATTGGGCTGCAAAATATTGGGGAAAAACTGAGTCTGCAGTTAATTTGTAGCCAAGATAATTCAGGATAAATGACTGGCTTTTCGTTGCGCCACCAACTCTTTATTTCTCTTGATTTCCTCTTGTCCGTTGGTCATTTTTAAATGTCATTGCCAGCTGCTCGCTCCATGTACATGGGCGTAGTCTGGTTCGACAAACTGATGTATAACGATTGCTCCCCACGTCCATGCTTCAGTTTGCTTCCAGCCCCCAGCCCTACCTCAAGAAGCCTCTCACTGGATATCTGACCTCTGATCTGGCTGGAATTTGTTTGTTAAAGGCTGCACAAGTTCATTGAAATTGGGGGGTTTTCTTTCCGAAAGCTCCTTGGCTGCTTATTATCTACAGGTTCTAGCTTTCGGGGTGTGTCATCTGTATTTGTTTGCACCCTCCCAGTCCATGGTGAAGAAGGATTAGCTGTTGGAACATTTAATCTGTGTTGCAGCAGCTTCCGGTTCGTTACCAACTTTATATCGAATAGTTCATAGTTTCCTAGCATCCTAACATGTTTCCTTTCATCTTTTGGTGATCGGTTGAAGGACACATGACAATTATGGAGGACCGATCCTGTCAAAATTTAAAATGACTAAATGTGGAGATGAATAAATTCATAGGTAAATGAGATTAAAGTAAAAAATTAACTTCTGTATTTCCACATTTATGAAGTAAAATTCTTTTTTATTTCAACTCTATTTATTTTCTATTTTGGCAGGTTCAGTCTTCTATCCAAAATAATTTGTACTTATAACCATTTGAAATGATGAAAAAGCATCTGGATAGAAATGACCCCGAAAGACTTCCACATCTTGTGTAACACAGTTCTTTTTCTAACTCCTTTCTGTTGTGTTATTCAGTTCTTTCAAATAAGTCTTTTTATCCCAGCAGGGGAACCAAGGAGCTGCAGTCAGTAACGATTTAAAAGACTTTCACATTCTTCAAAATTTAGCACTAGTTGAGTTTTAGGTGAAAGTATGTGTATAACGGAGTCTGTGTGTATACTTTTATCGTGGAGTAGATACATTTGAAAATAAATTCTGAGTTTTGCACTCAATTCTTTTTTTTATATATATATGTTGCATAATTATTAAAGCCGGCCCTAGACAAAGAAGCCTTTAAAGTTTCAGAATAATTTCTTTAACCATAAAATTCAAATAAAAGTTTTTCTATAATAAGAAGAATCTCTGTTGCAGGTGTTTTTTCGCACTGTGGAACTCATCCAAGAGCCAGTTGTTGGATCTCCGGGCTTAAGCTTTTATTTCCGCATAAACAATACGCCTGTTTTTCTCAAAGGCTCCAACTGGATCCCAGCACACTCCTTCCAGGACCAAGTCACACCAGCGAGGTCAGTCTGCTTTAAAGGGCAAATTCAATTATCTTCAGCTTTGTTCTTCTCTTAATTTTTTTTTCTTCTTCATACTCCGAGTTGGAATGTTTTGTTCAGATCAGCAGATGCTCATCTTGTCTTTTTTCTCTCCCTCTGTTTGTCCTGAAGTATAAGAAGGCTGCTGCAGTCCGCTGTAGATGCCAACATGAACGCCCTGAGGGTCTGGGGGGGAGGAGTCTATGAACAGGACCTGTTCTATGACATCTGTGATGAACTGGGGATCATGGTAACTTTTTCCAGCTGCTTAACCTTATATTCAGTGTAAAGGTCATGCCATGAAAGGTCAGTTGGATTTAGGTCTGAATATTGACTGGACCATTTTAACACATGGATATCTGTGGAGATTCTGTGTCTCTACTCCTCCAGAATCTAGGAGATTAATTTTCAAATGACACTCTCGTTTAATCTGGAAACCATACAGTTCTGTTTCTCTTTAGCCAAGTAAAAACATTTGTAGCCCATATTTAAGATTAGTGCGTAGTGACTTTTGGTCTTCAGTCTCCAGCCTCAGTCCTCTCCTTGTGAAGTTCTTAAATGGATTTCGTTGGACTCTCCTCAAGTCCACAGCCATCCCTGTTGCTGATACTGTATACGTTTTCCTCCCACACTTTTTCCTTCCACTCAACCTTCTATGAATACAGTACTTGGTCTCAATATCTTAACTTTCTGAGACACTGATTTCTGTGTTTTCATTAGCTGTCATAAAAATTACAAGAAATAAAAGCTTTAAATATTTTACCCTAATTTTAATAATTCTATAGAATGAGTTTAACTTCCTGAAATGAGTGAAATATTCTTATTTTTGATATTCTTATTTTTAAGATGGGCGTTGTCATTGTGTGTCGCTTTGCTCGGTCATTTTGTTCAGCTCATGTCCCTGTCTCACTGCAGGATAATATCCTGAAAGCGTGGTTGCTTTGTTTAACATCCATGCAGTTCGGATTGTGTTACAGCAGAATGACTCATGAGCATATTGCTGAACAGATGGGGCTCTCAAAAGCATTAAAGCATGTGTCTTCAGGTCTGGCAGGACTTCATGTTCGCCTGTGCCATGTATCCAACCCGGGACGACTTCATTCAGACGGTGAGAGAAGAGGTCGCCCAGCAGGTGAGGAGGAATGCTGACGTAACTCGGTTTTCTATTTGTTGAAGCCGTAAATAGGAGTGCATGCAAATGGAAACACAAAGTTATGTTTTTTTTTTTTCAGAAAAGCAGAAAACCTTGATTCTTTTTCTTTGACAGAAGATTTTGTTTTATCTTTTTAATCATCCCCAAAATATCAGATGACATGCTTAGTTTTTTTTTTTACTTTTCAGGTCCAGCGCCTGAAGTCACACCCTTCGATAATCATTTGGAGCGGGAACAATGAAAACGAAGCTGCCTTGGCAACAAACTGGTTCAGCATCCCAGCTTCCCTAAAGCCCACATACATAAAGGACTATGTGACTCTTTATGTGAATAACATAAGGCAGATCGTGCAGGAGGTCAGAGTCTGACGTTTGTCGCGTTTGAGGGTTTTAGTGTCTTAACGGGCAGTCAGTTAAATTAGGTTTTAAATCTTTACTTTAAATCCTGTAGAAACTCAGATTTAACCAACACTTTTCTACCTCAGGAGGACCCGAGTCGTCCATTTCTTGTCTCCAGTCCGACCAACGGGGCTGAATCCCAGAAGGAAGGCTGGGTGGCGGCCAATCCGTATGACCCCAGCTATGGAGACGTCCATTTCTACAGTTACTTCCTCGACTGCTGGGACTGGAAAACCTTTCCCCGGACACGCCTCGCGTCCGAATATGGCTTCCAGTCCTGGCCATCTTTCTCCACGTTGCAGCCGGTAAATCCACAGAGGGGTTTTCTCTTTCGGTTTCAGTGATTACCTGACTGTATTCAGTCTTAGCATTTGCAGACCGATTGCAATACCGTGCAAAAGTATTTATTTGCCCTGATCATTCCATGTTTTGTTACATAGAAACCAGAGTATTCTATTCAGTTTGTGCTAAACCGACTCAAACCAGCACTTAATTTTAGAGTGAAAGGAACATTTTACAGTTCTCAAAGGCTGTTATAGAAGAGTTGCAAGAAGAAAGTCTTTGTAAGAAGTAAACCATAGGAATTCCTGTAAAACGGTTGCCACAAATAGTTGAAGGGCTTTCCCTGACACCATGTGAAAGAATGTTTTCATTTGGACAGAGACGAAAACCAATCAAATCATCCCCAGCGTTAAACATGGTGGTGGTGGTAGCAGCATTATGCCACTGGGTGCTTCTTCTTTTTTTTAGCAGAAAGACGTTAAGCTGGCCAGGGTGTGGGTGGATGTACAGGCTGGTCCTGATGGAAGGAGTCTGGAGAGGACTCATGACTTGGGTAGAGAGTTCATCTCAACTCTGAGCAGCTGAGCTACAGTGGAATAGCAGTTGGAGAACCATGGATCTTTTAGTAGATTTTGTAATATTATTTGCATAGTTAAGAGGCCACATTGCCCTATAAAACTTAGCAAAATAAAATGACTTTAAAGGTCAATTTAACAGGTGAAAACTTTAAAATGTGACCAGCTCAGATTAGGTCCTGACTAGAAGAACATTGCTGTTTTTATTTTGGTGCTACAGCCCAAGACCCGCTCTGGCCCCTTTTAGCCCCTCTTTACTGACCTCTTGGATACACCCTTGATCAACAGCACTAAACAATTAAGAACAGTCACTAATTGATATATATGAAAATTATAAAATATATATTTTTTTAAGTCACAGGAATCTCTGTGTCTGGAGAGAGTGGGAAAGTATTTTTTCTCACTCGGAGCACAGCCTTGTGTCTGAGTTTGACGCTGTAACTCTGTTATCATTTTAAGTTACTGTTGTGCAGCCGAAATTAAAGGAAACAAGACTTCAGGTTGTTCTAAACAGTTTTTAATCCTAAATTAAAAAAAAAAAAAAATAATAATAATAAAGTAATTGAAACTACAGCTCCTATCATTCACATTAAGACTGTGCCTCACTGTTCACAGCTGATTGTTTTCTCATCAAACCTACAAGAATTACATCGGTGGACTATTTTGGATTCAAAACAGCAAATTCCGCCTAAAGGTGATGGATTTTGATGACTGGAATGAGGAACCTGTACCTCATAGCACCTTACATGGCACAATGCAAATGTAACATATTTTATTTTTGATCCCTCTCGCATAATACACAGGGAGTGTACATGATATGCAACACCGTTAGACATAAGATAATGAAAGGGGGAGTCAGAATCTGTAAAAGGTGCGGTAAAGTTGCAAAGACATGCAGAATTTGAAGGGATTGGCTGAAGTTCCGTCAATAGTTTTCACGATGGTTCCTGGTTGTTTGGAAGCAATGTGTGTATCTGTTTGGATACACTTATCTTTCCTCACTCTATTTTTCCTTTGTGCATTTTGTAAGTTTTATGTGTTTGGCAGCCATATTGGATATGGCATTTGATGTTGGTGAGGGCTACCTGACTTTCAGGTACTTCATTTTTTAATTATAAATCTGTAACTTTAAAGCATTATTGAGTCACATTCTTCACATCATACGGAGGTACTGGTTCATGTTTTCCTGTCCTTTCTTTTTATTTCTATGGAAACAAAAAACTGCAAAGCTGTCAGAGTTCTGTGATTTTTAAACCCTGCATTTTCTGTCCGGATGCTTTATATCCATGTTGTGTTGGATCGGCCTGGTCGAGGGGTACAAATGAATTCTGTGATTCAGAATCCGTGGCAAGACCAGAGCAGATGTTCTCAAATGATTTCTAGGATCATAGACGATCAAGGTTGAAGAGATGCACCAAAAAACCCTGCAGATGTAACCGTAGCTCTAGTGGTATTAACCCAGTCAGTCAGTGTAGGTGGACGGGGCTCTGTGAGATATGCTGCTTTAAAATTCCCTCCGACTTTACCCTGAGACTATATTGCACACAGGTGGACTCTTTTCTTTTTTTTTTTGATCTTTTTTTTAAACTGAATAGGTGACTTCTGAAGCTAATTGCATCCACCAGATCTTATTTTGAGGCATCAGGACACACGTGGCTTCAAAGTGCAAGCCACACTTTTCAGATTATTATATGTGAAAAATTTAAGTTTTGAAATCCATACATCATGTTTCTTCCATTACGGCACTGTGTACTTCTTTGTGTTTGTGTTTAGAAAAAAAACCTGAATAAAATACATTGATGTGATCATAACGGGGCAAAAAAAGAAAACGAGAAATTCAAAGGGGTTCTGTAAGCATCTGTAGCTTGAAAAACCCATGTTCTTAACTTTGAGACTCAGAACAAAACTGACCCAGTATGGATCTCTGTCACAATTTAGAGGGAGGCAAGCTAAAATGTGCTATTTATGTTTTGTGTTTGTGTCTTTTCCTGTTGCTGCGTTTAAGGTTTCTGTCGAAGAAGACTGGAGCTACAGCAGTGATTTCGTCTCCCATCGTCAGCATCATGAAGACGGGAACCAGCAGATGTTGCAGCAGGCTGCTCTTCACTTTATCTTGCCAAACTCCACAGATCCACTGAAGAGATTTACCGACACTCTGTACATCACTCAGGTATACATATTCAGTGTTGAATGGAAATATAACTCAAGAAATGTAATGCATCTCTATAACAAATATTTTTTTTTTTTACATTTACATTTTTACATTTTACACTGCAAAAACATGTCTAATCCTTAAATGTAACACAACTTTGTTGTGATTTATTATAATGAATAAAATATCTGCTATGTGACAGTTATTGGGACAGTTAATATTTGGCAGATCTGGTCGTGTGCAACCTCTCAGGTCGATCATGTTGCTCATCGTGATTATTGTGCAGGTCATGCAGGCCGAGTGTGTGAAGGCTCAGACCGAGTTTTATCGGAGAAGTCGAAGTGAAATCATTGAGGGCAAAGGTCACACCATGGGCGCCCTCTACTGGCAGCTCAACGATATCTGGCAGGCACCCTCGTGGTCATCGATCGGTGTGTGAACTGCTACTCAAAACACATTTAGAACATCCTTAAATTTTTCTAACTTTTTTATTGGAATGGAAACAGATTTATGGGGAGAAGACTTGCGATTATAAGCTAGTGTTGCAAGTCATGCCCAATTTTTTTCTCGATTTCTCTCTACAGAGTTTGGTGGGAAGTGGAAAATGTTGCATTATTTCGCTCAGGACTTCTTCACCGCTGTCCTTCCTGTTGGTTTTGAAGACGATGACACGCTGTTCATCTACGCCGTCTCAGATCTTAATCGGGACCTGAAGCTCAGAGCTGTGGTGAGCTTTTACTCGCAAACCCCAGAAATGTGTCGCCTATTCCCAAAAGAGGGTGTGCTGCATAAACATAAAACACAGTGCAATTATTTGTAAATCATTTATTATCTAATAAAATAAACCTTTTTACGTTTTTTTTTTATAAATTCTGTTCTTAAGAGCAATTAAAAAACCCTTTAGTTGAATTAAACCCTTGATTTCAGCTAAAAAAAAATAACATTTAAAATGCATTTTGGCAAATTAAAGACCGCATAAAACTTATTGAACTTTAGTTTAAATATTTTCAGCCTAATTGTAGAAACAGGCCTCTAATAAATCCCTTTGACCCTTTGTATTTCATACGATGTTATATTTTCATTGCCACTCGCCACAAGAATTTCTGAAGGCCATTTGTGAGTTTCTACTCACTTTTAGGACAATTTAAAACTTTCACAGCCAATGATTTAAGCTCATATTTAACAGTCTGCTCGTACTCTGCTGTAAGTTAAGTTAGCGTGTGATTCTTGTCAAACACTCTCAGCTTTTTAAGTTCCAAAAATAAGGCTGCAAAAGGCGTCCGCAACAGGTGGTTTGTTTTCGAACATCCTCCCGTCTTGACTCTTTGAAAAGATCTTTCCTGTTTATTTCTTGCAAAAATATAGATTGAATCTGAACCAGTACTTTCTTACAACTTGGACATCAACAAAAGTTATATTAATCTAATTCTTCAAATTCAAAAAGTGACCAAACATATTTTTTAAAGACTATGTCTGTTGTTCCACCTGACAATTATACCAGACCGGGAGGCGGGCTCTTAATCTTCTTGATTAATGGGAGGCTCTAAATCTTACTGACGTAATCACATTTTTTAGAAAATAAAAATTACTTGCAGATTCAGACTTCTTCATGGAGGCAAAAGTTAACCAATATTTTTTAACTGTTTATCTGACTTCTCATTATCAAGGGGGATGGCTTTAATGTTAGCATTTTTTAAATAAATGTATTTTAAAATCGGTTACCGCTAACTGGCCTACGCCATGAATCATGAGAAATAAACTATCAATAGTCAGGCAAATGGGTAAGAATTGGTTCCTATACAACTATGACTTGGTAACACAGAGGGTTAAAATAAATGTGGTTGAAGGAGAGCTCTTATATGGATTATAAAAGGGGGGTCGCTCATCACTCTTCATCATCATATTTTCTAAAAATATTTATTTTTCAGAAGGTTTGCTCATTTTATTTTATCTAGATGTTATAATGAATACAGTTGATTATTGTTTGTAGTACCTTGGTCATTTTATTTCTAAATTTCAACTACTGCCAACATTTTTTTTTAATTGTATCCTTCTGACAAATCAGTTCAGAGTATTTAGTTTTTTTCCGTTTGTCTGGGTATGTGACAGGTCACGGTGTATTCATGGTCTGACCTGGATTTTGTTTGCACGTTGACGTCAAACCTGCTGCTGGTGTCTGGAGGCAGTGCCGGGGCCGTTTTCAAACGGTCTGTTGCCGCCCTGCTGGCTGACTGTGGTCACTGCACCCGCCTTACCTGCCTGCTGACCTTCCACCTACAAGACGAAGACGGCACACAGCATGGCCCAACCAACCACCACTTCCTCTGCTCACCCAAAGACGCTCAGGGCCTTCAGACACCGAACATTACTGTAACTATATATTTGTTGAATCAATCCAAAATGGTTTCATTATGATTTATGTAAAATGAGACTTATTTCCTTTCTATAATTGTTGCAAATCTCGGGCCTGCCAATTCTGATTTAAGCTGTATTGTTACAATTACTGTAAACATACAGGAGTATTAAAGTTTTTTTCTGACATGACATTTTTTTCAGAGTTAACATCAGCAGTCTGAGACTGAGAGATCAGTGGATGTTACACAGCTCTGCTACTAAACTCGAATTTAATGCTTTAAAACTGAAACAAGATTATTTGGTAGCATTTTAAACTCTTTGCATATTTTATTAGTTGGCATGATTAGCACTAGGCGGGTCATGATTTTCCAAATCCTTGATTTGATTTTCAATTTTAGGGTCACGATTCGATTACCTTTCTTTTCTTACTGTACAAAACCCTTTCCCCTTTTTATGCTAGTTTAGTCTATGATAAGTGGTTTTATTCACTAAATCTTGTACAGTAAATCTTATTTCAAAAGACAAATAAGTTATGTAATTTCCATTATTCTTGTGTAATGTATCACATTATGCATTAATGGTGAAATTTAAATAATTTATTTAGAAAATTATTGTATTTATAATAAACTGTTACACTTATAAGTGTAAAAATCTTGTTTAAAAAAATAACAGAAATCATCAGTAACAGAGAGATGCTGCCATCTAGTGACTCTTTTTAGTTACTGCAGAGCAACAACCCTCAGCTCCGTATGGCTCAGAGAAAGCAGCTAATGTGCCGCAAACAGTGGTCCTTTTGCTTACAACAAGAATGTTGACTTTAGTCCCGCTGCTTCTTTCTTAATCCATGGTTTAGCTGTATCTTAGCTAAATAGCTACTAGCTAGCGTCAGCTAATATGTTCTTTAGACGTGTGCTCTATTCAGGGGGATCCTCCTACTGTGATATAGTGATTAATAATATTACCAGGTGGTGTTGTGGGTTGTATGAGAACTAGTGAGAGTTGCTTGTTAGAGAAAATGCAATGCGTGGTTCCTTAAGGAAATCTGAGTACATAGACGGTGCCTGCTAACTGTTGCTATGGAGTCCGAATGGGAAGCTAGTTACGCTACAATATGTACAAATTGGAGGTGATCGCTATTGTGTTTCAGATTTCTTTGCGCAAGGTTGTGATGTAATTGACCTTTCGCCGCCCCCTAAACGGACATTGTCCAATAACACATTGAATAGCAACCATTACTATGCGAGCAGGTCCGTCAAACACCAACTCCGAGCCAGATGGTGAAGCGCTGTGCCCGGCATTTGTAACTCAGACTCTGAAGGAGTTGTGATTTTTCCATTAAAAAAAGTGTGGAAAGCCCCACTCCCTCTCTTAGTTTACAGTAACATATTAATAAGAAATCTCAATGTGTCAAGTTCCTCGAGTGACGAGCAACAATTATTATTTTCGGGTTAATTTGTTGGTAGATCTCTGGTATTTTCTGGGATGCAGCCGCTTTATTAACGCATTTCTGGGTGAGACATCGGAGGGAGTGTCCGCTTTAATGAAACGAATGTCTGCCTAATATCCAACTTAAAACTAAGTTCACATCTAAGCATGCACACAGCAAGAGAACTCAGTATCTGCCCACTCACCGAATCATCATATTTGCAGCGGCATCATCATTACCGACACCTGCTCTCTCTCTGCAGCTGCAGTGTGACTGTCAGGAAGCCTGACACTGCTACACTGCGCTTCATTCAACAACATTGCATTAACTCCACTTTACGTCCCCAGTAACTGTAACGGCATTATAGTGCTAGTCGTGTTCAACCATTTGTTTGTCGGACGTAGCAACAGTAACTAAGGGGGGGGTCTCGGCGAAAGGTCTATTTCGATTGATTTCGATAAAAAAACCTAGATCGTGACACCACTAATTAGCATTATTAGTATCGCTAACAGCAGTCGCTGTGTGTATATCGCCAGTACAATAAGTTGACTCTTTTATTATCCTCATATGTGCGAATGAGGCACGTTTGAAGCGCGTCAGGAAATATGTGTCCTTTTATGTGGTTCATTTTGTGCATTCGCGTGTCACAAGCATTTTTGTGTCCACCGCTGAAGTTGAAAACTCTAAACTTGGTCGCCAATTTGTGCCACGTCAACCAATCAGGAGCCTGGTGATGTGGTGTAAGTGATGCTGTGACTGACATGGAGTCACAGCATCAGCATTACATGGAGAAAGTACTGATAAACACCATGGCTCATCACCCCGAGCTATAAGACACCAGCTGTTTTCTATACAGAGACAGGAATAAAAAAAAAAAACATAAAGAGTTGAAACTATTTAGACAGGAAAGCTCTTAATAGGTTTGTGAGTGGCTCTTAAAACAGCCGTTGTGGCTGCAAAGGCAGTACAGCTCCCTCCGCCGAGAAGTGAGCCATGAACAGCTCCCTCACCCGGACAGCCTCTCTGGAGGAGGTGTTTGCTGCAACATGACTCAGACCCAGCAATGACTCCACCACACCACGCCCCGCACCCCTCACATATTACACACTCTTACTAACCACAGACAGATGGACAGCTGCTCAACAGGTGGGATTGTGAGCACCTGTAGTTGGTGTCTTGGTGGGCGATACTTGGGCCCACATGAAACAACAGCTCCTCAAACTTGGCGGGCAGGCCAGGTTGTTCACCGCGAGGGGGCGGTGTCTGTGGATCTGACCGCCGGCGCTCGCCTGGGTCTTTAGCTCCCTGATCCCCCGCTGGAGCAGGCCCAGCTCCGCCAGAGACCAGGTTGAACACGTAACGCAGTTAGCTCCGAGACCAGAGTCCACCGGCAGCCAAGGCCGCTACTTGCTGGGCACGAGGGAGATGGCGCCCTTCTGGAGAAGGAGGACAAAGAGGCCTGCTGACTGCCATTCAACGGTCCCGGTCAGGGTCCTCCCACAAGTAGTGTATTTCCAGCTTGACTCGCTTAAAAATTGCATATTTTGAAGTGCGTCCATTCCAGTTTGGACCCACTTCATGGTGCAAATGTTTGAGTGTCCAACTAGGGGCATGCAGAGCGTTTATGATGCTTTAATGGGAACACACTAACTCTCTTGAATAAATGGCTGCCAAACCTCTGTAGAAGTTATAGTTTCCTTTCTAGTAGCTTCTAAACCTTGACTGCTTTCTGACTTCATTTTAAACACCAGAACAGATTGGATTTTTACCTTATGATGAACTGATTTCTCTTTCTTGTTTTTCTTATCGTGTCCTGTATTTGTTAGTAAAACTTGTTATAAGTGATTTTCTACATAACCACTTTTAACTCTCAACGATCTGTTATGTGATTTATTTTAAGGAGTGTCGTTTAAAGTGATAGTTATTTCTCTCATCCAACAGGCAAAGGTTCAAGAGGACAAGTCAGGCTTCACGGTGACCCTTAAGTCCTCCGCCGTGGCTCCGTTCGTATGGCTCGACGTGGGAAACATCCCGGGACGCTTCAGCTCCAATGGCTTCCTGATGGTTACAAGAAACGCAACCATCAGTTTCGACGCATGGCATCCCACCAGTGTATCAGAACTGTCTAGATCCCTCACAGTCACAACTTTAGCGGACGTGTACTGATCTAAGACCTGCCGTTGAAGTTGGTGTTTATCGGTTACTGATGGCCGAATGGACTCTGTTTTAGGTTTTTTTTCCCTGGTTGCCAACCGTTCATTTAAAATGTTTTACATTTTGGGACTTTTAAATGGGAGAAATTCTTTTGATGCAAAAAATTTAGGATTATGAGTGTTATGGTAGAGTTGCTGCTATGCAAACAGGTTAACCTGCATGGAGTGAGCAGCAGAGCATCTCAGGAACATAACATTTTTACTGTACATGAACCATTTATACTCCCAGAAGTTGTCAGTTGTGCCATGATGCAGAATGACTTCCTTTTTTTGCCTGATTTTGCACATTTGATCATATTACATGTAATTTGTGTTATTTGACATCTAAATTTGAAGAGCTTTGAAGCGTTGAGGTACTTTTCCCTGATGTTATAACAATAAAAATCTATTCATCCAGTCTGTCTGTTCGAACGATGCTCTTTGCGGGGGTTGCTGCCATCTGTTCCTTAAAAATGTGGCGTTAACTACAGTGAAGCTAAAATGTATTGGGTCAGCCACCAATTGTGCAGGTTCTACCACTTAAAAAGATGAAAGAGGCCTGTAATTTCATCATAGAAATACATCACCTATGAGAGACAATGAGAGGGAGAAAAGCCAGAAAATCACTTGGTCTAATTTATTATTACAAATTATGGTGCAGAATACGTTTTTGGTCACCTAGAAAAAAGAAAGCAAGGTTTCTGGCTCTCAGACCTGTAACATCTTCCGTTTGGGGCTCTGTCCTCCACTTCTTACCTGTATTAATGGCACCTGTTGGAATTTATCAGTGTAAAAGAAACCGACAACCTCAAACACTCTTACTCCAAACTTTATTATAGCCAAAATCAAGAGCTGTCAAAGGACACCAGAAACAAAATTCTACGCCTGTACCAGGCTGGGAAGACTGAATGTGCAATAGATAAGCAGCTTGGTGAGAAGAAATCAACTGGTTGAGAAATAATTAGAAATTGGAAGACGCACTGATAATCTCCCTTAATCTGGGGCTCCATGATATCACATGAAAGGTGAGCAAAAACCCCAGAACAACACAGGGGACCAACTGAGTGACCTGCAAAGATTTGGGATCATGGTCACAAATGCTATCATCAGTAACCCGCTACAATGTCTGGGACTCAAATCCTACAGCGTCAGACGTGTCCCCGTCTTAAACCAGTACCTGTCCCCCATCTTAAACTAGTACGTTTCCAGGTCTGCCTGAAGTTTGCTAAAGCATTTGGATGATCCAAGGATGGGGACAATGTAATACCTGAGATTAAAACAAAATAAAACTTTTGGTAAAAAGAGAAAGAATGCTGGGTTGCATCCAAAGACCACCATAGTGTGAAGCATGGGGGTGGAAACGTCATGCTTTGGGGCTGTTTATCTGCAAATGGACCAGGACAACTGATCCATGTAAAGGAATGAATGAATGAGTCCATGTATTGACCTTCCAGCAGCAAGGGCATTGAAGATTAAACGTGGATGGGTCTTTCAGCATGACAGTAATCCCAAACACACCACCGAGGAATTAAAGGTGTGGCTTTGTAAGAAGGATTTCAAGGTCCTGAAGTGGCCTATAACCAGTCTCCAAATCTCCACCCCATACAAAATCTTTGGAAGAAGCTGTAAGTCAATTTGTTTTCTCCTAATTATTTAGTATTTCTTTAATATAAGAAGTTTACATCAGCTACGGAATTCAGCTAATATTACATTTGATCTACACATTAGATGTCTGAGACTTTGTTTATCCTGAAACCAGTAATATAGCATGCCTTGTTAGAGTGATGTATATTTAAGGGAGAATTTTTAACCACTGGTAGCATCCCAATGCCAGCATCTAGATTACATCAGAACAAAAATTACTTTAAATTCGATATTTATACTACAGCTTGATTTTATTTAAGTACATAAAATTATTACAAAACACTGTAGACATGCTAATATTGAGTGCAGTGCAAAAATATTTTGACATCAAATATGATCTGTATTTAAAACGGGGTGAGAAAACGGATGTTCACATATTTTGTTCATTAAGTCCTATGCCGCCATAAGCCGCCAGAGGTCGCTAGAAGACGCTGGGATGTTTTGGAACTGTGGACCACGTGACCGTGTGTCGTTCTACTTCGTATGATACTTTATCTCGGCAATTTGTCAGACCAACCTATAATCATGGAGGTTCGTTTCAACCCTAAGGTTTTGCTGCACAAATTAGGTTTGTATGGGTTTTATTTTCATCTACAGTTTAGGATTTCTCAAGGTGACCAGTGGATTAGCTTCCTAAAGGCCAAATGTAGCGCATGAACGCAAAATAGTAAATGCTTTGTTACTCTATAGAAACTGTAACTGGTAGTTAGTGTAGGTTGCTTTGTCGATGTCTAAGAAAACGTTCGCGAAACCTTGGTTCCATCAAACGCATATATAAATTAATATATTTTTTGTCACACCTCTTTCAAATAAATCATATTTACAGAGCAGCATTCAGCACCCGGTGTGATAGATTAACTGGTTGAAATCAATGCGCACCTCAGATGTTGACAACGTGTAGGTGGCTGCCTCATGCCTGATTAAAAATGCTGTCAAATGGAACGAACCAGTGTATAGAAGTTTATAATAAATTCTATGTGAAAAATGTGTTTATATTGTCACACATGTAATTATGTTTCAGGTAAATTCTTTGTGTTGTTCACCAAGCAGGCTACCTCTAGCGTGAGCTGCTCATTATGAACACTTATCTACTGAGTGCATTGTATGTCCGTGATCCGTTATGTCATGTAATCATATCTCGAACTGTTTCTGAATTGGTTTAGCAACACTGTACACAAAATATGTATAATATAGAGGTTGGAATCATTTAATAAAATCCATGTCAATCCAAATGACCAAACACAATCCAAAAGTTCCTTTCTTCTTTTTTTTCTCCATCCAAAAGTACCTAAGCTTACTGTCAAATAAATAACAACTCTCTACAGGTTAGAAATTAGCCTTTATCTACAGCATTTCTCTGTGTGTCTGTGCAAACATGCAGTATTTCTCTACGATTTGTCCAAAACCTTTATATTTTTTGTATCTTAAAGAAGATCCAATAATATATCATATCTATTTGAAAGGTAATCAAAATGTGCCTCAAAAGGAGACGGCACCAAACACAGACTAGATGGGCAGAGGAGAGTTCCAACAGATGAACTTGTGGTCCACTTGTATTTGGGGCTTTTTGGAATGTAATGCACATAAATGCACCTAAAATGAATAAATTGTTATTCTGTTAGCTAAACAGTGGGAAATAGTATAATCAGCCAGACCCAGTAACGTAACCTAATTATTCCCCGCCTTTCATGTGACAATTGGACATTTCAAACTGACGCGGGTCTACTGAATTTTCTGTAAACTTGTCAGAGTATATAAACCAGTTCCTGTGTGTAAGCTACCTGTGTTATCATACGAATAAATATCTTGTTGATTTAGTTGAAGGCATGTAATTTCATTTGCACATCACTGTTTCTTACATAGTCTAGTCACGCCAATATATTTAAACCATGTAACTTATAACATTAAACCCTATTAAATAACTCTCCAAAGTCCTAGCAGCAACTGACTGACAATTCAATGCATTTTGTAGCCCATAAAACAAACAGATACTGAGTAATAAGTCAGAGAAAAATGACACCCAACCTCGATGATTAAGTTACGCTTCACTATCCAGTCGGCCATCCTCGCCAGCACATTGTAAGCTTCTTCTACCTGTTTTTGATTTTGTACTAACTGACAGCTCTTGGTGCTTTGAGAGACCACCCCATATAAAAGCGTAGTTTATACTCTTCCGCCTGCGTCGAATCAGATTGGCACAGCGCCCCAACCACGGTTGACTAGCACCATGGCTGGAAACATTTCGGAGGGGAAACATTGGAGAGCGTATGCGTGTGATTGGTCAGCTCAACAGACAGAGATCATTTTTCCAGAACGGTGCTCTATAGTCAATGTAATCAGTAGTCAGTGCAGCGTTTCAGTTTCTGTATAAGAAATGTGTAAAGTTTAGTAAGTCACTTAAAATTACTCAGTCCAGGCTGTAGTCAAAATACTTTCTAGTTTGCATAATGTGTTTCCATGTGCCCTGCAGATGTTGAGCCGACGCTGGTGGTTAAAGAAGAAGGTCCTGACGACGGCAGACATTGTGCCGATCCGCATGACCCAAAGCGTCAGCAACTAAAGGAGGAACAGGGGGATATCTGCATCAGTCTGGGGGGAGAGCAGCTCAGTGGGAAGGAGGAGGTTGATGCCATCAGGCTTCTGGTCAATGCTACTCCAATAAAGAGTGTGGATGATAAACCCTCCCCTCTGCTATTTCAGCATCATCAAGGCCAAATTAAAGGCGGAGAGCTTCCAGAAGGGAATGATGGGGGAAAACGTATTAGATTACAAGATTATGGAGATGGTTCCATTTCCTTAAAGCCCGAAGACACTAAGGAGGAAGAGAATGACGATGTAAAGTACCTGGTCTCTGAGCAGAAACACTTGTCAGACTCTGGGCTTAAAACCGAGGACATGGATGATGATTGGAAGGAGAGCAGAGCTCCAGATGCAGATGGAAACATTGCTAAACTTTTTAGCTCCTCTGAGACGGCTGAGCAGTTAGTCGACTGTCACTCTGTTCAAAAACACATTACAGATTCAGAACCAGTATCTCCATGCTCTCTGGATAGTAAAAAATGTTTAATAGAGAGGAAAAATGTCAACTCACGAAGGAAAGTCCAGACAGGATTGAAGTTTAGCTGTGAGGACTGTGGAAAAAAGTTTATGACAAAAGAAACTTTAAAAAGGCATAAGCAAATCCACACAGGACAGAAATCTTTCAGTTGTGATCTATGTGGACAAACATTTAGTCAAAAAGGATATTTTGATGTACATATGAGAATCCACACAGGACAGAAACCTTTCAGTTGTGATCTCTGTGGACAAAGATTTTGTCAAAAAGGACATTTAAAAACACACATGGGGATCCACACTGGACATAAACCTTTCTGTTGTGATCTCTGCGGACAAAGATTTCGTCAAAAAGGAAATTTTGACATACATATGAGAATCCACACAGGACAGAAACCTTTTATTTGTGATCTCTGTGGACATCGTTTTTGTGGGAAATCCCATTTAAACCGACACATGAGCTTCCACACGGGACAGAAACCTTTCTGTTGTGATCTCTGTGGGCAGAATTTTACCCAAAAAGGAGATTTAAAGATACACATGAGAATCCACACAGGGCAGAAACCTTTCAGCTGTGATCTCTGTGGACAAAGATTTACCCGAAAAGCAACGTTAAACAGACACATGAAAATCCACGCAGGACAGTAACGTTTCTGTTGTGATCTCTATGGACAAACTTTTACCCGAGAAGGACATTTAAAGGTCTCATTTACTTGTGTTTCTGTGTTCTCTGCTATGAAAGAATGCTGTCTGAGTCGGTTTCTGTGAAAAAAAAAAATCTTTCCAGTCTTTATTTTCAGTTTATGCCAATTAAGTGTGGGAGTGGACGAGGAGACACAACAAGAGTTGGGGGCTTGCTCATTAAGATTGATGACATGCAAGTTTCTGTCCTCTGATTGGCTAACTGCAGCACAACTCTTACACTATCTCCGTAAAATACAAAAGTAAGAAAAGTGTCATTTGAAAAAAAAAATCTTAGAGGTATTTAGCCTTAGATTGAGTTTAAACCCAGTTTAGGCTGCATTCCCAAACAAGACCTGACCGCAGCGCGGCGGGCCGTTGCCGGGCTAACACTAACCTTCTATCAGGATTATTCAGCTTCCCAGTCAGGCAGGGATTTGGCGCTTCACTAGTAAGATAAACATTATTTGTTTCTTTTCCTTCTCTTAGTAATATCCATAAATTCAGCTGGTAACCTTGTCTGATCTGCGGTCATAGCCTGTTAGGAGCGACTGCGACTGAACAAATCCCTAACGTAGCGTTGCGTTTTGAAGGGGTGGTGTTCCAAATACAAATTCCAACTATTTCTTCATCAACTCCCGTAGAAAAAAAAGAAAGTAGAATTGATGTTTTCTCTACGAATAATACGAATGTGTTCTGATGTATTGTTGAGTTGCTAACTTTTAGCTTCTCGTAGCTACCTGGCCAAAACAATGCAGTCTTCCTGTGGGCGGTTACAAGCCAGATGACGTTAAACGGACAGCCGTTTTCTGGTCTATTTTCTTTCTGTAACTGATGCAGGGAATTGAGTTTGGAGAATATATTCACATGCAGCGTGCTTATACAACTCAGAGTGACTTTGTATTAGGGCTGGGCAGTATACTGAAAATGTACCAATACTGAAATGTATGACTGTGACCGACGTCAATTTGCCCATGCCGGTTAATTCGGTATGTAAAAAAATTGAAAAGATGTGTTTTAGTTTAACGGTTGTGCTGCCTCTTTAAGAAATCAGCTTTGTCTTGAGTCACATGACTACGCGCAGTCATATGACAGAGCAGAGAAGCGCTGCTGATGCAGCTACCGTTGTGTAGCTATACTTACCAAGAGTTTAGACTCGTCTACCAACTGTGAAAAATGTAAGTAGCGACATATAAAATAATTTTTCATGGTGTTATTGGATACTCAGACTCTAACATGGAGCACGTCTGTTTGTTACTGCAGCAATGGAGGTGATGCCGAACCAGAGCATTTGTAGCTCAAAAGCTCCGCCCACCCAGGTCCTGCACAGGTGGAGCAGAGATTAACCCTGCTGAATTGCTGCTGTTGTTTTTGATACAGCACTTAAAGCCGCCGCGTATTCCCACCTGAGCTCCGTTGTAAAATAAATTCTGTCTAAAATAAACGACTGCACACTAAAATCACCGATTTCAATAAGCCCCTGTAACTTCCTCACCTCATCTGGTCTGTGTGATCACTTCTGAGTTTAAACTGGATTCTTAAGAAAAACAGAAAGGAGTGGGAATCAAACACTGAATTAAAAGGCTGGTTGAAGCCGTTCAATAACAAGAAGCCATCATATTTCAGAGAACATTAAGAAAAATTTGGCCACTACCAGATATTCAATACAGAAAAGGACACGATTAAAAAAGAAAAAGACGGGGGTGTTGATGTGGTCATTGTTATGGTCCACATAACATTATTGAGGTGAAATGCTCAATATACCGTGA
The DNA here is from genome assembly GCA_028564705.1 of Apricaphanius iberus. Taxonomy (NCBI): domain Eukaryota; kingdom Metazoa; phylum Chordata; class Actinopteri; order Cyprinodontiformes; family Aphaniidae; genus Apricaphanius; species Apricaphanius iberus. The sequence continues at coordinate 863,361 of JAPXFQ010002080.1, forward strand.
TATTAATTTTAGCTCATATTGCCCAGCCCTAGATTGTATTAAAAAAATATTTTCATGATTTTCAGTGAAGGAAGCCTTTAAACATGCATTAGAATCCACATTAGAGGGGAAGGGATTTTGTACTGAATACTTAAACATCACTGTCACAGTTACATATAAATATTTGTGCTGTAATTACCAGTGTTGGGAGTAATGCAGTACAAAAGTAATGAGTTACAGGAATAGATTAATATTTTCAGTGACTGAGTAAAGTAATGCATTACTAACAAAATATACAGCAATATATTACTAGTTACAATTTCAGTAACTCAAGTTACAAATGCATTTTAAATAGTTTTTCTGGCCAACTAATGAAACAGACCAAATCAAGTTGGATACGGCAGAACGAGATCCACTTCCTGTTGCTCCAAACTGAAACATCAGAGAATCAGGACGGCTGAGGAAAAGGTGGACTGTACATTTAAACATTATTCACACCTTTTTCCTAACCATCTGTTTTAAGACTTCAGACATCGGAGTCCCATCTTTGTGATGAGCACTTTCAGCACCTTACTTTGATTAGATTTAACAAACATTATCATGAAATAGAAGGCATGCAAAGGAGCTAGAGACTTAATTTGAATAAAATAGTGTTAAAACTACAGTATTTGTGGTGTGACACTTGTGTAAAATGTAAATTTATGAGTTACGATGGTTAGAAGTCATGTTAGATATTTCAGATATTTTGCCAAAAGTAACTTAAAGTAGTGTAACTCAGTGACATTTTCAAGACAGTAATATATAATGCAAACATATTACATTTTTGACCTTGTAACTAGTAATGTGAAATATATTACAATTTCTTTATAACTTGCCCAACACTGGTAATTACGTTCAACAGTCTCCGCTTCTTGGGTTAATTATTTCTTTAGTTGTTACATTTTGTGTTTTTTATAAATTATGGTGTGTTTACACCACCCAAAAAGTCAGCGGAAAGATAACATGTAAAGTGTATGGTTGAGGCCATCAGACTGGCGTCAGTCTCTGAAGTCTGTTTTTACGCGCGTTGGCCACATCAGTTTTTTTAAACTTTTCCTGCGTTTCATGCGTCAAAAGCAGCAAAACCCAGCAGCGCATAGCTGAGCTTTTGACGCTCTTGACGCAGCGCTTCAACCAATCAGATCATCTCACCGTAGTGACGTCGGAGGATGTCAGCATTGTCTACCCAACCATGATCCGCTAGTGTTTAAAACATCCAGCAGAGAAACACGCGCACATCCACGCGCTTTGCAAGCTTCAGCGTAACAATTTGTCGGCGTCAAACTAGTCGCTTTGTGAGCATTGTTTGACGCTGACAGTGTTAAGGTGTGAACACACCTTTAAAGTTTTGTCCAGTTGTACAACTGCTAGCTTCTCTGCTAGGCATCTTGTATTTCATCTGTTTTTCAGATTGAATTGTAGCCCTGTGTTTTTCTTTGCAAATGCAAATAGTTGTAATATTTCTGATCCAGACTCAGATCATACCTCCGTCATTACGTTGACCATGAGCTTCTCTGTATTGATAGACGTGTCATTGAGTCATGATAAAGTCATCTGAAACTTGAACAAGCTGGCTCATCAATGGGACAATGATCTCAAAAACTAAAAGCTAATCTAAAACGGTTTAGCAAAAAAATAAAATAATAATAACTCAGAGAAATGAATTATTTGTGGAAAGCCCATCTTATTTCTTTTTGCAATAAAGTTGATGCTTTCATGCAGTTGGCTGGGTTTTCTGAAAACGATAACTTTTTACCAATTGCTATCATATCCTTTGTTGAACTTAATTGTGTACAAGCAGGTTTGAGTAATATTTTTTGTCTCATGAATGAAGTCTTTTTATGGGATCAAATTAAATAATTTAAGAAAAAAAGTTTTGTCTGTTCTGTTGAGTCTACTAAATTTTATTATGTTCTAAATAAAGTAACACTGAGTTGAATATCATTTTGAAGCTTTTGTGGCCACAGTGGCCTTTATTAGCGGTTGATAGTGCAGAAACGGGAGACCTACACTTACAATCGGTATGGAAAGAATTCAGACCTCTTTAATTATTTCACTGTTTCATTGCAGTCATTTGCTCAAATTAAAAAATGTCATTTAATTTTTACATCTTCACTCAGCAACCCACCTAGGCAGAACCACTCTACGGCGGCAGATGGTTAGACACAACTTGCTATTGCAAATATTAAATGGTTTGCGGTTGTGTGTTTCCAAATTGCACAAATAAAAGGAGCAAATGGACTAAAAACGTAAAAGGTGGTTTGAAAGGCTTAAAGCTCCAAAGTCATGATGACATTGTTGGCTTGGAAATGATGTTATTCACATAACATTTCTCCACATCCATGTATTATCTGGAACAATGCATGTATCACTAAAAGGAACAAATCACTTTATTTACAGAGTTGAATTGATGAAAATGTGATCTATTTGTGACTTTATTACAGAAAAATCATCCCCTATTCAATTTAAAGATTTTAGCTCAGTAATAAACTCCATTGCCATCAGATGGATAGTTAAAGAAAAGCTGTAAAAAAACAGAACACTTAGCATGCACCTGTTAACACTCTTAATATAAGTAGTATTGATATCTTGAGCAAAAAAATGCACTGATAAACATATTAGAGAATTTTTCTATAATACTAACAAAATAACCGTAAGAGGAATGTTTTTTTTTTAATGTTGTTTTTGAGAATATCAACTGGGATAAGACATGGCTTGTCCTCTCTTGGTTTTGGATCACAAACAAAATCTGGCAATAACAGTTAAAGTCACTACATAAAATTTATCCATTCAATGTATACATTTCAAGATTTTGAGACATTGTTAGAAAATGTACCTTTTGTAAAACTAACTTGAACGTGTAACCCATTTTTTTGTTGTTGTTGTTCAAATAGTAATACATTTTGGAGAAAACTTGAAACTTTGTAAAAAAAACATACAAAGTCAACATTGAAGGTAGCGACACTATTACCTATTTTGATAAAAATAAAATAAAATAATTTCCTATTGTCAATCTTTATATTTAATTAGGACATTTCCACACCCATAAACATACATTTCAGAACTCAACTCCAATAGTTAATTTGTTTTGAACCGAGGTTGGTTATTACTTTAATCCTCTTAAATTTTACTAGAAAAAAGAAAGGATTATTAATGACTGAAATTCATTCAGAAGTTTTCAATGAATGAGCTGTCACAAATACAATTTTCAAATACAAAATGCTATTATGTGGCTGATTGGTGCCGTAGCAAGACGATCCGGGTCCGAGTCCAGGCCCAGGGTCTTTCTGCATGGAGTTTGCATGTGGGGTCCCACCGGGTACTCCAGCCTCCTCCCCCAGTCCAAAAACTGTTAAGTTAATTAGTCTCTCTAAATTGTAGTTTTAGGTGTTAAGTGTGTGCGTGTTTTTTTTTTTTTTGTCCCGTCTATCTCTATGTTGCCCAGTGAGGAACTGGCTATGTTTATTTATATATCCTTTTTTTTTTTCATTTTACATTATGATTTTTCTGCCTTGTCCAGTATAGGCTACCTACCGTACAAAATGAACTGGATGACTGACTGTTTTACTTTACAGTGTAAAAAAAAAAGCCAGAAATAAGTGCAGTGTAACGTTTTAACCTGAAGAGGGGGCCACACTGACAGTGTTTGGTGGAAAATACATATTTTTACTAAAATACAAAAAGTAATGAACAGACATGTAGACAGCACTAGTAGACAGTCATTTATAGTTTGTCAGCAAAAACAAGCTGATATGGGGGCGAGCTGCAGTAAGAAAATAGAGCATTTGAGATTTTACTGAGGGGGAAAAAAAACACTTTCCCTCAAGTGAGACGTGGAACACAAAGTATGTTAAAATTTTCCAGTCGGACCTAAATAAAACCCGGACGGACGTCCGGTGTTATATTTTTATTTGATTGTTTTTATTATACCCCATTGCCCGCTAACCATAGACATATAACGATCGCGGGACGGCGGGGGAGAAATGGAGAAGCAATTTAAAGCTAATAAAAGTAAGCTGTGCTTCTTTTCTTTTTTGCATTTTTTTTCTGACCGTAACAAAGTTGCTCAAGATGTATTTATAGACATTTGTCTCATGTCAGTAGTAGCTTGCACCGTACTAGTTTTACTTGGTACTTTTCAGTGTCAGGTACATAACATAGCGAAACACGGTCATCTAAGCAATCATAGTATAATGTCAAATTTCAGTCCTGAATTTAAGACCGTCAGCACCAGACAAAGCTAGACGGTCCAGAGAGCAGGGTAGAGAAACAAAAGGAAATGGAAACTGTGGGGAAGACAGATGCCTGTGGGTGGAAGGGAGGTTGTACAGGGAGAGAGTGATTGTGAGGGAGAACAAACATGGATTCTGATGTGGTTACAGGAGCGGCCCAGCGGGAGCACGGTGCAGCGAGATAAAGGCAGAGACTGTAAAAAAGAATAGAAAAAAGGCAGAGACTACAAGTTCCAGCTATCCGCCTCCACCACACGGTAGCTTGGCCAAAGGGAGCTGGAAAGCTTAATCTTCCAAAAATTAAAACTGCACATTATTGACAACAATGTCTAAAAACCTGGTACTGCAGTAGGGTAGCTTATACTTTTTTGTAAACAAGTAAACAATTTCCCGTAAGTCAACTTTTTTGTTTTTTTTAAATACATTTTAAACAACTTATTTTAATAGATAAAAAACAAAAGGCTCAAGAAAATATTTTAAATGTCATTTATCTGACAAAAATATTGTAGATTTTGTTTAAATAATTACTCATTTGCAGTATGAGGTATTTTAACTGCTATCAATAATGTGTAATTTTACCTTTTTGGAGATTAACTAGCTATAAAATGGCATGAAAGAGCTGTAAGAATGCTACACTGTTACTTTCCAGTTCCCTTTTGTCAATTGACAAAGCTGAAGTTGGTTTCCTTTTCTAACTTCCAATTCGGAGAAATGGCTAAAGGGCAATTACTCTTAATTCTGCTCCACCTTGAGCATTTTTGATGTACTCTGGTTTAAAAACTACAATATCTACACATTTAAAATCTGGACTAGAAGAATTATTAAGACCTAGTTTGGAATTTGTGAAACCTTTATTAGATTTATGATGCTTTAATAAAGATCCATTTAAGCACTTTTTTGTGCACCTGGATCACCTTTGAGCATCAGCTGTAGCTCTAAAGTTATATAAATTATCTACTTTTTAATTACTAATTTAGTTAATATAGTTAAAAGTTAATTGACTAATTAACTTTTAATGTGTTTTTTTTATTTGGGTAAAACTAGAATAGTTCTAGCTCAAAAACTAGGATACGTAAACGTATAAACTTGAGTGCTCTAATTTTATTTTTAGAAGTAGAACAGATTTAAATGTAAACTCAGGATAGCTTAAAAAGCGTGTGTATTTTTGACCATGAACATTGTATGTAATAGGGGTGTGTATTGCCTGAACTTTCCCTGCAAACCACCATTCGAGTTAATTTATCTAGTCAATGTTGTGATGTTATGGCAGCAAACATATCATGTCATTTTAATAGAAATGATGACGCAACAGCACATAACAGGGAAACTTTGTCTCGCACCTCCTAAGAGTTAGAAGGAGATTCCAGGATGAAGCAAAATGAGCTCCAAAGTCCAAAGCGGGCAGGCTTATTTATTGGATTAATATGATAAATGAGTACTAATATACTGAAGAGCATGGTGTAGTCTTGCTCTAAAACAAAAAAAGCACACTGCAATGCTAGATGATCCAGCATTGCGATAATAAAACTGAAGTGAACTAATCAAAGGCTTTGTAAAAGTTGGAGACTTTATACATTTTTTAAAAGATAATCCATGTCTGAACCAGTCAGGATTCAGAAGTGATGAGAGGATGTCTTTTGTCAGTTAAAAAAATATTTGTTGACATGCATCCATTAGTCCCAATAAAACACTTTCTATGCCCAAATGGTAGTTTGACCGGTTATATTTTTCTTTAAAAGTTTCACAATAAAAATACGAGGTCCATACTTGATAGAGAATAGAAAGAAAGTAACACCATTTAAGCCTGGATGTTTTACCAATTAAAATATCTAAATTGGTTAAGTCATGTGCTTCCATATTAAAAGAACTAAAGCTTTATGGAATATTATCTTTTATTGTGGCAGGTGCAGCAAATGAGATTAGGGAAAGTAGGTGAAGAAGCGTGAACATGAAAACAGTCTACTTGGGGACTGATTACAGTTGTAGCAGCTGAAAATATAGATTCTGATATAGTTACTCTATATGTTGTAAAGAATAATATAGATGTGAACATATGGTGAAATAACTCCACCTAGTGAAGCAGTTAACCCTTATTTATACTGACATTTTACAGAAAATAATACTCTAAGTTACAAGGCTTTACAGAACAGTGTGTTGCTGTAGCTTTACAATGTAAGGTTATAATTACATTACTTTAATTAAGGATGCAATGAAACCACTTTTCTCAAAACGATACACCAATACTTGGATCTGAGTACTCGCCGATAATTCTACCACACAAAAAATGCAATAAATTACAAGACAGTTTTTATTTTCTTTACTAATTGTTACAAAAAGTGATGGGAAATTCAATAGAAATTAGAATGATACAAATTGACCACAAAACTAAAATTTCAAGTGAAAAATAAACACTTTCTGTGACATTGTTATAGAGTTTCCATATTTTAAGTATGTGTTCATGGTAACCTATAGGTTATAGGTATAATAGAACAGTATCAGCCCCGATACCAGTACCGGTATTGGTGCATCCCTAATTTGAACAATAGTAGGTTGTTATATAAAGTGGGGCTGAAAATGAGTCCCACTCCGGCCCTGGGCGATACGATACGTATCCCGATACGTAGGTCACGATACGATATATCCCGATATTACAGTATAAGGTGATTATTGCGATTTATGACTTAATAGACAAATCTGTAAATTTGTATAAAATATATTTTATAAGCATATCTTTCTCTTGCAAACATTGGCTTTAACATGCCATGTGCCTACAACAAAATAAAATGACACAATCTGCCTGTGGCTTTTTAAACAACTTTTTTGCAACACGGCAAAAGTACGCCTTTGCATTGAAAATTTCGGCCAATAATGTATGTATAAATATCGCTATTTTACATTTTGGATCGATACGAGAATCGTGCGACGTAATATAACGATATATCGCCGTATCGATATTTTTCAACACCCCTAGTATGTAACGTCATTACCCTGCTAGTAAGTCAGAATAATCTAGTCCAGGTTTAAAAATTCTAGGTTACTGTATATAGTTATTGAGCTGGAGCTGTTCTAGTAATGTCCAGATGATTAAAAAGTGCTTTGAAGTTGACTTGTATTACAGTTTCACAAATCTCAGAGAGGTTTCACAAATGAAAGACTTGATTTAATTATCCTTCTGTTAGTCTAGTCTAATCTAGTCTAGGTTTAAAATGTCAATGTTATATAGTAGGGATCCAACGATACCACTTTTTCAAACCGATATGATACCGATACTTGGATTTGAGTAGTTGCAAGTACTGAGTACCAATACAGATATTCTACCTCACAGAAAAATGCAATGAATTGGAAAACAGGTTTTATTTTCTTTCTGCTTGTTACAACAGACAATGGTGGATTAAAAAAAGATAAAAATGACCACAAAACAAAAATTTAAAGGAAAAAAAATTTCTGTGAAATTACTGCAGAATTCACGCATTTTAAGTATTGGTTCATTGTATCGGTTAACTTTAACAGATACCACTACAGTACAAAAGAACGGTATTGGCTATCAGTATTGGTATCGGTGCGTCATACTTTCTGAGGTGGAGGTGTTCTAGTGTAATCCAGATGTGCAAAAAGTGTTGAAATCAAATTTTATTAAAGTTTCACAAATCCCAGAGTTGGTTTTAAGTGTGTTGCTATTGGTGCAGAATAAACTAGTCCAGGTTCTTTCTAGTCCTTTAGGTATTTCCCCAAGCAGAAGCTAGAAACGGAAACCAACTTCGGCTTTGTGCTCAACGTTCTGTGGTGGGGGGTTGGAAGTGTGCTTGGAAGTTGCAGTTTCTACCTTCATCTCCATGGAATGTGCTGCAGACGTTCTGTGTCTGAAAAAGGCCCGGTGGGGATTGAACCACTACAGAGGTCGCAAAAAAACGCGCGCCACTACCGTAACGCGTAATTTCCAGACCAGGAGAATAATAATACTTTTTTTTTTCAAGTAAGTTTACTTTTTTGAATATCTTCGGGCCTGCAGAGAAGGACTTGCAGGCCCTGAGGGCCCGCCGCTTACTTAAACCTAGTTTATACATCTCTGTCAGCAAGTTTGCACCCAGATGCAGACGTATTGACGGAGACGCTTTTCATTTATAGTTCTTTGTTGGTTTTTCAGTGTTGTAAAGCAATTCCTCATCAGGACAGTAGGGGGTGCTTACTTTTTATTACCATTGTGCAAATTTTTCTGGTTAACTAGAGTTTATTTTCTTCAGCTTGAGAACGTACTCTTTTTTTTATGTAGAAAACCAAAGTTTCTGCGGGTTCCCATAGCAACGTGAAGACGCTGTCCCCCAACATGTCCTAAGGGTGGAGCAGGTCAAGTATCTGACAAAGGCAGATGCTGAAAATGCTTCGAAATGCATTTATTGGGTCATTAAAATGTTTCCACAGTTGGTTTCCTGAACTGTTTTTTTGACATTTGGAATAATGTATCATAGCTAATAACTTAGAAACTTTCAATACATAAATACCACAAACATGAAAAAAAAACTCAACCAGAAAAACACAAAATGTATCCTCACCTCAGTGTTGTGTGTTCAAATTAAAAGATGAAAAGTGCATATTGAACAGATTAATAAGCCAAAGTTTTTTGAGGCTCTTAATTATCAACAGTTTTTGCCAAACTGACCACACAATGATGTTTTACGCAAGATTCAGGCTCTTAAACACCTCAAATGCATACCATTATGCAAATTGATAACTGGTAACTGGAGATTAGGTACCTAGGGGCAAATAAATATGAGAAAGCTGAAATTGAACTTAAAACCTGATTCCGACTGAAAATGAACTTTGAAGAGTTTCAGTCAGGTCTTAGAGCTCATCATAGCTCTGAAATAGCACTGGTAAATTCACTAATGATATTCTCATGGCCACATATGATACATGTGACTATCCGGGTCCTGTTAGATCTAAGTGCTGCTTTTGACACAGTTGATCAAAAAATATTTTCTTGGAAAGGCTTGAACATTTTGCAGGGATCAAGGTAACAGCACTAGGCTGGTTTAAATTGTATCTGCTGATTCCAATTTGTTCATGTAAATGATAAATCTGCTTCACATGAAAGGGTTATTTGTGGAGTACCACCGAGTTACCACCGAGTTTTGTGCTTAGACCAGTTTATGGTATAAATTTCCACAATTATGCAGATGATGCACAGTGTTGGTGAGTACATGTACTGGCGCTACGTAGTTAGAATACTAACTATGAGCAACTGTATTCCATCACAGTTACTATTTTTAAACATGGTATTCAGAATACAGTTACTTTTGTAATACCATTGTAATACTTGTTTGTTTTCCACTTTCCATCTGAAAGGTGAAGATATAAGATTAGGGAAATGTGTGTCTCCACGTTGTGTAGACCATCCCATAATACACCTAAACAACATGATGCCGAAACCGTAGATATCCTATGCCAGAAACACTCCCGACTATCAAAAACCAGCATCAACGTGAGTTGCAAGTTATGGATTCGACCGGGAGCTGGGGGGGTTGGAGCCACAACTGCAGCCAAATAAACCTACTAGCAGTGAAGGAAATGATGCATTCAGTGGTGCTCTCTCGCAGTTCATTTTTTTCCATGTGATGATAGATTTTATTCGACCATTCCTGACAAAAGCCTGACTAAAGCAATGTTGGTTAAAACGGGGGAAAAGATAAAATCCGGCAACATGAGTCATAGAGTCGCACCATTTAATGCTGCATTCACACCGCCCCATACGTCAGCGTTAGATTACATGGAAAGTCTATGGTGGAGTAGGTCAGAGGTCCGTCAAGGGCTCCGTCAACGACGCTTGCGTTTCATACGGCAACGTACCAACGCATGCGTTACAGAAGTTCAGCAAGCTGAACTTTTGACGGATCTAACGGAGTTAACGCAGTGCGGCAACCAATCAGAGCGTCTCACTGTAGTTATGTCACTATACGCCGTATCTTGAATGAAGCGCGGGCCCAGTGAAAACATTTTCAACAAACGCAGATTTAAAAAATCATAAATAACACTTACCGAAGACAGATGGACAGTCGCTCGTGAAGAGGAACAGAGAACCTGTAGTTGGTGTCCTGGTAGGAGATTTAAGCTCCGATGCAGCCGAGGAGGTCGGAAAATTAGGTGCAGGACAGACGGAAGTAGCACTTAAAGCGAACCTCATCCATAAGCAGCTCCTGGAGCAAATGGTTAAACTCCCCAAACTCAGAACGCATCTGAATAATGGGCGCTGATGCACCCGATGTCAACGTTGTCTAGCTTTATCTAGCTAATAAAGCCAAGCCACTCTCTCGTTACAATCCACCATAGTGCAGAACGTACGGCAACAGAGGAAGCCCCGCCCATTCGTTGTTTTTTCCTCAGAAGCAGGCTATGGAAGCCAAAAAGTACATACGTCAAACTTCATCCGTTGGATGCGTTGCTCGACGTATCCAACGGATGCGGTCTGAATGCAGCTTAAGTTTCTGGTGTCAAACTGCGAAGTATGCTGGCAAACTCCAGTGATTGCTGGACCAGCTGTAATTCAGAATCAATTAATGAAGCGGCATATTCGTATTACCACCTAAACATTTTTTTTTTTGCAAAGGTTAGTGATGATCCACGTGGAAAATTCTTGCATTTTTGTGTAAACTTTCTTGGCGGGTCTCAAGAAGCTAAGCCGCTCATCGACAATGTAAACAGTAAACTAGAAACATAAAGCATCCGGCTGTCCATCCTTTCAATGTATTTGAAAATCGCTAAAAAATTTAAAGACACTGCAACGATGTACAAAAACAAAACAAAATCTACCATTATTTTTTTTTTTTTCCATTAGTTGACTGGGCCTATATCGTGTTAGTTAGGTCGTTTCTCACAGTTACAGTGCTGGTTGTATTTGACATCAGGTTATCTTGATTATACGATGTTGTGATGGGTTTCCCGAAAATGATGGCTACAAAGATAAAAGCTTTCCATTTGGAGTGCAATGAATGTCAGTTTGCAGTACTTTGGATATTTATAACAGAAAGTCGCAAATAGGCAAGGCAAGGCAAGTTTATTTGTAGAGCCCCATTCATACACAAGGCAATTCAAAGTGCTTCACAGTTGCATAAATTAAGAAAACAGATCATCAAAAAAATAGTAATTGGCTGTGGCTGCATAACGGTTAAAATTAATTTCAAATGACTAAATATAAATTCTAATAAAATGTAGAGAGATATTACTACTAAAAACTGTTTGTTTATTTGGTTTTTGGTCAATGAGAAGTACCAGTGTTGTGCCAAAAATAATTAAAACTTATTTTTTATTTTTTCCCAGTCAGTAACTAATGTTTAGTATTAATTTGCCGTCTGAGTAGCTAGCAGTGCATTTAGTGACATTTAATAGACTTAAATGCTGGTTTTAACGGGAAGTATTCCAAGTAGGGCTGGGCGGCATACCGAAAATGTACCAATACCGAAATTTATGACTGTTACCGACGTCATTTTGCCCGTGCCGGTAAATTTGGTATGTAAAAAAAGAAAAGATGTGTTTTAGTTTTGCGGCGCTCCTGCCCCTTTAAGAAATCAGCGTTGCCTTGAGTGACGTGACTATGCACAATGACACACAGAGGCAATAATACCCAACTGAGGGAAAAGCGCTGCTAACAAAGCTACTGTGTAGCTACATTAAGAAGAGTTTAGACTCGTCTAACGACTGTTTTTCAGCTAAATGCGACTAGCCACAAATAATGTGACTTTTTATGGTGTTATTGGACACTTAGACTCTAACGTAGTGGACGTATGTTTGTTACTGCAGCAATGGAGCTGCAGAGCACGTCTAGCTCAACAGCTCCACCCACCCAGGTCCTGTTCAGGCGGAGCAGGCATTACTCTGCTGAGTTGCTGCTTGAAGTTGCCGCCTTTTCCCTCATCACAGTGGAGATGCTGCTGCAATGTGAATTTTAGACCCCTCGAAAATTTCTGAGTGGGAGAACTTGGAAAATCACAGGTTCTTCAAACACGTATTTCCCTCACTGTATAACTAGATTAAGAGAAGAAAAAAATGTTAGGAAACCATTAGATTAAATAGCTACTTAGAGGTGCTGAACAGCTTGCATCACATCATAACTGTTTCTACCCACCTACCATCACTTGAAACCCAGAGCTTTATGACTGTGCGCCAACATAATATAAAGATTAATTCCTTAAAAATTAATACAAAATAAACCATGATAGTGCTTATTTGATAATGATCTGTAGATGGCGGATAAACTCTCGAAATGTTTTACTATAAACAGCTAATAAATATTTCCCATACAAACCCAAAAAAATCTGATGTACACAGGAAACTTTAACCTTTTTATTATCTTCGTTTCCCAACAGTAAAAGAAAATGTGCTTCTAATACATAATGAACGCACCTGGTGACTCCATTTTACACTACACAGCAGAGCAGACAGCTTATCTGTCCCCTCAATGGTCTCCTAGCATGTATTTAAGTGGGTTTAAGAAAAAAGTATTATTATTACTCCAACATGTTGAATAGTAGTATTAGGATAGGGACAAATAACCCGCAAAATAGACTGTATTTCTCGCAATTCACGCAGTCTACTTTAAACAATGTGGTGAGCTTAGTTGTTTCCATTAAGTTTAACAATAAAAAACTAAACTCGTTTACAGTCCTACAAGGACTGTCATGTAATCTAGTAGCAATATAAAAGCTTAAGGAGGTCGGAAAATGATTTGAGTAAAACTTACCTTAATCCTCCACGAAATAAAAAAAAAAGACGAAACAAAGCTTGGACATGCGGGTAGGATTTTCTGATGACAGCTTTGCTGAGTCAGCAGTCTGTGTCGTAGAATCAAAGTGCGCATGCGCAATGCTCCAGGGTAGCATGGAATGTGGGGTAGCACAGAAAGTCAGAACACCAGCGCTTCTTGTTGTCCACTTAAAGCACTGGATTGGACCGTATTTAGGGCTGGGCAATAATTCGATAGAAACATATATCGATCAATAGAGTTGTGGTGCCGTAGGAAAAAAAAGTGGTCAATAAATTTTGATTTAAAAAAAAGTTTCTAGGGATTGGCGGTATGGCAAAATGTTCATGTAAAAGACATATCGGTATTAGGGTATTTAACTGTTTTTGTTTTTTCATACAGGACCGTTCCTATCCACATTATCTTATACAAATTAATAATATAAAAACGTGCTATAAATAGCTTCTTGTACTGTCATATGAACTGCATGATGTTGTTTTTTTCCTGACACAGGTGAATGATATGAAAATAATTAAAATGATTAAGATTCTAGTAGACATTCTTGATGTTCTAATTGCTGAGAGTATATTTGTTTTTTGTTTTTAACCTGACGTTGACGCAAGCAGCAAATTGCATCTTGTACTGGCTTTGCATGTAGCACTGAAGAATCCCGCTATGGGGCAGAGTACAGACTCAGACCGGAGAGTGCCAAAGAAGAAGTAAAACAAACATGGCGACCGTCGGAGATTATTAGCTGGTTAATATTCAGATAACAGCAGAAAATAAGATGACAGAAGTTTTGTAGATGGTATGCAAAACATATTTACAGCTAATAATGATTTATTTCCTACTGGTTTTGCCGGTGTTGACCACATGTACCTACAAAAGGACAAATAGCGCTCAACACTCCCCCTACTGGTGACTGGAAATGGGGCTTGTAAAAGATATGCTGTTCGGTTCTCATCTGACCTTTTAAAGCCGATAAACTTCTAAACTTAAGACGTTTTTGGATTACTTCATCATTGTGTGCTTCGCTCTGGTAGCTCCTGCCAGCAGCTGTTCTTAGTTTAAAACGTTATCTTTTACACACTGTGGTGAAGAGCAAGTTTCAGTGAACTCAGTCACCGCTGAAACACTTCCCCACATTAAACGTTCCGGAAGCTGTCTGAGCTATTCACCGGTATAGCAGTATATTAAAAATGCATATCAAGAAAATAATAAACAGTTGTGGGAATGAACCGGTATACCGCCCAGGCCTAGAAAGACGTGCCGGCTCTAACTCAGAGTAACTGGACTGGGCTTCAGTTTCCTGGGCTCAGTCTACACTCTGGAATAGGTAAGTAGCTGGTTAGCTCCAGCTTTAGTGGCTGAACTAAATTTTAATAAGCTTTAATGACAAACAAAACCACAGGTTTCAGCCGTTAATATTACAAAGTGTCATAAAATGTGCAAAAGATTAAAAAGCATCAAAATAAGCTTTTGATGTAAATTACTAACATAATTCAATAACATTACTTTTCTTTGTAATTATCTTATTCAGGTCTCTTGTTTTGTTTCTGTTTCTTACAAACTTAGTTATGATTAAAATAAGTGTTTGAAAAATGACTTAATTGAATTCTTAGTTAAAATTTGTTTATTGAAGAATAAAATGACCAGGGAGGCACTTAAAATTGCTTTTCTACATTTTGTGATATTTATGGATAATTATCGATATCGATCAAAAGGACTATTCCCTTTATCGATATGCTCTTTTTCCAAATCGTCCAGACCTAAATATATATTTTGGTTTGAAATGAATTTACAAGAAAAGTGCCTTGAGATGAAATCTTTTGTGAATTGGCGCTGCATAAATTAGCCAAATTGAACAACTGTCTCTCTTTTTCAATGTACCGTATGTTTCAAAATGAACTTATATGTGTTTACTGTGCCCATATTATGTTCCTTCAGATGTTAAGCAGATGCTGCTGGATGAAGTCAAAGCTGGTGAAGGAGAAGGTCCTGGTGTGGTCCTGCAGGTCCCTGAGCAGTCCTACATAAAAGAGGAATTTGAGGAAGTCTTGGTTGGTCTAGAGGAGAAACAGCTCTGTGTGAAGGAGATATATACTGAATGTTTTCCTGTTTCTACCACTTCCATCAAGAGTGAGGATAATGCAGAGACCCAGCTGTCTTCACAGCTTCATGAAGACCAAAAAGATGATGATTGTACAACCAGCAGATCAAATCACCAGATGACAGGAGCAATTGGTGAAAAGGACTTTAGAAGAGCTGAATCTATCTGGAATCCAAATCTTAATACTCATTTTGAGATTTGCGACTCTTCAGAGATGGAGTTCTGTGAGGATGATGAAGATGACGACGGGAAAGTAAACCATCCCAACTTTGGACTGGAAAAAACTGACACTGATGATGACAATGAATGGGAGAGTGGAGCTAGTGAGTCAAAAGAAAACCCTGTCAGCAAATCTTTCATCAGCTCTGATTTTGGTAAACATTTTTTTTACTAAGCACTCTCTTAAGAGACACGACACTACACCCAATAAGAGGTTCTTCAAGCTGTCTGGTTAATAAAAAATGTTTTATTGTTGAGAAAACTGTAGACTCACCAAAGAAAATCGGACAACACTACTGTTAATTTTGACAAAAAAATGATTTAGCTTTAGTCTTATTAGTTGACGAAAATTGTATTTTAGTTTTAGAAAAGATTTAGTCTTTTTTTTTTTGTTAGAGTAAAATATGTATTTAAAAAAAAAAAAAAAAATCTACTGTATAGAGCATGGCAAAAGTATCTATTTGAAACTGTAATTTAATACACAGGGCCCAAACCATGCCAACCATCTCTGATCAGATAGAACACACAGCTAAGAACAATTATATTGGAATTCTGAAAAACACGCATCTCACTAATTATAGAAATAGCCTTAATACAAAATAACAAAATAGGACTGAATATCTTTGCATCGATATATCTAAAAATGACTTTTTATTGAAGATTCACAAATCAAATACAGGTTTCACAAATCACAGACTTATTTTAACTATTCTATTAATACAGAATAATCCGGTCAAAGTTTGAAATGTCTAGGTTATGTAGTTTTTAAACTAGAGCAGATTAAAGAAGCCCAGGTTATCGAAAAAATTAGGTGTAATTTCCCTTTATCCATTTATCCAAGCTGGAAAACTAAAACCATTTTTAGTTTAGTTAGAACATGACAAATGTGACACCGTTATACTATTCACATATTAAGTGCACTTCTGGTTGTCACATTTACTGTGATAATGTTTTCACATTCTAGTCTTCAAATTAATTTATCTCATTAAAATAAAATAAAAACATCTGAGTGAATTTACCTTTGAAGAAAAGCTGACTCCCATGCTCTCCATGTGGAAAGCAGTTTCACATTATTTGAACTTGGTTTTGTTTTTGTCATCGTCAGATGTGAAATGGGTCCATAAATCTTTTCGTCCTAGCCGTGGACTTTTTCGAGTTTTTATCATACCTTGATCAGCTGTTGCCTGCCCGGGAGCATGTTTAAACTGTGGTTACCATGGCTTCGCATCTCAAAAAGGCGACTGATTGGTTCTTGTCTCTGCTAGTCCCGACTGTTCCATTTGTTAAGTGGTTCTTTTGCCCCTTCCTTGTATCTTTCCAGTCTTCTGATTGGATTTTCATCATTGTTGATTTTCATCTAGTCTTTTATTCGTTGACAAAAATTTTTATAATTTTAGTCATTGTTTTCGTCTATATCGAACGTATATTTTTTAAGTTTAGCGTTCGTCTGAAAACATATTTGTAATGAAAAAATATGACGAAAATATTTCAGCAGCCGGATTAACTTTGCACAACAAACACATCGTATACTTGTGGAAACAAAACAAAAAAATACACAAGAAATCTAAAACATGAGAATCTACACAGGAGAGAAATGGTTCTGTTGTGGTTAACTGATAGGCTAAAGCTAATTTAATCAAACAAAAGTTGTAGGGGAGACCAGGCCTGGTTGTCTCACTTGGCTCTAGTGCACACGTGTCAAACTCAAATCCGGACCTCCATTGGCATTTATGTGGCCCTCCAAACACTAGAGGACCCCGTAGATAGAAAATTTAAGTTCAATTTTTTTGCACTCCAATACAGTTTTATCAGTAAAATAAAATCAGTGTTTATTTGAACAGTCCTAATTCACATCATTGGGTAAAGGTGTTCGGTATTATTTAATTTTAAGACGTATTTTTGGAATGCGGAGGCTGATTTTAACGGTTTGTTATGGTTTTATCAATACTTTCTGCCACAACCGGCCCTTTAAGGATATTCATCAGCTTGATGTTGCCCAAAATTGAAATTAGTTTGACACCGCTTCTCTAGTGTATATTGCTCACCATCCAAACATTTAAAGAGAGAATTGTAGATTAAATGAAAGCCCATCATAGCTTGAATTGAATCCACCATTCTTTTTTACGATTTATTGTGATAAAAGGTTATTATCTGCCAAACACTCTCAAACTCACTCTGACAACCTGTCCCATGTTAGGTTTGGTTGTCCCACTTAATATCAGTTGAGTTTTTGTTTAAAAATAAAGACTTTATGAAATCTTGTAAAATGTTATTATTATTGTTAAATTTGATTCAGTTTAGTCGTAAATAATAATCATTGTTATTTGTATTCAATCCCAGGAATTTTGCAAAGTTATTTATTATTCCAATAAGTGGGGAAGTGAAGTATAGTGCTCAAAAATATAGCCTTGAAAAAAAAAACTTTTATTAGCATAACCAAAGAAACAAATTAACCCAACTTTGTTTCTATTGCTTAAAATATATTCAAATGTATTTCTTGAGTCCTTCACATGTTTCCCCTGGTGGTTTTCTGAACTATTGGTTTTTCAGTACAAAAAGCCAAGAATAACATGTGACATTTAACCTCTGGAGCAGCGAGACAACCAGCCCCAAGTGACCTCTTGACAAAACAAAAAAATGGCTAGCTACACATGGCTTTAGCTAACTTAACAAATGTTACCTGAAATCAAGGCTCTTATCTTTGACTTTTTAATTGTTTATTACAGCTAATAACTTAGAAACCTTTAATACAAAACAACACCAACATGAAAAATTACCGTCAAATACAAATACAAAATGTATCCTCACCTTAGGTATGTGTGTTTATGTGTTTAAAGATGAATAGACGTTACACTTCTTTTACTATATCCATATTATGTTCCTTCAGATGTTAAGCAGATGCTGCTGGATGAAGTCAAAGCTGGTGAAGGAGAAGGTCCTGGTGTGGTCCTGCATGTCCCTGAGCAGTCCTACATAAAAGAGGAGTTTGAGGAAGTCTTGGTTGGTCTAGAGGAGAAACAGCTCTGTGTGAAGGAGGAGATATATACTGAATGTTTTCCTGTTTCTACCACTTCCATCAAGAGCGAGGATAATGCAGAGACCCAGCTGAATTCACAGCTTCATGAAGACCAAAAAGATGATGATTGTACAACCAGCAGATCAAATCACCAGATGACAGGAGCAATTGGTGAAAAGGACTTTAGAAGAGCTGAATCTATCTGGAATCCAAATCTTAATACTCATTTTGAGATTTGCGACTCTTCAGAGACTGAAGTTAGTGAGGATGATGAAGAATACGGAAATGTGAACCATCCCAACAACTTTGAACTGAAAATATCTAACATTGATGATGACAATGAATGGGAGAGCGGAGCTAGTGAGTCAAAAGGAAACCCTATCAGTAAATCTTTCATCAGCTCTGACTTTGGTAAACATTTTGTTATTAAGCATTCTCTGAAGAGACACATGGCACAACATCCAATAACAGGTTGCTCAAGCTGTTTGGTTAATAAGAAATGTTTTCAGAAAACTGTAGACTCAACAACAACCAAAACATCCTCTGCTTGTGACGAATGTGGAAAATACAAAAAACAAATTACAAATCTAAGCAAACACAAGACAATCCTCACCGAGAACCCGTTTTGCTGTGATGTTTGTGGACACAGCTTTAGTCAAAAGACAGCTTTAGACAAACACAGGAGAATCCACACAGGAGAGAAACCGTTCTGCTGTGATCTTTGTGGATACAGCTTTAGGCTAAAGTCAGATTTAGACAAACACAGGAGAATCCATACAGGAGAGAAACCGTTCTGCTGTGATCTGTGTGGATATAGCTTTAGTCAAAAGTCAAGTTTGAACCGACATATGAGAATCCACACAGAAGAGAAATCATTTTGCTGTGATCTTTGTGGATACAGTTTCAGTGATACGTCACATTTAGAGAAACACATGAAAAAACACCAGAGAATCCACACAGGAGAGAAGCCATTCTGTTGTGATCTTTGTGGACACAGCTTTAGTCATGAGTCAAATTTAGACAAACACATGAAAATCCACACAGGAAAGAAACCTTTCTGCTGTGATCTTTGTGGATACAGCTTCAGGCGAAAACCAGATTTAGACAAACACAAGAGAATCCACACTGGAGAGAAACCATTCTGCTGTGAACTTTGTGGATACAGCTTTAGTCAAAAGTCAAGTTTGAACCGACATATGAGAATTCACACGGAAGAGAAACCATTCTGCTGTGACCTTTGTGGATACAGTTTTAGTGATAAATCAAGATTAGACAAACACATGCAAATGCACACAGGAGAGAAACCATTCTGCTGTGATCTTTGTGGACACAGCTTCAATCAAAATTCTGATTTAGACAAACATAAGAGAATCCACACAAGAGAGAACATATTCTCCTGTAGTTTTTGTGGACATAGCTTTAGTCAAAAGTCCACTTTAGACAAACACATGAGAATCCACCCAGGTGAGAAACCATTCTGCTGTGACCTTTGTGGGCAAAGCTTTAGTCAAAAGTCAACCTTAGCCAAACACATGAGAATCCACCCAGGAGAAAAACCCTTTGGCTGTAATCTTTGTGGACAAAGCTTTAGTCAAAAGTCGACTTTAGAGTCACATAGGAGAATCCACACAGGAGAGAAACCGTTTTGCTGTGAACTTTGTGGATACAGCTTTAGTCAAAAGTCAAGTTTAAACCGACATATGAGAATCCACACTGAAGAGAAACCATTCTCCTGTGATCTTTGTGGACACAGCTTTAGTCGTGAGTCAGATTTATACAGACATAAGAGAATCCACACAGGAGAGAACCCGTTCTATTGTAATCTTTGTAGACAAAGCTTTAGTCAAAAGTCAGCTTTGGACATACACAAGAGAATCCACACTGGAGAGAAACCATCATAAAACCATGTACTGTTTTACAATGACCTCTTTTAATTGCAATCAAGTTACCTGTAATTAAAAACCAAAAAAGAAAAATTAAAGCAGCTGTCTTAAATATCTAAGTAGACTAAACAGACTTTGATGGGAATATTTTAATATAATTAGCATTTAACTAACAATTCCCTGCCTTAGTATAAGATCCAGGACAGTAGGTCATGTATGAAAGAAATTCTGTTGTTCATCATGTCTATGTGTGCAGAATCGTTTGGCGTCAGAAATCAGAGCACTAAGATACCTTCCAGACTCTTTGGCCTTGGGGGACTTCTTAATGGTACAAGAACACTGAAGAGATCATGTAGATAAGAGATTAAATTAATTGCTAAACACTATGTAATGTTTTAGCACATAAGGGTCGGTAGGTTTTAGTTGTGCAACTGTGGCCTGCTTACTGTTTCTTTGTGTTGATAAACATGATGTATTAAATCTTTTTAAAAACCTGAAGGACATCAATCTCATATTTTTTTTTCCATAATGCAACATACAGCTTTAAAACAAAAGCTTGACGGGATCATCTGAGGTGTATACGCTAGGAAAGCGATTGCTGGAATCACAATCAGATGAGTCTAATAAACAAAACATATGGCAACTTTCTTGCTTTCCCCAGCGGTGGTCAGGGTGTTAAAAGAGCTCATCCACAGGTTCTCCTCAGCTCCCATCTTGCAACATCCATATCCCTCGAAAACCTTCATAATCAATGGAGATGCCTCAGAGGTGGGCACAGGAGCAATTCTCTCTCAGAAAAGTATGGATCTAAATACTCACCCTTGCTGCTTTTCCCCTAGAAAATGCTATGGGCTTTGGAGCACACCAGAACCATTTCCTATGTGGATCATAACTAGCATAACATTTTCATGAGACCCACATGTAGAGACATTGGGGTGGGCACATTTTTCGGCTCGGGTGGAGGAGCCCTTCGATGAGCCTCACCTCTGGTGCTGGTGCCAACTGTTAAACTGCATAGACGCTGAGGGTGGGAGATGGGGTGCTGGTCTGGCTGCCTTCTCCACATCCCACCCCTCTGTTCTAAATTCATATTATAACAACACACATCAACACCATACTCGACTAGGAGTATGGCCTCTGTTTGCTACTGGCCATCAGGGGTTTGGTCCAGGAGGTGGAACAGGCGGTTTGGTCAAGGACCTGGGCTCGCGGGCTACTTCCCCACTGTTGGGGCTTAGGCGGTCTGCTTGTCTCCATTCTAGAGGGTGGGGGTCCAACTTCTGGGTGCGAGGGCTTGATGTTCTGCTGAGGCATTGGTACCTGGACCTGGGAGTATGGAATGTCTATTGGGCTTATGAGTGAGTGTATAGCATCCTTTCATATGTCTTGGTATTCCAGTGAGAGTTTTGTGTGTAAGAGGGAGGGTACGTATGATTGTGCCTGTGTGTTTCTGTCTACCCGTCAGGCGCGAGGGCAGCCCGGTGTATCTCAGGCCCTACATCTAATGGGGGGCCTATTTCCCCTCCATCACCCCCTGCCAGTGACTAATGCCCCTGCTTGCTGTTGTGTTGGTGGCTCTCAGTGTCCAGGGTCGGGTGCTCGGGTGCACTCCAGTTCAGTCCTGGTGCGTGCCTGGCCGAGCCTGGGTGGACCGGTGTGTCAGTCAGCTGATTTAGTCGATTTCTTCCTTTTGGTGGTAGAGGCACCTCATTCGGGGGTGTCAGTTTTGGAATTGTTGGGCGGTGCCTCTTCGATGGCTTGGCAGGATATGGATCTGGTGTCTCCACTTGATTGATCCCTGTTCTACATTGTGTTTAGTAAGTTCATTGGGGGTTTGTTTGGCCTTGGATGGGTGCCTGGTCTCGGCGGTGTGGGGGATCAGAATTCGGGACTTTGTAGAGCTCAGCGTCTGGGTGCTGACTGGACTTGACCTGGGGATGTTGTCCGTCCTCTGTGGGTATTGGTGTGGCACTCTGGCGTGTGACGGGGGAGGTGTTCGCGTCCATTCCTGAGAGATTGATTCATGGTTCCTCATACCAGCTATTGAACGCTTATATGGAGAAACCTTATATGCCACAGCATGCTCAAACACATACATAGGTGAAGGTGCACCGGTGTTTAGGTTACATTCTTGGGCTGAAGTTATCACTACTAGATCTCGAATAAGCGATACCAAGAGCTTTTCAGTGTCTTATTTATATATCCCTATTCTTATGGGGCGTTTAGACCAAACTTTGCCGCCAGGCGTCAAACAGCTCCAACGGATGAAAGTTGCTGCTTAAAAAATTTAAACCCCACTGCTAGCACATTTGTACCCTGCGCCAGCCGCAGAGCGTCACGTCAGTACATCAGCAAGCGGGCGGGGATTTCGCTTCCACCGGGAAACTAGTAGTCTATATTTAATAACCGTAGTTCCCCTAACTGGGTTTGTTCTAGTGTTAGCTAATATAACAAGAAAGTTAAAAGAACATATTTAACTGCATACCTGGCAATCTGCTAACTTCCACCAAATAAAGTCCGATTTTTTTCCTTAGTCTCCAACTCCCCAGCCTTCCACTTCCATCTAGCCGACTCCCCTCTGATCACCGCAGAGACCCTGCCCGACCAGGCAGAAGGCAGAAATAGGCCTGCACCGCCAGATGCTCTTCCTTCTGTGTGCGGCCACGGCCTGGCAGGGTAACAGAAGCCGATCTACATCCCTCTCCCTCTCTCGCGACGAAGCCCAGGTTCTGTGAGAATCTCGCTCCAAAGGAACCCAAAGACCACTCCAGGTGAATCTTAAACATTGATAAACAAAGACGTTGTTTATCCCCAGAGTCCGAAAAAAAAAACCTCTGAGATTTAGACTGCCAACCGCTGAGAAACGGAGCTGAGAGCTGCGCGTGGTGGGAGTCCGAACCAGCCAAGGGCAAATTCAATTGACACCACTGAGCCGATAAGAATTGTCGTGCTGGAAACGGCAAAAGATAATGTCCAGAGGTGAACACTGGGGCCGATCACTACACAGCCAGCCAGAGGGAGCCGGCGACCAAAGCCAGGAGTTCCCAGTGCTGCCAGGCCGCTAAACAGATTAGCAATCCACTGTTAGCTTGCTGGTTAAAGTCGCCCGATTCCCCCTTCATCCTCGACCGCGGAGAAAACTGCTACCTTTAAACGTTCATAAGGTATGTTTAGGCAGAGGAAAATTTTAAAGGTGTGTGATTTACTGTTGTTAACTTCTATTAGTTTGGGTAATACAGGCCCCTCGGCCTAAAGATTTAATCAGTGTTTTTAAAAGACTTTTCCCGACAAAGAGTCGTTTTAAATCCTGTAATTTGAGCTACTCAATCAGACAAAAGTTTTCCCCTGTTTTTAAATGTTTAATAAATGTATTTGAGCAGTTCCAAACGCCCACGTGTGTTACAGGGTGCTAAGCTAAGATGAGCCCACGTGTTGGCCCAGTCCGGCACTTAATGAATAAATAGTCAGAGGTGTTCAAACAAAGATCGGTTCAGAGGAGATTAAGAACAGAAACTAATCTTATTAGCCATGTTTGAGACCCCTTTTTGAATCAAAATACTGGAATTATATTGTTTACTTCGGTGAACAATCCCTGAATAGAATTAATTTCCCAAAGATCAATGACTTCTTATTCAGATAATTTTTAAACAAACATTTCTTTATTCAAAGAATGTTCAATTTTCCTTTCATTGTTTTGTTGGTTTATACATAAATCAGTGGTGCTAAATTATGTCAAATTAATTACAATTAAACTAATTTAACTGTCATTCAAACATCTGCAAATCAAGCCCTGGGTTCTTAAAGCATCCTCCAAGTCATCCAAGCATAAATCAAAATTCATGTTTTCTATCTTTATTGCATTTTTTATCCATTTGTTTCTTTTATTTTTAGTCATTCATTTAATTTGATCAGTAGTGTTGGTTATTAGTTTGAGTAATTAAATGTTTCTTTTTCTCCTTTTGTAAATAAACCTTGTATTTTGGGAAGTCACTGTTGTCCCTCTTATTCAACACACTTATATGGCAAGGTTTCATGATCAATAGACAGTGAAGAATTCATTCCGTCAGATTATGAGACTGATATAGATATTTGGCTATTAAAATAGTTCATGGAAACAACTGTTTTTAACACTCCTAAGATTTTATGTGTCACACTTTATGGGCCTCCTAAAGTGTGAATCTTTTGTTACATTTTTTTAGTTTTTAATTAATTCTGCAAATCTTTTTGAATATTATTTTAGCTGGGGATTTTAATTTACATGTTTAGAGTCTGTTTCAATAGATTTTTTAAATGTCTGAATTAATTTGTCATGCAGATGGCTCAAAACTGAGGACCAACCCTGGACTTGGCTATCAGGTATGACGTGTACACCAGTGTGTCCTCTGTTGTTAACTTGGCTGTCTCTGACCATCCCTGTGCATTTTTTAACATCACCAGTTTTATCCAGCAGAATACATCCGTGAGAACTGTCAGGAAATGTCATCTAACGCCTGAAGTGGCAGGAGGTTTTTTAAAAGATACCACCTATCGCCTTACCTGCCCCCTGTGATTTTATGGTAGATGATTTTAACAGCAGGCCTTAGTATAGTTGGGGAACTGGACCTTTGCTCCACTTAAAATTAAGAGTTCACACTTAAAACTTGCATTGCCGTGAAAAAAAAAAAAGATCTTAAAAAACAAAAAAGGAATTACATGTTTGCAGAGAGAAAATTATGGGAAAATAAAATCCCATTAAACCATCAAATAGACACAGAATTGATCAAATTATGCACCAGTGCAGTAAGAAATGCATACTTCTCCCAAGTCATCTTATAAAAATGATCCCAAAGTCCCCATACAAGTGACTTCTAGTTGTTCTTTTGTTTCTTATTTCATAAATTTTTTGTGGGAAAAGACATTCCAATGACCTCCCTGCGCCTCCGGAGCGGCCACATTTCATCTCATTTGTCAGGGTTCTAGAAAACAAAACCCAACAGAGAGATTTGTTACATAGCCTCCCTAAGTCATCTCAGAGAAATGTTACATCTGTACTCAGAGTTATAAATGTGTACGCTTCCCTGGTTTGTTGGTTGTCGCTCTTCATTGTGAACCCCAAGGTCCACCTTTGGTCCTCAGCCTCTGTGTGTCAAAAGGGAAGGGGACATCACACAGGAGGCCTGTATTTCTGGAGGCACCTGATGCAAACCTCAAGATAAGATTTAGAGCATGCCAGTTCAAACATATGGGAGCTAATTCAAAAGATTGGTTAGTTGATTGTAAGCAGAGGTGGAAAGTAAGAAATTACATTTACTTGTTACCGTAATTCAGTCGTTTTATGTGTAATTGTACTCTTTAGAGTTGTTTTTAAAGTCTGTAATTTTACTTAAGTATGATTTTTTTTTGTTTCTTTGATACATCTTTTTTTTTCTTTGCTACATATTTTTTATCCGTTACTGAGTTGAAAAGCAATTAGTAAATATGATTGAAAATATTGCAATGCATGATGGATTTGAGAACTGGTGCTAATCAGAGGAAAGATGGAAGCAGCTGACATCGATATGGATCCAGCAAACAAAGAAACCCTGTGCAATACAATAAAATTCAAAGAAAACTATTTTAACCCCTCGCCATATGTAAATGACCACTTTGGTTTATCTAGAGATTGAAGTCGCAGCTTTTGGAAACTCCAAATAAATCCTGCGCAAACACGTAAAGGTAAGTTAAACTACTGTCACAGTAAAGTCATAGTTTAATGAACGTCTGTGCTCAGTTTAATCAAAGACATCCGTGAATGATGCGAGTAAATATCTTCTTTTTCACTAACCTGTCCACTTCTGACATTCTCTCTGGGGTGTAAAGCACTTCCGTGGTTGAGGGGTGGTGATCAATCAAATTAAATGGTCCGGTGTTGCATGTAGGCTACTAATGCTGGACAATTTGTTGGGACTTTTAGAGAGAGAATATGGAGAAGTAAAAACAAAATCATCACATAGACCTATTAGGATGTTAGAAGAGAGTTTTTCAATCCGAAGAATACTTTATAGCAAAGCGAGCAAGGTTGAACTATTCTAACTTTAAAAATCAACTGCTGCTGCTCGAAATTAACAAGAGGATGGACAGAAATAAAATGGTAATCTAGAAGTACAGTAGGGCATTTTTTAGCAGCTGCTATATTTGACAAGTTTTAAGTTTATTAACATGTTCTAATATATGATGTTTAACATCTGCATCAAAAAATGGCATCGTTTTGTCTTAAATGTCTTTTATTTTGATGGTACCTGACGTTTTATTCTTCTTTATGCCATTTTGGAAAAGTCACAGCAATTGTAACTGTCAGTTTGACCCATTACCCATAAATTTGTATTTAACTTACAATTACACTTTGAAAAGAATATATGAAAAAGCAACTTTGAGATGTATGTTTTATTGTCTTTTTACAGTATCCAGGAGTGGCTGCAGTAAAAAATAAAAAAAATAAAATACTTTTATTCTGAGTACATTTTAAATAAGCTACCCTTTTATTTGAGAAAAAAAATTTGATTGGTGATTTTACTTGTACTTGAGTAAAATTTCATCACGGTAGTAGTACTGTTACTAGAGTAGAATATTTAGTATTATTTCCATCTCTGATTGTAAATCAGTGATTAGGTTAGAAATTAGGTTAGCAGATGTGCAAGTTTGATTAAATTATCTTGAAGCGGCTGCCAGAGATGGAAAGTAACACATTACATTCACTCAGTGTGTTTGAGTAGATACTAATGTAATTGAGTAGTTTTTTTTTTTGTCTAATTACTTTTCAAAATCATTTTAAGTCTAATTTTAATTTTACTTAAAGGGGGCTTTAAAACCCCTGGCCATGTGCAATTGACCACTTCAGGTTCTGTTCAGTAAAAAAAAATTTTATTACCCCCAGAAAAATGTTGTAAACAGAGAATGCTTTCAGAAATGTAATTAATAATTGTTTATTGTTTTACTGTTTACAAGTCTATGCAAAGTGTGTGTGTGTGTGTGGGGGGGGGGATCAAATCAATATTTGGTCTTCATACCTCTTACTTTCAAACCAGCATCAATTCTTACAGGGACACTTATAAAGTCAGGGATTTTCTGTGATTATAGTCAGATGTATGATCAATCAAATATACCAAACAGCAGCTAATGATCAATGTCACTTGTTGAATGTTGAAACATAAACAGCTGTATAGGACGCTTAAAACTGGGTGAGCAACAGCTAAACTCTGCTACCAATGCACCTTTTACCATGAATCTTTCAAGAGGAATTCAAAACTGGATCTTCTTTTGTCTTGATTGATTTCTTCCAGCTAATCCCTAACTTCCAGTGGCTCATTAACCTAATATGTTTATGGAGTTTGTATGCGATTGCTTGATGTATGCAACTGCCAGAGGTGGAAAGAGTACGAAAATATTATACTGAAGTAAAAGTAGCCCATTAAGTACTATTACCATTATGTAGGCTGATCAAGTTAAGATAAAAAAGTAGCTTATTAGTAAGCCATCCCCTACCACAAGGGGGCGACAGAAACACCTGTTCTGACGTCTGTTCTCCGTTTTATCAATGTCCTTGTTTACAAACGAAGATGTAAAAAAAAACTTGCGACATACACTAAGCTGCGAGTCAATGTGTATATAATGCATATATATATATATGTATATATATATATGCGTGCTCTTTCCAATTAATCATGTTACGTCACAATTTTCTCCACAGCCTGTTGCACTTTCCTCTTGAGTGGGGACACGTTGTTGTTGATTGAATCAGGATTTAAATGAAACATTGTAAGGACATGCACGCCCTTGCTCCTTTGGTCACCCCCCCATCCCCATTATTTCTGTTTGAAGCAGGCGTGATCTTTGAACCTCATCATCCTCCAAAGAACAGGGACTGATCCTACGGAGCTGCTCGGCGGCAGGAGGAGCACATCGGAATAAAGGGATCGGGGCAGGGGAGGAACAGCAACTTCTCAGGAAAACTTCACAAAAACAAAGCAAGTAGTTTCTGCCATGGATCAAACTCCGACGATCGTTTAATTGAGGCTGATTTTAAATGCTCTCCTCAGCGGCTGCAGCGCATTTCATTCTCAGGAGAAACAAACACGCCGAAGAGGTCGAGATGTTTGTCGTAAAATGGCTCACTGCATGCGCCCTGGCTTTCAGTGCGGTCACCCACTGCGTTAAAGCGGCTGAGCGGAACGGGCAGGAATTCCTGCAGGATATTTTACACTTTTATGGCGAGAACAAATCAATTACGACCGAGAAGTTTGAAGATCTGCTGCTGCTGGTCTCAGCCAGGAGAGCCGAGTCAGTAACTGAAGATAATCCACTTGAACAAAAAGAGGTATAGGTATTGTTGTATGTGTTCTTTCACTTTTGTGAGCAGTTTTGTTCCGTTTAGAAATATTTCTGGTCAAATGGACTGTTTTCATTCATTTAATTCTGTAAAAAAATAAAATTAAGAAAAAACACATTGGCAACTGATTCTTTAACTGTACTATACAGATGCATGATGGATTTGAGAACTGGTGCGCTCTTTCTCTTGTAATACTGTATGTATTAGTACAGTATGTATTAGACGTGTTTATCGCCCATGTTTGAATGCTCTGCTGCAGAAAATGATCTATGTGATCCAACTGGGTCCTTTGGACACAATATTCAGTGAAAATGGGAATACCACAATCATTACCATCTTTTTTTTTTTTTAACTATATACCTGAATCTGAATAAATAAATATTTGTTCTATAGTCTTTTTTTTCCCAAAGGAGTTTTTAAATACTTTTCTTTCATATTTAGAAGATTATGTAGGCTACGCTAAGATAACAAAGCATTTGAAACATTTTGGAAAACATTACAGCCACCTGGATGTATACCAAGCAGGTATAAACAGTTGCGCCTGGTCTGTCAGGAGGAATGGGCCAAAATTCCAGAAAACCAGTGTCAAAAAAATCTTATTGAAGGATAACCAAAACATTTTATTTGAATCATGCGTCTTTAATCCCATTCTATCAAATATGGAGGAGTTGATTGTAAATGTCGGAATTCTAAGATAATAAAATGAAACTATCCCAAAATACACAACCTGGGCAACTTTTATTGTATTTTTATCAACACATGGTTAGAGATATCGTAAAAGAACAAAAGTTCAGGGAACCAAGATGGCTGGATGATCCAAAAAACAATGCATACATATCTGTGCAGACTTTTTAAACTCGTACACCACAGAGAGTAATAACAACAAAACTTTATGTCGCAATACTTTGTTCATCAGAACCTTTGGGTAGAAAGAGATACACTCCAACAAACGATTCTAAAAAAATGCATGGAAGAAATGAAGTGTAATAACATCTCTGTGTCCCTCAGTGTCCCTCGGCGGAGCAGATTTTGTCCCACTTTGGCTTGAGTAACGTCACTGAGCTGACTGTGGGACATCTGGGGAGGATCTGTCCTGCTGTGCTGACCCAGGTGCTGCTGCCCTCCTGCCCCTACATCAACCCAAAAACTGTGCCTTCCGTCGACTACTCGGGTGAGTTGCTTCATTTCATTACCAGTTGTACTTTTATCATGAGATTAGATAGTTGACAGTTCACTGCAGTTTATTGCCTTAAGTCAGAGACACTTTTAACCACAGTTACTCACATGGTAGATCCCTTTAAAGGTTATTGAGGAGGTTCTTTTTCTTTCTGCGATCTACTGGTATTGCTTACATAGAAAACTTTTGACTGATTGGAATGTTTGTATAATTGTAGTGAAATGACATTTCTTGTAAAGTGCCTTTAGATGACATCTGTTGTGAATACGCGCTATATAAATAAACTGCTCCTCGGCCCTGATCTAAAAAGAATACGGTAGGATTTGGGCAGAATGTTTCTCAAGCAACATTTTTCTATAAGAGTTAAACTATTGATCTAATGAAAGGTCAAAGTCAGTATTAATATGAGTGATAGTTATGTGTTTCTTCTGCAACAGGATACAATTTCCGATCCCTCTGTCAGACTAGTTCGTGTTTTATTTATGTTGTCCACCTTGATGAAACAAACCCCGAACTTTACAACATTTTGTCATAAATCAACCAACAAACTTCAGAATATTTAATTGTGATTTTAGATATGATAGAGCAGTGGTTCTCAACCTTTTTGGGGTCCTGGACCCCTTGGATGTTTTTGATCACCTCTGAGGGCAGGGGAGGGTGGGTGTAGAAACAATAGAAACTGCTTTTTGAAGTGCATTTTGGCATTTATTCACTCTTTTAGGAAAACATGAGCTTTCAGCAGTAATTTCTAGAACAGTGAACAAAAATCAGCAGTAGCTCATATATAACAAATAGATGCAGAAACTTTCGATTACAGTGAAAAAACACGTTGTACAATATTTTTCAGAAATATGTATGTACCATTATGTTATATATTGCTGAAAACAACTGTATACAGGTGTCTTCAATATTGAGATGATGAATTTGGGATATTCATTAACTTTCAGTTATAATCATGAAAATAAAAGAATCCTGAAAATAAAAGAATCATTAAAATAAAATAAAAACTTATTATGTCTTTCTGTGTGTATTAAAATAATATACAAATTTCTCCTTTTTTAATGCACTGAAACACTGCAACAACTCATTTCTTTAATCACTGAAATAAATTGTCTTTCATGATATTCTAATTTCATGACTAGCACCTGTACAATGAATTAAACCTGTGAAAGAGAAAAAGGTAATTTTACCTTCTGTAGTTTAGATAGATAAAGGTCTCAGTCACATCTGAGTAAAATAATAATCTATTTCTATCAATGTCAGAGGATCTTTTTATAAAATATATATTTTATTATCAAGGACCCCTTGAAATTCCGCCACGGACCACTAGGGATTTGCAGAGAAACACTGTGATACAGCACTATAGAGTAGCACATTATTATTATGTATGTATGTTTTGTCCACTCCACTTAAAAACCTGATGTTTTTTAATTTTATTTGCCTTTTAACAGTGCATCCACCAGCACAATTCTCATACCATCAGTATCCGAACTGACTGATATTCTACTATCTTATAGTTTTTTCTATCTGTAAATCCCGTAGCCTTCTTTGTAGAGATTGATGTTACATTAAAGACTTGCATTCAAAATCTAATAATAAGCTGTGCCACCAGCTCCATGCATCCCAGAGGTAAAACGTACGTACACTGTGCGGTTTTTGGACCATTTCCACAAATTTTCGGTATTATTAGTTTGGCTTCAAAGCCGTATAAAAATAAATATTGCATTTGCTGTGCATGGAGTTGAAACAAACCTGGTCACTAGTGAGTTTGAGTATAGCTTAGTCTTTTTATTTACAAGGCCCTTTTTTCAGTTTAAGGGTGCATTCACACCAGCCCTGTTTGGTCCGCTTGGAACGAACTCGAGTTCTTTTGCCCGGAAGGTCCGGTTCGTTTGGGGAGGTGTGAATGGGCAGTCGAACTGTGCGTCAGACCAAACAAACGAAATCTAGTCCGCCTAAAAACACCGGTCTCGGTTCGGCTTCGGTTCGATTGCATGTGTGAACTGGGGCCCCACCAAAAGCAAGAAGTGGACTACTGTACAGGGCATACTGGGTAATTATAATAACCCTCTAGAGAGAGAGTTTGTGCGCGAGGGTAAAATCTGCGAGTAAGAAGCATAAAATCTGAGCATGAAAAAAAAACATTTGAGGAACAACAGAGAATATTTGAAAGAGATCATTTGAGAAACAGCAAAAGTTTTGAGTGCGAGCATTACATGTTTGTACGCTCTTACTTTATGGCAGTAAAATTCCCCAATAAAATACTTATTTTCTGCACCATTATACAAATGATTTCTTTAAAAATCATGCAATGCGATTTCTTGGATTTTTCTTTAATACTCCGTCTCTCGCGTCATTGTTTCCTCACAATCTACTGGAATTCCCTTACATAGAAAAGTTTTAACTGATTGGAATGCTTGTATAATTGTATTGAAATGACTTTTGCTGTAAAGTGCCTTGAGATGACATTTGTTGTGAATTTACGCTATACAAATAAAAGTGAATTGAATTACTTCTGAATGAGGCCAGGATATTCATACTTACTTGCTGTAAAAAAAAAAAAAAAAAAAAAGTGTTTCAGCTGTAGTGTTGACAGGTCTCGACTAAATAAAACCTGAAAGTTTAGCACAGCCGAGAACAAGAACTAGTAAAAGTAGTCCAGACCGAGACCTTAAGAATGTGATTTAAAGACCGGTTTTGAGTACCACAACATCAGTAGATTTAACCTGAGGATATCTTCATGTACTCCCTGTGCATACGAGAGGTCTCACTGGGTACTCTGGCTTCCTCCCCCAGGTCAAACACATCACTAGTTGGTACATTGGTTGCTCTAAATAGCCCTTAGGCATGAATGTGTGGCAGCCCGTGAATATTTCATCTAAAAATGGTCATGGCACCATGTATTTTGTACTACTGCACTGTATATATCAAATAAATTTCTGTCCTATATTAATGATTTTTCTTTTCTTTTTTTTAACCACTCTTTCTCTTGTGACAGTGTGGGGTTATGGATTTCTGGCTGTCACCATAATCAACCTGGCATCTCTCCTTGGACTGCTGCTGATCCCCTTCACCAAGAAGTCTTATTTCCCCAAAGTGCTGACCTACTTTATTGGCCTGGCCATTGGGACTCTCTTCTCCAATGCTGTGCTTCAGCTCATACCAGAGGTTGGTAAAGATTCTGAGGTGTCTTTTTTTTTATTTATTTTTTATCAGGTGAATGAATCAGAAACTGTAATACGTATTTGTTGATTTGCATTCGAGCTGAACACTCGTGTCAATAACACCTGGTTTATCAACCACTAAAATGCTTTTTGTATTCACAGGCTCTGGGTTTTGATCCTAAAGCAGACAACTACGTGGAAAAAGCAGTTGGCATATTTGGAGGATTTTACCTTTTATTCTTTGTGGAAAAGATACTTAAAATGTCTCTTGGGATTGACCATGAGGTAAGCTATAAAGGAAGTGAATTTGTTCAGATCAAAATGCTTCTCATTCATTCTGGAGGCATGTTGCCCCTTTTTTCAAGTGATAATCTGCTCCTAGATGGAAGTAAATGTAGGGCCCATGACTTAGTTATGGGCTTGAATTGAAGTGTGCTTTTTTTTTCCATAAATAGATGTACTTTTTATTGCCAGATAAAAAATATATAATACTTGCATACGATTGGTATTTTAGAAGGAAAATAAAGCAAAATATTTAAAAAAAGAAGGTGTTTAATTTTTTTTAGGCAGACCTGTGAAGATACTGTTACAGTAATCAAGTCGGCTGGAGATAAATGCATGGTTGAGTTTTTCTAGGTCTCCTTGTGTCATCATTCCTTTAATTCTAGAAATTTTCCTCAGGTTATAGAAAGCTGACCTTGTTATTGCCTTTATGTTTCCCCTTGAGGTTCAGGTCTGAGTCCATTATTACACCTAGATTTCTGGCCGGGTCAGTAGTTTCTAGTTGGACCAACTGGAGTTTTCACCTTATGCTGCATAAAGAACACAGACTGACGTAACATCACTATAACAGTACTGTAAAAAAAGAAAAGTTGACTAAACTTAAAAAAGTAAGGCAACCCACTGCAATGCCTTTTTGGGTTAACTCAACGAATGTGTTTAGATTGTGTGAACCTAAAAAAAAAAGAATCAAAGCAGAATCTTAAATTCACCAAACTTAAGATAGTTAATCAGGTCTACTCATGTCTCTGAGCTGGAACAACTTATACTGTTAAATTGAAAGTATTTATTTGATCAAGTTGAGCCAACTTGTTTTCACAAATTAGCTCAACTTAAATGTGTGAATAAGTCTAAAAAACGACTCAAGTACACAAGCCTGCTGTTGAGTTTACTCAGAAATGCTTGGCAGCTGGTTGCCTTATTAAGTTTGCTTAGTTACTAATTTTGACAACTCAGTGCACTTTAGAGGGGAACACATTTATGGAGTGATATGGTTACATGCATGTAATTAGATAATTGGCTTCTGAGTTAAATGCTATGCATGTTACTTAGATAAAGAGACCATGGAGGTAGATTTTCCTCTTATTTAATTACATTAAAATAGTTTTGCAAACACTTGAGAACATAAATCATTGAATATTAGGGTACAAACACTGAAAACATTTAAACAGTAGAATAGAAGCTTTATTTTAAGTTACTAAACTCCTTGTTAAGTTACCATTAAACATCTGTGGGTGACCGTGGCTTGGTGGGTAAAGTAGTTGGCCATACTTTTTCAAGTTCAGTCAACTTTTCTTTTTTTACAGTGTGGTTTATGTGGTGCTTGTAGTATTTGCTTCATCATGATCAAAGGGAGCTCTAAACAGATGTGGGTTTTAACCCTGATTTAGGTAAACTCAGTGTTTCAGTAGTTTTCTAGAAGTTTGCTCCAGATTAGAGGAGCATAAAAACTGAATGCATGGATTAGTTTCTCAAGATCTGGTTGGGACAAGTTTTCTTTAATTCTGGAAATGTTCTTTAGATGACTAAAGGCTTAAATATTTTATAATTATGTTTGTTTCTGAAGGTTCAGATCTGAATGTGTTACTACACCCAGACCTAGGGCCGGATCAGTAGTTTCTAGCCGCAGTAGGTGACACTAAGTACTGACTCTTGGTCAAAGCAGAGTTGTCTCTAAAACCAGACTCGGCTTTTCTTTACCTTAAGTGATTATTGACAAAATTAGTAACTTTTTGAGATTTGGGTTTACTACTTGTAGGAGAAAATTCTTGTAGGTAGGGTTGCAATGATGGCACAACCGATACAATACCGATACTTGGGTCTAAGCACTTGCCGATACGGAGTACCAATGTTGGTACTTCTACCACAAAAAAATGCAATTAATTGGAAGACATGTTTTATTTTCTTCTCTGTCTATTACGATAAATTACAGTGAATTCGCAAAAAAAAAAAAAATTTGATAAAAACGACCACAAAACAAGAATTTCAAGTAAAAATATAAACATTTTCTCTGAAATTATTGCGAGTCCCAGCATTTTAAGTGTCGTTTTTGTATACAGATACGAGTACCTCAGAACAGTATCAGCCCCAATGCCAGTATCGGTATCTGTGCATCCCTACTTGTTGGTTTTGTGTGAATGACAGCCAGCCAAAAAACGGAAATGTTTGAGGAAATGAATCAGAATTTGGCTACAACAGAAAATTATAGTATGTCAACATAATAATGGACTTATCCTGTCTCACGATTTTGGACTTTTTTTTTTAAACAGGGCATAGTACAAAGGGCAAGATTTGGAATCATTCTGCAACATTTAACTACTGTTTTAGCTGAATTTAGGTATATTCAAGTTATAAAGCAGGCCTTGATCAGTAACAATAACAATAATCTTGTAGGATGACACCCTATCTAGAAAAATAATTTGGTTTCATGGCATCACTAATATCTTGGTGTCATGGTGTTTACATATCTTAATAAATATTAATGAAATATTTAAACCTATATGACTGTCTTAATTTAAAAGACCAAAGCAACTATAGTATAATATTGAATACTACAGTTCCAATTATTACTTCCAACATTTATTTACTTTTATCTTGACTTTGATGCTTTGGCTTAAAGGGTTATTACCCCAACTCCCCCACCCCAGTACAAGTTTGTCTGTTGCTATATTCCCCAGGGTTATTAAAGTGAGAGAAAAAAAAGCATTTTGTAGCCAGCCCAGTCATTTTCCTGATCTGGCAGTAGTCTGTGGGAAGCAAACAGAATGCTGCAAATGGGCTTGATAAAACCCTAGCCTCTCTGGAACTTACGCCGGCATCCCATAAATGTTGCCTTTCTAATTGTATGCTGAAAAATGTTAGTTGCTTTGAAATTGTAGCTTTTGTCTACGGCAACATATCTCTACAAGAAGTTTGATCCAATAACCATCTTGGGGTGACCTTGCCTATGAAAGTTGACAAAAAAATATATATATATATATTTTGAAGACTTGTACAGAAGATTTGTACATGAACTCTTGTCAGAAATACCAATGGTATTCATTCAGAAATATTTAATATGGTTTATTACACAGGGTGAGTTGTGGAAAATAGTATTTGTGTAAGGATTTCAAGAGAGAAGTTTGATGTTCTGTATTCCTAGTAGAAGTAGTAGTATTGTTATGTTTTTCCTTTTTATTTTGCCTAGTATCTAGATTTATCTGTTATATGAATACTAGGGATGCATCAATAACTAAACTGGTATCTGGGCCAATACCGTTTTTATGTACTGTATCGGTTAATGTTAACCAATAAAATGAATTGATACTTACAATGTGTAAACTTTGCAAAAATTTCGCAGATTTCTTTTATTTTTCACTTAAAATGTTTGTTTTGTGTTCGTTTTTTATCGATATTTTATTTTTTATCTAATTCGCCATCATTTTTTTAACAAGCAGAGAAAAAAATAAAACCCGTCTTCCAATTAATTGCATTTTTTTGTGTGGTAGAAGTATCAACTCTGTATCGGCAGATTCTCAAATCCAAGTATCGATATCGTATCAGTTTAAAAGCAAGTGGTATCTTTGCATATCTAATGAATTCTATGGTGCTGCTCTAGCATGAGAAATACCTGAATAAATCTTTTACAATTGAATTGTTTAAATTTAGAATGTAGAAGGAAAATTTAACACTTTACTCATGCCATCAAGCCTGAATGTGTTTCTGCACAATAACATTTTTTAGGGCCTTGTGTAAAAGCATCATTCAGTTTTACATTGCTACCATTCTTTTCTGGTATTTTTCTTCCTTACTTGATGCCTTTGCAACTATCCTCCCCCAGATTATGATCGCCAAATAATTCATTTTAAAGACCGCCTTCTGACATTAGTCAACTCTGCTCATGTCAGTTTAACCTACATTAACTGGCCTGTCGTCAAACTTGTAATCATTTTTTTTTTTTTCATTCCTTTGATGCTTGTGTGACTTTCCGGCACTAAGTTGTGTGTACTTTACTCCTGAGTAACTCTTCTTGCTCATGTCAGATTAACCTGGAGGAAAAAAAACCTTGTGCTCAATTTTGCATTATCTCTGGAGTAGCTTACACCTGAGATAAGACTGTAGAAATAGTTTTCCTGAACTTTTATCTGCAGCTTTCAAAGATATTTTACTATCTCAACTAAAGGGATTTAATCACTGTGTTTATTTTTTTTGTGTGTAAACCAAATAAACAGGAAACACTGTTATTATAGGAGCTTAAATTATTTTTTTTTGCTTGTGGTGTCACTTGTTAAATTATCATCGGTGTTGTTGGTTCCTCTCTGTTTTGAATACAGATCTTTTGTCTTTCTTTTCAGCACAGCCACAGCCACTTCAGTCCTGCAGACCTGCCGTTGGAAAACAGCGTCCAGAATGGAGACGCGTGGGGGAAAAAGGACTCTGTTGTTTTGACCAGCGTTGCCGCTGCTGCTACCGATAAGAGCAGCCCGGCCATTGAGCCCCCACATACAAATGTGGCCCCCTCTCAGGTACCATCTTAAAAACACGTTTTCATAAAAAAAACCTCAAACAACCAAAAAAAAATCTGTTTCATTGGTGAGAAACAATATTCATAGATGTTTAGTAATAAAGTGGGATACAGATTTCTTCAAAATAAGTTTATTAGTCAGGCTGTCTGCTCAGGTTGCCACCCTGCAGTCAGCCGCTCAAACACCACTTATTTGAAGCTTGTGAACTTTATAAACATTTCACCTTAAAAGTACTAATGCATTGGACTCCTTTAGTTTCTACATTACGACGGTCTGTTTTGTACGACCAGAGGTGCTATAATGTGAATTATTTGTCCGTCTTCCCACATATGAACTAGTTTTATGCAATTCTTGATGTGTTTGGTTTAATAAGATGTTGGTGAATTGCATGTAGGAACTCAGACACTAATGTTGGACAAGAAGGCCTTGTACACAGGTCTGACACACTAAACCGTAAATCAATTAATCGCATGATAAATTCAAATGAGCTCGATACATTTTCCCCTCACATCTTCCCCTCTTTCTAACAATGAAAAAAGGCATACATTGTCCATATATCTATAAATATTCTTTTAGAAATTAAGGTTCATTGATTGTTCAGAGGGTGTACATGCACTGACCTCAAAACAGTATTATTGTTTTTTGCAACAATATCGGGGGCGATTTATCTTCCAGCAACAGTATGTTATCGTGACAGGCATACTTGTGCCCAGTCTTTAATCCCATCTTAATGGACCTTGCTTTGAGCGCTAATGTGCAACTATGTTGGTACAGGAAGGGGCCATCCCCAAACCGTTCCCACAAAATTGGGAACATTAAATTTTCCTAAATGTCTTTGTGTGTCGGGGCCTTAAGAGTTCCGTTTAATTGGAATTAAGGTGCCAACTCTTAAAATAGCCCCACATCCTCATCATCTCCCCTGCACCAACCTTAACACTAGAGGGACATTATTTGACACTCTATGGAACACATCACCAATGCTCTGAAGTCTAGTGACGCTTTGCTTCTCTCCACCGCATCCAACGGTTGGCAATTTTCTTGATACTGTAATGGTTGGCCACGAAGCTCTTGAAGAACCGTTGCTACTGTTTCTGGAGACATTTGGTGACCCAGCATCTACTTGCCCTGCTCTATGATTTTACTGTGACCTGCCTCTTCCTGACTGATACTGTCATTTCCGGTTTTTTTTTTTCATATTAGCTATAATAGGGGCGTTTCCACTTTTGGAACTTCAGGGTAATTTTACTGGATCATCGCAGCATACGTGTTTCTCCACTACACTGGGGCGGCCCGACAGGGCTGTTTTCAGGGCCATTTCAGGAACCAACCATGTACCAGACTTGGGGTATGTACCTGGCAGTAATCCAACAGAGGTGTTGTTAAATCATGATTGGCTGAAACTCAACTAAGGGAATTGAGCAGATGTCACCAACCAACCAGCTCTGTAAAATTGTAACAGTTGCTGGCTAAGCAGTAGATAACATGTTAAGCAGCAACCTTCCCAGCCTCTTCCATTGTAAATCTCTTATTTCCGTAACTGTGGGTCCTTTTTTGGCACTGATCAGTGACCTCATTCACTGCTAAAACAGTCGTGATATTCTGACAGCTCGGCTAATTCCTTAAAGAGAAAGTATTTTTTTTATGGAGACACGACAGCTGAGTGGAGTAGGTCAACAGATTTACCAGGTCAGATAAGAGCAGATAAAACTACCAGGAAGTTCCGATAGTGGGAACACGCCTTATGTTGCTAATGGTTCTGGAATATCTTGTGAGGAAATTTCACAACTGGCCTTTTTACTGCTTTCCTTTCACAAATGTTTGTAGGAGCAGTCTCCATGCCAAGGTGCTGGATTTTATAAAGCTGTGGACAGGGAACCGATTGGAACAATTGGAATTTAATGACTTGATGGGTGCCAACTTTGTCTTTCTTGGAAGCAAAGGGAAAAATGTCGTAGCTTTCTTCTAGCCCATTAGAAGTACAGAAACGGGTAGGGGAGGGGCTCCAGTGCTCAGTAAAAAATTGTGGTTACTCTGCCATTATTCCCTTTTAAAGGATTTAAAATAGTACATAGGAATAGTATTTGTTGATACCAGTAAGCAGCCCATGTCTAAGAGGGAGTCATTTATTAAGTTGTTATCACTGATAAGTGCAGGTTAGGGATGAGGTTAATATGTAACAGTTGTTTTGCTGTTTTCATGTGGCTTCAGGTTAAAAAGCATAAAAAAGCTAGATAAACCTGAGTGGTAAGGATGAAAATGATCAAGTAGGAAAACTAAGCTGTAGGAATCTGGTCTCCTGTCATGGTAAAGGAGACCATTGTCTGACTTTTACACAAAGAGCCCTTGTTTGTCCATGGCTAGTAAAGGCTCCTTTTTGTCTCCTCAGAGGGAATCCAACCAAATGCCAAGAAATCTGTTTGTGTCTGTGCGCTCTCCAACTTCCTGCTAACAACACTTGAGCCATTATTTTTCCAATTAAAGAGATCTGTTGCAAATGTGTCTTCCACTTTATTGTTTACTTTAGAAGAAGAAGTAAGTAACCAAGTAATCCCATATCTTTCTCCCTAACTTGTCCAAGTGGTAGACGAAAACCAGCAATAGGCAGTGATCAGGTCCTTGGAAGTCATTGTTTGACTGTGTTTCTTTTTTATCTGGTTAAAATGACCTTTAGCATGTGAGCCTTTTTTCATTGATTCCATATGTTTGCTTTGACATGACCAAACACCAACTCTGGCCACATGCCTTTTAACCCGCTTGTCACTGTTGCAGGACTCCCAGGTGCCTGATGTGATGTGTCACTGGCTTCGGGGGAAGCGCATCACCAGCATCAAGACGGTGGCCTGGATGATATCGCTGAGTGACGCCGTGCACAACTTCATCGACGGTCTGGCCATCGGTGCTTCGTTCACCGTGTCTGTTCTGACAGGGTTCAGTACGTCCACCGCCATTGTGTGCGAGGAGTTTCCCCATGAGTTGGGTGAGTGACGCTGACTGTGAAAACTCATTCCGTATGACGTGGCCTTAAAAGATCACTGACCTACCTACCTCCCTGCATTTGAATTGAGAGATTCTACCATAGTTGAGTAATCATACCAACAATGGAGTAAGTGGGTGAATATGCCGGCCCAGTCTCACAGAAAATGTTCTTAAGCATTACTATACTGACTGATAAGTAGAGCTTGATATTCTTTTTCGAATTTCAAGAATCAATTCAGACAACGTGAAAAATTGGCCAGTAGTTCAAGTGCTTGCAGTGCTTCACCTGTTGCGACCTGGTGGACGGCTTGAGCATGAGATCTTGGTGATGTGGTTGCTCATTGTTTTCTTTGTCTGTGCTGAACCAGAAATGGTGACACACTGCAGCCAAAACCAGGGCTAGGCTAACATTACCTCTAGTTTCCGACGCATGCCGTTTTTATATCTTCACACCTAAATCAAGTCAAAGCAAGGTACATGCAAGGTGAATCTATATGTAGAGCACACTTTCAGCAAGACGGGAATTCACGGTGCTTTACATGATTTGTTAAACAAGATTATTTTTTTTTAAATCAATGAAAACATTGAAGACAAAAAACACTAAATCATACTACTGTTATGAAATAAACATTATTCAAATGCAGATCCATTTTAACTTTGATAAACAGGAACTTGCAGTTGTCTGGAAGCTTGTCCCAGATTAAAAGAGCATAGAAACTGGAAGCTGCTTCTCCATATTTGGTGTAAATGTACGCTATTAGATAAAATGTCTGCAAGTGTTTTAGGGTGACAGGAGGATTTTTATTACTTCCACCAGAAGGTAATGTTTTTGTGCCTGTCTCTATGTTTCTTTGTCCGTCTGTCTGTAAGCAAAGTAATAAAAAAATTCACGGACAGAATTCGATGACATTTTCAGGAAATGTCCACAGTGGGACCTGGACAAACATAATCAATTTTGGGATTGATCCGACATGAAGCGAGTGTCCACCCAATGACCAGCGGTGCCATCATTCACTTATCTCATGCGTCAGAGAGCTCAGTGGTCAGATCAGACTAAAACTGGACTTTCTGGACTGCATTCAATACCTTGATGTTAGGCAGAAATCAGGCACTCCTCATCATGTTCCATGTTCAGGCTGAAACGCGAGCAAGTAAAGCAAAATGTATGTGTTATAATGGCCTAGTCAAAGTCCAGACCTGAAGCAAATATCCTGTTGTGACGCTTGAAAAAAACAGCCACAGATGCTCTCCATCTAATCTGACTTTAGTTAAGTTGGAAAAATAATTTGTTCCTAGATATATGGATCTGATAGAGACATTTACAAGAAGAGTTGTAGGTCTAACTGCAAGAAAAGAAGTGCTACTACAAAGTATTCACTCAGGGAGGACGAATACCAATGCCTGCAACTGATTACGGATTTGTATACCATTATTTTTTTTTTTTTTTTGCCTTCATGATTATTCACTGCTTTCTGTATACTGAAATTAGTTGAAAAAAATGTTAGGGAGCTCAAGGGGTACAAATACTTTTACATAGTATTGTACCTTTTTTAACAGTTCACAGTGAAGTTTAGCTGATGTCTTGGTTGTGGTCAGAGGAAGCAGAGAACACGTGTTTTGAGCCTTTTCTTCTGCAGCTGGTTTTAAATCGGTGTTTCCTTCTCTGCAGGTGACTTTGTTATCCTGCTGAATGCTGGAATGAGCGTCCCTCAGGCCATTTTCTTCAACCTGCTGTCAGCGATGTCCTGTTATGTGGGCCTCGTGTTCGGCATCCTGCTTGGAAGCAGCTTTGCCCCGAATGCTATCTTTGCCGTCGCAGGAGGAATGTTCCTGTATATTGCTCTAGCGGATATGGTGAGTTGGTCATCCGTACATGTCTGAACATACGACCCAGCAAAATCAAACATGTTCCGTTTTACCTTGTCTGACACTTCAACTGACCGATTTCTACTGAAGACACTTAGTTAGTGATTCAAGCTTTTTTTGTTTTGTTTTGTTTACTTATTTCTGTCTGTAACGTCGGTCAGCCAGCTGTTTCAACTGTGAAAACTCTTGCGACACATCCTCATCATCAGTTCAGCCCAAGTAGACTTGCTGGGGTCACTGTTGCAGCCAATGCAAGTTAAAGACTTCGCTGTTTCATCTCCAGCGCTTAGCGTAGACTTGTACTAAGTGGAAAAGGTAGTTAACATTGGATAGTAATATGAGCCCAAGTCTTGCGCAGACCTTTGAAATGGATTCATCATCCAGTTAAGCAGGTCCTTAATGCGCTTTACTGTGTTTTTGAAATTGTGTTGCTTCCCCCAAGTGGTCATATTTCCGACCTGCAATGCAGTCAAAAGCTAAACATGTTAGATTTTCTCGGGGAAGGCGGCATAAATAAGTAAGAAAAGATATCTTTCTCCTCAGAGACGTTCACTCGGAAATATTTAGAGTTTTGTGAGATGAGAAGTATCTGGTTCTATTTCACTTTCACAAAGTTTAATATATGTTGTGGAAAAAAAGAATAGAAAACAACAGAAATTTCCTTTATTGTCCCACACTGGGGAAATTCACGAATGGTCAGATTTCTAAGTTTTCTCTGTTTACTGCTCGTCTGCAGTTGTAGTCTTTTTACACAAAACCACAGGTAACTTTTGCCGCCGGTCAAAAATTTGTGTTGTCTCTGCATCAAAATTAGTCTTCAAAATTGAAAGACATCATATGTTCAATCCACGGCGCATTTCAAACGGGATAAGAAAAAAACTTTGATTTTTTTTTTTTTTTTTGGCAGTAAGGAACCCATGGACCGGAAGTAAAAGGCCGTGTTACAAAGAATAGTTTAGAGATAGGGAAAAAAAAAACCCTCTTACATTTTAGCAATGTCCTAATTAATCAGTTTTGTGCTAATGATTACATATCTGACCGTCTTTCAAACACTTCTTCAAGTAACATTTAAACTGTTGTAAAGTCCTACTCTCGAACAGTTTGACAATCACATAAAGATAAAATTATAAAACAAAAAAAAGTGAATTAAGAATTATATACTGTACAGTAAGGGCAAAACTGCAACAGTAACATACTGTCAAGAGGTATTAAACATAGCCTCGTCTAGTTCAAGAAATGTGCAACTGTGCACGACAATTTAAAAATATGTACAATTTACAAAATCTGCATGTTTATTTTCATATTAAATAAACAATTTAAAAAAAGTGACAAAGAAAAATAAACTGTTTAGTAACAGCAGAGATGTACAAAGATTATTAACTTTGAGATTATAGAAAAACTGATTTAGGGCTGAAAACAGGAATGAGGTTCTATATATCGTGCATACCATGGCTTTTCAGGAAGCTTGTCAATAACAAGAAATACATATGATAGGGTTAAAATTTTACCCCTAACAAGTCGCTCTGTATACATTTGAAAAAAGAAATTTACATAAACCTTTTTTTTCTTCTCACGGTCTTAAGTTAAATGTAAATGACCGATTTTGAAAACATGAATAAATAAATCTCTGACATATTCTCATTATTGTGGCATTTAGCAAATAAAAATAATTTTGGTCATTCTGACTAGCCCAAAAAGGAGAAGTTTGGTCTGATTTAAAGGGATATTCTACCCTTAAGTGAAAAATAGTCTGTTGCCATCTACCACACGGTTAAATAGGTGAGAAAAAGTGTTTTGTAACCGGCCCAGATATTCTCCTGATCTGGCAGCAGTCTGTTTGCTTTAGCTTAGCATAAGTAATGGAAGTCAATGGTAACTGCCAGTATTTTGTGT
Source organism: Apricaphanius iberus (assembly GCA_028564705.1). Lineage (NCBI taxonomy): Eukaryota > Metazoa > Chordata > Actinopteri > Cyprinodontiformes > Aphaniidae > Apricaphanius > Apricaphanius iberus. The sequence continues at coordinate 907,774 of JAPXFQ010002080.1, forward strand.
TCAAGTCCTGAAAATTACTCTTAATTATTCTATTAGGTCTGTTTCCACTATTGGAACTCTGACAGGGTAACCTGTTTGCCTGCTTCTCTTAGCCTCCGTGTTTCCATACACAATTAGCCCTTTAAGGAATCAGCTCAGACATCTGCCTATCACCACTGTTTTAGCAGTGAATAGCATCACTTATCAGCAAAAAAATGCACCCAGAGCAGCAGAAAGAACAAGACATAGACACTGAAGAAGCTGGAATGGTTGCTGTGTTTCTGTTTGCTTTTAAAAACTGCTTTGCCAGCAACTCATCTCATTTTTTTTTACGAAACTGTTTCTCTGACGTCTGCTCATTTCTCTCTGAAATACAACCACAGCTGTCTCTTAGCAACTCGATCGGGCAATTAGGAGTACATTCCCCTAAACTGGTATTCTGCGTGTTCCTAAATTGGCCCCAAAAACGGCCCTGTCAGACTGGCTCGTTGAGAGACACGCATATTAAGAAGGTCTGATAAAATAACCCTGAAGTTCTGACAATGGAAATGTTCCTAATTATTCTTAGTGACCTTAATAGTAATGTTGATTTCAAATGAAAAATAATAGGTAATATCTAGAAATTACATGAGCTGATTAAGACTTGGGACTACATTACTACACACCACCACTATAAGCCTCAGCACAAAAGACACATAAAAGTGATTTACTTTATGAAAGTGATCTAACTTTGGGGATACGACAACACACTAAATTTCACTTTGGGATGGAATATCCCTTTACCTTCAGACAGTGAGGAAAAAAAGTGTAAGTAAACTTGTGCTTTAAACCGTATTTAACACGCACCAATGACTGCCTTTGTTAATATCAGTTGGTTATAAGAAGTGTCCCATTAACTATCAATATTAAAGTCTGTTTTTTTCTCTATCTTTCAGTTTCCAGAAATGGATAGTATAGCAAGGGAACAACGGAAAACTTCAAGCAAGATCATCTTCTTTGTGATTCAGAATGCCGGCCTGCTCACTGGTTTCGCCATTATTCTACTGATCACCATGTTTGCAGGGAACATAAGCTTGGGATAGAAGGGAAAAGTAATGGCTTCTGCTCACATGGGCTGGGCTGAACGTTGACGTAACGTGAACGTTTGTGCAAACTGTTTAACTCTGAAGTGTTAAATGGCACAAAAAGTGAGCTTTTATACCTTGTTGGACTATCAATTTAGTAAAACGTTTACTCCGTATGAAGGGAAGTTTTATACAATCATAACATTTATCTTGAAGAAACCGTAAATTATTTTTAGTCCTCAAATGTGAAATGTTTTTAATTTACCTCATGGGTGTTACATAATCTTTAATAAAAACAGATCATTTTATTTTTTATCTTTGCTTCATATAGTTTCTAAACGTTAATAAACATCTGTAATACTTTTAAATACTTTTTTTGTTTTCCTTATAGTTAAATTTAAAAAAAATCTATAAATTTTGTTGTAAAATGTGCAAAACAGTAAATGTTGCAAATCTGTTACACGACGCTCTTTTCAAGTGTATTTTTCGGAGAGGTGTGGTTGTGCTGTGAACGACATAAAGGGAAAGTACCTGGACCTTATTTTTAGCATGCAATATGTTCGTTTACTCCCCCAGAAAAGTTTGGAGCCACTTAGATTCCTTCGGGAGATGTTTATATCCATTTGTGATCAGCGTATATCCATATAATGGGAGTCATTGGGACAGTCAAAGTGCAGCCTCTAAATAAGGCATGCTCTGCCACAAAACTCCTTCATTTCACCAATGACTTGTTACGAATCACTAGCACTATTTTCCTATGAAATTTGAAGCCTTGTTGTCTGCAGGGATGTTTTACAGGCTTTTCATCCAACTACACTAACACGTAATTTCAATGACATCACTGTCCTGCAGCATCCAAGTTGTAGTCCGAGCAGGGCGTTCACTTTGTGCTCTACAGCGGTCGGTTTGACAGAACTTGCTACTTTAAACATCAATATGTTTCATGTTTGCATGTTTCCAAATCGCACTAACAAAATGACCCAGTGGACTAAGTTCAGCTTCCATAGGCTCCCTTTCTGCAACCTGAGCAGACTTCAGCTGTAATGTTGGTGGACGGCTGTGACATCATTAACATTGCCGGTTGGTGTAAGTTGGAATTGGTTGGATTAAAAGCCTCTAAAAACCCAGAATAACAACAACAAAGCTCCTCTGAGACGGTCCATACTCCTGGGAATAGCGCTAGAGATTAATAACAAAATACTGGTGAAATTAAGGAGTTTTTTGGCACATAATGCTTTGTTTAGAGGCTGCACTTTGGTTGCTCCAACACCTCCAATTATATGAATATACGCTGATCGCGAATGGATATAAACATCTCCTGAACGACTTCACGTGTCTCGAAACTTGTCTGGGTGAGTAAATGAATATAATACATGCTAGAAAAAAGGCTTGCATTGGAAAAAAAAGGTACTTCCCCTTAAATGGCATTTTTTTTTTACAACTTACTTTTACTTTTATATTTTTAATTTTGTAATTTTGTAAAATTACTTTTACTCCAGTAAAAAGCTTGAATTGATAATTCAACTTCTACAGAAATCCTTTTAAACCCAAGTATCTATACTTTTACACGAGAGATGCCTCCATGTGACTGTTTGGGAAACAAAGTATGTCAAAGTTATGAAAGAATAGAATAACAACTGAGAGAAATTAACAATCTCCACTGATTAAAACAATATGTACAGTTGCTACAAAACATTTTTTAAACTTATTTTAGTCTAATTTTGCTCATGAAAATATCTATTGTCTGTTCACTAAAAGTTCTAATGTAGGGGATAATTGTAGGCCTACTTGTGTTGAATTAACTATGTTGACTATGTTCATTTTGTTCACTCCAGTATTAACTATGATGTATGAGTTAAACGGAAAGGAAGCAGTAAATAACTTGGCACGACACATGTACAAAAGTAGCTTCCACGCCTTTTTGTGCTCTCCAACAAAACTGCCACACACAACATGGCTACTCTGTTGACGTAAGATCCGGATGCTTAATAATGATCTCCGTGTCGCGCAGTTAAACAGCCATAGAATTGCACGAGGCTTTAAATACCAGACTCTGGTGTCATCGTCAAGCAAGTAAGTGGTTTCATTTTCCTTAGTTGCTTTTACTGGGGCCTCTAAATTTCACTAGGATGCAGCAGCTTTGTGAGTTCGGCTATGACGCTAGCTGCTGTGAGTTAATCTGCCTGTTGGTATTTCTACCAGAATCTGTGACCCATCAGAATCTGTGACCCTAGCGTTTCTGAGCATTCTGAGTGGATTCAACCAATTTTTATTTTATGCCCTTACCCAGAGTCCTTTCCCTAATCATAAGTTCCTGGCCTGCTAAAACTAAATATGCCTAAACCTAAGCATGCCAAAAGCTAAGATTGCCTAAGCCCAAGGTCAGCGAACCGATGAAGGCGATTAGTCTTCTGCTTCTCATGTGATCAGCATGGGGATTGTTGCTGGAGGTAATTATGGGTAAAAAGCAATTTAAGGAAAACGTTTGAATAATTTTGCATGTAGCATAGCCTAAAGTGACGTTATATGGTGTTCTTGTGCAATAAATGCAACAAAGTAAATTTACTGTAGTGTAATTTGTTAGGTGAAGATATAGCTCATTGCAGTGGGAAGATTTGTATGATTTCTGTCAACAGCAGTTACTAGTGATATTTATTTCATAAGTTTAATAGGTTTCCGTTATTGGTTAAAAGACAAAAGGAGAAAAATGTTAAGGTTTTATTTTCGATACCTTTGAGAGACAGCCAACGTCTTGTGAGAAATGTTTACAGTCAACATATTTCCACTGTGGTTCGCGTGGTCCGTCTGGTTATTGCTGCTCCTCGCAAATCAAGTCGTCTACGGCCGTATGATGCATAGGAGAAAGTAGTTGTGCCCCTCCCCCACCTGTTGCTTTGCATTGCTAGTCAGCTGGCTAAAAGAAAGGTACTCCGGTTTCTCCTCCCTGTCTCGTGAAAGACCGATTCGCCCGTTTGGTAATGTATCTGTTTGAACTGAGAACTCCTGTCATTCCCAATCTATATTGGTTTTGAGGTAGTAACTTTGAGAGATTAGACCGTACCAGTAACCAAACCATGCCTAGTTCTGAGCCATTTAGCCCTTTCATGCTTAAAAAGCCTCTAAATATGTAATTCATTTGTCTCTGTGGGATAAAACTGAAGTTTTACATTAAAATATTATAAGAGCTGACAGTTTTCAGAGTTAAAAAAAAGTTACCTAATTCTGTTCCTTTCATCTAGTGAATCACTTTAAACATTTTGCTTTTCTGTTTTCTTGACCAGCTGAGCCATGGCCAACGTTCAGATCAGAAAGTACCGGGATGAGGACGCCGAGAGCGTAAAGGAGCTCTTCACCTCGGGGATGAATGAGCACTTGCCCTCGTCCTTCATCCACGTCCTGAAACAGCCGCTGACCCACATGCTGCTCATGTGCACCTTCTGCTCGCTCATGGCCAGCTCCAAGTCCTTCCTTCTGCCCGTCCTGGCGGTCACCCTGCTCCTGGCCGGAGCCCGCCAGATGATCGTCTACATGTTCGACAGCTACATAGAGACGTCCTTGAAGGACGACCTCGGCAACATCAGCGAGAGGTACCTGCGGCAGAAGGATTCGTGTTTCTGGGTGGCCGAAAGCGACGGCCGGGTGGTCGGGACGGTGGCGTGCCTCCCCGCCGAGAGCGCGCCCGAGTTTATAGAGCTGAAGCGCATGTCGGTGCGCCGCAGTCACCGCGGGATGGGCATCGCCAAGGCTCTGTGTCGGACAGTGGCGGATTTCACCCGAGAGAGGGGTTACCCTGCTGTCGTCCTTTACACCTCTATGGTAGCAACTGATGCCCAGAAACTGTACGAACACATGGGTTACACGAAGATAAGGCAGTTTCCTCTACCTGATTTTTTTGGTAAAATCATCAACTTCACTCTGATTGAGTACAGACTATATTTAGAGGGAGAGAAATGAAGCTAGCGAAACTGACAAACTCTTTAAAACTAAATTAGCTTATTTCATACAATTTCTCTTACTGCTGTTACACACATCGTTATGTAGCATGTTCTCTCCTACAGTTTCACTTTTTCATGTGTGCATCTAAAAGTGACATTAAAAAACATAAAAGTCGCCATTTCCATTAGTCCAGTTTCATCCCAATTTGCATCTTTTTCAGGAAATGCATTCAATCAGTTATACAAACACAAAAGTTGAAAGTACACCTGTACAGAGCCTTGTAGAAATATTAATACCTCATGGCACATTACAGATGCAAGCTTCACTGTTTTATAATGATGTTTGATTGACCAAAGTACGGCATAGTTGTGAACGAGTTGTTGAAAGAAAGGATTGCTTCTCCAGGCAGGCGATATTGCTTGAAAATAGAATCTCAGATCTTTTTCTAAAAATTCTAATATCTGATTTACAGTGGATGCTTGTAATACACGATGGTAGGCCCTGGGCGGGCTGACATCATTGAACTACGGAAGCCAGTTAGTGCATTGGTGCAAAACAAACAAATCCAGGTTTTCCCAATTTTTTTAAAATAAATTTAACTGATAAAATCATTATATTGTCCTGCTTTACAAGACACTGATGGTGCATATCATTTGTTGGCAGAACTTGGCAATTCCTACTTCCCCACTGGAAAAGTCATCAACTGGAAGGCAGAGCTGGGAGATGTGGGCTAAAAATAATATATATATATTGTTTTTGTGCCTGTGTGTTCTTAAAAGAAAATTGTAAGTGATAACACATTTTTTCACAAATTTGTTTTTATTTTCATTTCCCCATCCCAGAGCTGACCTGATTTCCAAGTCCAACTAAAAACAAGCTGTAAAGCATCATTGTTTAACAAGATGGTAGGTAGGAGGTTGAAGTAGTGTATTGGCAAAAGAAAAAACAACTTTTTTTAAATTTAATTTTCTTTTATAAAATCTTCATAAACAGGAAATTTGATTAATCGATAAAATCTATCAATGGCCTAGCCCTACTGGAACGCAGCCCCGGGGTCGGACTTCCCACTCGGAGAGTCGGAAAATTAGGGCCGCTCTTTCGATCACAACAACATACCAGTAGGAGTGCGTATAAAATCAGTTGCATGTGGAGCCTGCGACCCTTAACTTAAATAAAAGAGATGTTTGGATATGAAAAGTACAGATTAAAACAATGTTTATTAGTTACCACTGACAATGGCTAGCTTGTGTCACCAAATTGGAAGGCTGAATCCCCATGAAACCCAGCTCTGAACCACTTTTCTGTCCATTCTGACGAAAACCCCCACAGCATGATGTTGCCACCACCATGTTTTACCCTGTGGTTGATGTCAAGTAGGACTTATTATGGCATTGTTTTGACTGTGGTTTTCACCAGTTGGATGCACTAGAGTTTTTTTTTTTAAGGCTACATTAAGGAGACTAAATATAAAGGAATGCCGCACTTTTCAGATTAATGTTCTCAATGATTATCAACCTTCGGTGTTTGGTGCGGATTAAGCTAATTTATTTTGCAAATGCCATTTACAATTTATTATACTTAGAGTATTCTTGGTTTTAGAGATCATCATCAGATTTTCTGGATCGAAATATGTGAGATTCATCCAGTTAAAATAGCTGAATAGCCGCTTTACCCATCTGAACATCGAATATTCAGAGTTATCAATATGCGTCATAAAAAAAGTGGAAGTTCTTCGTGTTGGGTTCAAGGTCCCTCGTATATTCTGCATAATTTACAAATACATCAGGGCAAAAATGATTTCGGACTCGTGTTCTTTTAGTTGAAACTCCGTGAAGCTTTCGAACACTATTAGAAAACAATGAGACATAGATAATAAATGCCCAGATAAAATAATAATAAAAACACAATTTATGGCAGGCTTTCTGATAGTTATTCCAAGTATCTTTGAATGTATCATTACTGAAAACAACTGGGCTCGGAAGAAAAGGAAGTACCAATGCTGCAGATGCTTTGAGGCTCTTTTCGTAGGAGGAAACGGTTTCTGTTTTCATGTCTCTGGTATTATTATAAGGTGAGCAAGTTGTGTGATTTTTATTTCCGCTGTAGAATCCCAAAGAACGGCGGTGTCAAATCCTGTAGCTGTGCGAGGCTAGGTATAATGCTAGTAGCTCTTAGCCAGCCTGTTATCAGCGCCTTACGTCGCAGTTGAAGCTTTAACTTCTGTTCAGATTTATCGTTTTCATATGTGGGTTTTATTAACACAAGAATCCAAGCTGACTCGTTCACTTGCACGTAGAAGGACCAGCAAGGTTAGCGTCAGCAACAAACTGTTAACTAAAGCTTTCCAGTCATTTAACCTTCAGTAATTAAGTTTTTTACGGGTCAGCGTAGTTAAAGGTGAAGCTGGTTTATCATCAACCTAAACTGGTGCATTCTGGAATCAGATACATAGACTACAGCGATACATATATATGTTTGTGTCAACTTTAAAATTAATTTGTTAGATCCTTTAATAAAAGCTACATTATATCGACACTTCTCCAACCTAATAATATTTTTGCAACGCTTCATCCGAAAACTTAAATGTTGTTGGAGACTGTTATATGTGATAAACAAAGTGGTAGGCTACATAATTGTGAATTACAGAAAAGATACATGTTTTTAATTTACATATCTGAAGTGTGGCGTTTTTATTCAGTCCCCTTTAAATTGATGCCCAAATCAAAACTACCAAATTTGGCTGTTTACTGAAACCTGTGGCCCCAATTTCAACTTTCAAATATAAAGGTAATTATCCCAACAACCATGTATAGCAGGTTTTCATTTCTAGATGTTTTAATGCAGTTTATGCAAAATATTTTACCTAAGATGGACCCTAGGAATGTAGCTTATGGATTTTCCTTTTTTTTTAAAGCTTCAAATAGGTGCAAACTGAATTTTTACACCGTTATCTATAATTAAAAAAAATACTCTTAGAAGAAAAAGCATTAAATTAGGGATGCAGCGATACCACTTTTTTCAAACCGATATACCGATTCTTGGATCTGAGCACTTACCAATACAGAGTACCAATGCCAATATATCTATCACACAAAAATTGCAATGAACTGGAAGACAGGTTTTATTTTCTTAACTGCTTGTTACAGCAAATGATGGTGAATTAGATTTACAAAAAGAAATATGAATAAAAATGACCACAAAAACTAAAAATTCAAGTGAAAAACAAAAATGTTCTGTAAAATCATTGCAGTATTCCACATTTTAAGTATTGGTTCATCGTATTGGTTAACTAACGGACACAGATATGAGAATATTGGAATGGTATCGGCCCTGACACCAGTATCTGCATTGCTGCATTCCCTATATTAAACCTTTAAAAAAATTGTTTATTAAAAAATAATACATTTTAAAGGGACTATATCATGCTATTTTACAGCTTTCAACTTCTGGGATATACATATATATAATAAAATGTTACAGTGGGTGTTATGTAGTATTAAGTCGTCCTGAAATTTAACTTGTATCCTGTAGTTAATGTTGGACCACGAAGTAAAACGGCTCGTTTCTCTATAATCCTGCCTCCTGCGATGTCCGACTGTAAATTTGAAAAGCACGAAGTACCACAATAAAACAGTGTTATATTAAGGTCTCAGATGTTTGGTTTATTTTTTTATAAAAACTCAAGTCAATAAAGCTTATTTCAGCTGCTAAATCTACCAGGCTATAGACGGAGCCCAAACCAACACAGCTGAGTTCGTAAGCAGATCTTTCCAGCCCAGTATATAAAAAAGCCATGGATGTTGTTTGCACCCTTTTGCTTAACATTCTGAGATGCTACAGATAAAATATTTAACCACACAATGCGGTTATAAGATTACATAAGCAGCTTGATAAATGGCTAACACACATTAGCGTCCACTTACTTCTCTGTCCATCAGGCGTCTTTGTTGAAAGTGATCCCGCTGCTTTTGTTTAAGAATCTAGAATTAAGTCCTGTAATCCTCGCAGCCAAACGGGTGTTTTCACAGAGACATTTTAGAAAGTAAAATGCCAACAAAAAAAAGTTGTTCTACCTGCTAAAACCAGAGCAGCAATGAGCTTTGAGAAGGGGGACGGTGTGTTTGCAGTTCTATCAGAGGTAGGCTGTTCTCTCTGCAGGGGCCGTGCAGACACCTCTAGCACTTCCTTTTTTTCACTTATGGTGCGTTCAGACCGCACGTTTGTCAGCGTCAAGCAATGCTCATAAAGCGAATAGTTCGCCGCAAGTAAACAGAAGATACATTTTTAAGCTGAAGCTTCCAATGCTCGTGGGCGAGCCTTTCTCTCACTAGCTAATCGTGGTTGGCTAGTCAACGTCGGGCAACGTCACTACAGTAAGATGTTCTGATTGGTTGCCTTGCTGCGTCAACAGCTTTAGGACCATCAAAAGTTCAACTAGCTGAATTTCTGCGTTGCTAGCGTAATGAGCCTTAAAGCTGATAACGCAGGAAAAGTTGATGGAGCCAAAGCTCACAAAGCGCCGCAGAGACTGCAACGCTCCTCAACCATAGACTTAAAATGTAATCTTGCAGCTGCTGACGCTGCTGTTCGGGGCGGTGTGAAAGTACCATAACTCACATAAAATATGTCACAAGGTGAACTCTCTGTCGTTTTCCAGGAGAGGGCGGTGCAGCTCCTCAGAGAGCAGGATTAAGAAGGATTACTCAGACATGTGTGAATGAAAAAATATGAGGAAATTGCACTACCAAATGGTCGAAAACTCAAAAAGCTTGATTTTGCATGATATAGGCCCTCTAAACAAATATCCTATAGTAGATCTGAGTTGTTTTGCTTTTGTGGCTCTAAAAAACTGTTGACTAGCTGGACAAAAAGCAAAAAATGGTTTTAATGGTTTCTGACCCCTGGCTTAAACTGACAGGCTTGGGATTAGCTTCATTAATGAGAGACGTAAGAGAATAATTATTAGCACTATTTCATTTTTTTAAAAAGCCTTTTAGTGGGACAAACATGGAAGGAGGTGTTTAAGAGGACTGAATTACAAATGCGTCCCACACTTTTCAGAGTTTTATTCGTGAAAAAGTCAGAAAACGTTGTTGTTTTCCTTCCAGCTCGCGGTTATGCACTGCTTTATGTTGGTTTATTAAATTAATTCTGCTCGTGTAAAAGTTGTAGTTTGTAATGATAAAATCTGAAGTACTTTACTTTGAGTTTAGCAAGATACTGAATGTCACCCAGACTCCTGAACTCAACATTAAAAGAACGTTGTCCTGATAAAAATTTATTTGTGAACAAATAGGTTGAAGTCTAATAAAATTTACCAATCTCCTCATCTTTTAGCGTCTTTATTTTATCGACCAGCTGAGCCATGACCAACATTCAGATCAGAAAGTACCGGGATGAGGACTCTGAGGTCGTCAAGGAGCTCTTCACCTTGGGGATGAGTGAACATGTCCCTTCGTCCTTCACCCACGTCCTGAAACAGCCGCTGACCCAGATGCTGCTCATGGTCACCTTCTGCGCTCTCATTACCAGCTCCAAGTCCTTCCTGCTGCCCATCCTGGCCATCACGCTCCTCCTGGCCGGCGTCCGGCAGATGGTCGTCTACATGTTCAACAAATACATAGAGACCTGCCTCGCTAAGGACCTGGACAACATCAGCGAGAGCTACCTGCGGCAGAAGAATTCGTGTTTCTGGGTGGCCGAAAGCGACGGCCGGGTGGTCGGGACGGTGGCGTGCCTCCCCGCCGAGAGCGCGCCCGGGTTTTTAGAGTTGAAGCGCATGTCGGTGCACCGCAGTCACCGAGGGATGGGCATCGCCAAGGCTCTGTGTCGGACTGTGGCGGATTTCACCAGAGAGAGGGGTTTTCGCGCCGTCGTCCTTTACACCTCCGTGGTGCAGACCGACGCCCAGAAACTGTACGAACACATGGGTTACACGAAGACCAGAGAGTTTCTTGTTCCAGAGTTGCCGGCTAAAATCCTGAACTTCACGCTGTTTGAGTACAGACTTGATTTACAAGAAAGGGACTGAGATGCATCATATTTCTGGTTCAGTTGTTCTCATGCCACCAGGGGACAGCACACACAAAGCAAGCTCTTTACACACCATTACTGCAATACAAAGACACTAGAGAGATCAGGAATTCAATAGAACATTTTTCATATAACATTTTATAACAACACCTAAGAAGTGGGTAAAGGATGTATTGATAATTTATTCCCTAAATGCTTTTTTTTTACCATATCAGCCTTTATAAGCAATCAAATTTCTGCTCTCATTAATCTTTCATTAAATTTAATGTTAAACATCTTATGGTGTAAATGAAAAAGGTGGGGTTTCTTTCCCTGATCAGGGTTATTTGCTAATCGGAGTTCTCTGTTTTTCACAGGCCACTATTAAGGATGTATCAGAGCTGGAAAAGGGACTAAATGTATTGGTACACCCCAACACTGTTTATTTCCTTCACTTCATTTCCTAAATCCACCTTACAACAAAATAAGCAAGGTTCTGGTTTGGTGAATGCTCGACTGACGATCGGAAGTCATTTTATAAGTTAAACGATTTGTCAATTTCTCAAGAGATTAGCTACTTTACAATATATAAACAGAAATGTTCAATTTAATTGAATGAATTTGGTTTATTCGGGAACGAAATGTCAAAACGAAACAAAAAAGGTTAATTCATTCCAGTCATACAGATTCTAAGTATTTACATACGTTCCAACTGATCCTAGCTATCAAACATGCAGTTAAAATCAGTTTATTATTCCAATCTGTTTAGGTTTCATATTTAAGGATTCCCAGCAGATCGCATTGATTCATTGACTTGCAGCATTCAGTCCTCCAGAAGGTACATGTAGTGACAGTAGACAGTTGCTAGGATTGTATCATTAACTTGGCACCTATCCCTCAAACTGAGCATTTATGTAGCGACAGTGGAGAGGAAAAACTCCCTTTTAACAGGAAGAAACTTCCGGCAGAACCAGAACCTGGCTCAGTGTGAACGACCATCTGCCATGACCGACTGGGGCTTGATTTTTATGTTGCTAATATTATAATACAGCATTTTTAGTGTGCATTTTGAACATAATTGAGCCATCGATCTCAAACTCTGGTACTTGGGTTGCTTTTGGAAATAAAATCTATTTGGTATTTGTTTTCTAAGTATAAATGAACTACTATTTTATGCTGAATTCCGTTTTAATTTGAAGTTGGAACCTGAATCTGAGGAAGACATTAAAACCCAAC